>CM060932.1:464084818-465334818 GCA_030765085.1 Allium cepa
TTTTATCTTTTATTATGAGAATAAATAAAATTTCAAGAATACTGTTTTTTTCTTTTCGTTTAAATCCGATTAATATTGTGAAAGTTATACTTTTTACACTATTGTATGTAAATTGATTTATTTAACAAAATTGCTTATTTTAATTTATATAAATAATATTTTTGTCTGTTCTAATTTGTACATATATGTAATACAACATGTTATGTATATATTTTATTTTTAAAACAATTTTAAAAGTGTAGTTATAATTTTCAAATGTTTATTTTATTTTGTTTACAATTTTTAAATTCTAGTTTCAATTTATTAACTATTTTCTTATTTATTTTCTATTTTTCCTTAAATAATTATTTATTTTCTTCTTCACTTTATTTTGTTTTAATTTTTATTTTTATTTACTGATTTATTTTAGTTTATTTTGATTTAAAAGAAATAGAAATTTCCATAGTCAAAAAGCTTTCATTTTCCTTGTGACTTTTCATGTGCTTGTCCTTTCATTTGCTATTGCCTTTTCGTTCCTAGCTTTTGGCCGTCCTTTTTCTTTAGGTTTTTGTGTATTCTTATTTCATTTTCACGTGAGAAAATTCTCACATCACAACTACGGCCATACTCCATATGTCTGAAATTATTTTGTAAGTTTCTAATGGCTTTCTTTCCACTTTTCTCCTCTTTTTCATTGTATTTTTGTCTTCCTCTAGCTTGCTCGGCCTAGCCTCTCCACCTCTTCATCACCTACCACCATCTATAGCAGCACCACCCCCTCTCCTCTAGTCAAGACCAGGCCGTGACCTCTATTTGATGCATCACCATAAAATTTGCAAACCGCTCCACCAAAATTTGCTAGCCGAGCTCATATTTGCACCACCCCTTCATAGTTTGCCTTCGGCCACCCCCTTAGCCACCACCACCAGCAGCTACACCTCCTCTAGCCACAACTCCAGCCACTATCCATACCTAACCTGACCAAGGCCGAGCCCTATGATGTCATGGCCGAGCCTAAATGTGACCAAACTCCACTCCTTTTGCCTTGTTCTTTATATTCTACATGTTACAACTTCTACCATCTACATCTCCATGTTGTCGTGGCATATTGATGACATAACCCGAGCTTATGTCCAGCCATGGTCGATCATATGGTCCTTGGTCAAGCTCTTGAATGGTTAAAGAAAGGTCAAATCATTTTGTCCTTTGTTAATTTCAATTTTCAATTGTTTCAATATAAATTTTGTGTTGAATATTCATGTGTATATTGTTTGTTTTATTGGTTGTTTACAAGATTTAACATCTTGGCTCTCCACTCACTTAAATCATAGTCATGCTGAGTCGTGCTATCATGCTTTCTGGAATCTTTTCTGTGTATTTGAATTTGCTGACTCCAGCGTAAAAGGTGAGCATTTACTCATGACATTTATACTTATACAACTATGAATTGACAACAAGTGAATGCGTAAAATCATTATTTCATGTTATACATGCCTGTGATATGAATCATATGATGTTAACCCTGTTTATAAACCTGTCATATCATCTAATACTGCTATATGTTGCTATATCGTTTATTTTATTCTACTCTCACACTGCAAGTTTCCTGTAGAATAGAATCACTATGGGTTGAAATGATTTATACCCGAACGGACTTTAGAATAGGGAAAAATCGTTATGGGCTGAAATGATAGGCCTGAACAATTTTTTATTTATTTTATTTAACTTGGGATTGCGGGTTTCAAATGATAGAACCCAGATTTTTCTTTGCAAATTACGGATTGAAATGATATATTATCCGTATCGCTTAACCTAGGTTAGAAAATATTATACAGACCCATTCTAACGACCCTGACTCGACCTTCGAAAATCGGCACCGAATACGACACTCGAATTCGAATGCCCCAGATCCAAACGTCGAATCTGGTTTGCCGGAGCTTATAACACATTAAGTACAACACAACGGAAGAAAAAGAATAACATATATCAATATACAACATTTGATACAATATCTGATACAACAGAATGGTATAATGAACATCAATGTACATCAGAGATATGATACAAGACACTAGCAGCGGAAAGAAAAGATAACACCAACAGCGGAACAAAATCTCCAAGATAGTCTTCAAGAAAGAACTCCAGTATCAGTAATCTCCATCACCAAGGCATCAATCCAGAAATAGCTCTAACTCTCAATCAAGATGAAGAGAAGCAACTCGATCCAAATGCGATTGCCAAATTATAAGGCTGAAAGCTATCGAATCTACACCTACTATTCGATTATCTGAAAAACCCAACTCCAGACTGCCCATGTGGAAATATAGTGGGCACCCAGAGTTTAGGAAAGGAAAAATAAACTCCAGGTCAGTCGTATGACTGGTATGAGCAAACAAAAACATTTGGTCTTTTAAAAAAACAACAAGAGAATTTAAAATAAATCCGTAATGCTTTTTGGAAAATGAAACTACTATAAGGCCTCCCGCCACACACACAATGCAAACGCAGAATTGGAGGAGATTTCTCCTTATGATAGTCAAATATGCTTGATACGAGAAAATTTCTTTGATATTATTACTAGTGCATAGTGTAGGAAAACCATTTCGAAAGTATAATATAAATCCTAGCCAACATACGACCAGTATCTTATGTCTACTATAGCTACCATCTAAACAGTGGGGCGCCACCATAAGTAAATGGCAGGTAATACAACTAAAACCGTACAAGGCACGTATTGGATGAATGGATTTCCAACAAATGGTCAGGCTAAGGAACTTCCTACTGCCACATTGGTACGCCTATGGCGGGACGTCCCGAGAACCTAACCGGATCTCTGCCAACACAAGGCCGGGTTACCTCTGCTACACGAGCGTGCCATCCCCCGGTCCTTTGGGACCTTTATCCGAGCGCTCGACACCAACAACCACAAAGCAATCACAAAGTAATAGATCTGCAGTATCCACATGAGTAAGTATCTGGGCTCCATACCATGATACCACCCTTTTCCAGAAGGGAATGACAAACCCTAAAGGGAGCGGCCCTCATAACCTTGCCGCATCTTTCCTGTTTCAACCATTTCCGGGGTGTGAGGTCCTGATGCAGTCTCGTCCACAAAGCTACGCTTTATACAAAAGCCATGCTTTGATCGATAAATGATACACAGCAGCATTCAGCATGCCACACTACCAAATTTGGGAGTATATCACTGATAAATATCAACTACATAACCTCTGAGCTCGTACGTCTCAGAGAAGGGTGTTAAGCTAAGAGAATAAATTCTCTTCCACCAAGCAGAAATGTATTTGATAGAGATCAGTTTAATATCTCAAAATGTAGTGTCAGACATACAACCATACAAGTATGTTCTGGTTTCGAACAGAACCGAAGGCACTTCCGAAGAAGCCCTTGCAAATCTGGGTATCCACAATCCCGATCGGACTTCCCATCACTTAGGGAATCACTATACCGTAGCTACTCGGTGCAGAGACAATCGATAGGTTATCCTAACGTTCTTGAAGACACCCGGTCTTCAATACCGGTCTTCAAATGCAACCCATAACGTCGTATCACTATTCGAAATGGGTTATAAGACACAAGGTCCTCTCCCGGCTAAACCGAATAGTGAGCGCAATATTTAAAAATATATGGATATGGGATTTTAGTTAAGTCACAAGTTATAAAATCCAAAACCTTTCTTTTAAATGGTTAAACAAATTACCATCTAAATCTTTTAACAAAAAGCTTTATTTCACAAAGCTCACCCAGTTTCACAAAGATCCATTCATAGTTTTCAAAAACAATTTCCATTTCAATTGGATTAACTCATTAAATCTTTAAATTAAAGATTTAATTTATAGTTTTCAAACCGTTTCCAAAGATTTATTCATAACGTGGAAAACTATTTTTTTTATTTCAAACTTGAATTCCTTTTAACACAAGTTGGAAGTTCATTTTTTATATGAAAGCTTTTATTATTTGAAACCGAATAGTTTTCGTTTCAGAAAAATCCAATTATATTTATACAAGTTAAAATCTTGGGTTAAATTCTAAAGTCCCCAAACAACATCTTTAAAATGGTTTAAAACCCATATATACTTGTATAACCTTTTAAAATCATGAATATGATTTTATTCCCAATTTGGGATTCAAATTTAAATCAAATTTCAAAAATAAATCAAGTTATTCAAAAATAACTTTGCCTTTGAAATTCCTTTCCAAAAGCCTTTTTATCTTAAACCCAATCCATTCCCAAAACCATTCGGATTCAAAACTCAAATTTTAAACTATTTCAAAAAATCTGTGACTTAACCAATTTCCCCGTGCAACCCATATTTGTGTGTGTATAAGTATGGTCCAGGGGTTCAACACAATAGTGTACAACATCATCATCATAGATTCAATCATATTGATAAGCGGTATAACCCATAACGCTTATCTTTGTTCACAGATTCATAGATAAAATAAATTTATCAATCACAAAGATTCATCATTATGATTCGATGTGGGTTTCGGATAACCAACTGGAATCCGACTCCCTGTCACATCGAAATTCAAATGTCGTTTTACGGTTCAAGGGGTTTTTATATTCATACAATAGTTTATTCATCACAAATATAGCAGCTCAGCACAAAGCATCACATAGCATCACATCACATATCAAATATATCAATCCATCACACAGCATACAATAACAATCAAGCATCTTTAATTAAGATGAATAAATCGTATGGTTTTAAATTTATTACACACATAATCACTTTCATTAGTAATCTTTAATCAACGATTAATTATCATTAACTACAATTGATTAAGTCTTAACCACCTTTATTAATTAATCCTTTCTTTTATTAATTATCTTAATTAATTAACCCTTAATTGTAATTAATTAAACCTTAATTACTTTTATTAATTAAATCTTAATTATAATTAATTTTCCTTAATTGATTTTTCTTAATTTAATTACCCTAATTAATCAACCACATTAATTTATTATGCTTTTAAAGTAGTTAACCCTTAATATTTGATTAATCAATCTTTAATCTTTAATTATCTACTCTTAATTACTTTCACTAAGTAATCATTATTTTAATTTAAAGCATTCATTAATTACTCGATTAATTAACTTAATAATTTAATGAATCCAAATCATTAAATTCTATTTATCTTTAAGATAAACATTTCTTACTTAATCAAAGCATTTAAAAATAATTTGCTTTCAAATTTACTTTAAATTTCATTTTAAATTTAAGATTTAAAATGAATATGAATTTAACTTAAACAAAGTTTAAAAAACAATTAAAAAACCTTTTTATCTCACAAGTTCAAGAAATATTCATTTTATAAAGAAGTTTAAAGGAATTTAAAAACAAATTCATTTTTTTTAAATTCAAATCAATTTAAAAATACACTATAACATTCAAGGTTGTTTAGATTATTATAAATTTAAAAACTTTCATTTATTTCAAAAATGGAATATATATTAAATTTTGATTCCAGATTACTTAGATTCAAAAACTTACTTACATTTCAAAAATTTACTTACATTTAAACTTCATTTTAAATTTCAAATCATTTAACCATTTTTAAAGTAGTTAAAACAATTTAAATTTAAAAAACTTTATTTTATTTTAAAATTGAGATTCAAACTCACATTCCAGGTTTTAAAACTTATATTTAAACTTATTTAACCCTTTACTTTACAATTCAAACTTTCAGTTTTAAATTCAAGCCAAATACACTTTAAATACTTAAAGGTGTTAAAATACTTCAGTTTAAATTTTAAAACAAAACATTACAGGTTTCTGTTAAAACCGGTAACATTATTTTAACCCGAGGCAAATCTAATTTACTTTGAGCCAAAACCAGACTTCCCCGAGAAAAACATCACCACGCTCCGAGTCAACATCAATTAACACGAGCACAATCCAAACCAAATTCACCTTCACTAGAACAACGGTGCACCGTGCACATGCACGGTGTCGTTGATCATCTTAGATCATCAACGATGATCTTCCCATACCACTCATCATCCAAACACTCTAATATGATCATCAGATCGTACCTCTAATCTCGAAGTCAAATTCGAGATGGCGCAATCAAACCTGGAACAGAAACAGGAACCCCGTATCCAAAACCTGGCAACGTCTCGCTCCCTCAACTCCGGCCACCTGAGCATCAGCGACTTCCGCCACATATTCGTAAACTACCCAACTATCATCTCCCAAAAACTCGTAACACTCGATCAACAAGGGAAGATGAACGAATCAAAATACTAGACCTGGTTGAAACTAGGGTTCCAAACAAGAATCAATTGATGCAAATTCCTCATGAATTAATCATCTTCCTGACAATTTTCCTATCATCTTCGATCACTCTACTACCTTCAGAAAGAATTGCGACACCCCAGATCACAGAGATGACTAGAAAACTCCCCAAAACCCATTTCTGGTTAAACCAGAAATGCTCACTCAATCCCTAATTAAAAACTATGATTTTAGTGTTAAAAATCATGTTTAAGTTTATGAATTCAAAATATAATCCTGAATTTATGAATTACCAAGTTGGGTTTTGACTTATTTTTATTTTTTGCTCAGTCATTTTGATTCCCAGATAATTCCCAGAGACACTTCAATAATTTTAACTTAGGTATAATTTTAATCTAAATTTTGAGATGAAACAAACAAGTTTTGTTTATAACTTAAGTTTAAACAGAGGTTAACTCAAGAGTTTTTGAATTTAAATTAAAACAAGAATCTGCAAATCATGAATAGAAAGGACTCAGATAAACAAAACATGCAACCATAATTTTTCACCACTTCACAGAAACAAGCATAACACATCATATCAATTCAAAGATCAGGTCGAAGAAGTTTGCTCACATTGATGGGTTTTTGAAACAGAGACCTGGAAGAAAGATTTTTTTGAGCCTGGAAAGAAATGATCTGGAACTTGCTTTGAGAACTTGAATTTTTTTTAGTTGATCATCATTTCCCTCAAGTTGAAAATACCAAAGTTAACTATGGTTTTAAATTGCTTCGGGTTTTAAATTTTAATTATGGGTTTTTCTGAATTACCTAAGTTGATCACTCTAGGTTTTTGAGGCTTCAGATTCAATTGCTCTTTAGTTTGTATTCCTGCAACTTATTAATAAAGCTGTTCAAATTCTTTGTTTTATTACTGACTACAACTTCAAATCCAAATTTTAAAAAGAAATTTCACTTGCCTATAGATTTTCCCAGAGAATTACTGCACTGGCAAACTGAAACTCCGCTCCTTTTGCGTTGATCTTCATTTTGTAAATTTCCAGGTTGATTTTTTTTCCCAGATTGAATTTTTGTTTTGAGTAGAACTTGCATTTGATTTTTGAATTTCAAGCTATCTTGATTTTGAAACTTGCATGAACTACAGATTAACTACGGGCTTGAAAACTGGAATGAAGATTTTGCTTAAGCTTGATTCCTTTGAGACAGATCTTGATTTTTTCTGCTATCTTTATTTTTCTGGTTATACTATTCTCATCGTTTACTTTTTCTTGGGTGTTGAGATCTTAGATACTCAAATCTTTTTACTGCATTCTCAGATTTTGGGAGGCTAAATAAATTTGAATTTGGGGAGCTGAAGGGTTTTCTATAAATTTTTAATTCTATTATTTTATTCAATTAAATATCCTGAATGCCATGTGTAGGAAGAAATGATTATGAGATCTAACACTTATACAATTTTATACTTTACATATGTATATCTAATATTTATAATTTTACAAAGACAAAAGAAAAAAATTTAATAATTTTTTTATATATCTATTTTATAAATAAATATACTTCTTTATTCTTTTGTGTGTATATATATACACATATGTTAAAAGAATTATTTCTAGCCAACATTTACATTATATAAATTTCATCTCGATGATTTTAAAAGCCAAATGGTTATTATAAAAACATTTAATTCAAATGTAGATTCAAATTCCTAATTTATTTGAATTAAAATTTATTTATATCTATTTACATATATTCATACATTTTTATATTATCTATTTTTGTACAACTTTATAAAAAGAAAAGAATGGATTTAAATACTTTGACTTCATATTAACAATTGTTACATTTATTTACATAAGAGAATTAAATCTTAAAAATAAATCTTTTTGAAATTTATTATATCTTCCAAATATATTTAATATTTTAGAAAGCAAACTATTATTAACTTTTTAAAGCTTGTAATTTCTATTTTATTTTTAATACATTTTATTTTCAAATTCAATATTTGTTTATAAAAAGCTTATCCTTATATTTTAAATCAAATTTCTATTTTATTTCCAATACATTTATTCATTTATTTTAAATCAAATATTTATTTGTAAGATACTTATGCTTAAATTTCAAATTAAATTTCTATTTATAATAAAAAATTATTCATTTACACTAGATATCTCTAATTAATTCATAATTTATTTTCAAAAATTAATTTAATTGCTAAGTTAAACTTGGTGAATTTTCAGGAATGTTACACCCGTGGTTATTATTATATATTTTTCTGGAAATTTGAAAGTATTTTTAAAATTGTAATTTATGATATTTTAATTTAAGTTGAATTAAAAATGATTTTTATAAAGTATTAATGATTTTTCTACAAGTTAAAATGTGAAATAAATGAATGGTCAAGTTGAAATTTGAAATATAACTTAAATTTAAAATTTGTGATTTTGTTTAAAAATGGAGTTTAAGTTAACTAAATAAAATATGATAATTTGATTTAATTTGGATTAAAAATGACTTAATAAAGTGTATTTAATTTTTCTATGAACTAAAATGGTTAAATAAATAAATGAATGTTTGAAAGTGTAATTTGAAATATAACTTGACTTGGAAATGTGAAGTTTGGTTTAAGAATAAAAGTTAAGTAAATAAAAATGGAAATTAAGTTTATATTTTAAATGGTAATTAAAATTAAGTATTAAGTTAATTTTTAAAAAAGTAAAGAATAGAAAATTGTGCACTTGAATTTAATAAGTGAATTATTAAGAAAAATTTGATATTTATTTGTGAAATTTTACATTATAAAAATCATAAGTTAAAGGGTGTTTAAATGACTATTTTTAAGGTTGAAAATATGAAATTTTATAAGTAAAAATGGTTTAAATTGAAGTTTAATTGTTTCTGAAATTGTACTGAATAGCTGGAAATTGAATTAAAAGCACTTCAGAAATGCTATCATTTCTGAAGTTGACTTAAAATCTGTTGTATAGGATATTACAGCATTTCGTAAGTGTTGTGGTTGATACAAATGAGCTAAAGGCTAAAATTAACTAAGAGCTACTATAGCACTTGGTAAGTGCTGTAGTTGCAGAAACTAAAACTAAAATCCGAAATTAATAAAAGGGCTACAGTAGCACTTGTTTAGTGCTGCAGTTGGCTGAAATGAGATTTTAATATAATTGAACTATTACAACAGTTTTTTATGCTGTCTTTGCTAAATTGAATTGTTTTCAAATGTAACTTACCATAGCATTTTCTAAGCGCTAGCGAAAGCAGAAATTTCAATGTTTTAATGTATTTAAATGAATAAATAAACTCTGAAAAGACTAAATGTTTGGGAATTTAATATTTGATTTGATGGTATAATGACTCTACCTTTTTATGGTTTTAAATGAATGATTTTAATTCTAAATTATAAACCCTTTTGGAATGTTAACCACGGGTACACTTCTCTATATGCCTTGTGATTTTTGGATGTATTTAGTTTATGCTTTAACGGGTCCTTAGAGGATGGGAGATCCCAAGCATACTTTAAATTATCGTGCATTACTACTACAGTTCACTTGAGTTGGTTTACATTGTGTAAGTATGTATGTCCTGACTCGAGTGTTTTGTGTTTTGCTTTATGCTCGGGTGAGCCTGAGTATTCACAGCTTTGGATTTCTCTTTTTGGAGCTAGGAATCGCTGGAGATTCTGTTCATCTAGTTATCTATCCATTTTAGTTTCAGTTAATCTATTTTAGCTCTTGTATTAGTGATATGTATTTGGGGTTTCTATTGTGTTTGTTTTCAGACTCATATTATTTATTTTGTTTTGAGACTTTGTTATAGTAGCTTCACGAACTACTATGGTATTTTTATTTCCGCTGCGAGTTATTCTGTTCTTTCTGTGTTTGTGATTCTGTGATTGGTTTTATTTGCTATAAATTTTATTATAATGCAGTATTTTAAGCAATTCAAGTCCAACATGTGCGGATGCGAATGGCTGAAAATATCGGGTTGTTACATGTGGTATCGGAGTTTTGGTTTTAGGCAAACCTTAGCCTGTGGAGCAAAAACTCATTAGAGATAGGATAGAAATACCATAGAATGGGTGAAATCAATCTCAGAATCATTTCTTTGTGAGAGAACATATTTTCGAAGATTAAATGATTTCCAAATGATTTTAAAGGATTTTCAAAGATTATATTGGTAAAAAAAAATTCTTATTTTAAAATCAAGATTTTGTAAACTTCATCCCTTCTGTATCCACCTTGTTAATAATCTCTTGGTTAGGATTCTTATCGGTTAGTATTCCTTGAACTTTGGAACGCTCCCACTTGTTCTGAAATCCAGTCTTGTCCTCCCTATTTTTATCCTTTAGATTTTGGGGAATTCTATAACTCCACTTTGAATGACTCTATAAAGATCGGTGATTCCGCAAATCTTTGAATGATTTGTAAAGGGTAGAAACTCCTTTATAATTGGCATTGATTGACCGGAATTTATGTATCCTCGGTTTACGATGTTATCTACCTTCTACTATACCTGGATTCTATCTCTGGCGATCGAATGTCGTTTTGCCTTAGATTTCCACATTGATTATATTCCTGAAGTCATGGTTGACAGATTAAAGTCGCTCGCGATTTATTAATGCTTATCCATCTTCTATTTGGTAATTAAATTATCTCATCTTTGTTCAAGCTTATCTTCGAACCATAATTCTATTTGATTAGAGTTCCTCTAAATTTGAATCTCTATTTATTTGAAATCCATCCTTGAGTCATCCCTTGGAAATTTGTGTTCGGTTGTATTTTGAAATTGTGCATACATCGTATTTTGATAAGGACGATCACATTTTATATATATAAGTGAAATGTTTTTGATAAGGATTATATACTTTTTTTAAAACGAGAATTTGAAGTTTCGAAAGGATTTGAAATTTTGAAAATTTATAAGAAATTTGATTTATATAAAAATGATTTAGAGGAATCGAACTCCGGTGTTTTGAAATCGGTTTTAAGATTTTGGAAAATATATAATAATAAGATGATTTAAAGAAATTTTTCGAAAAAGAAATGTTTCAAATGTATTCAAATGAATTCCAATGATTTCGAAGATATTTCGAAGAAGTTTCAAGAAAATAGAAGTCCAAAACTCACTTGTGTCGTTGGAAAATAATTTCGATGATGAGTGCACACATCATCGACATTGATTTTCGAGTTTCAGAGTTGGGGAGAGGCCACTTTATAGCTTTGCTATGCGAGTGATTTTGTGAAACAAATTTTGATTTCAGATTTTGAAGTATGGTTTAATATTCGAAAGATATATGTATATATATATATATATATATTTGAATTGATTTAAAGTAAGCCGGTGTTCAGTCCTCGAGTTTCAGATGTGTTTTGGTATAACCTTATCTATTGGAATTGATTTACTGATTTGTTGCTGATTTCCAATGCTTGGATTTGTAAATTTTGGTTTCTCCGACTATTTTGCATGTTCAAACACTTCCAAATCAATGTTTAATTTTTAAAGCTAAGTAATTTCCAAAAGGTAAATTGGATTTTCCATATATGGAAATAAATAGTTTAAAGGTTTTAAAGGGATAGTTATAAATTTGGAAATCATTTTGGGTATAACTGATTTTGAGAAAAATATTTGGTTTTGAAAATAGATTGGATAGTAAAACCGAGTACTTATACGATGGTTTTGGAAATGGATTTGTTTGACCTAAATTTTGTCGATTTGGAAACCATGATTATTTTCTAAACCTATTGTTTTGAGAAACTTTGAAATTGAAATGTTATTGAAAGGAATTGAAATTGAGAACCTTATTTTATTAAATACTTGATTTAGGAGTTATCGAACTTATATAAAATTGATTTGTATAAGTATGAAGTTGATTTGAAAACTATCGTTTTGGAAAGGTACTCAATTTGAAAATTTAAATCTTATATAATCGAAGTCTATATAAGTGTGATTTGATATACTATTGATTTGGAAAGTATTCGATTTGAAAATGGAATCTTATATATAATGGACTTTGTATAAGTATGATATTTGAAAGTGATTTGAAAGGTACTATATGATACATATTTTCAAAGTAAAGATATGAAAAGTGCCTTCTGCTTGATATTCGCTTTGTGGCCACATTGTGGATTCATTCTATCGATATTATTCTCTCTGATTTGGGTTTTTCGAATATGATACTCGAGTGTCCATTGAATTCCATGGAGATCTCCATGGTCTTACGAGCACGACTACATAGCGTAATTCGTCTGGTCGAGATGGCTTACGTGTACGGATGTTTCTTGGGGGATCCAGGCGTAACCATTGTGCATCTGTGATCTATGTAAATCGTTTTTAGTATGAAATCCGTAGGCTGAGATAGCTTACAGGTATGGATGTTTCCTTGGAGATTTAGGCGCAACCATTATGTATCTACGGTCTACTAGTCATCATGGCGTAATTCGCAGGGCTGAGATAGCTTACGGATACGGATGTTTCCTGGGGGATTTAGGCATAACCATTGTGTATCTGCGATTCATGGTTAGACAATGTTTTGGTTTGGTTGTTTTGTTTGGATTGTACTTGCCATATCTGTTTTTAAAAAATTTCCAGTATTTTCACTGGATGTTGAAACAAGTCTACTAAGTACATGGAGAACTCTAGCTTTGCGTCTGATCAACGCATGACCAGAGTCTGCAGGAACGAGAGCAAACTTGTTAAGACATCGAGTTATAAAAGTATTTTGATAAAGTATTATATAAAGGATATTTTGATCATTTACTTTTTCTTTTCTATATAATTTAAAATGTTTTAAATATTGTTTACTTCAAACTAACAAATTTGAATCAAATGATTATTCATCATATTATAAAATGTTTAAAATGTTAAATATAAAATTTTGTAAATTGAAATGTATATGGTTTTAAAATAATGGTTCATCCTTATCTTTCAACCTATTTTCCCTTCTAGCTACATCTCATATAGCCATATGGTTTTAAAATAATGGTTTTAAAATAATGGTCCAGCCATGGTCGAGCATATGGTCCCCTTGGTCGAGCTCTTGAATGGTTAAAGAAAGGTCAAATCATTTTGTCCTTTGTTAATTTCAATTTCCAATTGTTTCAATATAAATTTTGTGTTGAATATTCATGTGTATATTGTTTGTTTTATTGGTTGTTTACAAGATTTAACATCTTGGATCTCCACTCACTTAAATCATAGTCGTGCTGAGTCGTGTTATCATGCTTTCTGGAATCTTTTCTGTGCATTTGAATTTGCTAACTCCAGCGTAAAAAGGTGAGTATTCACTCATAACATTTATACTTATGTAACTATGAAATGACAACAAGTGAATGCGTAAAATCATTATTTCATGTTATACCTGCCTGTGATATGAATCATATGATGTTAACCCAGTTTATAAACCTGTCATATCATCCGATACTGCTATATGTTGCTATATTATTTATTTTATTCCGTTCTCACACTGCAAGTTCCCTGTAGAATAGAATCACTATGGGTTGAAATGATACATACCCGAACGAGCTTTAAAATAGGGAAAAATCATTATGGACTGAAATGATAGGCCTGAATGATTTTTTATTTATTTTATTTAACTTGGGATTGCGGTTTGAAATGATAGAACCTGGATTTTTCTTTGTAAATTATGGATTGAATTGATATATTATCCGTATCACTTGACCTAGGTTAGAAAATATTATACAGACCCGTGGTTATTATTATATATTTTTCTGGAAATTTTAAAGTATTTTAAAATTGTAATTTATGATATTTTAATTTAAATTGAATTAAAAATGATTTTTATAAAGTATTAATGATTTTTCTACAAGTTAAAATGTGAAATAAATGAATGGTTAAGTTGAAATTTGAAATATAACTTAAATTGAAATTTGTGATTTTTGTTTAAAAATGGAGTTTAAGTTAAGTATTTAAAATATGATAATTTGATTTAATTTGAATTTAAAATAACTTAATAAAGTGTATTTGATTTTTCTATGAATTAAAATGTTTAAATAAATAAACGAATGTTTGCAAATGTAATTTGAAATATAACTTGACTTGGAAATGTGAAATTTGGTTTAAGAATAAAAGTTAAGTTAAGTAAATAAAAACGGGAATTAAATTTATATTTTAAATGGTAATTAAATATAAGTGTTAAGTTAATTTTTAAAAATGTAAAGAATAGAAAATTGTGCACTTGAATTTAATAAGTGAATTATTAAGAAAATTTTGATATTTATTTGCCAAGTTTTACTTTATAAAAAACATAAGTTAAAGGGTATTTAAATGACTATTTTTAAGCTGGAAAATATGAAATTTTATAAGTTAAAATGGTTTAAAATGAAGTTTAATTGTTTCTGAAATTGTACAGAAAAGCTGAAAGTTGAATTAAGAGCACTTCAGAAATGCTGTCATTTCTGAAGTTAACTTAAAATCTATTGTAAAGGATATTACAGCATTTTGTAAGTGTTGTGGTTGATACAAATGAACTAAAGGCTAAAATTAGAGCTACTATAGCACTTGGTAAGTGTTGTAGTTGCAGAAACTAAAACTAAAATCTAAAATTAATAAAAGGGTTACAGTAGCACTTGTTTAGTGCTGCAGTTGGCTGAAATGAGATTTTTAATATAATTGAACTATTACAGCAGTTTTTTTATGTTGTCTTTACTGAATTGAATGGTTTTCAAATGTAACTTACCGTAGCATTTTCTAAGCACTGCGAAAGCTGAAATTTCACCGTTTTAATGTATTTAAGTGAATAAATGAACTCTAAAAAGGCAAAAAATTTGGGAATTTAATATTTGATTTGAAGGTATAATGACTCCACCTTTCTATGGTCTTAAATGAATGATTTTAATTCGAAATTATATACCCTTTTGGAATGTTAACCACGGGTACACTTCTTTGTATGCCTTGTGATTTTTGAATGTATTTAATTTATGGTTTAACGGTTCCTTAGAGGATGGGCGATCCCAAGCATCCTTTAAGTTATCGTGCATTACTACTACAGTTCACTTGAGTTGGTTTACATTGTGTAAGTATGTATGTCCTGACTCGAGTGTTTTATGTTTTAATTTACGCTCGGAACAGCCTGAGTATTCACAGCTTTGGATTTCTCTTTCTAGAGCTAGGAATCGCTGGAGATTATGTTTATCTTGTTATCTATCCATCTCAGTTTCACTTGATCTATTTCAGCTCTTGCATTAGTGAACTTATATGTATTTGGGATTTCTATTGTGTTTGTTTTCAGACTGATATTATGTATTTTGTTTTGAGACTTTGTTATAGTAGCTTCGTGAACTACTATGGTATTTTTATTTCCGCTGCGAGTTATTATAATTTTTTTATGTCTGTGGTTCTATGATTGGTTTTATTTGCTTCAAATTTTATTACAATGCGGTATTTTGACCAATTCAAGTCCGACATGTGCGGATGCGAATGGCTGAAAATATCGGGTTGTTACATATAAGCAATTGTTTTGGCTAGTTAATCGATTTGTCGCTTATCGAACTTAATTTATTATTAAAATTAGATCTTTAAGAAGGATGTTTTATATATGTATGGAATGGTTTTGGGTTTGTTGTGATAATGTTTTGATAACATTCATCGTTAACCCTTTTTGATTAAACTTATGAATGTGAATAGATCTTTAAAAGAATGTTTTAAAGATAAGCATAAGTGAAATGATTCTGGTTTGTAGTGACAATATTTAAGTAATATTAATCTTAAACCTTTTTGAATGGACTTGTGAAAGTACTTAGTTCCTTAAAATGGATATTTGGAAGGAAATTATGAGTAAAGAAACTTTTAGAAAAAGATAGAAAAAGCAATGGTTTAAATTAATCTTGTTAATGATTTGTGAATATACTTATACCAATAGAGATAAGTATATGAATAGTTTTTAAAGTATTGAAAGAGTATAAATGAACAGTAGAAAATGATAAACGTTGTTTTGTTAGATAAAAAAATTTGTACTAATAAAAGAGGTTTTAATTAGTAAAAGATTAATTAAACAAAAAGGGGATTCGAAGTCGATTATGTGAGTTAATCGTACTTTGTATGAATTGATAGTGCTTTGTATGTTAAACTGCTTTTCAAAAACATTTAGTCATATACTTAGCACTAAAAGCCGACGAAGTAGGCTTGCCTATCTATAGGAACTAAGGCTGATGTTTATGTAGGGATACGAGCAATAGAGCACTAATCTACCAGCTTCACTCTTGGTCGATGGATAGTGTGAAATGAAATTTTTTTGAAACATGATAAGTATAAAAGACTTAGGTTCCATATGTGATCGCTCTCATTATCATTGAATGGCCAAATTCATCGATTCAGCCTTAAAGAGATCGGGATTAGTAAGTGTTCTGCTTATCGAAAACCACTACAAAACTGAGATATGTGTTCTATATTTTGGATGTGGACATGTTCGAGATGCTGGAGTCCATGTGTGGTGTTGAGATTTTTTTTGAGATGTGGGAATCCAATTGGGGACTCGTATTCAGTTCATATTGTGGAGATTCGTGTGAAAGATGCCAAACGTGACCACAACATCGGTAATGGCCAAAGATAGGGTATGCTCCACAACCTACGGTTTAGTTGACCTAAGTCAGGGTGTTATAAACTCTATATCTGAAGATAATTATCGATGGTTAGCCGACACGTGTTGATGATACTTGGTTCCACATGGTTCATGTTTATGCTTGGACCGAAGCCGCTTGTGATTACCTTGTGGTATATTTGATCTAGAGATAAATGACGCTCACATGGTATTTTCGGATCCTTGTGCATGAAGAGTCGCTTCAGTTTACTGGAGGCGTCTTTAAGAAAAACCCGTTATGGGAACATTCCTTATCAAATTCGATTGCACTCCAAAATGCTATTGAATGTAACCAATGTGACCATTCCAGCTATGTTATAATATTTATATTCTACACCCTAGATATTATCTATAATATTACCTTATGTACTTATTAGATGTGGTTCTTTTAAGGGGATAACCATTATGGCATTCCATGCTGTCTCAAAAGTACTGTTATATGTTGCACACATATTTTTTGAGTTTTTGATACCACTCTTATATATGATGCTTGATTTTTGTTTTCCCTTAAATTACTCGCATACTCTTTAACATAGTCTAATAAAGGTAGGTTTTCGTTAGTGGTCGTTAAAGCTCGAGAAGACGAGCAGGATATTTGACCTACTGTAGTATTTTCATTTCCATTGCATTACTACTGTATATATCAACACTTATGAGGACAAGTTATTATAATTGTCCAGGATAATTATAGTACTAGGTTTTGTAACTTCGAAATTTTTGTATCGGAGTAACCCCTTTGTACTGTTCTTTTGATGTTATATATTACCGTGCATGGTCTATGCGCGGCACACGTGATAGGAGGTTCTCACACTAGTGAATGTGTGACAAAGCTTTGTCCCTTACCCCTATATGTGCATTCACAAGTTGGTTTGGAAGTCGAGAGACTGGCCATCAGGAATAGGGTTGCCATTTATAGTCACCATCAGAAAAGGGGTGAGCGTTACAGTTGGTATTAGAGCTGAAGGTTAAGTAAGAACCTTGTGTTTAGTGGTGAATGACTCATTAAGATATAGGGTAATGGAATGCCCTAGCATGATTTGATGAATTATACATATGAGAGCATATTGGTATTTATTATAAATGTATACCTTAATGATAATCAAAACTGTGGAAATTAAAGATCTTATATATGGTAACTTAATAAGTGTGAATTATTAAAGTATAGTTTAATTAATTTAGGGGTCAATGATGTTTATCTATTATCCCTTGTTAATTATTTTAGTTATGCTCGGCCAGTTTATGAGCATTAAATATCGTTTGCTGAATATTGATTTGTATTCGACTAGTTTATAGGCACTTATACCTTTTTACCACATGGGTTGGTTAAGCAGTGTTTATGGGTGCATTGGAATGAACACCTTGTGAATTGAGTTTCAAGGTTTGATTATAAGGCTTTCGATGGCAATGTTGGTTAAAAGTTAACATTTGTAAAAGTTGAATTTAGTAAAAAATGTTTATTTTAATCTGGGAAAGATGAGATATTTTGGGAATAAATATTTGTGGAATGACTTTATATAAGAAAGTAATTTTATATAAGTATAGTTTATAAAAACATGATTTAGAAACAAGAAGGATTTAACTTATATTTTGAGAACTTAAATACCATTGTCTTTGAAAATGTTTTCCAAAATTTTGGAGAAAATAATAGTAGTATTATTTGAAAGTATGTATATGGGAAATTGGTTTATGAAATCAGGAACATGGTAGTTAGTAATATTTACAAAGTATTTGATACTGCAATGAATTTGGTCAATTCTGAAAGGCATGAATTGGATGTATTGAACTCACTCCCATCGCTTGAAATAATTCTGATGATGACTTCAATATCATCGGCATTCATTTTTGGGTTTCTAAGTAGAGGATGCTACAGGGTTGCTTTAGTAAACCAGATATTGATTTAATCATGAAAGTATGATTTGTTATACAAAAGATATATGTATGTGTTATTATTTCAAAAGCAATTTAAAATAAGATCCGGTGTTTAGTTCTAAAGTTTTCTTTGGAAAGAAGTTTTATATGAACTTTTTTGTGCAGAAAATTTTTATATGTATACAATTTAGGGTACCTGAGTGGTAGTGGCATAACCCGGAATAAATGTTGGAACTTTTCATATTATCCTTTATTAAGTAAAGTGTGTTTAATAAATTACTGAAATTTGCTAAGCTATTTTGTGGACGAATGTAGCATATGCATTAGAATTGAATGGTCTGTGCATCATGTTATGATACATCGTTTGGTATTTTCATTTGTTAAAATGAAACGAGATTTTTCGATGGTTTTGAATAGTCGGAAACTTTTGAATCAAAAAGAACTTAATGCTAAGTGTTTTATGATTATATAACAGTTGAATTGAGAAGGTAGTAAGTTAAAAAAAAAATTGTTGAACATCTTTGTTAAGTAAAACAAAATTTGATGTTTTATACATATTCTTAGGATGTCATGGAATATTATAAGAGTATGAGCTTAAATTGTAAAATGTTTATAAACATGAAGTTATGTTTTATAAATTGTTTCATAAATGATGTTCGTATTAAACAAGACATGTTATTTAGATAAATATAAGTGATAAAACATATTGGTGTAGTTAAGAAACCAGTAGAATAAATACATAAATTGTACGTAGATTGTTTTATTTGCATGACTATTCTTGATCTAATATTCAAGTACATGATTTCGAGGTGATTTGCGCAGGTCCGAACAACGATTTTTCACTCGAGTACATGCAAGATAAGAGTTGGTAACAAGCCCTTCGAGGTGATTTGCGCCGGTCCGAACAAGGATTTTTCACTCGATCCTTAATGGAAAACACTTGATATGATCCCAAAGTTTTCTATCATAGTATATAGCTATGTAAGAAGAACGGAGGTTTCTAATTAAGGAACCTGATCGGAGTCCTCACTAGAGAGGTCAAGTGATTTATACTAGTTGGAAAATAAAATTTATATAATCAAGCAAGTGATTGGAATTGATATTGCGTACGGATGGTCCATGTGCATATATGGGTTTTAGTATATGCATACTATGTATTGTTGGCTTATGGAAAGTTTAGGTGACGACTCTTTGACTTGCTGAGGTAGCATGGATAGTTCTACTAAGTAATAACTAAGACTGTTAAGCGTAATATACGCTTCGTAGAATGTTTATCATCCATGTGTTATGAGAGGATTTTTAAACTTGAGCAAACCATGAGCTTTGTTTGCTAGTGATTGAATTATGTTAAGTATTGTTATGTGAATGTTTCTTTTATTGATCGTGTTGGAATTTCGAGGATGAAATATTCTAAATGGAGGAGAATGTAACGACCCAAAATTTCGGACACTTTGTATTAAATATGTGAACTATTTAAATATTTGAATCTTGGATTAAAAGTTATTAATTCCATAAGATTTCTAACTCTCTTTTAAATCATAAGTAATGATGGTAGAATAGTTTTGGAAAAAAATTTACAAAAATAAATACTTTGAAAAAAATTCAACATTGTGACCAAAAATCGTTTTATCAATAAACGGCTTTTTAACTGTCAAAATTTGTTCAATTTTTTGTTACATACACTTATTTTCTTAGAAAAATGATAAAACTAAATAAAAACTTTTTTCCATTTATGGAAATAAATTTTTGGATAATGTCATGGGTGATGTCATAAAGATATTTAGGAAATGTCCTTTTATGGTAATAGTAAACTTTTACGTAAAAGAAGAGAGGTGTAAAGTTAATGGCTCCTTTGTGACCTTCCATGAAAGGTAAAATATGGTAATAGCCTCTTCCATAAGCCTATATAAGGAGAGGCATAACTTTAGGAATAAATCGCTAATTCACTAAGCTTAAGATGGAGTATGAGAATTAAAAATGGTAGAAATGCATAATCACTAATCCACTAATTATTCTCTAACTTTTTCAAATCTTAACCAAATCATCTCCAATCTCTTTTAGAATTCGAATCTAAGCCCAAAGAATATAGGAAGCATGATTATCAAGTAAAAAGCTAGAGAAGGTGAGAGGAAGTGGGGGATCTAAGGGGGCCTGTGAGCATGGATGGAGGAGGAGGTGCAGCTTTGGTTTAGAGGTGCTAAAGGTAGGATTTTTAGGCTTTTGGTGATGGAGGGAGATGGGTTTGACATGGATCTAAGTGTGTTATCTCGCTGTCTCTCAAGTATATATTGTGTATATATATGTTGTGTGCAAAGTATAAAGTTAAAGTGACATTAACTAAGTAAAGTTATAAACTTTTGACCCTTCTTGCTTTTGAAAGAAAATGCTAATTTTATATTGTATAAAATTACTTCTATACCCTATTAAACATGTGGCGTAGCCTTGACTTGATGTTTAAATAGTTGTTTAACTTGTGATTTAAATTGAAGTAAGTCTGAAAGTGTTTGATACGAAAATAGTCGTTATAAGTGTGCTTCTGAATCCCATGTTTCGAGAATTTTTCTAAATAAATAGGAAGATATTATTAAGGATTTCTTTCCATGATTTTTAGGCACACTAATGGCAGTACTTAATATAATTTTTTTAAATCTTTATTCATTTGTTAGAGTGGTTAAAATTAGTCATAAATCGTTCTTTAACAAAGACATTTATAAATGTTGTAGTAAATCGCCTATGGTTTTAAGTGTTTAAAAATGATATTTAAATTCGATATTTTTCTCTAATATTTTTAGAGATGTTTTCAAACATGTCTTTAAGTATATTAAAGTTGGTTTAAAGTTTTAAAATATTTTCAATAATTATATATAAATTTTGAGAAAGTAAAGAAGAGGTTTGACGCTAAAAGCTGACAAGGTAGACTTCTCTATTTCTAAGAATTAAGATTGATGTCAAATAGGGATGGATCAATTGAGCTCTAACCTACCGGCTTCCCTCTTGAATGTGGAATAGTTAAGTTGGAACGTCGAAAATCTGTTAATCTTGTTGTTTACTTGTTTAAAAGGTAGGTAACTTTTCTTAACACTAAAAGAGGACGAAGTGGGCTTCTCTACTTTCAAGAGCTAAGATTAATCTCGGGTAAGGACGGAGCAATAGTTCTCTAACCTACCAGGCTTCCCACTTGAATAAGGAATGCTTAAGTTAGAAATGTCGAAAATGGGTTAATCACGTTTTTGTTACATGTTTATGGAAATCATTAATACTAAACACTAAAAGCCGACGTGCATGCTTGCCTATTTGTAAGATTCAAGAATGAAGTGCCTAGGCAAGGCTTTAATGCAACTAGGGCTCTAATTTACCTAGCTTCACTCTTGGATGATGAATAGTATAAGTTGAAATGTTGAAAACGGTTCAAGTATGTGAACACTGATTTGTATAAGCAATTGTTTGACTAGTTAGCCGATTAGTCGACCATCGAATTTAACTTATTAATAAACTTGGATTTTAAAAAGGATGTTTTGACGATAATACAAGTATGAATTGATTTTGGGATTGTTGTGAAAATATTTTAATAACATTTGACATTAACCCTTTTTTATTAAACTTATGAATGTAATTGGATCTTTAAACGAATGTTTTAAAAAGCATAAGTGAAATGGTTTTAGGTTTGAAGTGGCAATGTTTAAGTAACAATAGTCTTAAACCTTTTTGAATGGATTTGTAAAAATACTTAGGTCCTTAAAGTGGATAAATTGAAGGAAATTATGAGTAAGAAATCTTTTGAACAAAGATAGAAAAAGCAATGTTTTAAAGTAATCTTGTTAATGATTTGTGAACATATTTATACCAATTGATATAAGTATATGAATACTTTTTGAAGTATTAAAAGAGTGTAATGAATAGTAGAAAATCATAAACAATGTTTTATTTGAAATAAAAGAAGTTTTACTAATAAAAGAGGTTTTAATTAATAAAAGATAAGTTAATCAAAAAGGGGATTAGAAGTCTCTAATGTGACTTAATCGTGCTTTGTATAACTTGATAGTGCTTTGTATGTTTCCCGTTTATGAAAACCATTTAGTCGTATGCTTAGCACTAAAAGCCGATGAAGTAGGCTTATCTATCTATAGGATCAAGACCGGTGTTCATGTAGGGATATGAGCAACAGAGCTCTAACCTGCCTGCTTCACTCTTGGTCGAGGGATGGTATGGGATGAAAGTATCGAAAACATGATACGCATACGAGACTTGGTTCCATATACGATCACTCTCATTATCATTGAATGACCAAATTCATCGATTCAGTCCATAACATCTCGTAAAATGAACATTAATTAAATGAATTGAACTGAATTAAATATGGTAAAGTTGAATTTGGAAATTTTTAATAAAAGTTGGAATTTCACCACGGAAGTTATTCCATTGCGTTCATTGCGAGGTTCAAATATATTTCCATACATAATATGATGAAAATGAAGCTCGGACGAAGAAGTTATGAACGTTTGAAGTTTTCATATTTAAATAAATTTAGTTTGAATCCAAATTTAAATAATAATTTAAATTTAGGATTTGAATTTTGAAAACTAGCTTGGGGGCTAAGTAAACATTAATTAACGTTTAACGTTAAAGTTTTAGGGGAAAGAATTTAATTAATAAAAAACGGAAATAAATAGTTCCCCAAAATGAATATACCGGTCAACCCCTTTATTAGGACCGGTCGACCTCTAGCGATCGACCAGTTGAAGGGGGTGGTCAACTGGTCCCGGTCGACTAGCCGTGCTTGAAAAGGGGTAGTGGTGGCTAGATTTGAGGGTATGAATGGTCTAGATTTCTCCGTTTAAAACTATTTTCATCCTACGGTTTTGGTGCGTTTCAACCTCTATAATAGAAGCCTATCCTCTCCAATTTTTATTCATATTATTTAGGGAATTTAGCAAGTCTCTGCCATTGTTATCACTTCAAATTTGATTCAGAAACTCCATAAAGAATTCAGGTTAGAATCAAACCTATTTTCTATTTATTTCTTCTTCCTTCAACCTATTCTTATTCTACTCCTCTCCAATTATTCTGAATGTAATAAAAATATATACATCTTCCCTATTATATGTGTGTGTGTGTGTATCAAAAGAGAGAGATTCTAGAAGAGATTATAAGGCACGGAAATCCATTGAAGTGAAGCTAAGGCTAATTTGTGATTGGAAATCTTAGTATTTCTTTTTTAGTAATTGTTTAGTGTATTTCTTTTTGGATTTGAATATGCCTAGAGATTTTGGAGTTTCGAAAATATGATAGATAAAATCTCCCAAGATTCCTTTTTATTTTGAATATAAATTCTATATTGAGATTCTTAATTATTGGATTAATTTGATGGAATTTGTTTCATATATACAATTTCTAATAATTTCATAGCCTATTCCACTTCTCCTTCTTCTTTGGTTTAAATTGTGATTCTTCAATGAAAAAGGGGGTTTAGATTACGAATTCTGTTCGTAGTTTACACCAGTTATTTCATGCATGTTTCTTTGTAAAAGAGGAGTTGGATAGCATATGGAGTTTAGATTGCAATTCCTATTATTTAGGATATTCCATTAAATTGATGTAATAAATTGAGTTTTTTTTTATACATCTGTTATAGTTGTAGTGGTTCTGAATATTTATACTCTGTTTTGGACATTAGAATCCCTTATTTTGGAAATCTTAGGAATATGAAGAAAAAGGACTTGCAATAATATTTGGTTAAGGAATTGACATTTAACTCTAGTTTAGGGTGTAAAATCTATGCATTTTGAGACGACCCGCTCTTCTCTCCACAGAAAGACGTATCATCATTAAGAAAGAAAGGGATAGAAAAGAGAAAGATAGAGAAGAAAGAATGAAACAACATCGGAATCTCAACAGCAAAACGAATAAATTATACTAATCACATAAGTATTACATAATATACAACATTTTTTAGAGTTATACAGCTTATACAACACATACTAGACAGTTATAAACATCTGTCTAGTCATTACAACTCAAATGCAACTCCGAGAAACCAACACAGCGGAAAACTATATATCTACGAATGTTGAAGCCTCCTGCTCCATTGCTCCTCTAGAATTCGTCAAAGCTGACCTGAATCCCTTGGCTACTCGTAAAAATTTGAGTATCCAAGAGTTTAAGAAAACAGAAGATAAACTCCGGGTCAGACATGGGTCTGGTGTGAGTAACAGGTTAAAGTTGCTTAACTTTGAAAACCTTTGAAAACAAAAGGTATCTCGTAAGGCTTCCCGCACATAAACATGGAAAAGTTTTTACCTTACAATAACCAAAACATTTGATAGGAAATCCAGTGATATTATAATAGGGTCCAGGGTTTTCAAATAAAAATATAGAAATAGCTGGAATGCTTACATCTCACGTTCCAACATAGTTGGGTACAACTAAAATGTACGGCACTTATTGGAGATTGGATTCCATACAATGGCAGGGCTAGTGGGGTACCGCCCGTCACAGTATGTGGCCAAGATCACATTACCGAGGATAACTCCCAATCCCCTGCAACATAAAGCCAGAACCATCCCTTATTGGATAGTCCCGACTAAGACAACCCGAGCAGTTGTTGCAATCAACTGCCCACACAGCCGAGTAAAAAGGGACCTCTAGACAGAGGAAATCTTATCCTACTTGGGTACTTCCCACTTAGCCTTGCTGCACCTCCCCTGTTTTAGCCATTCCCGATTGATGAGGCTTGAGGCTACGATTACCTTTATAGAAGACATCTATCTTAGAACGCTCATCGTCCTCCTGACGATATTTTGAAAGCATTCAATCCATACAAGTTCGTTCCGGGTTCGAACGAAACCGAAGGCATTATCTCGTTACACTCATTTTGGAATCACCCTCAGAGTTAACGACAATAACCCTTGCACTCTGAATCTTCATCTTCACTTGAGATTCACGACCTGTCATTAATTTGGATCGGTGTGGTTTTCGGATATCCAAATCTTGAAACCCGATCTCGGTCTCATCGAAATCCAAAACGCCATCTTTTAAGTCCAAAGTTGTTTTGAAGCATAATTCAAGGACATGCGGACTACCTGGTAAAGCCAACACATAAAAACAATTCAATTCATTATCTATATTCAGACAGATAGATAATTCACATTTTCACAAATAAATAATCCATATCATCACAGTTCAACCAAAGTATCCAATATCAAAAATCAGCACATATCTCATATCAGAGATAAACAATTCAAGGCATTCAATAACATTAGCCATCCATAAGCAAAGATCTATTAATCACTCCAACTGTAATTAATTTACAATGAATTAAATTAATTACTTCATCTCTAATTAATTTAAAATAAATTAAATTAATCACTTTAGTCAAATAAATCATGCTTTCTTATCCATTAATTAATTACAAATTAATTAATTAAACATCTTCTAATTATCCATCTTAATTAATCATCCTTGATTAATTATCCTCTAATTACATTAAGTAATTAGCCTTTAATTAACTACACAAATTAACTATCCTTAACCATTTACAGTAATTAACTTTTAATTAATGCATTAATTAATTAATTATAATTAATTGCATTAATCCTTAATTAATTACATTAATTAATTGCTTTATAATCACTTTATTGATTAATTATCTTTAGTTAATAATCCCTTAATTACATCATTAATTACTTAATTAATGATCCTTAATTACTACTTAAATTAATTTTATTCTAATTAATCATATTTAATAATTAATTACCTTAATTAATTACATTACTTAATTAAATTTTAAAAAAAGTTTATTAATCAATTCTTAAATTAATTACACTAAGTAGTTAATTCTTAATTACTTCCACTGAGTAATTACACTTTATAAATCACATTAAGCAATCATACTTAACCAATTTCCACAAATGATTATCCTTAATTAATCCAATTAATTATCTTAAATTAATTACATTAATCAATCATTTAATAATCTTTAGTTAATGATCTTTCATTAACTATACTCATTAACTAATCCTTTAATTACTTCCCTAAGTAATTAAACTTTAATTGACCATTATTAATTGCAAATTAATTAATTCTTAATTACCAATTAATTAATTTCTAATTACTTAAATAATTACATAATTTTAACTTAATTAATCTTCAATTACTTGATTAAATTAATTAATTAATTAAAAATCTATACTTATCTAATTAGTGATCCTTAATTGTAAATTAATTAACTTCTACTTAATTAACTTACACCTTTAATTACTTATATATTAATCCATAATCATTAATTAATTAAATTAATTAATGATTCTTTAATTACCTTATTAATTTAACTAATCCCAAATCATTAAATCTAAATTTACTTAAGATAAAATATTTTCCTTATTAATGACTAAATTGTCATTTACAAGTTCATTTAAAACATTACACTTTAAAACTTACTTTAAATTCCATTTTTAATTAAGATTTAAAAAAATGATTTAAATTATCAAAATCTAAAACAATTTACAAACCTCTTTAGCAAAAGTAAAGAAACATTTATCATTTATAAGAGAAACTTATATAGGAAAAAGTTTAAACTAAATTAATTAATTATATTTTTTTAAAATCAAGCTTTTAAAATAAATAAATTATTTAACTTGCAAACTTAATTTGAACATATATATAAAACTTCCCATTCTAATATAAAGGAAAACTTTTTATAAAAGAATTTTATATAAATAAAGTTTAAACATTTATTGGAAAACAATTTCATTTTTAAATATACTTTAAACCTTAGTCTTGTTTAAACATTTGATTTTATAAAATTTATTTATTTCAAAATTAGGATACAAAAGTTAATTTGAATCCATAGTTAAACTTGATTTAAAACCTTGTTCAAAATCTTGCTTTCAAAATTTAAATTCATTTTAAAATTTAAAACCCTGACAGGTTTAAAACCTGGAACAAATCAAATTACCCAAGCCCAACCCTCAAAGATTTCGAGCCAAACTCCACAAAACTTCGGGCAACTCACACAAATGACTCGAGAAAACTCGAGTACCCCTTCTCCTTTAAACCCAAGCTTCACCATGAACCAAAATGCACCGTGCACATGCACAGTGGCTCCGACCACTCCTGATCAACGTTGCAACCTTCCCAAGGTCGGCGACCACAACCTTTGATGATCCAAACCCCAAATTCTTCGATCGTCGCTAAAAATCGAATTCGAGAAATCTAGTCTAAACCTGAAACAAAGACTTAAACCTGGAAATCTCTCGACCTCCTAGTGTCGATCACCGGAGCGCCTTAGCTTCCTTCCATAACTTCGCCAATCTTCCCGTTAGCAATCCCCAAATCTGGTGGAGCTCGATCCACCAGTGGTGATGAAATGAAGATTTCCCGACCAAGTCAAAAATCTAGGGTTACAGACTTACACAATCTCCTACCATTTCCATAGCAACATATTCACCTATCTGACATTTTTTCCCACATCTCCGATCACTCCACTACCACCAGTGAGAACCACGCCATTTCCGATCACCTAGATCGTCAGAATTCACTCAGAACTCAAATTCTGATCCATCCCAAAATGCACAACCCCAATCTAAAAAATATAGTTTTACTTCCAAAAATCATGTTTTTGGATGAGGTTTCAGATTATATGTCTGAAACAATTGAATTAAGATGTTGAATTTTTAACAAAACTTAAGCTTGCACTGTTCTACTTGATTTTCCAAAGCATTTCAATTTTAATCCACTTATATAAAATTTTAAACTTTAATTCATGATTAAACAAACAAAATTTGTTTGAATCTGTCACGACCCGTTTTTCTATCTCCAGAAAAACGCATCGTGAATTAAGAAAGAAAGGGATAGAAAAAGAAAAGATAAGAAAAGAAGAGACACAGCAACATCGGATACTCACAGCGGAACGAATGAAATATAATATATCACATAAAATATACATAGTATCATATTACATCAGAGTTACACAACTTATTCAACACATATTAGACAGTTATAAACATCTGTCTAACTATACAACTTAAGATATCACAAGATACAAACACAACACAAACACAGCGGAACCATAATATATCTACACGCGGAAGCCTCCAGCTCCAAAACTCCTCCAGAATTCATCAAGCTAACCTGAATCCCTCGACTACTCACACATAATATGAGTACCCAAGAGTTTAATAAAAAAAGAAAATAAACACTCGGGTCAGACATGGTCTGGTGTGAGTAAACGGATTAAAATTGCTTAACTTCAGAAAATCCTTTGAAAGAAAAGGTATCACGTAAGACTTCCCACACATAAACATGGAAAAAATTTTACCTTATGTTAACCAAAACATTTGTTAGGAAATCCATTGATATTATAATAGTGTCTAGGGTTTTCAAGTAAATATGAAATAGTCGAAATTGTTACATTCATTAAATTCCAGCTACTATCCACAAAAGTGGGTAATACAAACAAAACTGTAAGGTCTCGTAGGAAGAATGGGTTTCCATCAATGGCAGGGCTACCGGGGTACCGCTCGTCACGGTACGTGGCCTAGATCACTGTACCGAGGATTACTCCCAATCCCTTGCATCACAAAGCTGGGACCATTCCTTACTGAACAGTCCCGAGTAAGATCACCCCGTGGTTGGCGCGACCAACCACCCACTAAGCCAAAATAAAAAGGGACATCTAGACAGGTATGACCTCACCCTAAAATGGGTGCTATCCACCTAGCCTTGCTGCACCTCCCCTGTTTTAGCCATTCTCGGTTGATGAGGCTTGAGGCTGCGATTACCTTTAGAGAACACATCTATCTTGGAATGCTCATCATCCACCTGACGATGTTCTGAAAGCATTCAATCCATACAAGTTCGTTTCGGGTTCGAACGAAACCGAAGGCACTATCTCGTTACACTCATTTTGGAATCACCCTCAGAGTCAACGACCATAGCCCTTGCACTCTGAATCACCATCTCGAACCTGAAAGTACTATTTCCATCAAACTCAGCACGGAATCACCCCCAGAGTTATACCGACGAATAGTTATTACACTTCGAGTCTTCACTAAGCTCCACTTGGATTCACGACCTAACGTTTAATTTTGATCGATGTGGTTTTCGGATATCCAAATATGGAAACCTGATCCCGGTCTCACCGAATCCAAATCGCATTTTAATGTCCAAGTTGTTTAAGTGTTTTAAACAATTAACTTATATTCAGGATGATATAAACAGATATATGAATCACAGTATCACAATAGATAATTCATATCAACCATTCAACTCACAAAGCAGCATATCACATATCATAGATATCCAAATCATCCAGCATCAACCAATCACCCAATATAAATCATCCAATATCAATCAATCAATATTAACCAATCATCCATAAGCAGAATTGATTAACTCTAAACCAATTGGATTACCTAAATCCTTCTTCATTAATTTATTCCAAATAAATAAATTAATCATCTCTTAATGATCTTCCTTAATTAATCTTCCTTGATTAATCATCCTTTAATTATATTCAAGTAATTAGCCTTTAATTCTTTGATTAATTCCACAAATTAATTATTCTAAACCATATACAGTAATTAACCTTTAATTACTATCATTAATTACAATAATTAATGATCCTTCATTTGCTTCTCTTAATTAATTAATCAACTATAATTAATTACATTAAACCTCAATTAATTACAATTTATTAATCACACTTAAATTAATCACTTTTATTAATCAACCTTGATTAATTTCATTAATTATATTAACTAATGATCCTTATTAATTAATAATTCCTTTAATTAAATAATTATTTAATTAAATAATTAACTTGTAATTAACCATCTCATTAATCGTAAACAGTAATTAACAACTTGTAATTAATTAATTAATTAACTTCTTAATTAATTATATTAATCTTGATTAATTATACTAAGTAATTAATCTTTAATTACTTCATTAAGTAATTATTAATCAATAAATTAATTAATAAATCCTTAATTAATTACTTTATTAATTAAATAGATTTTTAATTAATTACATTTAGTAATTAATCTTAAAATTAATCACATTCATTAATTAATTAATCACATTAATTAATTAACTAAATTAACTAAGTAATTAACCCTTAATTACTTACATAAGTAATTATCTTCTAATTACTTCCATTAGATGATTACCCTCTTAATTAATTACTTAACAAGTAATTAATTCCATCATTAAATAATCCTTAATTCTTTAATTAATTACTCTATAATTAATTAACTTCAAAACAATTATATTAATCAATTCCTTAATTAATAACATCAAGTGATTATCCATTAATCACTTCCATTTAATTACTCCCATGAGTAATTTTCCACTAATTACTTCCATAAGTAATTTCCTCTTCCCTTAATTACATTCAATAATTAACCATTAATTATTTTATTAAGTAATTACACTTAATTAATTCACAATTAAGTGATTTCTTTAAAATTAAACAAACAATTTACTAATCATTTAATACTAATTAAGTAATTAATTAACTCCTTATATTTAAAAATCCTTAATTAATTAATTAAGAAAATCAATTATCTTAATTAATCTTTTACTCATTAACAAATCATATTAATGAAGTATTCTTAAATTTATAACAATACTAAATTAACCATAATTATTTTCACAATTTAATTATTTGAATAAATCAAATCTTAATAACTTAAAGACAAATTATTTTATTGGTTTACAAATTATAACCTTAATCTTATTTGGAAATAAATCATTTAGAAATCAATTTGAAATTTAAAAAACTTTAATCAACTAATTTAAACTTATTCATTTTCAACATAATTTGAAAACTTAGTTATTAAAACAATACTTTAAAATTTACTTCAAAACTTTGATTTAATATTCAAATTCAAAACATTCCTTTTAAATTAAAATTCAAAATTTAATGAAGTTAATTACTTTCAAAAAGAAATCATCTTAACAATTTAAATTTTGAAAATAAATTCAATTAATATTTTTTTTAAAATTTGATTAACTTTATTTCAAAACAACAAGTTTTAATTTTGAAAAATTGTTTTCTTTTATAAAGCTTAAGCATTGATTTTATTTATTCAACAACAACAAGTTTTAAAATTTGTAAACTTATCTACTTCTACAGTGCTTAACCAAATAAGCATACCACCCTAAAATACTCGAGTCGAACGCTACACCATCACGAGCCTACCCCGAGACTTAACCCAGACACCCCCCACCACTTCGAGTCGATACTATGAAAACGCGAGAGCTATCCCTAGTTTTCAACTCGTCTTCCCCAAAACACAAATTACCAGTTGCACAACGTACACGCGTGTATGTGCGCGACCCAACCAAACGACTCCGACCAACAATCTGATCGCCGACCATCCCCACACGACTTCGATGACCTGTTCCTCAACCCAGATCCAAAGATCCAAGCTCAAAACGGAATTCGACCCTCAGCTCGAAGAAACTGCAGCAGCTCGACCACAAAACCCCCAAACGCCGACGAACCTGACGCCATTAGACCTCGCCGACCTCACCATCGAAACACCTCGTCCACGAGCACTATCTCCCCCAAAAGCGAACGACTCCGGTCACGTATCGATGACGAGAATCCCATAGTAACGCCGGCTTCAACAACAGGAGCTAAAACCCTATTACGATCGAATTCGAACAATTCGGCCACTGGAAAAAGTCAATTGTATTTTTCCCTTCATCAATAATTCACTAGCTAGCTTCGACTAAGATTTCACCTTCGATCATCACGTCGATCAACGGCAAACCACCAAAACACCCAATTCGTTCAACCCTAGAATTCACATGAATTACCAAAGTAAAAATTACGATATGTATATTAAAAATCATAATTTTTAACCCCTAACACATTCATGAAATTCAAATCAGAAAACATGATTGTTGATTTTTGACATGCAACTGTAATTCACTGTGTTTTCCATTTTTGAAAATTATTTGTAAATTAAAATTTACAGAAACTATTTTTAAAATTACTATCAAACATTAACATACAACTTTTATTCACATATCAATTTCAAATAAGGTTTGGATTGGAAGATTTTTACATTTTTCTTTAAGAAGAACAACTCTTGTAAATATACAGAGATGAACTTTACAGGTTCATCAATACCCAGACATTCCATACCCTCAATCATGCATACACAACAGTATTCATGTAAACATGTATTCAATATCATAGCAAAATTCAACACATGCGTCAACATCCAACTACAGATTTATTAAAAACTGTTTTTAAAAGTATTTACTCACCATCAATTTGCAGTGAACAAAGCAGAGCAGGTTTTTAATTTCTTTTTTCCAGGCTTTGAATATTTATTTTGAAAAAGCCTTTGATTGCTTTTGATTTGCTTTGCTGATGAAAATTGATCCCCTGCATGCTTTCAAACCGATGTTTTAAAATGTTGAAATTGATGTTGAACTTGCTGTTGAACATCCATTTGAATTACAGGTTTGCAATTTGCAGTTTTTAATCCCAGATTTTATTTCTTTTCTTTCTCTTTGATATGTATTATATTTTGGTTGAGATGAAAAATGAATTTGCCGAAAGTAAATCTCTTCTCCTTATATCTTTACAATTTAAATTTAAAATTAATTTATCAAGGAAATTGACACTTGTTATTTAAGAATTTACATTTGTCTCTTAACTCATAATTTCCCTACACATGTCACCAACATGTGTTAATATGTTTACACATATACTTAAGTATTTTTAATTAAATTTTCATTAAGTTTAAATGTTAATATAAACTTACATACTTAATTTACTAAATAAATAAATACTTACATATGTATATATAAATTCACTTTTTAAAGAAAATATTATAAAACTAATTATAATACAAATAAATTCTTATATATGGATTTTAAAATCTAAAACATTTATCTTTATTGTTTAAGAGATAATTTTTAAACAGAAAGTTTATTAATAACTTTATACATATATTTTTATAACCATTTAATTTAAACACTTTTAAAAGAAAACAAAATAAAAATTTGATTAAATCCCTTTTAAACTATCATATTTAAAATAAACAATTATCTTATATTTTGGAAACAATTGAATTAATCTTAAATTATCTTTTGAAAAATATTGAGTTTGAAAACAAAGCTTCAAATTACAATATATTCATACATATATATATTATAAATAGATTATACTAAATTTCAAAACAATTCCAAATTATAACATATACATACATATATATTACAATTTGAAAATTCAATCTTTTATTTAAAACAAAAGATTTTCCTATTCATAATATATATCAAATTTATATTATAAATAGAATAAAAAATTTATTAGCTTTGAAAAATAATTTTTATCAATTTTTAAATTGTTATAAACATATTGACCAATATTGCCAGATTAAATATTTATTAACTTTTAAAAGATTAAATTTACCAATTTAAATTAATATTTTAAAGAAAAATTATCAAATCAATTTAATTTTTAATTCAGATTATTAAAGTGATATTGCCCTAAAATTCTGGGTCGTCACATTCCTCCCCCCTTAAAAGAATTTCGTCCCCGAAATTTAAAAGCAAAGATAATTTAATAACCCAGCAAAGTTTCAATTTCAATCAGCAAAGCATTCCTATTATCCAGTAACTAACAACCATAGCAATCAATCAAACAAACAAACCTAACTAATTATCCTGACACAAATCAGAATAAATCTTCTACTACTATCTAGAGTTTCCCAAGTATAAATCACTGGGAGACTCGCTCTACGGAATCTAAACTAACTACACCACCAAAATCCAAAGCTCCTTTCATCACGAGATCCACCAATCTGAACAGAACATCAGACTATACTCAAGTCTAGCACAACTTCTAAATCCAACTGAACTGCAGATTCAATAACCAACAATGAATCATACACGTACTCCCTCAGAGATACGTGAAATATAATGAATTTCATCTATCCAAACTGGCAATTCAATCTTATCCTATCAAAACACAGATAAGACATCTCAAATGCCTCAGAACAAGCCATCCAATCTTACCCAATTACTGCTCTCTTAACTAGAGAAATATTGACAACAATGAAGTCTTCAACTTCGAATTCCAAACTCCTTATCTTATATTTTCATAACTCAATAGACAATCCTGGGCTGCCAAACTTCTTCCTGATCAGCTCAACCTATGCTGATGCTTCCAGAAACAACTAGACCAAAGCAAACCAGTTTCTGGATCCTATTCATCAAAATGGTGTTCCAAGACCCGTCGAAATCCAGAAAACAAGCTCTACTTCCCAAGCAATAGCAAACTGAACTTGCTTCCTTCCTTGCACAGCTGCTACCACGCTTCCATTGCATAACTCTGATTCTGAAATAGATGAGAATACTGTTGATGAACACGAGTACAAACTTATCCAATATATTCGGGGGAAAATTTGTTCATCAAATCCATAAAATCTTAGTGACCCATCTGACTCGGTCACAACCTTACAGCAGAATCCAACTCAAAAACTAGATCTGACTAATCCAAATCCAAAAATTTCTGAGCTGCTACACCAACTCTTTCTTCTCCAAGAACCATCCTACTACCAGGCTAACTACCAAAATCGCTTCTGGAACCAAAACAATATGGAACTCAACTCCAGATGCAGACAAACTTCTAATTACATCAGTAGCTCCTACTTCTACATGAGAACTCTCAGTCTCAAACAAAAGATTGCCTAAGATAAATTCCCAAACTAATCGCAAGTCACTTTTGCGATCCAACCTAGTTCGGATTCCAAAGAAACTGTCCTCTCTTTACTAATTAGAACAGCATTAAGCTTTTCCAAACAAGGTTAACCCTTCAAGAAAACATTCACCATCTGCCCGGACTGCTGAAAGAAGAACCACTAAGATTCCGGAACCATCGGAGAAATGGACACACTACTGCTTCCAAACTCTACCTCGATGATACTGCAAAGCTAAAAGCCTTCTCGTCAGTACACCGAACACTTCGAGCTGCACTGCTACCACAGCTAACCAAAGACTTCTAATCCAAAGGCTTCTCGAAAACCAAAATGATAAACAAACCACACAACGGACCTTCGAGATGGCAGACATCCTCTCAAGAAATTTGGGCTCCAAACCAAGCATCAACATCTCGCTCTCCTAAAGGGATGACAAATGAGACCATGCCAAAGCGAAACAACTTATAGACCTTAGTCTCATATTCCAAAACAGCCAACCTCCTTGCTAAAGATCCAGATAACTTCTACACAGACGAGACTTCCCTGCGGCAGGTAAAAACTGTTCCTCAACTACTTCTAAACTGCTTCAAGAGAAAACATCTTCTGAAATATCCATGGATACTACATCTCATCACGTAGTCATCAAGATATCATCACTTACTTCTGCACTTCCGACAGATCCAACCTTACCCTTCAAAGATGGACTCCGAATCTTTAAAAGATTTCCTTCAGAGATCAGAGAAATCCTTACTCCAAGCTGCAAAACTCACTCGAGACGGTATATGGTCTACAGTCTCGACAAAAATACTTCCAACCTCAAACATATGGACCTCTTCCATTAGTGGTAGTCGTGTTACACACACACCACTGGTCCATCTACCTCTAAAACTTATGTTGGAAAACCCGAAGATAACCCAACAAATTAGGTAGATATATATATATATAGTTATATATAAAAATTACAAGTACGCTCTCTCAAGAATGACACCACTCCAGAGCCTAGGTATTCACTGAACCTAATGCTCTGATACCAAGCTTTCACGACCCGTTTTTCTATCTCCAGAAAAACGCATCATGAATTAAGAAAGAAAGGGATAGAAGAAGAAAAGATAAGAAAAGAAGAGACACAACAACATCGGATACTAACAGCGGAACGAATGAAATATAATATATCACATAAAATATACATAGTATCATATTACATCAGAGTTACACAACTTATTCAACACATATTAGACAGTTATAAACATCTGTCTAACTATACAACTCAAGATATCACAAGATACAGACACAACACAAACACAGCGGAACCATAATATATCTGTAGGATCTAGATTAACCCTACATGGGGGGTGAATAGGGTTATAGAAAATTTTCTCGAATTAAACAAAAACAAACTGCAGAGAAATAAATATGCTGAAAAGTAAATCACACACAAATTTTACCCAGCTTCGGCAACCCCTGCCTACTGCTGCATTCCCAGATTTCTATTAGAATTAAACAGTCTCTCGCTTACAAACACTCTAACATACTCGCAAACCCTTCTCCCACTTACAAACACTCTAATAGACTCGCAACCCCTGCTCCCTCCTATAGAGTTTTGCAAACTCGCAAACCCTGCTCCCGCCTATAGAGTTTTGCAAACTAGCACACCCTGCTCACTGAACTAATTCTAACTAGACAATCTGACACTACCTACAACCTAGGTGGTGATTTACCAAGACTTGAACCTTTAAAAGAAAATTTAAAACAAACTTAAAAACAAATTAAACAAAAACCCCCTTTAAAATAAACCCTAACTAAATAAACTAAATCCTTTTGTAAAACAAGGCCGGCCCATTTTTTTGCCCGTTCCTCTTTCTGTGAAGAAAATGGCGGCCTCTCTCTTCTTTCTGAAATTAGGGCTTTTGTTCTTTTGCGAAAATTAGAGCTTTCTTCAAATTCAATTCTCTGGTTTGTGTTGCTCTTGCTCGCGCTCATTTGCAGCTGCTCCTTTGTTGATCGTTTTATGAAATTTGGACTTGGTTGCTTCGAGACGATCGAGTTCACTGTTGCTTTGGTATGTAATTTCCCTTTTTGTGCTTTTATGATTTTCGTACTCGAACTCGATGCCAATGATGAATTTTTGGTGTGGTATTTATATGAATTCCGAGACACTTGAATTTGTTCGTATTCATTCAACACTTTCCTAATTTTCCCTTTCCTGATATTTTTTCCTTGACGCGCACGGCTTTGATTTTGAAGCGTTCAATTTATTCTTGGTTGATACGGCAAAAACTTTCCTCTTTTACTTTGTGACTTTTTCAAAGATACGTTTTTGGTTTTTGACAGTATACATTCACGAATCCCCTTCTTGACTTCTGTATGTTTCCATGATTTCGTCTTGGACTTGAGACCATTTCTGCACTGTTGAATTTTGTTCATCCACTGTGGCTTTCGACTCTGGCCATCTTTGTTTCAGTGCTTGTTTGTTGTCTGGACATTTGCTGTAGTCTTCATTGTTGTGCTTGCATTGTCATGATGTATACTCTCTGTATACATACTTGAGTCTTATTCCATGCATCACTGTATATCCATACTGTTGGCATTCTTCATGTTGTTCAACACATGATGCTTGTTGCATTCATTTGTTTGTTTTGTATCATTCTTGCATCACTGGACTTTTTGTTCAAACCTGCTGTGTCACTGCATACATGTGAACTTGTGTATTTGGTCTTGTCTCCATGTATTTAAATCAATGTTGAGTTGTTTCTTTGACATTGAGACCTGTAGTTGTATACTTGTGTACATACTTTGCCTCTGATGTTTGTTACATTGCTGCACTGACTTGTTTGTTGTGAATAATCATGTCTTGCTTGCTACCTGGTCGACACTTGATGTTTGTAACTTGGTTTGTGTTGTTTCTTTGATGTTGTGTATGTCTTATTGAGTTCCTGGATTTCACCATACTTCTGTTCATCCCTGTAGCAGCTTTGTGCATTTCTCTGGCCATTTGTGTTCTGGTCATTGCTTGAGTTGTTGCACTGGTGCATTGCCTTTGTTGTCTGCTGTTGTTGTTTGCCGAGGTTGTTGTTTCAATTGTCTACTGTTCACTGCATGTAGTTGGTTGTTTGCATTCACGAATTTTTCTGACTTGGCTCCAGTAGTTGTACTCATGTACATTGCATTGTACATATTTGCATTTGAGTTGTTGCTCCCTATACTTGTAGTTGTGTAGTTGCACTGCACTGTTGCCTTGAGTAGATGTTGACTGCATCACCATATATCAGTTGCTCGGCCCTGTCTTGATGTATCACTTCTTGTGTCTGACCATCTTGCACTGTTTCAGTATTCATATGAATTGTGCATTTGTCTGCACTGTGCATTGAGCACTCTGTCATCTGGATGCATTCTGTTGTTCATCTCTCTTCATTGATCCTTGTACATGTTGTATTGTCTCTGACATGTGCACATTGTCGCCTTAGTCCTGTTGCATGCATTGCTGTTGAGTTGCTTCACTATACTTTGGTTTGAGTGGTCATTTATGCATTCATTTTGTCACACTGAACTATTTACTGACTTGATTCTCTGTTGTAACTGGACCTGGTCATTGCTTGCATCACTGGTCTTTTGCATCCATTCATGTTGATTTTTTAAATTTCACTTGAGTTGAATCCAGTTTCAAAACTCGGGTTTGACCTTGTGCTCATGTCGTGATTTTAAATATATTGCACGTGAGTTGAACCCGGCTTTTCATTTGGGTTTGACCTGTGCTCACCTGTCCCTGTAGCATTATCAAGTGTATATCGATATGCACGGCCTTGTGGCATGTACAGTGATACACTGTGCATGTCACATTATTCGTGTGTGATGAATTCAAATATGAATGATGACGAACAACCCAAATAACTGAGGCAAATCATATTTCATTTTATATTGCAAAAATATTTCTTTTTCAATTTTACTACGTTAGTGAATATTTTTGCAGATTGCTCAGATGCTGGATTCTAACTGGAATGAAGTTGAAGATAAACTACGAGTGTGAGTGATATGTAGTGAGGACAACTGTAAATATGAACGAGTGATGTAATTACAATCAAAATTGTATATGTATATTGAGAGCTTGATTTGTACTATTCAAAATTGTAATAAATATTTGTTTGAATAAAATTTATGTTTGAATTAAAATTCTGTGTAATTATTTTATTCAACAAATATTTATTTAATCTATGGAAAATAAAATAGTACATTAACAAATACATTTAAATGAATATATATATATATATATATATGTTTATTATCATCAAACAAAAATCATATAAGCGCATATTCAACAAATTCCCCCTTTTGATGATAACAAACATATATTTAAGATTTTGACTGTGTTAAATATATTTGGTCAATGATATACTCTAATTGCTCCCCCTATTTAAATGCTTCCTCTCTACACGATGCTCCCCCTACATATATGCATATAAATAGAAATATACAAATGAGCCTAGATGCAAATGGAAAATTATTTGACCTTCGCTTGATTTTATTTGACAAAATCTTAATTTTTCTCTCCCCCTTTTGTTATCAGCAAAAGAATAATTGTGTTAGAGAAAATAGAGATAAAGTGATCAATATTAATCCAACATTAAACTCAAATTGAATATAAATATTAAACTTCAATAAAAATCAAACAAAAATCATAACTACCCTTGTTAGGCGCATATTCCACTTTTAGAATGATGGAAATGATGTTCTAATATAAAATCATACAATTGTATCAACTTGTGGTACATTTATATCAGGAATTTGAATATCTACTAATCATGCATAACCGTTAGGACTTTTAAATGAGATTAGTAGTATTCCAATTTAATTTTAAAAAATGAAATCAAGTATCTTCTAACCACGCATGACCATGAGGACTTTTAAATGGGATTAGTATCAACTTGTCTATTTAATCAATTAATTTTGATATGCGTTCCATACATGCATAACCGTAAGGACTTTTAAATGAGCATGGAAGCACATAATCAAAAATCCAAGTAATTCACCCATGCATAACCGTGAGGACTTTTAAATGAGAGTGAATACTTTGGATATTTATTTATTTTTACAAAAAAAAATGTGAAATGAAAAACAAATGATCCCTGATTATAGTACCACATATCGACAAACTATATTTAAGATTTGATAAACAATGGTCGATAGAAATATGATAGATATAGAAATGGTCATGGAATCTTTACCCAACAAAAAGTTTTATAACTCTTGTTTGAATTCCTAAAGAAATTTTCCAAATATACTCTCTTGAGTAATGTATGTTAAATATCAACACTTATCACCTTTTCAATTACTATTTATCTTTTTGATAATTAGTAGGGAGTCAGATTAGTCAAAATTTATCATTTAAAATCAAATAAAAATGACTAATCTGAAAATATGGTCAACAATGATTCTCTCGAAGGGGTTATATGAGAAAAAAATTCTGCTATTTGAAAATTATTTGTAATGGAAAATATGCAGATATTTTCTTTTGAAAACGATGTAATTACTAAATGTCTCACCATAAATCACGTTCAATTAGTAAGTTTTCTGTCAACTAGATTACCCGTATAATCTGCATCTGAGTTTCTCTTTCACTCCAAAATATCACTGACTAAATTTGATAGACCAGATCATGAAGTGTGCATGAAAACTCAAACTTACAAATTTTTACAGCATTCTTGAATTTGAATTGAAGTCGTGTTAATAATCAGAAACTGTGAATATAGAGTTAGCCGAATTATAACCAAATGCATTATCATCCAACAAAACACAATGTTTAATCCAAACAAATATGTATGAAGTAATTCAAAGAATAGTGTTTTTGGCATAAATATAATTGGCCAACTATGTTGAACAAGACAGAATCAGGAAATCATCTCTTTACAACATCTCAATATTGGCTGATTTCATTCAGAATACGGTGCAAATTATCACACTTAATATATCGATCAAATAAATATAACTTCACCTGTTTTACCTTTACGATAATTTTCGTGGTTGCTCATTGTGATTCTGTCACCTTTGTACTAGGCTAAGGAACTTTGCTTTGCTGCCCGTTGTGTTTCTGGAACAGCCAAAATCCAGAGAACACTGTTGTTGTTCCTTAGCCTGCCACCATACCTACACGATGAAAGATTTTTGTGACCTATTTGTTTTTATAGGTCCATGGTTGTTAGTGGCAGAAGCATTATGAATAAACAATCCCTTTGGAACCCAAACTTATTTTGTCCTTTCATTCTTGTTCCAATAGACATCAAATTTGTTTGTAGAATTCTTAGGAACCCAAACTTGTATTAATTTTGTGTTCTTGTTCCTATGACTACAATTTTCAACACGATGTCCAATTATTTCACATCTATCAAAGACACTCTTACCTTTTTCATTATCCTCAACTTGTGTTTTCCCAAAGCTTAGTCCTTTTCTGTTGTTAGCAAAAATTTGATTTCCCAATAGCATGTTGAAAGATTTTTCGCCTTTTGAAAAGTTATTCAGAGATTTCTCAAGATTTTGGACTTTGGTTTTTAGTGTTGTGTTTTCAGTTACAAGTGAGGTGCATCTATTTATAAAATCCTTTTTCCTAGTGTCAATGATTTTCTTAAGACTCAAGTTTTCTTTTTCAAGATTCTCAGAGCTATTCTTAAGTCTTGATAATTCTGAATCTAAAATTTTACATTTTTTACATTCTAGGTTTTGAATATTTTCAAGTTCAGTTTCTAACCTAAAATTTTCACGAGCAAGTTCTCTCCTATCAGATTTCAGTTTCTCAATTTTAGATTCAAGAGTATCAACTACTTTAGTAAGTTCAAGACACATAATGTAACGACCAGATATTTTCAACCATTCGCATCCGCACATGTCGGACTTGAATTGTTCAAAATACCGCGTTGTAAATAAAATTTGGCAAATCTCAAAAATATACAGTAAATAATTAATCACAGAATCACAGACACAGAATCAGAATACTCGCGGCGGAATTTAAAAATACTTAGTGGTTCATGAAGCCACTATAAATAGTCTCAATCAAATAAAAATTACATAGTATTTAATCCAAATATAGTTTTAAATCATCAGTAGAACAATCCAAATGTCCACTAGTCTTGATTTCAAAAATTTAGATAAAGAACTGGAAAGGAAGTTTGCCAGCAGCTTGAAAGTGATCTACAAAAATCCTAGCTCCGGGATGAAACTGAACTACAACTCAGGCTGACCCGAGCATAACATAAAACATAAACACTCGAGTCAGGACATACATACTTATATAGTGTAAGCCAATTCAAGTGTACTGTAATATAGAGCAAGTAACTTAAAGGATGCTTGGGACCGCCCATCCTCTAAGGATCCGTTAAACTATTTACTATGTAGTAATATTTTCGCTATTATAATAGTGTCTATATTAAAATAAACTTACTTTTAAATAGCGTTAAGGAGTGACCCAATATTCCCCTTAACACGTAATAGTCCCAGTAGTCCATCCAATATCATGGTCCCTCCTGATCGGGAAGCCACCAGAGGATACCACACGGGCTACGGGAGAAAAACAAACTCGTACAAGGCTCGCTATGGTAGGTGACACGGCACAACTAGGCAATGCCAGGGTAGATATACCAATTACTATCCGGACCGATGGAAACGCGCAGCGCGCAGCTGCCGCCCACCTCGAACAACACTCCCAAATCAAAGGTGCGCACCAAAACAATCACCAGAGTAATAGAATGGCATACGAAGAAGTGCATCCAATCAGAGGTGCTACCTCATTAATCCGAGAATCGCTCCTGTTTTAGCCACCTTATGCCAACTCACGGGAGTCGGGTCCACGTATTTACCTTAAAGAAAACGTCACCACCATCCTACTTCATTCTGGAATCTCCACCGCGTACACGGTTGTCAAAGTGGTTTTCGGTAACGACAGAGAGTATGCCAGATATCCGATCCCGGTCTCTTTAACAACCAAACGTTATTTTAACCCGTGGTTACAACTTTTAGAAATGGTATTTATACTTTAAAAATCAGAATAAGTTTCAAATACATTTCAATACCATAATATCATTTCAACCATCATTTATTTAAACATCAGTCATTTTATTTAATATAAAATACCATTTAAATCTATTCAATTTATTTAGGAATTTGTTTTCCTTTCAACTCGCATTTAAAAGTTAAATTCTTCCATTTAAAACCATTTAAAGTCAATTCCTTATTTTTATTAATTACATATTAAATTCCAAAATTTAAGCCTTTTTCCCCAAAGATTATTTCCATTTATTTTAAACAATCCGAAAATTCAGTTTCCGTAGCATTTATGAAATGCCACCTAAAGTCTGTAAGTCAAAACAGTTCATTAATAAAAGACAGCATTTAAGTGTTGTAATAAATTATTAACTTAACAATCAAATTTTAAATTCCCAAATATAACTTATTATCAATTATTTTCTTAACTAAAACTCACCTTTTACAAAATTTCAGAATTTCCCAAAATAAGTTATATTCCAAAAATTTTACTTAAACATTTATTTATTTAACATTTTGACTTATTCAAAAATCATTATAAATTTTATAAAAATCCTTTAAATACATTTGAACCAGAATATTATAAATTTCCATTTAAAATATTATTAAACATTTCAGAAAAATATTATATAAACCACGGGTCTGTATATAGTTTTCTAGCCTAGGTCAAGTGATACGGATTTATATCATTTCAATCCGCAATTTACAAAATCCCGGGTTCTATCATTTCAAACCCGCAATCCCAAGTTAACAAATAAATAATTAAACAATTAAATAAATGAACAGATGATTATCGTTCAGGCCTATCATTTCAGCCTATAACGATCTCAAATTTACAGGGAACTTACAGTGATGATTTAATCAGTAAATAAGCATTACATAGTATAACTGCAATAATATTACAATAGATAAACAACTGATGAGGTGTCAATTTAAAATGGGGTTTAACATCATACGTTATATCACAGGCAGATAAAATTTAATAAATAATTTACAAATACACTTGTGATAAATCACGGATATATAGGTATGTTTGTCTGGTGAGAAATACTCACATTTTCGCTGCTGCAGATTCAAATCAAACAACGGTATCTATCTCGAAAGAAATGAACAGAGGCACGATAATTCCAGCAGATGTGACACCTCAATTTCGAACTTGAAAAATAAACGAATAATAAATTACGGATTATGAAGCGATCAGAGCAAAATTTAATAACAACCGGAACGAGATTTATAAATTTAAAGATTTTTACACCCGCAGCTTGACCACTCCATCACTCAATTTGTTCAACATCTCCAATCCTCTTCCCTTTCCAAATTTGTTATTTAAATGCTTTTTTTTTTTAAAAAAAATGCTTTGTTAAATCAAATAGGCTGAGTCTTGAAACAAAACGTTATTAGATTTTCATAAAAAAAATACTTTGAAAAAATGTATGCATGCACTTATGAAATGACAAGGTCGTGTGATTTGTTTCACACGCAACTAATAAACCACACATCATTTTCCAGGTTTGTCTCCATTACACACTTCCATTTGTTAAAATCTTCAAAGTGGCTCACGCATGCAAATTCATGTCCACCAAAACTACAGGCGTATATGGTTTCTTCTCTAGTGATGAAAAAAATGAAAGATATTTATTTTGTTTGTTAATTTTATTCAAAAGTGACACCCTTATTCAATTTCACGTGGCCACAACTACAAGGACGCAGGCTAATATGTTCTACAGCATGCAAAAGAAAGAAACTAGGCTTGATTCCCTATATTACTGGACATGCACGGCAAGATCAGGAGGAAAGGAGATGCATACTTATCAGGGATGGCAACAACATACTTGAGAGGTGGAGTAGTCGAGCATGGTGGAATGAGGAGAAGGAGCAAAGTATGCAACGTGAAAAGCATGAGAAGTAGAAATAAAAATAAAATAAAAGATAGATGCGTACTGTAACAACCCGACTTTTAGGGATACTAAATTGGGAATCAACTTAATAAATTGATAATTAATTAGTTAATAATAATAAATAATTAAATATTTATTAAGAAAATAAAATAATAGATAAATGGGAAAAAATGAGAATTTAATATTAATAGCGTTGAGAGGAAAATAAATGGTAACAAATTCGTACGCTTTTATTTGGAGTTATAAATTGTTCCTTCTTGAGGTAGTGTAATTTATTTTAATAAATGAACCATTTTATTAACCTAAACTATTCAAAAAAAAAAATTTGATTTCAGAACTGCAAGTGCAGCCTAGACGAGGCTGCAAGTGCAGCCCCGCCAGCAGTTCAGCCTGGGGCTGCGCAGGTGCAGTCAGGGGCTGCACAGATATGCAGCCCAGACTGGCTGCAAAGGTGCAGCCTGGGGCTGCACAGAGCTGCAGCCCAGACAGGCTGCAAATGTGCAGCCAGGGACTGCACAGGTGCAGCCTGGGGCTGCACAGAGGTGCAGCCCAGACGGGCTGCAAATGTGCAGCCAGGGGCTGCACACCTGTGCAGCCCAGGGCTGCACAGTGTGCAGCCCTGGCGGGCTGCCCGGGCGGGCTGCCCGGGCCCAGCCCGGGGGCGGCCCGGGGCCGGCCCGGTGGTGCAGCCCAGGTGGGCTGCACCCGGGCTGCCCGGGCCCGCCCAGGGCGGTGCAGCCCAGGCTGCACCGGTGCAGCCCCTATGAGCTGCACCCGTGCAGCCCAGGGATGCACAGGGGCAGCCCGGGCGGGCTGCACAGGGGCAGCCCGGGCGGGCTGCCTGGTGCAGCCCGGGCGGGCTGCACTGTGCAGCCTGGGGCTGTACAGCCCAGGGCTGCACTGGTGCAGTGCAGCCCAGGCAGGCTGCACAGTTACAGTCCAAGTCGGAGTTGCATCAAATTTGGAAAAAAAAAATTAAATTTTATTAAAATTAATTTAAATTATTGAATTAAACTTATTTTGTTTAAAGAAGAAAACTATTGTATTATCGATAAATATGTGTTTGAAAATAATAATAATAACAACAATATGTAAATAAAACATTTTAGAATTTTGATTACGTTTTTGAGTACTAAGCTTGCTTTTTTTTTAATTGAATTTATTGTTATCAAATTTTTTTAACTTAACGAATTTTTGCAATGAATGAGCTTTTTGCGTCTCGTCTTAATACATAAGTATTATGGGGTACTTATGTGTTAATGCGAAATGAAGATGTAGTTATTTTCTTTTATACACACAATTATTTGTTAAATTTTATTCGCTTTTGAATATTATACTGGGTCTATTAATGGAATTTTTGAAAGGCGATTGTCATCGTTGACTTTTATTTTTAAGAAGTGTTTTAAAATTATAAACACTTTGATTTTTGGTCGGGATAGATTGGACTCTGTTGTACCAATGGGCCAAAACTCCACCTTGGCCGACCTGATTCAGGATCGCTACCTGAATCGGTGGTATATCACATGCCCTTTTACCACCAAAGGTCAACGGTCTGCTACATAGGGCTAATCTTATTTTGATCGGGATCTCCGATCGGCGGGTCACGGACTATGAAGGATGGAGGCGTGGGGGTCCCACGTATAGATCCGTGAACGTGTAGCATACGGCCTTTGCCTTAGACCGTCTTGGTTATCCTGGGTTGATCGCCAGGTGTATTATGGCGTTATGAGTAGGTTACGGGGTTGATGTCTCCGCGCGCGCTCGAGCTCTACCACTGTGATTTTACAATATTAGCGTCTGTTTATTTGGTATATTTTATGAGTCATGTTATATTTATCCCATAATTTCCATAATGCAATTTTCTTTACTTTATGATTTTTGGAAGTATTAAAGTTGATTTTGAAAACCTAGTATCTTTGGAGAATGTGTGTATGAACTTATCCTTGTGTTACAAATAATAATTGGGAAGGTATCGTATTGGATTATATACGATAGATTTGGCCTAAAATCATTGTTTGATTAAAAGAATTGTTTATGAAACCAAATTTGTATGTTAGTTCTCACACACATATATGCCTCATGTTGGTTTATACATGCGGCGTTTTCTTTCCCTTTTGTTGATTGAGACAATTATTGTTCATAGATCTTACTTCACTCACACTAGAAATAGTCTGACCCGTGTGATTTGTTTTATAATCCTCGGGTCAGTCTGAGGATTGTGGTTGCAGGTTAGGTTGCGTGGACTGTAGCAGAATTCTTATCACTTTCCACGTTTTGGGGTTTTGGATCTTTCAGCTTGGACTTAGAAGTAGTTAATATGTATTATGGTATGTATGTTATTATGTATTTTGGAAGTGATATGTACTATGGACTATGTATCGTGGACATTATGATATGTATTATGCATTATGCTGTTTTTGGTGCTGAATTGTACATTCTATTATATTCTATACTATGTAACCTGGAAATTTTTTATCTTGTACCATTGCTTCGAACCAACACTGCGCACAAATGGTAAGTAGAAGGAAAAAAAATCGAAAAATTTTCTCGTGCCAGTGTTAGTTCAAGGGAATGAGTACAACATTTAGCCCTATCGAGTCCCATTCTCCGTGCTTTCCGACAGTAATACTTAGTATTGCTCTTGGTTGGCATGGGTATAGGGGCCGGGTGTTACACGTACCTTCAACACACGCATGCAAGAAAAGAAGGTGAAGCTCTCCAGATGATGTAAAAATTGTTTTGAAAGTGTGTTGTATAAATATAGGGGAAGGTCACGTTGATTTTAAGGATGAGCAAGATTTCAGGTAAGGAGAAAAATTTAATGCGTGAAAGAAAAAGGCAGGAAATCTTTGCATTTGAAATTCAACGTTAAAAGAAATGACTTCTTGCATTTTTAAGAGTGCGTACATTTCAAGTAACGGTTGAAAAAAATAAATGCGTAAAAGAAATTTGATTGATTTTTGTTGATTGAATTATAGATACGGCAAGAAATAAGATTTTCAAATTCTCGTGTTTTATTAAAAAGGAAAAACTAGCGAAAATAAAGGTGAAGAAAACGGCAGGTAATTGAAAAGAAACGGCAATGATATTAGCTTTGGATGCTACTTCGTTTAAAAGATTTTATACTAAATATAATAGCTGCGTGTTAAAAATTTGTTAGGCTAAAAGATGTATACATATACAGAGAATTTCGAAATCTGGGTAAAAAATAAATGCAGACAAGAAAGAAACGGCAACTAGAAAATTTGAAATTTCCGTGCGTTGATAAAGAGGGATGAGTGAAATTTATGGTGAAGAAAGGGCAAGTGATTAATAGATTGGTTCATTTTAAACTTTTTCTTCAATTAATGATTGCGTGCGTTTCTTTCTTTATATAGGCTGAGTGATTTTAGCAAGGATTTTACGCCAATTTAAAACCAATGAAAGCTGTGGAAAAAGTAACGTTTTGCTATAAAAATCTACTAACTGATTTATTAATCCATATAGATATTGCAGTATGCATTTTAAAATACGCCAAACCGACGCAATACAATACGCCCAAAATTTATGCAAAAGTAGCATTTTTAATTTATACGTTTATACATTACTTATACCATTACAATGCGTACCCTTTTTAAATGCGAAATTTAACAGTCTGTAAAACACTGGATTTTACAAAGTTATTACTTAACTAAAATTTAACTTGTTTACATTCTTCGTATTTAAAATATACATAATTCATTTTTATTAAAATTCCAATTGGAGTTGTCTTTTAACAAAGTATAAATTTCAAAACTTTCAATTTTATATTTAGACTTTTAGGAAATGATTAAATCAAGTTAAAATTTATATTAAATTTCAAGGTTTTATAAATAAAAAGAAATAAATAGTAGGCGATTAAAATGGCAAGCAATTAAGACAATATAACGCATACCCTTTTAGTTTCTTCCAAGCCATAAATAAAAGATATAAACAAGCAATAATCTAATAAATAAACATGACTGTCAAAAATAAAAATAGAAAGATAAAATAGAGGTGGATATATGAAATAATAATAATAAGAACATATATATATATATATATATATATATATATATAATATGTAATAAAAGTAGAAAAATTTATTGCATGTAAAACGCTGTATTTTATCAAAAAAAAGTATAAGTTTTATATTCCCAATAAATCCATATATTTGATTTCTCAATCATGTTATTGAATCGACTATTAACTTATCCTCTTATGGGTAATATTAAAATTGGTTTTTATACTAATACATAAAAAAAATTCCCAATTCATCCAAATTTCAATTAATTACTTTCCAATAACTACCATGCTTTAATCCTACTCTTTTATTAAATCTGTTATCACTTTATAAACCTAGTTATTATTTGTTTATCTTTCCTTACAAAAATATATATTCCAATTTTCATCTTTCTTTTGTAATAACTTGTTATTTTCAATTATATTGAATTCCCAAATATATACATTTATCATAAATAAAACCTAAATCAATTTATTCAACTTGGTTTCATTCCTTTATTTCATCTTATGAATAAAATATAAATTTCCATTTATGTCATTTCATTTACATTCACACATTACAGTTACAGTCCTATCTCACATTAATGAACATTTACCTACATTTAAATGTAATTGACTTCCTACTTTGAATTTAGCAGCCCTAAATAAAAATGTGACTTGCATAAATGTTGTCACTAACTTTATATTGCACTCAAGTTTATTATTTCCACTAATTATCAGAATTGCTTATATAATGTTGAATTGCTTATATAATGTTGAATTGACTCCATTACCATACGTTTATTTGCATATATTCAATTTAATACCCAAATGTAACAGTTAAAACTTCATTAATAGACCAATTAAATAGTAACTTACAACCATTACTATATCCCTATTATTTTCATTTCATTTTAAACACTCACTTCATTATAAATTATAAAGGTTTTTTTTTTCTTCTTAAATTTAATTACAAAAATCTTATTAAATTAACCAGTTTAATTATCGAAATTTACAGGTCATTACACATAAAAACAAGTTCTTTATAAGAAAAGTCACCACCCTCACAAGATTCCTCTGAGCTTGCTTCTGAATCTGATTTTGCCACAAGACACAAGTTAGTCTCATCTGAGCTATTATTCGAAACTTCCTCTCCTTCTTTGCTCTTTAAGGCAATCGTCTTCTTCTTTGATTCGGAGTTGTTGCGTTGTCCTTTGCTTTTAGATCAAGCTCATATGTCATCAAGTTACCGATCAACTCCTCCATGCTTAGTTTACTCAAATCTTTCAATTCTTGGATTGCTGTGACTTTTGCCTCAAAGCTTATCGGTAAGACTCGTAGCACCTTCCTCACAAGCTCTACCTCTGTGAATACCTTCCCAAGCGCTCTAGCTTTGTACACCAAAGTTGAAAACCGTCCAAACATGTCTTTTATGCTCTCGCCTTTGTCCATCACAAAGTTATCGTATTCATTGCTGAATAGGGCTAGACAAGACTCCTTGACTTGAGAAGTTCCTTCATGTGTCACGTCCAAGGTATGCCAAATTTCCTGTGCAGTTTTACAATGAGAAATTCTATTAAATTCAGTCTTATCAAGAGCACAGATCAAAGCATTCATGGCTTTAACATTTGTAGTTTTTAATTTCTTATCGTTAGCATCCCACCTATCCTTAGGTTTAGGAATCTCGGTATCACCAACAGTTATAGTGGGAGATTTATAGCCAGTTTCAATAATGTCCCAAACATCATAATCAACAGAACTAAGATAAATACTCATCCTAACTTTCCAACAAGCATAATCATTCCCATTGAACATGGTTGGCCTAACAATAGATTGCCCCTCAGAAAAAGCATTATTTGGTGGATTCATGACTCTAGAGTTAAAGAAAAATATCGTGCTTTGATACCACTTGTAGGATCTAGATTAACCCTAGAGGGGGGTGAATAGGGTTATAGCAATTTTCTCGAATTAAACAAAAACAAACTGCAGAGAAATAAATATGCTGAAAAGTAAATCACACACAAATTTTACCCAGCTTCGGCAACCCCTGCCTACTGCTGCATTCCCAGATTTCTATTAGAATTAAACAGTCTCTCGCTTACAAACACTCTAACAGACTCGCAAACCTTTCTTCCGCTTACAAACACTCTAACAGACTCGCAAACCTTTCTTTCGCTTACAAACACTCTAATAGACTCACAACCCCTGCTCCCGCCTATAGAGTTTTGCAAACTCGCAAACCCTGCTCCCGCCTATAGAGTTTTGCAAACTCGCACACCCTGCTCACTGAACTAATTCTAACTAGACAATCTGACACTACTACAACCTAGGTGGTGATTTACCAAGACTTGAACCTTTAAAAGAAAATTTAAAACAAACTTAAAAACAAATTAAACAAAAACCCCCTTTAAATTAAACCCTAATTAAATAAACTAAATCCTTTTGTAAAACAAGGCCAGCCCATTCTTTTACCCGTTCCTCTTTCTGTGAAGAAAATGGCGGCCTCTCTCTTCTTTCTGAAATTAGGGCTTTTGTTCTTTTGCGAAAATTAGAGCTTTCTTCAAATTCAATTCTCTGGTTTGTGTTGCTCTTGCTCGCGCTCGTTTGCAGCTGCTCCTTTGTTGATCGTTTTATGAAATTTGGACTTGGTTGCTTCGAGATGATCGAGTTCACTGTTGCTTCGGTATGTAATTTGTAACGTCCCGCCTTTGCGCACACTTTGAACCGACACTTGTCCCAATTCAAAGCATACGCAAGGGCGGATTGTTATGGGGTAAATAAGAAAAATGGAGAAGAAATAAAACGAAAATAGAATCTCACAGCGGAAGGATAAAATATAATAACAAATATACAGTTTCATAAACAGTTTACAAAAGCTTGATTCTTCTTTTACAATAAATATCAGAGTTACACATACCAATACAAGCAATGCAGCAGAATAGAAAGAGTGTGGTGCAATACTATATGTAAAATAATACTGATTCTTCGTCTTCGTCCTCCAATGCCAAAATCTGCTATCCTGAAACGCTCGGACTGACCCGAGCGAATTTGAAAAGACAAAAACACTCGAATCAGACTAGAAAATCTTATGTGAGTTAAATAAACAGAAATAAATATGAGTACAGTAACTCAAGAGATGCTCGGGATTTACATCTCCTGAGGATCCGTTAAACTATTCACTATGTAGTATATTGCGCTATTATAATAGTGTCTAATTGTAAAATAAACTTACTTTTAAATAGCGTTAAGGCTTTACATTTTCCACCTTAACACGTAAAATGCCAATAGTCTATACAGTACCGTAATACCTCCTGATCGGGAAGCTACCAGAGGATACTCCATAGGTATGACACAAATAGAAACTCGTAGTAAAGGCTCGATATGGTAGGTGACACGGCACAACTAGGCAATGCCAGGGTAGATATACCAATTGCTATCCAGGCTGGTGGAAACGCGTAGCCGCAGTTACCGCCCACCTCGGACTAACTCCCCAAAATCAAAATATAGAAGTGGCCACTGAATCAAATCCAAGTCAAAGTATAATATCGAAGAGGAGCGTCCGATCAGAGGAATGACCTCATTGGCCTGAGAATCGCTCCTGTTTTAGCCATCTTATGCCAACTCACGGAAGTTGGGTCCACGTATTTACCTTACAGGAAACGTCGCCACCACCTACTTCATTCTGGAATCTCCACCGCGTACACGGTTAGTCAAAGTGGTTTTCGGTATCGACAGAGAGTATGTCCATATCCGATCCCGGTCTCTTTGCCAACCAATCGTTATTATAACACCGCGATCATTTAAAAATAGTTTATACTTTAAAACCATAATAAACATTTCATTTTCAAACCATAATATTACGATATCATTCCAAAACCCAAAACCATATTTTACCACTTATCCCAAATATAATTCCTTTCCAATAATTAAAATGCTTTAACTTCATAATGTCTGAAAATCGAATATCTTCAAAGCATAATATTTTGGAAATCCATAATTTCAAACCATAACTTTTAAAACTCAAATGGTTTGGATATTCAACGGTATATAGAGTAAATGGTTTAACTTTAAAGTTTCTTCGTAAAGAAATAATTTCTATGGCTTTATAAATAAAATTCTTTATTTTAAAGTCTAAACCATAACTTAATTATCACTCTTGAGTTCCAAAAATCATTTCAATTTATATACATACATGCCTATATTCATTTGGAGTATTTATATTTCAAAACTAAAGTTGGGTTTTTCTTTTACAAATCAAATGCTTTATTAATTAGCCTTGAATATTCACATATACCCATAAATAAATAAACTCCAATTTCTAGTGATAAACATATATATTTTCCAATTCAAATTATACTAGAATATTTTTCCAATTCAATTTATACTAGAATATTCATTCCAATTTATTTTGGGAAAAATCCAATTAAAATATCATATCTTAAAATTTGCAACTCAGCATTTAAACATAGGATGTAAATTATCAAACTCCATTTCTAAATTTTCTTCCATTTTTAATAAAGGAATTTATGCACCTTTTTAAATTTCAAAATTTTCAACTTCATATATATAAATATGGAAGAAAAATATTTATACAGTATAAAATTTAAGATTATTATAAACCGTATTCCATCCAAACCATAGAAATCACATTAAAAATAGTTATATATATACCGCGGTGCCTGTATAAAATTTTCTATCCTATGGTCAAGTGATACGGATATTTATCATTTCAATCCGCAATTTAAAAGATATAAAATTTTGCGGTTGTATATCATTTCAAACCACAATCCCGAATGAAAGGAAATATGCATGATAATTTGCAATTTAATGATATATAATAAAACATCCATCAACATCACCCATCATCCAATCACAATCATCAAGCAATATCAATCAATAACAATTTATATTTGATAATATATAACAGGTAATAACTGGCAATTTAATTCAAATTATATTTATCAACTATTTGTCTAACAGTTTATTTTCAGTGATAATTGACATAACTGTTAACTAACAGTTCTTATGCAAACAATAATTTCTAACAGCTAATTAATACGCAATCAATCAATTTAATTAACAGCTAAATTCAATAAAATGCAATTCAACAGATATGGGTGAAATAACATGCCAAAAGCTCATAAATAAATTTCTATTCATTTCTAAAATTTATTTAACAAACATAAAAGCTTCTAGTAATTGTGAGTGGGTTAAAACACTCACCTTTTGAATTTAAATCGAATTTAAATTCGATTTAAACCCAAAAATTCGTCCGTCTCCGAATTCGTCCAAACCAGCGTCATCAAGTCCGGAATTAAATTACGATCCTAACAAAAGAAATTTCGTGTGAATCCGACTTCGTATGAGAAAGTTATGTCAAAAATTGCACTTGAATTCAAAATTAAAAATAAGCAAAAGTGACACCCAACTCACCTAATCATATATGTGCCATGTCATCACCAAAGGAACGTGCAGCCCCCCTCTCTCACGCGTTCAGGTAGCTCCCAAAACCCATGCGCCAGAACAACGCAAGCAAGCCGTTGACCAAGCCCTTTGACCACCTTCCAACCACGTCTCCGGCCATTAAAACATTGCCGACCATACCCAAAGTGCTCCCTCCTACAGGCCGCCGCCGCTAGGCCCCGTGCGTCCCCTGTTTGCTGCAGCCGCCGTTAGGGCATTTGAAACCTAATCCAATTTTTGCCGCAAATCCCACCGTTGATTCGACCCAAAACTATACTGATGCAAACCCCTCGGTTATCTCTACAATACCCAGAAACAGTTTTCCGATCGGGCGAGTTTTGTTGCGACGATGATGAGAGGCCGAAAATGGTTTGAATTTTTCTGGACAAACGATAGCTCCAATTGAAAAACGAATTACACCAGTAGATTACGCGTATCGAATACTTCAACATATATTTTTTTGAGAATTTTCTGAGGTGTTTGAATTTTCACTGAATTTTGGATTGAAGCAGATCTAGATTTTGCAACCATTGAGGAGAAGGAGGAGATGAAGAAATATGTACGTATATCCAACTGACAATAGAAAGGAGGCTAGGGTTTATCACGGTATACTTATAGTTAGGGTTGGGTTGGAGCGTATAGGCTAGAAGGATGAACGTACGCAACAAACTATGGCCCAAAAAGCCCGCTATGCCTCCGGAACCGAATTTGTTAAAACTATATATCCAAATAGGTGTTTTAAAATATTCTGAATGCGATGGAAAAAGTTTCGCGACCAAATTTGATCGTATGAAGAAGTTATGCTGAAAACAAGATTTCCAAATTGATTTCAAATTGATTTTAATAAAATTGATTTCAAGGCGTTTCGCGTCCGTACGATCAAACGACAAGTCCGATCGATACGAAAATTGAAACCCTATAATAATTCACCGATACGGATCCGATGAAACTGGTTTCGTCGAAATCCGAGTCCGTGACAAAAATGGCTATTTTTAATATTTATTAAATCAATTAAATAAATCATAAAAATCCAATTTTTATATTTCAACTTCTAATATAGGCCACATCTCATTATTTATATACTTCAATCAATTCTAAATTATTTACCAAGCTTGGATGTGAATTAAAATCTATCAGTATATAAAATTTTCAGTGTTAATATCTGCACTTTCTTATTAATTGGAAATTATAAATTTTATTCTAAAACCCAATTATTTTAAATCTTCTACCTTTATACTCTCATCTTAAATCTAATTAAATAAATAACTTGATTTCCATTTCAACTCGTTTGATTGCAATTAACCGTTTTACCATAAGTTAAATTCAAATTATTAATAACTTTACTTCCATTCCCTTTATTTTCTCAACTATTTAATAATTCCAATCTTAATGAATTTAACGTTATAATTTTGATAAATTTATTAAATCCATTTTATTTCACTATTCCATTTTTATTATTAAATCCATTATAGCCAAATGCATGAAATTAACATACACAAATATTTTAAATCCCAACTTAAATTTCACTTAACGTAAAAATAAACGTTTAATTTCCTCAATTGCAAAAATCAACTACCTTCATTCCATTTTATTCACGTGGAAAAATCTTGATTTAAAAATCTTTACTATAAACCATAATCTTATTATAATTGGAATTTACACTACCTGTAACGTAAATTCCCAACAGTAAAGATCTTACACACCTTTTTTCATAGATTTAGATTCCGCAAATTTAGCTATTACATTAATTTTATTTATATAACATAAATGTTCATATACTTTGAATCCATTCCCAATTCACCAAATTCAATTAATTATACTTTACAAACGTGTTTCCAGTATATAGGTATTTTATACTAATTGTTATCCTACCCATAATTACACGCTTATACCTAAGCCCCACATTTGCATAAATTTATTCCATGGTCACTTTTAAATTAGTAACTATCCATTTCCAATCCAAATGTAAATCTTCCACTATTGAATTCTTATATTAAATGGAATTTATTCTCGGTAATATTTTTACTAATATTTACTGATTCAACATTTATATGTTTCTAAAAATCAACTCCAACCAAATGTGACAATTTACATTTCATTTCTATTCAATATATACTCATTTTATTCCATTCATTTGGTTACTGCATTGAAATATATTTATTAACCAATACTAATGTCCTTATCATTAATTTTGATTGGATTATATTCCAATTCCTATAACTAGGTCTTAAATCACCATTTACATAGTTTAATTTAGCGTTTATTTACATCTTCGTTTATAATTTAGATTTTCAACTAAATTGAATTACACAACTTATGAACTTTAAAAATTTTAGTCCACCTAATAAATTTTTCTAATGTTCATGTCTATGCAATCCAATTCAGTTATAGTTTCATTAATACCGTTTAAAATCAACAAATTATGACAAATAACCTTAATCACAAATTCCAGTTATTTCAATCTATGTCATATAACATTTAAATATATTAACTTTAAATATAGTTACTATTTAACCCTTACATTTCATTTCCTTAAAAATCCTAAGGCTTCTAATTTATTCTGGATTAGATTAGAAAACATATAAATTTAATTTATTCAATATTATCTAATTTAACGGGTCGTTACATAATTTCCCTTTTTGTGCTTTTATGATTTTCGTACTCGAACTCGATGCCAATGATGAATTTTTGGTGTGGTATTTATATGAATTCCGAGACACTTGAATTTGTTCGTATTCATTCAACACTTTCCTAATTTTCCCTTTCCTGATATTTTTTCCTTGACGCGCACGGCTTTGATTTTGAAGCGTTCAATTTATTCTTGGTTGATACGGCAAAAACTTTCCTCTTTTACTTTGTGACTTTTTCAAAGATACGTTTTTGGTTTTTGACAGTATACATTCACGAATCCCCTTCTTGACTTCTGTATGTTTCCATGATTTCGTCTTGGACTTGAGACCATTTCTGCACTGTTGAATTTTGTTCATCCACTGTGGCTTTCGACTCTGGCCATCTTTGTTTCAGTGCTTGTTTGTTGTCTGGACATTTGCTGTAGTCTTCATTGTTGTGCTTGCATTGTTATGATGTATACTCTCTGTATACATACTTGAGTCTTATTCCATGCATCACTGTATATCCATACTGTTGGCATTCTTCATGTTGTTCAACACATGATGCTTGTTGCATTCATTTGTTTGTTTTGTATCATTCTTGCATCACTGGACTTTTTGTTCAAACCTGCTGTGTCACTGCATACATGTGAACTTGTGTATTTGGTCTTGTCTCCATGTATTTAAATCAATGTTGAGTTGTTTCTTTGACATTGAGACCTGTAGTTGTATACTTGTGTACATACTTTGCCTCTGATGTTTGTTACATTGCTGCACTGACTTGTTTGTTGTGAATAATCATGTCTTGCTTGCTACCTGGTCGACACTTGATGTTTGTAACTTGGTTTGTGTTGTTTCTTTGATGTTGTGTATGTCTTATTGAGTTCCTGTATTTCACCATACTTCTGTTCATCCCTGTAGCAGCTTTGTGCATTTCTCTGGCCATTTGTGTTCTGGTCATTGCTTGAGTTGTTGCACTGGTGCATTGCCTTTGTTGTCTGCTGTTGTTGTTTGCCGAGGTTGTTGTTTCAATTGTCTACTGTTCACTGCATGTAGTTGGTTGTTTGCATTCACGAATTTTTCTGACTTGGCTCCAGTAGTTGTACTCATGTACATTGCATTGTACATATTTGCATTTGAGTTGTTGCTCCCTATACTTGTAGTTGTGTAGTTGCACTGCACTGTTGCCTTGAGTAGATGTTGACTGCATCACCATATATCAGTTGCTCGGCCCTGTCTTGATGTATCACTTCTTGTGTCTGACCATCTTGCACTGTTTCAGTATTCATATGAATTGTGCATTTGTCTGCACTGTGCATTGAGCACTCTGTCATCTGGATGCATTCTGTTGTTCATCTCTCTTCATTGATCCTTGTACATGCTGTATTATCTCTGACCTGTGCACATTGTCGCCTTAGTCCTGTTGCATGCATTGCTGTTGAGTTGCTTCACTATACTTTGGTTTGAGTGGTCATTTATGCATTCATTTTGTCACACTGAACTATTTACTGACTTGATTCTCTATTGTAACTGGACCTGGTCATTGCTTGCATCACTGGTCTTTTGCATCCATTCATGTTGATTTTTTAAATTTCACTTGAGTTGAATCCATTTTCAAAACTCGGGTTTGACCTTGTGCTCGTGTCGTGATTTTAAATATATTACACGTGAGTTGAACCCGGCTTTTCATTTGGGTTTGACCTGTGCTCACCTGTCCCTGTAGCATTATCAAGTGTATATCGATGTGCACGACCTTGTGGCATGTACAGTGATACACTGTGCATGTCACATTGTTCGTGTGTGATGAATTCAAATATGAATGATGACGAACAACCCAAATAACTGAGGCAAATCATATTTCATTTTATATTGCAAAAATATTTCTTTTTCAATTTTACTGCGTTAGTGAATATTTTTGCAGATTGCTCAGATGCTGGATTCTAACTGGAATGAAGTTGAAGATAAACTACGGGTGTGAGTGATATGTAGTGAGGACAACTGTAAATATGAACGAGTGATGTAATTACAATCAAAATTGTACATGTATAGTGAGAGCTTGATTTGTACTATTCAAAATTGTAATAAATATTTGTTTGAATAAAATTTCTGTTTGAAGTCAAATTCTGTGCAAATTATTTTATTCAACAAATATTTATTTAATCTACGAAAAATAAAATAGTACATTAACAAATACATTTAAATGAATATATATGTTTATTATCAACAAACAAAAATCATATAAGCGCATATTCAACAATATCTACATGCGAAAGCCTCCTACTCCAAAACTCCTCCAGAATTCGTCAAGCTAACCTGAATCCCTCGACTACTCATACATAATACGAGTACCCAAGAGTTTAATAAAATAGAAAATAAACACTCGGGTCAGACAGAGTCTGGTGTGAGTAAACGGATTAAAATTGCTTAACTTTAGAAAATCCTTTGACAGAAAAGGTATCACGTAAGACTTCCCACACATAAACATGGAAAAGTTGTTACCTTACGCTAACCAAAACATTTGTTAGGAAATCCAGTGATATTATAATAGTGTCTAGGGTTTTCAAGTAAATAAGAAATAGCTGAAATTGTTACATTCATTAAATTCCATCTACTAGCCACAAAAGTGGGTAATACAAACAAAACCGTAGGGTCTCGTAGAAAGAATGGGTTTCCATCAATGGCAGGGCTACCAGGGTACCGCCCGTCACAGTACGTGGCCTAGATCACTGTATCGAGGATTACTCCCAATCCCGTGCATCACAAAGCCGGGACCATTCCTTACTGAACAGTCCCGAGTAAGATCACCTCGTGGTTGGCGCGACCAACCACCCACTAAGCCGAAATAAAAAGGGACATCTAGACAGGGATGACCTCACCTTGAAATGGGTGCTACACACCTAGCCTTGCTGCACCTCCCCTATTTTAGCCATTCCCGGTTGATGAGGCTTGAGGCTACGATTACCTTTAGAGAACACGTCTATCTTAGAATGTTCATCGTCCACCTGACGATGTTCTGAAAGCATTCAATCCATACAAGTTCATTTCGGGTTCGAACGAAACCGAAGGCAGTATCTCGTTACACTCATTTTGGAATCACCCTCAGAGCCAACGACCATGCCCTTGCACTCTGAATCACCATCTCGAACCTGAAAGTACTATTTCCGTCAAATTCATCACGGAATCACCCCCAGAGTTATACCGACGAATAGTTCTTACACTTCGAGTCTTCACTAAGCTCCACTTGGATTCACGACCTAACGTTTAATTTGGATCGATGTGGTTTTCGGATATCCAAATATGGAAACCCGATCCCGGTCTCACCGAATCCAAACGCCTTTTTAATGTCCAAGTTGTATAAGGGTTTTAAACAATTAACTTATATTCAAGATGATATAAATAGATAGATGAATCACATTATCACAATAGATAATTCATATCAACCATTCATCTCACAAATCAACATATCACAAATCATAGATATCCAAATCATCCAGCATCAACCAATCACCCGGTATAAATCATCCAATATCAATCAATCAATATTAACCAATCGTCCATAAGCAGAATTGATTAACTCTAAACCAATTGGATTACCTAAATCCTTCTTCATTAATTTATTCCAAATAAATAAATTAATCATCTCTTAATGATCTTCCTTAATTAATCTTCCTTGATTAATCATCCTTTAATTTTATTCAAGTAATTAGCCTTTAATTCTTTGATTAATTCAACAAATTAATTATTCTAAACCATATACAGTAATTAACCTTTAATTACTATCATTCATTACAATAATTAATGATCCTTCATTTGCTTCCCTTAATTAATTAATCAACTATAATTAATTACATTAAACCTCAATTAATTACGATTAATTAATCACACTTAAATTAATCGCTTTTATTAATCAACCTTGATTAATTTCATTAATTATATTAACTAATGATCCTTATTAATTAATAATTCCTTTAATTAAATAATTAACTTGTAATTAACCATCTCATTAATCATAAACAGTAATTAACAACTTGTAATTACTTATCTTAGTTAATTAATTTCTTAATTAATTATATTAATCTTGATTAATTATACTAATTAAATAATCTTTAATTACTTCATTAAGTAATTATTAATCAATTAAATTAATTAATTAATCCTTAATTAATTACTTTATTAATTAATTACATTTTTAATTAATTACATTTAGTAATTAATCTTAAAATTAATCATATTCATTAATTAACTAGTCACGTTAATTAATTAACTAAGTAATTAATCCTTAATTACTTACATAAGTAATTATCTTCTAATTACTTCCATTAGATGATTACCCTTTTAATTAATTACTTAACAAGTAATTAATTCCATCATTAAATAATCCTTAATTCTTTAATTAATTACTCTATAATTAATTAACTTCAAAACAAGTATATTAATTAATACCTTAATTAATAACATCAAGTGATTATCCATTAATCACTTCCATTTACTTACTCCCATGAGTAATTTTCCACTAACTACTTCCACAAGTAATTTCCTCTTCCCTTAACTACATTCAATAATTAGCCGTTAATTACTTCATTAAGTAATTACACTTAATTAATTCACAATTAAGTGATTTCTTTAAAATTAAACAAACAATTAACTAATCGTTTAAAATTAATTAAATAATTAATTAACTCCTTATATTTAAAAATCCTTAATTAATTAAGAAAATCAATTATCTTAATTAATCTTTTACTTATTAACAAATCATATTAATGAAGTATACTTAAATTAATAACAATACTAAATTAACCATAATTATTTTCACAATTTAATTATTTGAATAAATCAAATCTTAATAACTTAAAGACAAATTATTTTATTGGTTTACAAATTATAACCTTAACCTTATTTGAAAATAAAGCATTTAGAAATCAATTTGAAATTTAAAACACTTTAATCAACTAATTTAAACTTATTCATTTTCAATATAATTTGAAAACTTAGTTATTAAAACATTACTTTAAAATTTACTTTAAAACTTTGATTTAATATTCAAATTCAAATTCAAAATTTAATGAAGTTAATTACTTTCAAAAAGAAATCATCTTAACAATTTAAATTTTGAAAATAAATTCAATTAATATTTTTTTTTAAAGTTTGATTAACTTTATTTCAAAACAACAAGTTTTAACTTTAAAATTTTGTTTTCTTTTATAAAGCTTAAGCATTGATTTTATTTATTCAAAAACAATTAAGTTTTAAAATTTGTAAACTTATCTACTTCTACAGTGCTTAACCAAATAAGCATACCACCCTAAAATACTCAAGTCGAATGCTACACCATCACGAGCCTACCCCGAGACTTAACCCAGCTACCCCCCCACACTTCGAGTCGATACTATGAAAACACGAGAGCTATCCCGAGTTTTCAACTCGTCTTCCTCAAAACACAAATTACCAGTTGCATAACGTACACGCGTGTACGTGCACGACCCAACCAAACGACTCCGACCAATAATCGGATCGCCGACCATCCCCACACGACTTCGACGACCTGTTCCTCAACCCAGATCCAAAGATCCAAGCTCAAAACGAAATTCGACCCTTGGCTCGAAGAAACTGCAGCAGCTTGACCACAAAAACCCCCAAACGCCGACGAACCTAACGCCATTAGACCTCGCCGACCTCACCATCGAAACACCTCGTCCACGAGCATTATCTCTCCAAAATGCGAACAATTCCGGTCACGTATCGACGACGAGAATCCCATAGTAACGACGGCTTCAACAACAGGAGCTAAAACCCTATCACGATCGAATTCAAACAATTCGGCCATTGAAAAAATTCGATTATATTTTTCCCTTCATCAACAATTCACTAGCTAGCTTCGACCAAGATTTCACCTCCAATCATCACGTCGATCAACGGCAAACCACCAAAACACCCAATTCGTTCAACCCCATAATTCACATGAATTACCAAAGTAAAAATTATGATATGTATATTAAAAATCATAATTTTTAACCCCTAACACATTCACGAAATCCAAATCAGAAAACATGATTATTGATTTTTAACATGCAACTGTAATTCACCGTGTTTTCCATTTTTGAAAAGTATTTGTAAATTTAAATTTACAGAAACTATTTTTAAAATTACTATCAAACATTAACATACAACTTTTATTCACATATCAAGTTCAAATAAAGTTTGGATTGGAAGATTTTTACATTTTTCTTTAAGAAGAACAACTCTTGTAAATATACAGAGATGAACTTTACAGGTTCATTTACCCAGACATTCCATACCCTCAATCATGCATACACAACAGTATTCATGTAAACATATATTCAATATCATAGCAAAATTTAACACATGCATCAACATCCAACTACAGATTTATTAAAAACTGTTTTTAAAAGGATTTACTCACCATCAATTTGCAGTGAACAAAGCAGAGCATGTTTTTAATTTCTTTTTTCCAGGCTTTGAATATTTATTCTGAAAAAGCCTTTGATTGCTTTTGATTTTCTTTGCTGATGAAAACTTATCCCCTGCATACTTTCAAATAAATGTTTTAAAATGTTGAAATTGATGTTGAACTTGCTGTTGAACATCCATTTGAATTACAGGTTTGCAATTTGCAGTTTTTAATCTTAGATTTTTTTTTTCTTTTTTCTCTCTCTTTGATTTGTATTATATTTTGGTTGAGATGAAAAAAGAATTTGCTGAAAGTAAATCTCTTCTCCTTATATCTTTACAATTTAAATTTAAAATTAATTTATCAAGGAAATTGACACTTGTTATTTAAGAATTTACATTTGTCTCTTAACTCATAATTTCCCTACACATGTCACCAACATGTGTTAATATGTTTACACATATACTTAAGTATTTTTAATTAAATTTCCATTTAGTTTAAATGTTAATATAAACTTACGTACTTAATTTACTAAATAAATAAATACTTACATATGTATATATAAATTTACCTTTTAAAGAAAATATTATAAAACTAATTATAATACAAATAAATTCTTATATACGGATTTTAAAATCTAAAACATTTATCTTTATTGTTTAAGAGATAATTTTTAAACAGAATGTTTATTAATAACTTTATACATATATTTTTATAACCATTTAATTTAAACACTTCTAAAAGAAAACAAAATAAAACTTTGATTAAATCCCTTTTAAACTATCATATTTAAAATAAACAATTATCTTATATTTTGGAAACAATCGAATTAATCTTAAATTATCTTTTGAAAGATATTGAGTTTTAAAACAAAGCTTCAAATTACAATATATTCACACATATATATATTATAAATAGATTATATTGAATTTCAAAACAATTCCAAATTATAACATATACATACATATATATTACAATTTGAAAATTCAATCTTTTATTTAAAACAAAAGATTTTGCTATTCACAATATATATCAAATATATATATTATAAATAGAATAAAAAAATTATTAGCTTTGAAAATTAATTTTTATCACTTTTTAAATTGTTATAAAGATATTGACCAATATTGCCAGATTAAATATTTATTAACTTTTAACAGATTAAATTTACCAATTTAAATTAAAATTATAAAGAAAAATTATCAAATCAATTTAATTATTAATTCAGATTACTAAATTGATATTGCCCTAAAATTCTAGGTCGTCACGGAATCCTAAGTCCTAACAGTGATTGGTTCAAGAGATAATGAATTTTTATCAAAATCTTAGCTTTTAAAACTAAAAACAAGCAAGAATAAATACAGCAGCAAGCATACCTCTATACATTCATATATACACAGAAACTCACTTATATACATACACACAAAGCATACTTATTTCCAGCAAATTTCACATGCAACCAAATTTATGCTTAAACTTTTTTTTTAAAAGTTACTCACCTGTTCAAATGAAGAACAGAGCACCTTTGCTTTGAAAACAGCTTTAGATTTTGAAAACTTGAGTTACTGGAATATGCCTCCTGATTTAAAAACTTGAATTGCTGGAAAGATGTTTGATTTAAAAAATGCATGCTGAAGTTTGCTGAAACTTGATTACAAAACAAAATTGTAGTTGCTTGCTTTGAAAACCTCAGGTTAAAAGAAGATGCTTGCAGGCTTTGTTCCAGGTTGAAGAAGATACAGGCTTTGGTTTGATTGAAAATGAAATTACAGGTTTTGATTTGAATCTGTTTTCTGGTTTGGAAAGGTTGATCACAGATTGTTTTTGAGAAAATTTGCAGGCTTTTGAGTTGATTTCTGGTTTGAGGAGGATGTTGAAAATGTATAAGTTTCTAGGATGTGGAAGAATGGATTTCAGATTTGTTTCTGAGAAATTTTACAGGCATTGATTCTGAAGATGTACAGATTTGTTTGAGTTATTGGTTTGATTTTTGTACAGGCTGAAGTTTTCTTAGTTTTTTTATTAGAGAAGATAGAAAAGAAATGAAGAGGAGGAAGGCATATGTATTTATAGGCTAAAATGATTAATTTAAAAAAATAAAAGAAAACCAAAATTTAACAATGACACTTGTTAAAATTTAAATAACATTTGTCATTACTTAGTTTTATTAGCTAACACTTGTTATATTAGGCCTAATATATTTACACTTGTAATTTAAGTAATTTAATATTTATTTTCAAATGTTAATAAAAGCTTCATATAAATTTACTAATTCTTATCTAAATTTATTTATGAATTTCTTTAAAGAAAATAAATAAAACAAATTATATACAAATAAAAGCTTATTCAAATAGTTAAAATCAAAAATATTTTAAAATATCTATCTTTGAATTTTAAATAAATCCAAACTCAAATTCAAATTAGATTTAAAAATCCAATTTAAAGTCAACTTATATATATATATACATATATAATAACACATTTAATTTGAAAATAACAATCTAATTTCCTTTAAAATTTATATATATCTATATATATAAAACAATACATTATAGTTATTATTTGAAGATAACACATTTGTCAATTTTAAATAATTTATAAAAGAGATTATTTCATTATTACCAAATTACTTATATTACTAAATGAATTATTATATCATATTTATTAAGCAATATTTTAAAAACAAACCTTTATGTTAATTTTATTTAAATTTAAACTTAAGCTGAAAATATTTTTAAACAATTAACATTTTCCTTAAATATTTTAGAACGTTATGATTATTTATTTAAATAGCTTTGAAAGTTTTATATTAGATTTAATCAAAATTTCCAAATTACCAAAAATATATTAGAATTTGAAAACATGATTTATTTGTTTATTAAATTCAACCTAAAGATTTCTATTACAATATATACATTATAAATAGAAAACATTTTATTAGCTTCAAAAGATAAAATTCACCAATTAAATATTTATTTTCTTTTAAAAGAATAAATTTGCCAATTTAAATTACAATTATGAAAGAAAATTATCAGATCAATTTAATTTTTAATACAGATTATTAGATTGATATTGCCTAAAATTCCAGGTCATCACATTCCTCCCCCCTTAAAAGAATTTCGTCCCCGAAATTTAAAAGCAAAGGTAATTTAATAACCCATCAAAGATTTTAAATTTTTGAACCACATGCATATATTATCAACCATATACTAATAACCATAGCAACCAATTCACTCAATCAAACAAATCTAATAATCCTGACACAAATCATGATTGATCTCCTAACATTATCAGAGTTTCCCAGGTATAAACACTAGAATACTCGCTCTACTGAATTCAAACAATCTACACCATTAAGCTATGGAGCTTCTACTCATCTAGATCTACAAAACTGAACAAGGTATTAGACCATAGACAAGTCCTGCTCAACTACCAAACTCTCCTGAACTGCTGGTTCCAAAACCAGTGATGGATCATACACGTACTCCCTTAGAGATACATGAAACACATTGAATCCCAGTCTTCCAAACTGACAATTCTATTCTGAAGACTAAAGCACTAATCCTTACAAGAACACAGAAAGATCCAATATCTTGGAGCTAGCTTTCCAATCTTACCAAAACTTATAGATCCTTTGACCGGAGAAAACTTATCCAAAATCAAATCTTCGGCCTCGAAATCCAAATTCCTCCGTCTCTTATCCACAAAACTCTTCTGACGATCTTGGGCTGCCTTCATCCTTCTTAATCAGCTCAACCTTCGCTGATGCCTCTAGAAAAAAACTGGACCAAAAACAAACCAACAGAATGATCCTCTCAAGATCTACCAAAATCAAGAACTCAAAACTCTACTATCACAACCATCAGTAGACTGAACTTACTTCTCCCATCCGGAAAGTCAAAACAGGAACACTCGCCAATCTTGCCTACAGATCCTGAAAAATTCCTGTAGAAACCCTCTAATCCAAAATACTACAACTTCTGATTGCTTCCAATCTAGAACAGCTGCTATCTTTCTTCCGCTGCACAACTCTAATCTGGAAAAGATGAGAATGCTGATGACGAACACGAGCACAAACTTGTCAATACATCCAGAAAATACGGTTCAATGGATCCATAGAGAAAACCTAGAAGTTCCACCAATTCCTGAGCTGCTTCACCAACTCATCTCTCTAGAAACCATCCTTCTACTTAATTGAACCACCGGTACCACTCCTGGAATCCTAGTCGACATGAAAACTCAATCTCTAGATGCTAAGGCAAACCTTGACTACCTCGAAGACATCCGGGAAAAATCTCTAACAACTTCCATAACTCCTACATTCCCTAGAGATGCCTTGATCCCAAACAAAAGATCACCCAAGAGAAAACTCTACTATCGCAAGTCAGTTTTGCAATCAACCCAGACCAATATCCAACGATATTGTTCTCTCTTTACCAATCAGAACAGCTTATACTAATCCATCCAATCCATCGAAGAAATGGATCCACTCAGCTGCTTTTGAACTCCACCTCTAGGAAACAGCTTAGCCAGATAACCTTCCTGTCGACAAAAGAACACTCCGAGCTGCAACGCTGCCAAAGCTTCTTAATCCAAAGCTCTTCGAACCTCAAAGCCATATCATCCAATCCCATACAAAGCCTAGAGATGGGCAGACATCTCCTCAAGAAACTCGGGCCTTAAACACAAACACCCTGCTGAACAAAGACTCGTCATCGATATAGACATGTATCCTTAAACTTGCTTCAAAAGAAACATCTTCGGAAACATCTATAGTCACAGCGTCTCACCATGCAGCTGCTTCTTCCAGAAGTTGCCAAGATACCATCACACGCTTCTGCTCATCCGGCAGATCCAAACTCTACTCATCCAAACTTGCACCTCAAAGTTGGACTCTGAACCTAAAAAGACTTCCTTCAGAGATTGGTGGAATCCATACACCACAGAAAGGCTTACTCGAGACGGTATTAGGTCTTCAGTCTCGGTAGATACACTTCCAACCTCAACACTCAGACTCCTTCCATTGGTAGTCGTGCTATACACACCACTACCCTCCCTACCTTTATAACTTATATTGGAAAACCCAAACAGGTAACCTAATAAATAGGTGTGTGTGTGTGTGTGTGTGTGTATATATATATATATATATATATATATCAAAATTACAAATACGCTCTCTCAAGAAAGAAATCACTCCAAAGCCTAGGTACTCACTCAACCTAGTGCTCTGATACCAAATGAGACGACCCGCTCTTCTCTCCATATAAAGACGTATCATCATTAAGAAAGAAAGGGATAGAAAAGAGAAAATAGAGAAGAAAGAACGAAACAACATCAGAATCTCAACAGCGAAACGAATAAATTATATTAATCACATAAGTATTACATAATATACAACATCTTTCAGAGTTATACAGCTTATACAACACATACTAAACAATTATAAACACCTGTCTAGTCATTACAACTCAAATACAACTCAGAGAAACCAGCATAGCGGAAAACTATATATCTACGAATGTTGAAGCCTCCTGCTCCATTGCTCCTCCATAATTCGTCAAAGCTGACCTGAATCCCTTGGCTACTCGTAAAAATTTGAGTGCCCAAGAGTTTAAGAAAATAGAAGATAAACTTCGGGTCAGACATGGGTCTGGTGTTAGTAACAGGTTAAAGTTGCTTAACTTTGAAAACATTTGAAAACAAAAGGTATCTCGTAAGACTTCCCACACATAAACAAGGAAAAGTTTTTACCTTACGATAACCAAAACATTTGATAGGAAATCCAGTGATACTATAATAGGGTCTAGGGTTTTCAAATAAAATACAGAAATGGCTGGAATGCTTACATCTCACGTTCCAACATAGTTGGGAACAACTAGAACGTACAACACTTATTGGAGATTGGATTTCATACAATGGTAGGGCTACTGGGGTACCGCCCATCACAATACGTGGCCTAGATCACCGTACCAAGGATTACTCCCAATCCCATGAAACAAAAAGCCGGACCATCCCTTACTGGATAGTCCCGACTAAGACAACCCCAGTAGTTGTTGCAATCAACTGCCCACACAGCCGAATAAAAAGGGACCTCTAGACAGGGGAAATCTTATCCTACTTGGGTGCTACCCACTTAGCCTTGCTACACCTCCCCTGTTTTAGCCATTCCCGGTTGATGAGGCTTGAGGCTATGATTACCTTTATAGAATACATCTATTGGAAAACCTTTTGTAAAAGATTAATTAATGAGTATAAATAATGAACACTCGCCATTAACTATACTCATTAACTAATCCTTCAATTACTTCCCTAAGTAATTAAACCTTTTGTAAAAGAATTTTATATAAATAATGTTTAAAACATTTATTGGAAAACAATTTCATTTTTAAATATACTTTAAACCTTAGTCTTATTTAAACATTTGATTTTATAAAATTTATTTATTTCAAAACTAGGATATAAAAGTTAATTTGAATCCATACTTAAACTTGATTAAAAAATTGTTTAAAATCTTGCTTTCAAATTTTAAATTCATTTTAAAATTTAAAACCCTGAAGGTTTTAAAACCTGGAACAAATCAAATTACCCGAGCCCTACCCTCAAAGACTTCGAGCCAAACTCTACAAAACTTCCGGCAAATCACACAAATGACTCGAGAAAACTGGAGTACCCCTTCTCCTTTAAACCCAGGCTTCACCATGAACCAAAATGCACCGTGCACATGCATGGTGGCTCCGACCACTCCTGATCAACGTCGCAACCTTCCCAAGGTTGGCGACCACAACCTCTGACGATCCAAACCCCAAATTCTTCGATCGTCACTAAAAATCGAATTCGAGCAATCTAGTCCAAACCTTGAATAAAGACTTAAACCTGGAAATCTCTCGACCTCCTAATGCCGATCATCGGAGCGCTTTAGCTTCCTTCCACAACTTTGCCAATCTTCCCGCTAGCAATCCCCAAATCTGGTGGAGCTCGATCCACCAGAGGTGATGAAATGAACATTTCCCGACCAAATCAAAATTCTAGGGTTATAGACTTACACAATCTCCTGCCGTCGCCATGGCAACATATTCACCTATATGACATTTTTCCCCACATCTTCGATCACTCTACTACCACTAGTGAGAACCACGCCATTTCCGATCACCTAGATCGTCAGAATTCACTCCGAACTCAAATTCTGATCAATCCCAATATGCACAGTCAACCCCAATCTAAAAACTATGGTTTTACTTCCAAAACCATGTTTTTGGATGAGGTTTCAGATTATATGTCTGAACCAATTGAATTAAGATGTTGAATTTTTAACAAAACTTAAGCTTGCACTGTTCTACTTGATTTTCCAGAGCATTTCAATTTTAGTTCACTTAAATAAAATTTTAAACTTTAATTCATGATTAAACAAACAAAATTTGTTTGAATCCTAAGTCCTAACAGTGATTGGTTCAAGAGATAATGAATTTTTATCAAAATCTTAGCTTTTAAAACTACGAACAGGCAAGAGTAAATACAACAGCAAGCATGTCTCTATACATTCATATATACACAGAAACTCACTTATATACAAACACACAAAGCATACTTATTTCCAGCAAATTTCACATGCAACCAAATATATACTTAAGCTTTTTAAAAAAAATTACTCACACGTTCAAATGAAGAACAAAGCACCTTTGCTTTGAAAACAGCTTTAGATTTTGAAAACTTGAGTTACTGGAATATGCCTCCTGATTTAAAAACTTGAATTGCTGGAAAGATGATTGATATGAAAACTACATGCTGAAGATTGCTGAAACTAAATTACAAAATAAAATTGTAGTTGCTTTCTTTGAAAACCTCAGGTTGAAAGAAGATGCTTGCAGGCTTTGTTCCAGGTTGAAGAAGATATTGGCTTTGGTTTGATTGAAAATGAAATTATAGTTTTTGATTTGAATCTGTTTTTTGGTTTGGAAAGATTGATCATAGATTCTTTCTGATAAAATTTGCAGGCTTTTGAATTAATTTCTGGTTTGAGGAGGATGTTGAAAATGTACAGGTTTCTAGTTTGTGGAAGAATTGATTTCAGATTTGTTTCTGAGAAATTTTATAGGCATTGATTCTGAAGATGTACAGATTTGTTTGAGTTATTGGTTTGAGTTTTGTACAGGCTGAAGTTTTCTTAGTTTTTTTATTAGAGAAGATAGAAAAGAAATGAAGAGGAGGAAGGCATATGTATTTATAGGCTAAAATGATTAATTTAAGAAATAAAAGAAAAACAAAATTTAACAATGGCACTTGTTAAAATTTAACTAAAATTTGTCATTAGTTAGTTTTATTAGCTAACACTTGTTACATTAGGCCTAATATATTTACACTTGTAATTTAAGTAATTTAATATTTATTTTTAAATGTTAATAAAAGCTTTATATTAATTTACTAATTCTTATCTAAATTTATTTATGAATTTCTTTAAAGAAAATAAAATAAAACAAATTATATACAAATAAAAGCTTATTCAAATAGTTAAAATCCAAAATATTTTAAAATATCTATCTTTGAATTTTAAATAAATCCAAACTCAAATTCAAATTAGATTTAAAAATCCAATTTAAAGTCAACTTATATATATACATATATATACATATATAATAACACATTTAGTTTGAAAATAACAATCTAATTTCCTTTAAAATTTATATATATCTATATATATAAAACAATACATTATACTTATTATTTGAAGATAACACATTTGTCAATTTTAAATAATTTATAAAAGAGATTATTTCATTATTACCAAATTACTTATACTACTAAATGAATTAATATATCATATTTATTAAGCAATATTTTAAAAACAAACATTTATGTTAATTTTATTTAAATTTAAACTTAAGCTAAAAATATTTTTAAACAATTAACATTTTCCTTAAATATTTTAAAACAATATGATTATTTATTTAAATAGCTTTGAAAAGTTTTATATTAGATTTAGTCAAAAATTTCAAATTACCAAAAATATATTAGAATTTGAAACATGATTTATTTGTTTATTAAATTCGACCTAAAGATTTCTATTTACAATACATACAAATAAATATATACATTATAAATAGAAAACATTTTATTAACTTCAAAAGATAAAATTCACCAATTAAATATTTATTTGCTTTTAAAAGAATAAATTTTCCAATTTAAATTACAATTATGAAAGAAAATTATCAAATCAATTCAATTTTCAATACAAATTATTAAATTGATATTGCCCAAAATTCCGGGTCATCACACATTTAGAATTTCTTAGGTGCGAATATTTATTCATCTCTATTGATGTAATTAATGTATAATTATTACGTATATGGCATAGTTAGTTAGGTGATTACTTTCATTTATTTTCCCATTAGGATGGTAACTGATTGTTAGGCAAAAATAAGAGGAAACTTTTATATAGCCTAATTATTATTTTAAGGTGTAATAAGTAAGGTTCCTTATAAGGCCTTATTTATGAAATGGTGAGATGAGTATGTATACATATATGGAGAGAATTTAATTTATGGCTAAGTCATAAGGATGCGAGGTCAATAGAGTTACATGACAGAAGTCTGCCTTTTACTTTGAGGCTACCAGCAGTTGTGTACACTTCATATGTATGTAAGATATCCTTATGGTAAATATTTATAATGAGGCGAGGTTAGTCTCAAATTCTATAGGAAAAAACTGCCCAACTAATCTGGCAACTAGTTCCTATGAACATTTGGATTAATGTGAGATGTCATTATGCGTATGGGCCATAAAACGAAGGGCATGCTTCTAGAATAGAAGGTATTAAGTGTTTAGACCCACCTCCTTTCCTTATAAAGAAGTATTGAATGGTTTTAATGGTTTATGTTTGTAGACATTTTCTTATTTTGAAATATACTGCCCAAGTACTAAAAAGGTAAGACTCGAGGTTTTTATTCACCAAACAATTGTTGTTCTGATACCCACCTCATTATAACACAGGCTAAAGATGGAGTGATGGCAGTGACGATGCATAAAGATGGAGAAGCTTGGCTTGTGGCAGTATTTTTTATTATTACTTGCTTTTATGTGCATCCATGTATTTAGACAATTGTTGTAACGGATATTATGTTACAGTTTTTATGGAATTTGTATTATGACATTTTTATGGTTTTGAAATAAATGGGCACACTTTAGTATTATAATTTTTTCCATCTACTGTGAGTTTTTAAAGTTTAGTTATGGCTCTATACTGTTATTTTTTAGTTCTACAGCTTACCTTAGAATGGATCTAAATTTCGATGGGCCTTTTCTGGGTCGAAATTTAGGCCTGTTCCAGGATGGGTCGTTACATAGTCTTGAAGACAGAGAAAGCTACACATATTTCTTGAGTTTCTCATATTAGACTTATGTCTGATGCTTGGTTTTTGTTTTCCCTAAATTCCTCGCATTCGGGTTGTCTGAGAAAGGCAGGTTTTCGTTGGTGTTCTTTGGAGCTTGAGAAGACGAGCTGGGTATTTTATCTACTATAGTATTCTTATTTTCATTGCATTACTATTATTTATATCAACATTTGAGGGGATAGGTTGTTATAATTTTCCAGGCCGATGATAGTACTTAGGTTTTGTAACGTCGAAATTTTTGTATCGGAGTAACCCCATTGTACTTTTCTATTGATATTATATATTACCATTCCGCTAGTGAGATTCTGATGCCATGTTCACTTCTTACTTATTCTATTTCGTTTTCTTTTTCTTTCACCCTAACAATTTGTCCTTCTGACACTTGGACGCTCGGCACATGAATACCGTATATATATTATTATCGACATATAGGGGTCGTGAGGGTGGGTCGTAATACATATACACTCAAACTCTCTTGCTTTTAATTGAAATGGATTTTTACTCTCAAATTAAAAAACCCAATTTCTGTTTTTATGCATTCATTTCTAAATTACTCAATAGCAAATTAAGATATTCTGATCCTCACATTATCACTCTACCTTACTAACAAAGGTCATATCACTTCTTACACACCTTGTTCATTCATCTCCATATTTTTTATGGTGATTATAGGAGTTTGTGTACTAAAAGAGACAAATTTGTATATTAATATACACTGTGTTGAAAAGTAGTTTTTATTACAAACTTGAAGTCATGTTCTGCTGCAAAAGTGTTGAAGTCCTGTTTCGCTACTTAGGCAAGTGTATTGAAATCCAGTTATGTTTCTCAAGTACCTTTTCATATGGGCAAAGTGAGGGTGTTAGTTAGTGAAAATCTAGAATGGAGATTCTGGGACTGGATGTAGGTTTGGAGATGTGAACTTCGAGTGTGTGATTTTATTTCCACTGCTATTATATTTATATTGTTGCTGCTGTAATTATTATGCTTTAATTCTATATTTATATATTTGGCCATCATCGATCATGTACATAGCGACTTACAAGTAATATTGATCAATGCTATGTGACTAATAGGTTGCTTTAGGCTTGACATTAGGAAATGATGGATTAATTCAGGCTTTATGCGAGAAATATTAGGAATTTTGTGATGAGGCCTGAAATGTTTTGAACTTTGACGACTTGACGATTTGAGTTGTTTAGATCAAATAGGAAGCATTTAAAACATCCAACGATGGTCAAAAGTGGCATGTTTAATGATAGGAACTTGTGATGTGGAATAGACGATGTGTTTTAGTATAAAAATGTGTGCTAAAAGATTGTTGATAACACTGAGGTAATGTGTTCCTGTAAAGAGGGTGTAGAAGAAGATGCTCACTTGGTTATGTCAATATGTGATCCATTTTACCTTGGACCTTATTGATACATGGGTCTAGTTCCTTACCATCGAAGGGGCAAGGGTTCATGTAGTTAGAAAACTGAAGTGTTGAGTTGTCTATGGTCGTAAAATGTGATCATATGAGCTATCATATATCCAATGCACTTGATTCGAGCGATGCGAGTTATGTTAGTTGATTGTTGTGCTTGCCATGATTTCTGTAGATGTCACATGACGTAGGTATTACTGATGTTAAATGCCTAAATACCCCATACTGTACTTTGAGTAGTAGTATACCTATACGACAATAGTTTAACATATATTGCTATGTGCTAACTACAAGAACTAGGCCGGGTCATAATGGGTAAAATGGGTGAATTTTAATTTTTTTTTTTCCATCTTTAGATCTTTATTAGGCCTATGAAGTCTATTTGATTTTAGATCCAGTCTAAAATATTTTAATAAAATCTTCATTTTTTTAAATTTTTTTATAAAATATAATATTTAGTCTAATTGAGTTAAATTTTTATAAGTGTACCAAATACACTTATATATGTATAGTGCATACACAGCATCTAAGTGTACATGGTTAATGTGATAGTTTGTAAGTGTTGGGTTTACATCGTAATAGACATATTTGTCCCTTTTATATATAAATTGGTTATCCATAACTATATTTAAAATTATATGTCTTATAATAATATAATTTTTTTTTAAAATAATACAAACTATTTTGACCACATCAATAACTTCAAAATTTTAAAACTATTAAACTATCAAACAGTTTACTTGGTAAAATAATTTAAATAAAGATAAGGATCTAAAATTTAAAATAATATATATGCATAAATATAATATATATTAAAAATCAAAAATAAAATTTACTTTAAATAGTGTACAATTTATAATTTTTAATTTCTAATTAAAAATATTTATTTATTTGATTTTTCCAAATCATTTATCAAATACATATAATATATGTGTGCATGCATGTGTGTATTAAAATGCCTTTCGACCATAATTTTTTTAAACCGAAACATTAATTTTATAAAATAAAATATTAATTTATACATTAACATATATATATATATATGTACTTATATATATATATATATATATATTATTTTAAGATAATTTGTACAAATTTATATTTATAAATAAGATAACATGCATAAAAATTATAATGAGGAGTAGTGTGGTTTATATAAAGAGAGTAAAGGATCTTTTCTCCTTGGTTCACTAAGTCTCTCTTTACAAATTCAACATCCAACACATGAATTTGAATCCCCTTTCTCCCATCATCATAGCTGGCCATACAAGGGGCCATGTAGGCTTTAGTGCTTGTCCAAACCCATTAAGCAATAAATATAATTAAATCAAATTTAAATGTATATTGATATCGAATATCAATTAGTCATATATGACTTTTAATATACATGCCCATTTAATTACTAATAAAACCTAGAAAATACTAATGGCACCTACTTTGTCAATTAATTAATATTTTATAAATATCAATTAATTTACAACAATTATAAATCAATTAAGTCGTGTGGTATTTTGAAGAATTTACCTCTGTAATTGTGCGACTCGCATGTGTAATTCAATCAGCGATTAACATCGAATAGTTCAAATATTATTGCATGTGCGCCACCTTAGTTAATGGTGTGATAATTTGGAATAATTAATCGTTTATACATCTATATTGATAAAACCATATTTTATAATTTTAAGCAGTACCCGGTAGTAACTATTAATTACACTAATTCTTTTTGTCAAAACTATATCACTTTACGACTTAATGAATTTGGTTTGGTCAAAATTCCAATATCATCCACATTCAACTTAGTTAGTCTAAACACAGTCATTGGCTCAATAATAACAATCAATATTAACCGTGCTGCTCTAGCCAGAGATTTTGACTTTGAGTTGACTGTAATACTAACCTCATATGACCGAGGAGATGAATACTCTATTAAATAGTGCTTCATTTCTAATGCTTCAACACATACCCAACTATAGTTGTCCGATGGACGTTATGCTATGATTTAACTATAATCAACGTGGAGTATCCATATTAAAGTCAAGAGAATCGTGTCATAACATCATTTCAAAATTCTTTATTTAAACTTAGCTATATTAACCAACAAAAACTCTTGAATGAGTCATTCCACGGTTATCCATAAACTCACAGCATGTAACCCCTTGGTGCCCTAGCATCCATATGTAATACACTACCTAACATTTGAAGAGTGTTATATGCTCTAGTCTCAATGAATGCATCGATAACTTCTGTTGAAACATCTTGACTAAGAATATATAAAATAATATGTTATTTTTAATGTGATATATTTCTTATGATTATAATACTTTGTAATTATAATCACTTAACATATCATTTAAGATTTTTTATTTAATATACTTAAACTAAATAATTAATCAACATATCACAATATGATAAGTATATAATGGAAAGAAAAAACATCTTTTATTTCGAATAAGATTTTATTACAGAGTTAACAATTTATAATAAATTACTGAATTGTCATTAAGGCATGCTCCACACTATATTAATAACTTGTGGGGTGCAAGGATGGGGCATATATGACTCTATATACCACTTATTACTTGCAATATTTTGCAACTTATATCTATTTTAAGATTATAGATCGCTCAAACAAGGCTTATACCAAACTCGAGGTTATTTGCTTTGCTTCTTATCATCTTGGATACTCTTAAATAAGTAGATTAGAGATAACAGATATGAACATCACATGGAGTTGTACCAAGGATGAGCAAGTAGGCAGCGCTTTCATATATCTATTTTTGGAGCTACTATAGTTATTTTTTATGTGCAGTATCATGGAGCTATATCGGTACTTGTTTATTTAGTAGAGACAATTTCTATTTAGAGTTTATTATTTAGATGTATAAACTCTATTCCATTTTGTTTTGCATACCCATGATGAACATAGTACACTTTACTTATGTTTGGTTCATTTAGTTATATTACTATCTCGCCTGTTTATATATATGTTGGTTATTATATTTCATTTTATACGCTTATATGATCGGTCATGCTTTAGATTGCTACTACTTTACATTGATTTCAATTCTACAAGGGTTGGGTACTATGACAATACATTATTTATGGTATTTTGGTGCTAAAGATGTAGGGTAGTCATCATGCACCTTAGGTGCCTTTCCAAATAGTTCCAACTATAACCTACTATTATGCACATCAACATCATTTTTAAGTTCACAACATCATTTTTAGTTGTAGCAACATCATTTTTGATGCTTTCAAATCGATAAGAGGGATTTTTCTATTTGGTTTGGGTGTGGTAAAGAAGAAATGAAGGATGAAAAGAGGCCGTTGTTCTTAAGTTATAATAGTAAAAGAATGGGATGATTTTGAAAAAATCACCAAGGGCGACATTTAAGAAAGTCCATGTGGGTGGCTTTTGTAATTTCCAAACTATGACCCCTTAATCTTTAAACTATTTTAAGTGCATACATATGCGTAAAATGAACAACCGATTTATAATATGATAACATACAAATTGAACAATTTACCATGCATTAAAACAAATAGTACAAAAACAACTTCATATCAAACATAACTTAACCTAAGCAATCACTTACTACCATAAACATCAACATACGAAACCATTAAATAAACACTAAAGTCTGAAATCTCGATAGTGTCACTCTTTATTCGGATAATTAGCCGAATCATAACGTGCTTCATTGAGAACTTTTGATTGCAGGTATGAACAATCCCGCAATGGCTTACAATTACATTTTTCCAATATATGACTTCAGCCTGCATTTTAATCAGCCTCTCTACGATACACTAGAGGATCCATTCGAAGAAATTACAATGTGAGAAACTGTAACACCCCAAAAACTTTATGATAATTAATTAAGAAGAAACTTACTAATAAACAGTAACGTCAAAAAATAGAGTTTTAAAAAACATCAGAAATTGGCTATTAAACTTGAATCATTAAGCTCATCGCGATTTTATGATCAATTTTCATATATAAAGTTTTTCAATCGAGGTTCAAACAAAAAATTATCAACGTTTAAAGTTTTTGAATCAAAAATAATTATATATAACACTAACGAAATAAAATGTAATTAGCGAAATAAGTTAACGTTAATAAATATTAATGGTTGCTTAGGGTTTAAGAAAGTTAATGTAAATGGAAACAAAAACAAATAGTCTTGACCAAACATATAAGGTATCAAATTAAAAAAAGTTAACAGTCATATTAGTTAACTAAATTAACATCGACCCGTCGACCCCTAAATCACGATGGTCGATGGCTAACGGTCAACTAATTGAGCTGTTAATCAGAGAATTATGACGTAGCCAAACAATCTGGATTTAAACTAATTTAATCTAACGGCTGACATTGATTTGAACCCCTATAAATACGAACCCAACTCCTCACATTTCTTCTCATATTTTATGAGCGATGTCGAAGCTCAACCATTTTCCTCTTCTCCACAAAATTCTTAATTCATACAAAGAAATAGTTATAGTTTATACGTATATAAAAATGGAGAATAGTATAGGATGATTGAGAAGAAGTAGGGCCGAACCAAATCGCCAAAGCCAAGGTAAATTGTAAATCCGAATCTAAAATGTAAATTAAATCTAAATCCCTTTTCTTATCTAGATTTTTGATAAATATATGTATGCTTGCAGTGATAAATCCAAATATGGAGAAAAGTGAGTCATTAGATCTAGAGATATGGAAAGCTAAAAGGTGAGCGAGAAATTATATATTTTAATATAGTATTGCATTTATATCATTGTAATTTTATTCCCATATGCTTAAAATATAAATTGAAGTTGTAGGCTAAAATTTGTATATATGTAATGAAATTATATACCATATCTACTTATTCTTGATTGACAACTTGAAATGTTAACTGCATGTATGTAGATCGAGAAAATTGTGACGACCCGGAATTTTAGGCAATATCAATTTAATAATCTGTATTAATAATTAAATTGATTTGATGATTTTTCTTTATAATTTTAATTTAAAATGGTAAATTTAATCTTTTAAAAGTTAATAAATTTTTAATCTGGCAATATTGATAAGAATTATATTTCAAAGCTAATAAAATTTTATTCTATTTATAATATATATTTGATATATATTGTGAATAGGGAAATCTTTTGTTTTAAACTAAAGATTAAATTTTCAAATTGTAATATATATGTATGTGTATGTTATAATTTGGAGTTGTTTTAAAATTTATATTTTCCAAAGGGTAATTTAAAGATTAATTCAATTATTCTCAAATTATAAAATAATTTATTTATTTTTAAGTGTAATAGTTTAAATAAGATTTAATCAAAATTTTATTTTTGTTTTCTTTAAAGTGTTTAAATTTAAAATGGTTATAAATGTACATATATAAATGTTTTAGATTTTAAAAATACTATAAGAATTTATTTGTATTATAATTAATTTTAGAATATTTTCTTTTAAAAGTAAATTTATATATACGTATATAAGTATTTATTAATAAAGTAACTTATATAAGTAAGCTTATATTAACATCTTAAATTAAATAAAAATTTATAAAAAAATACTTAAGTACATGTGTAACCATATTAGTCATCTTAACAACACATGTAAGGCAATTAAGATATATTTGTGACAAGTGGCCTTCATTTTCTTTTATTTGAAATTTAAATATAAGAGAAAATTTGTTTTTCCTTTTTCAATTTCCAATCCTTTTCTTCTCATTTCTTTTCTTTTCCTTCATTCTTTCAAATTAATGGCAAAAACAGAAATCTTTCTCAAATCTGAAATTAAAACTAAAAGCAAAGATCAAATTTGAAGTAAAATCTGCAAAATAAAGTTCTTCGTATTAACTTCAAACTGCAACCTTCAAATCTATTGCAATTCAAATGAGACCAAGATCAACTCAGCAAGTCAATAGCAGTTTCAACCTTTTAAAACATCAAATTGAAGGCATGCAAGAATTCAAGGCCTGGAACAAGTCCTATTCTCTGCAATCAAATGGTGAGTAAATCATTTAAAAAAAAACAGTTTTAATTAATCTGTGGTTGAATGATGATGCATGCAATGAATTTTGCTTTGATAATGAATATTGTTAAGTTTGTATGTTGGAAGTGTGGATTACCAGGAATTCAACTGACTGTAAATATTCATTCTCTGTTTGAATTTTTGAAGTTGTTTCCTTATGAAAATTCAAATCTTCCAATCTATACCTTATTTGAACTTGATATGTGAATGAAACTGTATGTTAATGTTTGATAGTAATTTTAAAAATAGTTTCATAATTTTAAAAGCAACAAATAATTATAAATAAGGGATTAACAGAGAAACTAGAATTATTTGTTAAAAATCAACTATCTTAAATTCTAAGTTGAACTACATGCATGTAATCATGATGGAAAATCGTGAATTTTGATATGCATTTTGTAATTTTTAGTTGGGTATTTCATGTGAATCCTAGGGTTGAATGAATTGGGGGTTTGGGCGTTTTTTGTTGATCGGCGTGATGTTTGGATCTGGATTCTTGGTCGAAGATTGCTTTTGTATCAAGGATGATGGGAAAAGTACTGGTGATTTTTCTTAGAGGCCGTGGTATTTGGAATTGGTCGAATTAGGGTTTTAGCTTGATTTTTGCTTGGCTTGACTGTCGAACAAATTGCGACTTGGATAGTGGACCGGAGTCGTTCGCGTTTGGGGGAGTTGAAGCTCGTGGACGTGGCATTTCGATGGTGGGGTCGACGAGGTATAACGGCGTCGTGGTGATCGGCCGTGGGTGGTTTTTGGGAAGCGACAGCTGTAGTTTTTCGAGCTAAGGGGTCAAATTTCGATTCATTGGTGGATTCTTGAATCTGGGTTTGTGGAGAGGTTGTCGAGGTTGTTTGTGGTTGGTCGGCAATCAATTGGATGGTCAGAGGAAAGGGGTTTGGTCGCGCACATAAACATGTGTACGCTGTGCAACTGGGAAGTATAAGAATTGGGGAAGACGAGGTCGTCTCGAAGTAGCTCTCGCGTTTTTCTCGTGATCAACTCGAAGTAGAGGAGCATAGGGTTTGTCTTCGGGGCAGGCTCCGTTGATTAGGGGTTCAAACTCGAGTTTTAGGTTGAGGGCTTTCTGGTTACTTTGTAATGATGAGTTTACAAGATTAAACTTGTTATTTTTAATAAATGAAATCAAGGTTTAAGTTTTTACAAAAGAAAATAAATTTACAAGTTAAGTTGGTTCTTTGAAATAAAGTTAATCAAACTTTTAAAGTATTAATTGAATTTATTTTAAATTTAAATTGTTAAGAAGTTTGTTTTTGAAAGTAATTATTCAAGTAAATTTTGAATTTCAATTTAAAGAAGTGTTTTGAATTTTTATTCAAAAGAAATGTTTTCATTTTAAAATATTAAATCAAAGTTATTAAGAAATGTTTAATAACTAAAGTTTTCAAATTATATTGAGAATGAGTAAGCTTAAAATTAGATAATTTAAAGCGTTTTAAATTTGAAATTGATTTCTAAATGCTTTATTTTCAAGTAAGGTTATTATTATGATTTTGTAAACCAAATTTAATAATTTGTCTTTAAGTTAATAGGATTTAATTTGTTCAAATAATTTATTTATGAAGATAAATAATGTTAAATTTATTTTGATATGAACTTAAGAATACTTAATTAATATGATTTATTAATAAGTAAAGAATTAATTAAGATAAATGATTTTCTTAATTAATTAAAGATTTTAAAATATAAGAAGTTAATTAATTAATTAATTAATTACTTTTAAATGATTAGTTAATTGTTTATTTAATTTTGAATAATCACTTAATTATGAATTAATTAAGTGTAATTACTTAATGAAGTAATTAATGGTGAATTTCTGAATGTAATTAAGTAAAGGAAATTACTTATGGAAGTAATTACTTATGGAAGTAATTAATGGAAAATTTCTCATGGGAGTAATTAAATGGAAGTGATTAATGGATAATCACTTGATGTTATTAATTAAGGAATTAATTAATAGGATTGTTTTGAAGTTAATTAACTATGTGGTAATTAATTAATTAGAGAATTAAGGATTATTTAATGATGGAATTAATTATTTGTTAAGTAATTTATTAAGAGAGTAATCATCCAATGAAAGTAATTAGAAGATAATTACTTATGTAAGAAATTAAGGGTTAATTACTTAGTTAATTTTAGTTACTTAATTAATATGATTAATTAATTAATGAATGAGATTAATTTAAGCTTAATTACTAAGTGTAATTAATTAAAAATGTAATTAATTAATAAAGTAATTAATTAAGGATTTATTAATTATTTTAAATTGATTAATAATTACTTAATGAAGTAATTAAAGATTAATTAATTAGATTAATTAATCAAAGATTTATATAATTAATTAAGAAGTTAATTAATTAAGATAAGTAATTACAAGTTGTTAATTACTGTTTATGATTAATGAGATGGTTAATTACAAGTGAATTATTTAATTAATCAAAGAAATTATTGATTAATAAGGATCATTAGTTAATTAATTAATTAATCAAGGTTGATTAATAAAAGTGATTAATTTAAGTGTGATTAATTAATTGTAATTAATTGAGGTTTAATGTAATTAATCATAGTTGATTAATTAATGGAAGTAAATGAAGGATCATTAATTAATGTAATTAATGATAGTAATTAAAGGTTAATTACTGTATATGGTTAAGGATAATTATTTGAATGTAACTAAAGGATGATTAATCAAGGAAGATTAATTAAGGAAGATCATTAAGAGATGATTAATTTATTTATTTGGAATAAATTAATAAAGAAGGATTTAGATAATTCAATTGATTTAAGAGTTAATCAATTCTGCTTATGAATGATTGATTGATATTGGACGAATTGATTTATATTGGATGATTGATGTTGGGTGATTGGTTGATACTGGATGATTTGGATATCTATGATATGTGATATGCTGCTTTGTGAGATGAATGTTTGATATGAATTATCTATTATGATAATGTGATTCATCTATCTGTTTATATCATCCCGAATATAAGTTTAACTGTAACAACCCGGGATTTGCATTACCGAATTTTTTTTAGGATTTTATTTAAATGGAGCAAATGGATTTTTGGGATAGGGATAATTTATTTAAAAATATGGACATTTTAAATAAATGGGTTTTTAAAATGAGGCGAAGTATTATTTTGGAACAATTAAAAGTTAATGGGAAATTTAAGAAGGGATTTGGTTAAGTATGGGTTTTCATGGCTATGTTAACACTTAAACAATTTTTTATACATGTATAGAGCCACTCTCTCTTAAGAGATCCATTAGCCAAACCCAAACCCACTTACCATTCTATAAATCATCTCAAACTCCTGACTCTCATTCATTCCAACCCTAATCAAAAAAATTCCTAAAACCCTAAACCTAAAAATGACTTCCATGCTTAGGAAAGCTTCATCCTCTCTTATATTGGCTTAATCTAGTTAAAGTAAGGGAAGGTAATGCAAAAATCCTCTTGTAATCCGTTTCTAACTCTCTTTAATTTCTTGAAATCATGTTGTAACTCTTGGTTTTATGTGTTTTAATACTTTTCTAGCTCCTTGATCATCATCTCTTAGCTTTGGTTAGTGCCATATAGGTGTTTGTTCTTTTGCTTGAGAGGAATACTAGGTAAACCCTCTCATAATCTATGTATAAGAATCTCTTAATTTCTGAAATTATTTGTAATCCTCTTTTTTTTGTGCATTTATATTGTGAAACTCTTTGATCTTCTTTTCATTGCTTGGAAAAGAGGTAATATATGCTAGCTGAAATTATAATTAGTGTATTGCTGTTAGTAAATTAGGCATATCTCATTCATCTTAAATCATAATTAAGATTTTCTTGATGTTCTGGAAAGCTTATTCTGTAGCCTATAACTTTTATGTTTTGTGCTTCGCCTAATTTTGAGGTTTGAAAGGTAGAAATCACGTTTGTTTGTCGCTGACCTGACAACAAACTACAAGGTTGATAAAATAAAAAGCTGAAATTGATTTGGCCATAAGTTACTCGTTTCTTATCCAAATCTAATAATTTTGGATGTTCTGGGAAGCATAGATATAGGGCTAAAAGTTTCATGTCTTGAGTTTCATGAAATTTCGAAGTTAATTTAGTCAAAACTGTGCATTCTTACTACTGTCCCGAGAGCACAACGACAGTGATATAAAATTTAGATCTGAGAATTGTTTTAGTCATAAAATTTTCATCCCCGATCAGAATTTGACGATATTGGTCATTCCGAAAAGCTTAGAAACTAAGCTACAACTTTTATTTTATTCATTTTGTCGGAATTGGAAGTTTACTATGCCAAAATTGTGGTTTTTCATCTCTGGTCTGTTAGTGCATAGCTACATGCCTTAGTCTCTTTTCTCCCGTTGTTTTCAGTACAAAACCCCGACTTTACGATGCCATCCCGGGCTCTTCCTTTGTCGGATTTCAACGATTTTGGTCTCGTTGGAAAGCTGGAGTTCCTAACTCCATCTCTAGAAAGTTTGATTAGTATCCGAGTTAATTTGACTCTTCGAAATTGCTGTCGAAGAGGGACCCGGATCTCAGCCTGAAACAGTGTATTCACTGTTTACGGGTCCGACTTTGGAGCGTCGCTGCGACTTCGTTTCAAGTCGGAATCGAGTAATTATTTTTGTTTTCCGAAGTAGGAATGTCGGACTACGTTCCTACCAATTTTCATGCCATTCGGATTCAATTTGCTATTCCGAATAATTTTCCGAACTTGGGTTCGCGTCAGTTTTGGACTATTTTCCAACACTTAGAATATTTTCAGTAATTTTCTGGTTTTGTCGATTTCGTTGAGATTTGTCTCTGGATTTCATACATGGGCCTTATAAAAAGGTTTTAAAAGGATTTTTCACTCTGAAATGGCTTTCGAAATTATTATATAATATTATTTTTAATTATTAAATTAATTACTCCATAATAGGAGAGTTTTCAAGGGCCGTTTTAAAGTGATTTCAACCAATTATAAATCTGTTTTCCGTAATTATTTTCTATAACAAAATCCCACACTCATTCTTTAGCACTTCGAGCGATGTGGAAAGGTGCTTAAACGGTTGGGAGAAACTCCGGCCTATGAAACCGTGTGTATTTCCTTTCCGGTTAATCCCCGACCTATTCGATTGATCGTTTTGGCCTGTCGGCCTAGTTTACCGATAACATGAGATGAACTTTGTATTGCTTTTAGTGTGGAAGCTTACGATTGGTTAGTAAACCGTTTAGGGCGAACGTGGGGTATGGGACTCATGTTAACACTTTACGGGTTCCTTGCTAAAAGTTCGTGACACATTCCTTTTATTACCTTTGGGATAGTGTCTTCGGACTGTCTCCCTTAGAGGTATCGTTTTGGTATCTCTACTTAGATGGCCGTTATACATCTCTGCAAAGATGTATCATTTTTGGCATCTCTACTTAGATGGCCGTTATACCTCTCTACATAGATGTATCGTTTTTGGCATCTCTACTTAGATGGCCTTTTATACATCTCTATTTAGATGTATCGTTTTTGATATCTCTACTTAGATGTTTATGTTTTGGCATTTGTGCTTACGTTATGCCGATGATATGAGGCCTATTATACATTTCTACTTAGATGTTTTGTTTTGACATCTGTGACCATGTTATGCCAATGATACAAGGCTTGCTATACATCTCTACTTAGATGTTTATTTCTTCTCCATGTGAGAGTTTGTAGTCTATAGTACTATGTTGTATATCGCCTCATTATCTATCATGTTTATCTCAGTTTATTAACTAATTGTTTAGCTAGCCTGACCCGAGTGTTTTTCGCTCGGGTCAGACCGAGTTGTTTCAGGTTAGGCCTCTGGACTTAGCTTTCTGTGCTTCCGCTTGGACATTATCTGCTATGCTGATAGATAGCTCTTTATATTTGTCCACTGTTTTGATACTCTGATTATTTAGTCTCTTATGTACATATCTTTGACTCACATGTGTGAGCGGTGGCTTTGTACCCACCTTTTTGATATTTGGATCTGTATTGACAATATATTGTACCTATGTTTTGTGACTGTTATGTGACTATTCTGTGATGATGATGTTATCATTTAGTATTATGTTTGTTCTGAACCTATTTTCCTTAGCCATTGTAATTTCGTTATAAATATCTATTGGATATGTCGAACCACTTGAAAAAAAAACGATACCACATTTCGACGTATTCAGTAGATAGTTATAGCTTGATTACATATGGTCGCTTCCATTATACTCTATTGTCCGCACTAGCAGACGGTATTATCAATATAATACTCTTTGTTAATGAGGCTCTCGGAGTGGGGCGTTACATTAACTGTTTAAACCCTTAAACAACTTGGACATTAAATTGGTGTTTGGTTACGGTGAGACCGGGATCGGGTTTCCATATTTGGATATCCGAAAACCACATCGATCCAAATTAAACGTTAGGTCGTGAATCCAAGTGGAGCTTAGTGAAGACTCGAGGTGTAAGAACTATTCGTCAGTATAACTCTGGGGTGATTCTGTGATGAGTTTGACGGAAATAGTACTTATAGGTTCGAGATGGTGATTCAGAGTGCAAGGGCTATGGTCGTTGACTCTGAGGGTGATTCCAAAATGAGTGCAACGAGATAGTGCCTTCGGTTTCGTTCGAACCCGGAACGAACTTGTATGGATTGAATGCTTTCAGAACATCGTCAGATGGATGACGAGCATTCTAAGATAGATGTGTTCTTTAAAAGGTAATCGCAGCTACAAGCCTCATCAACCGGGAATGGCTAAAACAAGGGAGGTGCAGCAAGGCTAGGTGGGTAGCACCCATTTCAGGGTGAGGTCATTCCTGTCTAGATGTCCCTTTTTATTTCGGCTTAGTGGGTGGTTGGTCGCGCCAACTACGGGGTGATCTTACTCGGGACCGTTCAGTAAGGAATGGTCCCGGCTTTGTGTTGCAGGGGATTGGGAGTAATCCTCAGTACTGTGATCTAAGCCACGTACTATGACGGGCGGTACCCCGGTAGCCCTTCCATTGATGGAAACCCATTCTTCCTACGAGACCCTACGGTTTTGTTTGTATTACCCACTTTTGTGGCCAGTAGCTGGAATATATAATGTAACAATTTCGGCTATTTCTTATTTACTTGAAAGTCCTAGACACTATTATAATATCACCGAATTTCCTATCAAATGTTTTGGTTAGCGTAAGGTAAAAACTTTTCTATATTTATGTGTGGGAAGTCTTACGTGATACCTTTTCTTTTCAAAAGTTTTTCTAAAGTTAAGCAATTTTAACCCGTTTACTCACACCAGACCCCTGTCTGACCCGAGTGTTTATTTTCTGTTTTATTAAACTCTTGGACACTCATATTATGTATGAGTAGTCGAGGGATTCCGGTCTGCTTGATGAATTCTAGAGGAGTTATGGAGCAGGAGGCTTCCACGTGTAGATATATTATGGTTCCGCTGTGTTTGTATGGTATCTGTATCTTATGATATCTTGAGTTGTATAGTTAGGCAGATGTTTGTAACTGTCTAATATGGGTAGTATAGATTGTGTAACTATGATGTAATATGATACTATGTAATATTTTATGTGATATATTATATTTCATTCGTTCCGCTGTGAGTATCTGTTGTTGTTGTGTTTCTTCTTTTCTTATCTTTTCTTCTTCTATCATTTTCTTTCTTAAATAGTGATGCGTCTTTCTGGTGTTATAAAGTCGGGTCGCTACAAAAATGTTGGGTATCGGTAGTCCTTGAATTTCATATTGGGGGGTAGTAGTCCTTGAAACTTATATATTATGTGATAATTTCAGATTTATAGATTTGAATGGCTGTTGCAAGTAAAAATGTAAATTAAGTCATCACAATAAACTATAGGGGTTTAAGTATTATTTTAGCTTATTGGAATATAGGGTGTTGCAATGTGAATTTCTATAGATTATCAAGTTTGATTTGTAACTAGGAGTATTTCATTTGAAATAACAAGAAATACACCTAAATAAAAAAGATGTGTAAAATATGGATATTTACATATTTTAGTTTTTACCATCTATTTCAATAACTATGGAAAAGATAGTTCCTTATAATTCTAAATGTAACACAAGTCTCATTTTAGATAAGTTATAGAAATTCACAGTGTTAACCTTTCCAATTAGGGAGAGGCATAATTCCAATGCATCAAAATATAGAAATCCCTAAGGATTAATTGAAAAATTATAAATATGATAAAAATGGTCTACCAGTAGTTGTGTATACATTATACTCACGCGGGACATATCTTACCGTTGGACCAGTTGAATTATATATGTTTGCATATATGTGAAGGAATACCTTAGTAGGATGTGCCTCAATCTTTTAGTAGCGGTATTGCCTAAATTGCATTATACAATTTAAATAGGACGAGCAAAGATCGACGCTTTGTCAGAAGGGTCATACCATATTAAGGAGTAGGAGCTGTTCATAGATCGTGAACGTCATCGGACATGGGCGATCAATGGAAAAGACGAGGGTCACACCTCCTACTACTGTAGGTCACGTTAAGTCATGCACTACCACTGTTGTTTGCTACTTTGTTTGCTAGGAGGCAAGGCTAGATAACCCTTAAGAGAAGTTTTTCAAAACGAATAGGTTAGTCTGTAGAGCTGAGTCCACGGTAGTCTATGGTGCTGAGTCCATAGTTCGAGGAGTTAAGTCCTCTATAGTCCGTTGAGCTGAGTCCACTATAGTCCGAGGAGCTAAGTCCTCTATAATCCATGGAGTTGAATCCACAATAGGAAGCAGACAAGTAGAAAATCGCTAAGGCGAGATAGAATATGGCTAAACTATTATGACGTCGTTATTAGGCACTACGAGGAGTTTCTTGGTATGCAAGATGACAAGGACGTGATACTGCGATAATGATGGATCCCGATGCGATGCTGGGTTATGGATGCTAGCATGGATAGTATCTTGGACCAAAGAAAGATTTGGTACTTATATATTTATATATATACATATGTAGTTATGATCTATTTCGAATAGATGAGTGTATCATACGCATACATAGAGTCAAGATGACTAAGTAAATAAAAATACATAATATGTGATGGTAGGCAATCAGCATAAACTAGTGTTAGTGTAAAATGTATAATTTATCAATCACCAAAACGTTATTCCAACCCCTCCTCATTACAACTCACATGATAGCTTTAGAGGGATAAGCATTTGTGTAAGGTGGGAATAGTGGAAGAACATGTTTCCTTATGCATGCTCGACACTAACAATGACACAAGATATTGGGAGTGTTATTCTTGATCAGTAACTATATGATTTATTGTACTTTACTATTCCTTGTGAGTTATGTCGATAGCGCTTTAGTATGCATTTATTTGTTTATTTTCAGGATACCAAATCAACGTTCCATACTTTAGTAGGCTTAAGTTTCGATTTAGCAAAAATTCAGTCCTACTGAGATGCGGGTTGTCACAGAAACTTTAGGCATTGCTTCATGCTCGGAATCCTAAGGACATCCATGAAATCAATGACCTATATTATTTTTACACACTACCCCTTCAATAGAAAATCCACATTAACATATTTTTATTGGAGGCTGCTCTCCTAAACATAACTCTTTTTTCCGGTTCATAGACCAACCAACACCATATTTTGTTTGATTGACATAACATCATTGTGACCTTCTATCTGGGTATATGAACACCAAACTCTTTATCAACACAAACTTCTTTCCCCAGTATATGCCTCACCACCCAAACATCAGCACATATCCCAAAATGAGATGTTACACAGTCATTGTTATGGGATCTTTCAGCAAACTATGTTTTAGATACAAAATCAATGTCATCGAACGCATCCCCAATCGGATCGACATTACAGTCGACCTCCAAATCACCATAATATTTAATCAACGTCTCACCATCAATTTCTCAATTACCCACAGAAGATAATATTCAAAAAATTAATTATAAAAATTAACACTAAATCTACAAAATTTGATTACAAAAAGTATTTTTTTTTGAATTAACTTAATAGTTCTAGAAGATCAACAAAATAACACGATTTGGATTCAAAACGAGAACTTTGAAAGAAAAGAGAATTAGATTTTTTTTGCTCAAAAATTGATAAAATAACAACATAAAGAGAAAATGAACGTTGTTGCTTTTTTAAAGGGATTTTACACGGACGACTTTTTAAAAAACGTCAATGTAGCTGTTCTCAAATATAACCAGCGTCCTTTCAAGAGTGTCACTATATATATATTATACTATGATCATTAAGTTTGGTTTCATGAGCGCACAAGCCTTTTGAATATTTCATGAAATGAAAAGTCGCGTTTTTTCCTTTATTATATTGCTATCGTATTCGCCATTTTCCTTCTTCTATTGTGCGTCCCTTCTTCCTCCATTTAGGTTTTCACGATTTATTTCACATCCTATGCTTTTCTACCTAATCTAATCTTCGACGAACAAATATATAGCCATGAAATTACCTAATTCTAAGCAAGTGACGAATACATTCCTCCATCACAATGGCGCAAGGCACTTTCCAGATCTATCTTTGTTGTCCGTCGTCAGCGAGCACCATTTTTCCTTAAACATCTCACGGGGCAACCTCGACGTCGATAGATCGTCGGGTCAAAGGAAAAATGGATAGGTCGTCCCATTATTGCATAAGTTTTTCTCTTTCACTATTTCACCTCTCTCGAATTCAATTTTGTTATAGGCAATTTTGACATTGACTACTGCCAAATTTAATTCCTGACTCATTTCATTATACTATTTACTTTATTTTGCGCGGTTGTTTAGATCTAGCCTTTATGCTGCCGTCGAGAGTTAGCCATTTTTATTTTGGTTCAGGTAATTCATATTCCCATTATTGTATCTTAGTGTACCATATTCTTATATATAGGTACTAGCGGGCAATTTATTTTAGGTTTTTACATGAGATACTATAAGGGGAGAAACATTGTTTAATTTGGCAAAAGATCCATAACGGGACAACATGATGGTGGTTATAGTATTCATGTGATATTTTAACATCTGTTAATTTTTGACACCAGTAGTAGTAGAATTCAATATCAGAGAATATAATCAGCAAAGTATCCCAATCATAAAGATTTGTTATTTGAGGCCAATAATTAAATATAGTGTTAATGGTATTCTTAACACGAAAGATTTCGTGTACCTATCTATGTATTACACTTATATTTTTATACTGAGATATCACACTTTTGTTACATATAGGCTGCTGTAGTTCATCAAAAGTTTATAGTGGATATGAAAATGTTTTTGTTGTTCCAATTTCGACTCCACCCGCGCTTAAAATAGAAAGTCTCCATCAGCTTTGAAACTTTTCATTTACCAATTTTCAAATATTAATGCAAAATTTTCACTGAAACCCTCTCCACTTATGAGTAAGGAGTTTAGTGCAACATTTTTCCATATATGAGGAACTGATGACTCTTAAATAGCTCGAGGCATGTAATTTGTTGGTCGAGCAGGAAAAAAAAATTCTAGGAAGTACGTAGCTTCACGTATTAAACACGTTTACTAGATTCTTTTTTCAGGAAAATCGGATCTTCAGTTTTGATCATCCAGCGATGGTATAATATATCTTTTTATCAAAAAATATAAGATCCAAACTAAAATATTGCTTATCTTTGAATTCATATTTTTCATTTATTTGTCAAAACAGATGAATCAAGTAGTGGTTCAGTGCACTTGATTTTGATAGTTTTGATTCTCCATTTGTGGACGACTAATAAATTCAATCATGCAAGTATTCTACGATGCATCTATATAGGTTTGTGTATATAATTAAGAATATCATAACCTATTGATTTAGCTTGGTGCAAATTGAAATGCATTATATTTCTAAAGTTCAAAAAGTTTCTAAGAGATAAATTAATTAAAAACAATGTTTTATTTTCTAGGAAGTGAATGATTAGTTGTATAATTTTTAAATATCTTTGCGTTTGATCTGAAGAAAAACTCATACCAAAACCTTATGGGCACAAACTTAAAATTACTTGAAAATCATTTGTTAAAAACAAAATAAAAGTAAAATCCACTGAAGTGTTGTGTAAAGATCCGCTCTATACAGCAAGAACTTTATTTAACACCAAGTTGAGTCTGTAGCTTTGTCATGTGAATTCACTAAGATGCATGCAATTATGCAATGTTGTTTTTGGTTAAATTGGAATAAATGGTGACTTTAGGTTTATCCTTGCACGAAACATGAATTTTTTAGCCACTACTTTTATTTTTCATTTGTTGCAGTTTCCATTATTTACCCGTGTATCTCAGCTTAAGCCTTGGCTTTTGTAGATTTTATTTAGAGCTAAGAATATATTATATTTTATTTATAGGTGTAACAAAATGTCCAATGCGTTACATAGTGAGTTATTTTCCTTTTAGATTTTCAATGATTATAGGGATATGTTAATTTAGTCTATTTTTGGATTTCAAATCAGTCATTTGTAATTACTACTTGATGATAATATATTCCATTTGCTTATACTATTTTTTTGTCTTGATCTAATAATATTTATCATTCTATGGTCTATTGTGGTTTATGCCTTGAGTTAAATAAAAAATTTATCTTCTTAACTACAGGCTTTAATAATGAGCAAGCAAAAGCTTGAACTGCGGGTTGTTGTACCTAGAGACAAGTCATTACTAGGTAAGAAACTTATTCCATTTTCTCATGCTATTTTTCTATATTGATCTAATAATATTTATCATTTTATGGTTTATTGTGGTTTATGCCTTGAGTTAAATAGAATTTTATCTTCTTAACTACATGCTTTAATAATGAGCAAGTAAAAGCTTGAAGCGTAGTTTGCCGTACTTAGTGACAAGTCATTACAAGGTAAGTAAGTTGCAAAATTCTTATTTGCATTTAAAAATAACTTTATTAAATTAGTAAAAATAAATAAATATTTCATCAAAAATAATTTATGTTCTATATAGCAATAAGAAAATTTGGAAACTTCGTCCACGTCATTAGTAGAAGCAAGAAAAGACGGTTGTGATATACATAACTTATTTAATAATTAAATTTATAGTATTTCTAGCGACATCTAATTTTTCACATCTAAAAAATGTTTATATTTTGGTTTAGAATAGTGCATTAAATGATGCATATTCTATTAGTACAGCCTACATATTTTATGCCAATGAAATGAAAAATATAGCGCTTATCTCAAAGTAGAATGAAAGCTATGTATAGGGCCTATAGTCTTGTATGAGTTATTAACCATGGAAAATGCATTCCTTATTTCAAAGTAGATTCAGTTTTCCATGTAATTTTTCTCCACCTTTTGCTTGGTTTCCTAAAAATTACTTAAATTTATGAACTCAGCAAGTGTATAATATATCATGTTTGCAAATCATAACCATGAACAATTTGCGTCAGATATCATTTATGATTTAAAGTTTATGATGTCAAGTCTAAAAACCAATCATGTTCTATAATGATCACAAATAGTTATGGTCTACCATTTAATTCGGCAGTTAGATTAGATCGTCAACAGATCCTATTTAGGTCCTATTTGTATATGGCTAGAACATCCTGCTCAAGAATCTAAAATTTTCATGAACTCCTCCCCTATGTAATTAAATTACATTTAACTTTCTCTACAATCTTCTGAATTTTTTTGAGAATTCCTTAAAACAATATTTGATACTAAAAATATATTTTTATTACAATCACTTCCAATTTGTTTTTTTTTTAAATTTTCTACCACTATAAGTTATGTACATAGCATGGGCTCATGTTTTCTAATTTGTTTTAGCTAGGATTTTTGGTCCACGCTAGAATCATTAGCTAATTAAAACAACTATTGATTTCCAATTTAAAATTTTGTGTCAATATTGTTTTATTGCTTCCCTTTATGTTTGACGCTCCACCTCGAGACCCACATTAACAAAGAGTATTACTGTGTAATACTGTCTGCTAATGCGGAGAATAGGGCTGGATAGGAGCGACCATCTATAGCCTTGTCTTAAACATCTATTGAATACGTCAATAAATGTTCTTTTTTCTAACTCAAGTGGATAGACATATCCAATAAATACTTAATACAAAACTATAGATGACTAACGGATCTATCAGAACAAAATACAATAACTAAATGCAACTCACATCACAGAACATTAGATAAACATATATACACACACATTTATAGATACATCACCAAATTAATAAAAAATAATACACATTTATGGTGTGACGACCACAATATAAACAAGCCAAAACAATATACATCAGAGTCGATACAAAAAGACTACACGAAAAGATGATAACGGTATATCCATGCGGAAGCAGAAAGACTAAGTCTAACGGGTACCTAACCTAAAACATCTTGGTTAGGAACCCGAAAAGTGTTAACATGCATCCCATACCACAAGTTCACATTAAACGATTTACTAACTGCTAGTAAATTTCACTCTTAAAGGGGTAAAAGTTTACTCCATCTCATCGGTAAACTCAACCCGAAGGTCAAAATGATCAAACGGATAAGTCAGTAATTAACCGACAAGATAAACACACGTGTCCCAATACCTCGTGTTCTATCAAATCGTTTAATTCTCCTTCCCATACACTCGAATAGTGCAAAAACATGTAATTTATATAGAAAATACTTTGCTTTGAGAAAACTAGTTTTTTAAACAATTTTTGAATCCAATTTGGAAACCGCATTTGAATATTTCTCTTATTATAGAGAATAAATAGATTTTACACTTGAAAATACTTAAAAATATTTTATAATAATTATTTTGAAATGTCCATAAATTTTAAAAATTATTTCAAAATTGTTTGGAAAAATCAGTGCTCGAAATCAAAGAAATCGCTCAAAACCGTCATTTAAATTCAATTCAAATTTAATTCAAATTCATCAAAACTTGGCTAGCCTATTGATAGGCATTATAGTCCTCAAAACATTTCAGAAATATCGACAAAAACTCAAGATGGTTTTCAGGCCTGGGCACATTTTTGATATTTTTATAGCATGCAATTCACTAAACTCTCATGTGAATAATTTCTTCTATTTTGCAAAAAATCTTAACCCAGAGGATTAGGCTTTTGACAAAAACATTAGTAGCTCAGAAAGGCAAACAATTATACATCACTGTATGTATCATTGGATGTTTGTATATCTATTCAATTTGTGATTAGTTATTATTACTATGTTTGATGTCTTCGATATATCACAAAAATACTCTTTAGGCTGTAATTGTCTTATGTACCAATGTTAGATTCTATGTTTACTCTTTTCTCAAGCTATATGTGCTTTAATACAATGTCCGACTCCCTTTGTCCTTGCAACAAAATTGGTATCAACAAACAGAGGAGTGCATATGGAATAAAATTGTTCATCTACTCTAATATTGGCTACAGCTGTTAGTGTTAATAGATAATTTTCGATCAGTTTTAGCATATATTTTCTCGTTGGATTTCTTACCGAAGTAGATGGTACTAGAACAAGTGCCTTGGTTAATGATAGAGTAAACATGTTAACGAGCAGTATTTATTTGTTTTCATTGCTTTCTCATATCATTTAACTTATTTTGATAGGAAACCCGTTGCTATGATTTGGCTGTTAATTGATACTTGAAGGTATTTTTCATTACATGTTGGAGTAATAGTTCGACAAAAATAAAACTTATGGGACAACCTGGTTTCATTTTGTGTTTTGCGTTTTCAACAATCATAACAAATATGAGGAATAAAAGAGAAATTTAAAATTTTAGGTTATTACGACGACGATAAAGGGACCGCGAAAAAAATTGAAGGACAATGGATGGGATAAATTATTTTCCACTCTTTTGTTATTTTTCAAAACACCAAAAAACAAAATAAATTTGTTTTTAAATTTTATATGTTGATTTCATTTTTCAAATTGGTTGTTTTCGAAAAATACATGAGTCGTGTGAACGTTTTTCAGATGAAAACACAAAACATAAAATGACAAATCAAATAGGACCTAATTTTTTGATCCATAAATATATATTGTAAGCCTTAAACATTTTGGTTCAAGCTTTGAACCTTTTAGCAAAAGCTCCATGCAGATACGTATAACCACATCATCATTTACACGGAAATATGCAAGGAATCCTATTGCAATATAAGAAAAAAAATAACAACATAGTAATTTTATCATATTTCAACTTAAAATAAGTCCATCTGCACGTGTATCGTAGTATCGAATGAAAAATGAAATCTTATGTATGCTAAACTGATAGTTTTTTCAACTTATTTGCATTTCACATTATTATCACACCATAACATGTATATTAACAAATAATGGCATACAAGCAGTAGACCATTCCAAAATTTCATGAAAATTGTACACTGCACTACCATAGAGTTTTACTTTTAAATAACCAGAAAGGACAAAAACTATTTTACCGAGTAAGAAGCAAAATGAAATCTTTTATGTGTATGCCCAGCAAGATTCCATGTATTCTGACATCTTTACATAAGCATGACATTTTTGAAAAGCCGTATGTGTAGCACGCATTCGCCCTAGCAATTAAAAGAAAATCAAGCTGGCGAAATCTGTAATGTGGTCAATCATAGAATTCCAAAGCGGATCAAAAAGTGTAATAAGTTCAGAATACAGGGGCAACAGAATTTCGTAAAATCTATGCTTGGCTCACGCAAAATAACCTTTATTATTTATCAGACAAGCTCACCGCGAAACAATGGCACTATGTCGACTCCATCTAGTAAGGCCCCCTTCAGCCACACCACTCAAAAGCCTCAAATTACCGGGATACCCCTGGTCCTCCATCGTCCAGCGGCGCCGCCGTCAGAGACTTCCCACTGTTCGTTCGCTTTGCTCCCATGTGGATCCGACGGTACGAACTCCCAAACATTTCATCACAATTAGTCCTCTTTTTTGAGCCAACCAAGTAATGCTAAGTGCTAACCATTTTTAATTAAAATTTGATTGGATAGGATGCTCAAAACTCTATTGTTGCGGACTTGCTGGACTACCTTAATGAATCCTGGACGCAATTCCATGCTACCGGTAATAGCTGTATTTGCATATTTATGTTAGATGCACAAATTTATATGTTTTTTCCGAATCTATTGTTGCGGGTTATTGTTTGCGATCATTAGGGGTATTAGAGAAAAAGGATACTAGATGCGTGCGGAAAATTATCCACGAGATTGGACAATTTTGAATTTTTTCGTGTATTGTCCCTTGCATGTCAAAATGTATATGTAGATCAATGTTAAATGGTTTCACCGTAGTTTCCCCTAGATTAAGTGCAGAAATTAATGGTATTATGCCAATGTTATAAAATGGTGCACATAATATTGAAATCATATGAAATATGATGCCTACACGAATGAAAACATGATGAATTTGAGGAAAAGAGACAACATCTACTAAAAGCTGGCAGTGATGTTTATGATACTGAAGAATTTTCCCTCTTACTTTTTGGCCTTCCCATTCTCGTATGCATTGTTGTGAGCAAAGTTGTTAGTGGCACACATTGCACAGTGACGCAAAATCTCTTAAGAGTATAGGCAGAAAATGTAGTGTATGACATGTCTTTTTAAATTATGATGCATTTTACAAACAGAAGAAGATTTAACCATTGTTTCATTATACATTCTAGGCTAATCAAACATAACTAATATAAAAGACAGGGAGGGTAGGACATTGATAATTGGAATAATTGGAACTCATTTTTTGATTATTTTTTATTATATGTCATTACGTGAAATCAACAAAAAGCGCTAAAATCGTGTCGAAAAAGCCAGAAAACAGCAGGGTTCCAAACTTGTCCTATCCCTTAAAGTCCCAAAACTTGGGGTCTACTTCTACCTAGATGCATACAGCCTGCCTTACCACCATTTCGGAGCCGAATCTCCTTTGTTTTTTGATAGAGGTGCATGCGGAAGAGATTCATTTTCAGATCGCCTAGTTCAATAGCTCAAAAATTGGGAGGGAGAGGGAGGGAGGGAGGGGGTAGGGATATCAAAAATAGTTATATGGAAACACTAGCTTGCTTTTAGGAGAATGGTATTCTCAGATGTTTGATGTCCAAGGGTGCTACATTTTTACTCTAAATAGTTTAGAGCCTTTTTTTTTTTTTTTTTTTTTTTTTTTTTTTTTTTGGGTTTTGTTTTGTTTTTTGGTTTTCGTTGGGCAAATATCTTATAGAAGTACATAATATGCAATTGTGCATATAACTATCAATACTCCATGAGAAAAAGTTAAGAAAATTTCTTATAGTGTCGGCTATATAAATATAATCTCTTTGTTTTTTAAGGTTGATTCCTCTAGCTTTGTAATGAAACTAAAAACATCTACTACTTCGCTGTATTGTTGACTTAAGGGTTATATTATTTTGTCCATTCAAAGTTAGACATGGCTAAAGCTATTTAGTTGGGACGAATGATGTACAGCGGCCATTTATAACAAATAAAACTCCCCTCATATCAGATTTAAGTCAAGACAACGAACATAGGGCTTCATGAAGGCATCTTTTGCTAGATCTTGAGAGAATAAGAAGAAATGTCATCATGGGTGTCTGTCTTCATCGTTATATCTTTATTGTTCGCTTTTGAAGCACTTAGCTTATGGTTTGTTATTTGCTTACAAAAGAATTTGTTCTTCAATTGGAACATTGGAGAAATGCTAGAACCTCAAATCATTTAGTGTAAATGATTTCAAGTGGAAGAAATATTATACATTCATACTTGCAATACAAGTAAATTTACATAAGGTATTGTCTTCGACTTCATACATGTATGTACATCAAGATTTACAAGACTAAACAAAAGCTGAGAAAAATTCTTCACTTTAGGTTTTTCATGAAAAGTCCCAAAATCCACTTTAATTATCCGAACCTGAAATGTTATGTGTACCATCATGTGCAACATTGATCTAGTGAGAAATCTATTTAATCTAAATCTTAAGTCATGCCACCAAATTCTTCAAGATGTCCAAATAATATTTTGAAGTATATTAACGTATCAAATGTATATTACTCAATTAAAATAGGTAAATTTTTTTCATACGTATTTGTCAAAACTCATTCGACATAATACATACATATATACAGACAGACACATATCTTTTGTAAATAAGGAACATAACAAAATTAGAAATTCATGTCAAAATCAATCTGGATACACATGGATCTAATCCGAACACGCAGTAGAGAATTAGATCTTGGAAACTTTTATCCCATCGCGGATAGCTTCCCAACACATAGTACGGATGTACTCCATCTCATAACACATAGTATGAAAATAAAACAATAGTGCAATATTGTAGATCTTTTGTCTTTTACCGCATTCGTCCAAAAGTCATCACAAATCATTAAGCATATATATAAGTATTCATCAAGATACTTTATAATTATCAATCTATATAGATTATTCTTTTTTTTCAAACAACCGAAACATTAATCATATACACTTGATTGAGGTCAAAAATATTATAAGCAAAAGGTATGTCTATAATACCAAAAGGGTTAAAATAGTCAACATATATATTAAACATATTATAAATTACATATTACTTCATGGAATAACTTGCAATTTTAAATTAGATAGTTTTCCTCACCTTAGCAATAATAGTTTCGGTCTATCGTTTAGCTTCTTGGCTTTTGCTAAGATCTTTCTTATTTTCTTACTTTTGTTTAGTTGCAATTGTTTTCCTCTTTCTCCATGGCTTGGGCTATCTATAGATGATCAAGAGGAGGGCATTTTAGTAATTTCCTAACCCTCTGTAGGCAAACCTGATTCGGTCACCCTTTGATCCAATAGAAACAATTCTTATCAAACATGGTCTAATCTGATTGGACCATATTTTGGTCCAATGGAAACCATCCATATTGCTTAACCAGATTCTACTGCAATTTGGTCCAATGAAAACCATCCATATAGTCTAACCTGATTCAACCATATTTTGGTCCAATATAAACCATTCTTATGGAGTAACTTGATTCGACCACTCTATGGTCTAATAGAAACCGTCCTTATCAACCATATATTTATTTTATTTGATCATCTTTTGGTCCAATAGAAGTCATTCTTATAAATTGCACATGTATTTTAAAACATGTACAAAACCGTCGACAACTTTTAACGAGTTTAAAGTCATATATCAATAAAAGCAATTTCGGTAATATTATCGAGTATACTTCTCTCTACTCATTGATGTAAAAATATTTAAAAATGTTGTTTTATATCATTTGTTATTTAAAAAGACATGCATCAGGGTTATATAATTCACCATTCGAATATTCAAATTTCTATGTCGTGACTAGTGTCAGAGCATGCGATTGTGTAACCGGTGACTTTTCCATGAACATAGGATTATACCAAGGGTCAGTTTTGAGCCTTTACATTTTTGCTCTAGTGATGGATGAGGTTGCGAAGGGTATACAAGAGGAGATTTTTTAGTGCATGCTATTTGCTGATGATATTGTGTTAATTGATGAAAGTAAGATTGAGGTTGGTAGACAACTTGAGCTGTGGAGACAGACTTTAGAATCAAAGGGATTTAGGCTTAGCAGAACTAAAACAGGAGATATGAAGTGCGAGTTCAGCGGTGTCAGGTCAGAGGATGGAGATGTCACTCCGTTCGGAAAAATAGTTTCTAAGAAAAAATATTTTCGATATTTAGGATCAATGTTGCAGCGTAATGGTGAAATTGATGAAGATGTTAGTTTTAGAATTCGAGCGGGATGGATGAAATGGCGACAAGCATTCGACATTCTATGTGACAGCGAAGTCTCACAGAAGCTTAAAGGAAAGTTCTACAAAACGACAATCAGACATGTGATGTTGTGTGGTGCAGAATGTTGGTCTACTAAAAATTAACACGTACAGAAGATAAGCGTAACAGTAATGCGTATGCTGTAATGGAGTTATGGTCCTACAAGAAGAGACCGAATTAGAAATGATGATATACGTGAAAAACTTGGAGTAGCACTAATTGAAGTGAAGCTAATTCAACATCGCTTAGGATGGTTTGGACATCTCCAACGAAGGCCGTCCGAAGCACATGTGTGCGTTGAAATCATAGGTCGCGTTCTATGCTCAAAGAGAGGTAGATGTCGATCAAGGTTGATATGCGAGGAAGTAGTAAAAATGAATCTGAAGGATTGAAATATATCTGAAGAACTGGTAACAGATAGTAGCGCGTGGAAGTTAGCGATTCACGTATCAGAACTATGAACTTTGAGTTTTATACGTTTTAGATTATAGAACTAGGGAAAAGGAGCCCAAGCCATAGCGTTTGGTCTTTGATCAATATTACTATTAGCACTATTATTACTATTTATACTATTATCATCATTTATGTGTTTTTTTTTTTTTAATTTTTTTAATTTTTATAGTTTATCTTTACTTTTACTTTACTTAATTACTATTATTATTAATTTACTTATTTGACTTTATTTTATTACTGCTATTATTATTGTTATAACCTTTATATAAGCTCTGTAATTTAGTTTTTGGGTTCCATCTCTAGCCTATCCCAACTTAGTTTGGTAATAATGGCTTTGTTGTTGTTGTTCTTATACAAATTTTACAAACGCACAGGAAGGTAAGTTGATCGGTTCCTACAATTTGGCAAATAGAAATGATTCAACTAAAACTCTTGGTAGATATATCCTTCATATCAACAAATATTGAGCTACAACATAAATATTATACCAACTGCTTCGACATTTGGAATTGAAATTTTGAGACTGGCAACTAATAGCATAAAATCCAGATGAAGTTGGCTGTCCGTTTATTTGATAAAAACGAAAATGAAACTTGTGTAATATTAGCCATATATTGAAGTCTGTGTATTATCATACCAATCTATGCAGCTGAAGCAAAGAGGCAATTAGCTGCTGCTGGATTCCAATTACTGAATGAGAACGATGACTGGAATCTGCAGCCTGGTGGGCGCTACTTTTTCACTAGAAACATGTCATCTTTGGTTGCTTTTGCCGTAGGAGAAAAGTAGTAAATTCCTTTCATCTCAAAATATATACAATTACAGGCATGCACAATTTGAGTGCATACTAAATTCCTGTAACCATTATTTTCTCACTGATGCAGATATTCTGTTGGTAGTGGATTTCATGTTATAGCTGCACATACTGATAGCCCATGCTTAAAATTGAAACCAAAATCAGCTGGTTCAAAGGCTGGATATTTGATGGTAAATGTGCAACCATATGGAGCTGGGCTATGGCATACATGGTTTGATAGGGATTTGAGTGTTGCTGGGAGAGTTGTACTTAAAGATGGAAATGGTAGTTATTGGCACAAGCTTGTGAAAGTCAAGAGACCTATAATGCGTGTTCCTACACTGGCAATCCATCTTGATCGGTCAGTTAACATCATACATGCTGTTCTTTGGTACATTCAAATAAATTAGTTTTGTCCTACCTTGTGCAGAAAGCCATATATCAAACAAAAGCTAACCTGTTAAAATATTCATGAGTGGAAAGCCTTTATTGTTAAGAAACCACTTAACACGGTCACCAATATGCCTTATTGGACTTTTGATTCTCTGGGATTTCCTTTTTTTTTTTTTTGATGGATTAATTGATCCCTGGGATTTATTCCAAGATCTCTAGATAGATAATCTGGAGATATATCACTGTCCCATAGGGGACATCTGATTGATTGAATTATTTAAACCTACAAAGTGGACCCACACTCTTTGCCTATCACAAGCCGTATTGCATATCCAGCTACAGGTGTACACAGTGCAATTATTTGGAAAGCCTTCTTGTGTAGACTGTTCAAACTCAAACATATTTTGATTGATATTCTCATGTTCTTTGGATAATTAATCATGAATTTTATTTAAAAGGTTAACATTTACTTTTGAAGTTGCAAACTATTAGGATATACAGATGCTATTCTTCCAACTTAAATTGAAATAACAGTAAATATAGACCAAGGGCATAACAGAAGTTTAATATACGATGTATTAAACATTGAAGGGATTATGCAATATGGTCCTTTTAAGAAGTATTACCTCTTGGTAAAATTTGCCTTACCTGGTACAAGTAGGTCTGTCAATGGGTCAGATTAAAACCTGGACCCCATCTCGGTTAATAAAATCATAATCCAAGTCTGGCTTGAGCCCGCTGGGGTATTTCAAAGTTATTACCCGCGCCCGACTCGTTGGGTTTTTCATGCCTGCTGTGTAAAAACCATTCGCCTGGTCCAAAATATTGATTCCAAAATCATACATAAACAAAGTTTACATAACTTTGGGTTTTGATGAAACTGAGTTCACAAATAGAAGTATACAAAAAATTCGACATGCAAACAAACAAAATGATGCACAAACAGTATACGCACTCATTTTTGGTCAATGATCAACTGATAATCAGATCGGACCCAAAGTGGGTTTGGGTAGTGATGAAACCGTACCCGGCCCTAATAATAACAGAAATATGCCCTCTTTAGGACCTGCGTAGTCAAAGCCAAATTCATACCCTATATTAACAGGGTGGTTCAGGCAAAAACCAGTACAGGCCTAGGTACAAGTATAATCCATAACTAATATAAACACATAATCGTTAATCCTTTCATTTGATGTTTACCTGTATGTCATCTTGTTGCTTCTGAGGTACATGATACTTTATTATGAATAGTTGCACCTTAACATATCCGATGGCCTCTGTAACGATCTAATATTTCGAACCGTTCAAATCGACAATCATCCACTAATGTTAGACTTGAATTGCTCAAAACAACAGATTGTTAATTTATATTTGACAAAACTTATCATATACAATAAATAAATCAATCACAGACACAGAGTAAAATAACAATAAGCAGTGGAATAGATAGGTAAATAGTAGTTCATGAAGCTGCTAAATAAATATCAGAGTTTAAAACAATATACAACAGATATCCAGGACATAAAAGTGTCAATACAAAAGAAAATGACAAGTATGCACAAAACAACTGAAAGCTGAAATGATATAAGACAGATCTTTAAACAAAAATCCAAGCTATAAATGTGAGTCTCAAATGCCGTGACACTCAGTCTGACCCGAACATAAAGCAAAAGACAAACCACTCGAGTCAGGATTAACATTTTTATACCAGTAAATTCAGCTAAAGCGAAATGTCAATTGAAATACAAAATAATTTAAAGGATGTTTGGGATTCCCATCCTCTAAGGATCCATGTAACTATTTACATACATAGTACAATACGCTACATAGATAATGTCTATAGTAAAGTAAACTATTAAAATAGCGTTACGGCGTTACTCATATCTCCTTAACACATTTATATATTCCCATAGTCTATACAGCACTGTAAGCTCCCTCAAACCGGTGGTTTACCCAAAGGGCACTTCATAGGTACGGTACAAAAAAAAACTCATAGAAGACATGTGACAAGGCATGTGACAAGGCACGTGAGACATTGCCATGGTAGGATTCTACCGTTTGCACTCCCGTTGATTAGTCGAATAAACAAATTTTCTAAGAGTTAGAAATATTTGTATCTATAGATTGATTAAAAGCTATAATAAATATTAAATTATAAAAATATCTGGATATGAGAAATCTAATAGAAAATATATATAAAACTCCACCGTTTAAAGTAAGATGGAATATCCATAAAGTATATATAAAAATATATATATAAGCTTTATTGTAATTAAAATATACAAGCTTACGATGTTAGATGATATATATAAGATTTTCTCATATCAAGAGATTTTTATAATTCAACATTCATTATAGTTTTTAATCAATCTATAGATACAAATATTTTTAACTCTCAGAAAATTTATTTATTCGACTAATCATAATTAATATTCCAATGATTTAAATCAGTTAATTACCCAATGCTCAATGCAAAAAATCCAGATCGTTACACCCGGATTGGTGGTAATGCATAGCAGCTACTACCGTTCACCTCGAGACACACTCCCAAATCAAAGGTGCACTCAACGAATCATAAAAACAATAGAATGATATCGAAGAAATATGCCCGATAGGGGAAGCGACCCCACTTGGTCCGGTATAGCTCCTGTTTTAGCCACATCAAGATGACTCTCGAGAGTCAGGGCTGCGTTAATACCTCATACATAATCGTCGCCAAACCATCCTACTTCGTTCTGAAATCTCCACCACGTGCACAGTTGTTAAAGTGATTTTCGGTATTGGCAGAGAGTATGACGATATCTGATTCCGGTCACTATAACAACCAAACACTCACCATGGTCGATTTATTTTCAAACAGTTCATACATCATATCAAAAAATCATATCACTTTCGAAATCATATTTTACTTTCAAAATCATTATTTAACTTTCAAAATAGTTCAAACCATCACATCAAATTATTCGCATTTAAATCCATTAAATCTAAATCATAATAGTTCCAACTTAAAACAATTTAAATATTAGAAATAGTTTATATATTAAAATAGTTATAAATTAAAATAATTTATATTTCAAAATATGTTATAGAATATAATAGTTTGTATATTAAAATAGTATATACCTTAAAAGAGTTTATATCGAAATAGTTTCAAATTTGTTTCTTCAAATTTCACAAATCAATTCAAATTAACTTTAATTCCACAATTCAATTTAAATCAGTATCAATTCAAATTCTCATTAAAACCATTTTAATTTATCGATTTCACGTCCATATTTGAACTACAAATTTAAACCATTTCAAATTCAATAAGGTTCGAAGTTCAAATGCTCAAACAATTTACAGTAACTCAATTTGATAAATTCCATTTATATTTCAAAAATTTCAACTATCATTTTATTTAAATTTGAAATATTCACTTAATCATTTTAATAACATTCAAATAAAATCTTCAAAGCTACAAATTTAAATCAACATTAAATATTCAATTTCAATTATATTTAATTTGAAATTATACACTTAATCACTTTATTATAAATATTTAAATAAAATATCATATTACAAATTTACATTGAAATTAAATATTCAATTACAGTTTTATTTAAAGTTGGAAATATTCCTTTAATCACCTTTAATCAAAATCAAATTATCCAGTTATAAAATCTATCTTCATATCTCAAAATCAATAAGTTCAAATCAATTCTTATTTAAATTCAATTCTTAAACAAATAAGTTTCCAAATCAATTTCAGTTTAACTTTCCAACCTTAATTTATTAAAGTTATTACAAAAAAATCTATTTTTAAAATATTAATATAATTTTATATAAATACTTAAACATATTATATACTAATTAAATTAAATTTTATTAAATCAAATCTTATTATTAAATTTTATTTTATATTAAATCTTATTTTACATTTTAAAAATAATAAAATTATAAGTAAAATCTTAACATTTATATTTTCGAAACTAACTTATAAATTTAAAATTTTCAAATACATAATCTTAAAAATCTAAATTTTCACTTATATATAAATAAATTTATATATTATATTTTAAAATCAATATTTATTAAAATCCATATATTTTCTTTCAATACCATGAAAATCATTTTCAAAAAAATAGACCAACGGCGTCCGTATATAGTTTTCTATCCTATGGTCAAGTGATACAGATATTTATCATTTCAATCCGCAATTTAAATTTAATTTACGGGTATATATCATTTCAACCCGCAATCCCAAAATTTCAAAATCAATAAAAATCGCTTGGGTTTATTATTTCAACTCATAATGATTTTCTCTTAATCTATAATATCGTTCGGCAATGTATCATTTCAACGCATAAGGAATTTCTAAATTAATAGGGAACTTGCAGAGTGATAACAAATATGATAATAATATAACATATCAACAACATGCATATATCATCAGTAACAAAATATAATATATACAACATGTTATAGTGTCATATGTCATAGGTAAACAATTACAGATAATGACATATCATATTAAATAACTTAGCAATTCAAATTTAACAGTATATTTCAATCGTCATTTCATGTAAATTTACTAAATATAAGAATGTTAATCGCGAGTGATTGCTCACCTTTCGAGGCTAGAGAAATTAGACAACACAACAAAATACGATTTGAATCACGAACCCGACAATCGACCAATCCAAATGACAAATTTCAAAGCAAATCAAGGTGAACACGGATTCGATGAACAAAGCAGATAATTAGGAATCAATGAAACAAATTAAAATCAGCTTGATATAAACTAAAACGATATGTATATTATGTATATTTTTTCTTCTTAAAACCAATATTCAATTTGAAACCGCATATTTAAAATAAAAATATATATTTTCAAATCAATATTTAATTTAAACACCTATATATATATATATATATATATATATATATATATATATATATATATGGAAACCAAACTCATGTATACTTGTATATATAAACATATATATAAACTTACATACATATTATATTTTTTAAATCAATATTTATTATAAAACCGATATAAACTTACTTTATTATAATATATATATATATATATACGCACACACTCGAACAAATCATATATACCTTATATATACAAACAAACAGATTTTATACAACTTTCATAAACCTACATATATAAATGACAGATTATATACAACTTACATAAACTTACATATATAAACAAGCAGATTATCGAGGCTAGGATGATAGGCGGTCAGGGGCTGAGGTAGGTTTGATGAGTTCAAGTGGTTCGGTGGTGGCAGTTCGATGCTACGGTGGTAGAGTTGCGGTGGATGAAGGTGGGCACGAGCGGATGGTTTAGCTGAAGATAAGATGGTGCAAGAGGACAACCGCTGATGGATGGTTCAGTCAGTAAAGTGGGAGAGGCGGTAAAAAGAAGGGTCGGCAGGGGTTTGTGGCTGTCGTGTGGGGTTGGAGGTAGGATGAGGTGTGGCAGAGGAAGGTCAGCGAAAGGAGTAAGCTGTGGGGTGGTCTCGGGTTGTGTGGCGCTTGGGGTGAGGAGGCTGCGACGGTGGATCATGTGGAGTGGGAGGAGCTCGAACGCGAGTCTGGTCGCAGGGTGAGAGTGCTTCTACCATTCGGTTGTCAGGGGACGGTGGGAGGGCCAGGTAGCTTTCGGCCATGGGAATGAGTGGAAGGAAGAAAGACATGGTTGAGGAGAGGGGCTAGAGGGGAGAGGCTGGGTTATGGCATGCGTACGATTACGTGGTTTTGGGGAGGGAGCTGATGGGTTGAAAGGGACTGGGCGGTTGCTAGCTACGGAGGACGTGCGGGTTTCGAGAAAGGAGACGAGCGAACAGATCTCAAGCTTCAGACAAAAGTTTATAATCTTTTTTTTCATAGGAAGTGAACATGGCTGAATAAAAGAAAGAGAGAGATGGGAAAAAGAAAATGAACAGTTGGATCTATCATATATATACATATATATATATAGGACTGGTTTTTTTTTCTGCAAGTGAACAAAACGCATCCGAAAGAAGGTAGAGATAGAGAAAGAATATGAACGAACCAATATAAATTTATTGAACAGTTTGAAATGATAAAAGTCAGTATTGAATTCAGGAAAGATAAAAAGGCAGCTGGCTATTGGTTGCCTCGGAACAAACAAAAAGACACAGAACCCAAAAGACCCAAATACAAAACCGATACGACTAATCATTTTGCAGATTTCACCACGTACTGGACATCGAAATACAAGAATGAATATACTGCGGAGATCAGCACAACGAGACGAACAAAATGGTACACAGATATGAGCGATGCGACTATCCTATCAAAATTTGTTATTCGCTGCCAGAAATGCTAAAATACCGAAAATAAGATAAACGAGGCTAGAGCAGTTAAAATTTGACGAAACGAATTATGACGTCTCACTTAGAAGATGATTTACAATTTTATTATATGAAAATATTTAGATTTCGAAAATATTTTATTTTCATCAATTTAACTGATTTAAATTGAAAATTAAAATTTTACAACAGAACTAGCTTTTATGTTTACCAATGAAAATTTACCATTTTGCTATGTTTAAATAGACGCATACCAAATATCAAATTTTCATTGACAAATTCAATTGTTTTATTTTCAAGAAAAATTTAGTTAATTACGTTATTAGAAACCATTAAAATTTCTGGGTCGTTACAGACTGGCAGCATTTGCTATTACTTTATATTACGTACATTTATTCACAAACATACAAGTGTGTATGCATAAACGTGTGTGCCTATGCATGCACCACATGAGCACAAACTTACTTTGTTTTTTTTTTTAGTTTAGCTCAGTGAACACGGAAGGATTCAAACCAAATCTAGAGAATCATCTTGTTCCGCTTCTTGCAACAAAACTTGAAATGCAAATCAAGTCTGAAGATCAAAGTATTGTTTCATGCTCGTCAAAAAGCCCGTCCCACCATTCATTGCTTCTGCAGGTACATTCTTTTTCTCTCTGTCTTAATTATCAGTGTCTGTAATAGGAAAAGTAACATGATGGAAACAAAACACTCCAAAACATCAGAAAAAAAGAGCAGAAAATAAATCAGGAAAAGATAACACCATATTTAACATGGTTTGACAATGTGCATATATGCATGGATTAGGCAGCTTGATTATTCATAACAAAAGAGTACAAGACACCCAACTTCAAGAATACAACTAGAAGGAAACACTTTTTCACCCACACTTTATTAATTGAAAACTACACTTTCCCTCCCTTACATAGGCTAAAGGAGAAAAGTCTACATGTTTTTATTCATGACAAATGAGGAATGCCCATGCCTTTCTTTAAAATACCGTACGTTCCTTTTGACAATGTTTTGTGAAGCCTTACTTAGAAAGTAAATTATTCAGGTGGGTTTCAGTGAATAGTTATGAATCTTTATCAAATAAAGAAAAAACATAGCCCTGCATTGCATACATTTCTCGCAAAAATTAATAGCCAGGAGATATATGTGCCATGAGTTAAAGCGGACAGACACAACTTAATTCCCCTCAGGAGTTTATCTGTTCGCTAGGTTCTCCAGACTATAATTCAAAAAAAAGGAGAAGAAGAAGAAGAAGAAACGTATACAATAGTTTCAAGACAGGTTTTGAGCCATTCGTTTTTGCATGAATGAAGAGATCAACTTTTTCTGTAATCAACATAACGGATGTATCACTTTGTATGTGGTGGCCTATCCGAAAATCCCTGAATGTTTCTTACTCCAAATTGAAAGCCAAAGGGATTACACTCCAAATCGAAAGTTAAGCTAATTACACTCCATGTTGAAAACTAAGAGTGTTTACACACTAAGTTGATTGCATGGCTCTTAAAAGTCTTAAGCAATGAAGCGACAGGGAAATGATGTTTCATTCAAGTTTTATTTTTAATGATTGAATCAGTAGTGGATGTGTTTACTTCGTGAACATGTGCATATTGTGGACCACAGTATATCTTTTATCTATTGTGTATTCTTTCATGACCTGCCATTAATTTTTTGATGTGTTTTACTTGCACATTATTATCAAATTCTAGTTTTTCCTACCAGTGGTATGTATATTCAGCTTCATAAATGTATTCAATGAAACATTCTGGAAATATCATTATTTAATTCAATCATCGAAATTAGATCACATGAATTCAAGAAGGTTGACATGTAAGATGTAGTTATATTGGCTAGCCAGAGGGCATGTAAATTATAGTTAAACTGGAAGGTTACATGTCACATTTGTGAATGTGTGGATGGTAATGTATTTCATCATGTAATAAATGAATTTGATGCTCATGCTCTTTGGTGAATTTGGAGTCATAGGAAAACGGTCACTTCCACAAAAAAAAAAACACTTTTTAACTAGAAGCTTGTTAAGATGAAATAATGTCAATGTGCTATGATGGAGTTTCTTAACAAAATTCAAATTGGCATTGGTCTAACGATGATGGATATCTAGGTAGAGGAAGAGTGTAAACTTGTTGTTATAGAAGACCTTTTTGGTTGCTAATTTTTCTTTACAGTAAATCATTTATTGATACCGGCGAGTGTCGATCTAACAGGTCAGTTTTAAGATAAAAATCCTAAACCAAGTAAGATGAAAAAAAAAAATTCCAAGCATGATGACCAAATTAATCTCAGTAAATAGGTCGATTTTTTGGCTTAGCCGAACTAAAAGAAGTGTTATAATTATTATGCTAATCTTCTGTGTACTGAATGAGAAAATAATATGGAATCTATACGTGGTACAATTTTATTGTAGGTACTATGTGAAGAACTTTCATGCAATGCTGAAGAAATAATGGGATTAGAACTAAATGTCTGTGATACACAATCAAGTTGTCTTGGAGGCGGAAACAATGAATTTGTATTCTCTGGCAGACTTGATAATCTTGCTTCAAGCTTTTGTGCACTGAGATCTCTTATAGATTCTTGCAAAGAGACGGGTGACTTGGAGAATGAACAAGCTATCAGAATGGTTGCCCTATTTGACAACGAAGAGGTTACTTTTTTGTATTAAAAAACCATACATTCCATATGCATATAGATGGGGAAATAGTAGAATTAATAAACCTCAAGACGCACCAGATTTCATGTTGATTTACAAGAACATAACCATTTAGTTTACAAATTGGCCTCTGATATCATTAAAACAACCAATTTATAGTTGCTGGCCGATATTAATATTTAAAGTTACATGAGACCATTGATTGAAATTTCGGAAGATATTTACTCAGACGGTCAATGTTGTTATTTCTGTATATGTATGTATACTGTATATTACTTACATGTATAAATATACATACATATGTACACACACATGTTTATATATTGCCTGTTCACTTCTTAATCTACTTATTATGGATATTGGCTTAGATTTTGTAGATATGATGTTTTATTATGTAGATCATCTTCACAATTTTTTCGATCATTCTGAAACATTTAATCCTCTCAAAACTACATTATTTTTTTTGATAACATGAGTGATACTTTATCAAGCAGAACATTTTTTTTATGTCTTGGAGGCTCGAATGCACGACCTAAACTTTTGTCTAATGCGCCATACCTCTGACCATTTGAGCTAAAGGTCTTTGACCTCTCAAAACAACATTGTAAAGGGCCAAAATCAATATTTTCATCGACTCGCATTACATTATGATTTTGTGGGGATTATAAGTCTTGCAATGACCTAAAAAATTGTGAAGATGATCTACATCATAGATATATCATATCTACAAAAACTAAGCCAAATCTAAAATATGTATATCAATAAAATTAATGGAGGAATTTCATAGGAATTAAGTGATGAGGGATCTTGATCCTTTTTCATATTTAAATGTATGTGCGTGCGTGCATGCTCGTGTGTATGTTAGTTTTTTTTTAAGAGGAATGGTATTTAGTATAAAAGTAATCTGACCTATCAATATATGAACAGATATAGGGCCAAAGTTATTTCTTGAAAGTCATATTATATTATCAAGACAATAAAATGTTATGACAAGTGAAAATAAACTTTAGATAAGCGTATTTATTATCTCTTTAATCATGTTGTGAGTAATTAGTAGAAAAAAGGCATCCTACATGAACTACGACCCACCAAATTAAAATGTCAAATACGAATGTGAGCTCGGATCTATATTCTATTCTGGAATCTTAAACTTCTAGATTGCGGGAAAAAATAGGAAAAGACAAGTGCTAGTACGTTGTCTCCCCAAATATCAGAATAAGCTTTTTTTTCTTCCATTCATTATTTAGTCAAGTTATTAAGTTGTAAAACTGCACAGAAGCAAAAACAGTATTGGTAGTAGTCAGTTATATTTGATTATTATAACTGTAGTCCACTATAATAACTTAGCTTAACGTGTATTATTCCTGTTACTCCATGATTTTTCTGATATATATACATACTACATGTGATAATTGTGTTAACATGATATAACATACAATATTTTTCCTTAATTTTATAGGTTGGATCAGATTCAGTGCAAGGTGCTGGAGCACCTACCATGTTTCAGGCTATGAGACGCATTGTTGATTGCCTAGCATGCAAATATATGGGTGAAGGTGCTTTGGAGCGAACAATCCGCTCATCATTTCTAGGTACTTTATAGATTGCCTAGTAACCTTTTAAAGTTATTCATTACAATTCAGAGAAAGCAAACTCATGAAGTGAAGAGTACCATCAACAAATGGTAATAGCGAGATTAGCACACTGCACGTTTTGTAAGCTATGTTGAATGCTGTCATCGACAAAACTAAATATTGATGGTCATAAATGAAAGAATTGGAAAACAGTATCTGTATTTTGATGTTTGTTCTGAAAATGAACAATATATTTTTTATGCATTGGTCTGAAGATTCTGAACAGTTAATTTTATTGAACTTCATAGGGCAAAAAAGTAATAAAGTAGTATAAGGCATAGAAATGCAAAACGAAGTTACATTGCACAAGTTTGTCTGCATAAACCTCACCATTGTTTATGCTGTTATCTTTTTTCTTAACAAAGGTAGCACTACTTAAGTTGTTATTCGATGGGGAGTTTTTTAAGTGATAATGCAATTTTCTTTAGAATATATAAATCTGTTTTATGAAAAGGGAGTCTCACATGTTAAATATCACCTTATATTATTCACAGGGCACAAAATATGGCGTAGCATCTTACACACACACATGCACATACATACAAACACACACGTGCGCGCGCGCACACACACATACATGTTTACTTCAGGGTACAAAACTGAATTTTACAGCCCAATTAATAAATTTAATAGATCTTAGCCAAATACGGCTGCCCTAGGAACAATTAAATTTGAACGGCAGAGATGGGATTGACAGAATTTCTTTGACACTAATTCTGTAAACTATGTTTGCTCTTCTCTTAGGCAAACATATTGACCAAATTTCCCAAAAAAAAAGAAAAAAAAAAATCATCTCTGCATATTCATTAGATTGCAGACTGGAACTTACCTATATTTCTGCTTTGCTCCACCTCCCCCCTTTTGGATGCGCAATTTAGGTCCAAAACTCTCACATGGTATTTTTTTGTTAACTTCAGAAGTGTTTCCAGTAGAAACAGATTTAAAGGTTAGTCTTCTTAGAGCTTTTGGGCTCCCCATTAGTATCCCAAACAGTAGTCGAATTTCTTCTTGTGGAAAAGTTAGTTTGTAACCAGAGTTAGCAAACACCATGGCACTTAATTAGCTTAATTTTGATTACTTACTGCGTATCTATAGCATATATTCACTTGACCAACTCTCAGTATATGTATAAATGTAACATACACACTATCAGCTTAACTGTTGTAAACTCAACGTCTGTTTTTACATGCAAGCTAATGCAAGAGCTGTGCTTGAAACCCAAAATCTATGAAAATGTATTGCCTTACCCTTTATTTATATATTCATTCTTTCATGATGATGGACATGAGGACATATTTTTATTACTCAGAATGTCATTTATATGCGGGCTATGTGTTTTATAGATACTACCTGACCAGAGTTGACATATATGGCAGCTTATTATATACATTCCAGCAAAAAAAAAAACATTTTCAGTTGGAAGTTTATTTTTGGCCTTTATCTATATTTTCTATTGAATTTTATATGTTGTAGGTATATTTTTGCAGTGTCTGCTGACATGGCACATGGTGTGCACCCAAATTTTGCTGATAAACATGAAGAACACCATAGGCCAGAGTTACAGAAAGGCCTTGTTATTAAGCACAATGCTAATCAGCGTTATGCAACGAATTCTATAACTGCTTTCTTATTTAAAGAAGTTGCTGATAACTACAAACTTCCAGTTCAGGTAATGGTCTAACATCATGAATTTTATTATATTTGTCATCTCTGCAAAACCCATCCAATGTGAATGCAGCATCCTTTCCCACTTGGCTTTTCATGGTTCAAAACATAATGTGGGTAGGATTGTAACTAATGAAGGCAATTGAACTCCCTAGTCCACTTTCTTCAAATTCACAAATCCCGACCCTTTTTTCCATTAAAACGGCGGAGTGCAATTTGAAACTTTAATCGGGACACTATCTTCTTGGGTCGAATAATTTAATTTTGACATCTAAACGCACACAAGTGAGTATGAAAATGTTGGTGAATGGAAATTTTTGGTTTCATCTGTGTTTAAATGGCAAAGGGAAAAGGAAGAAAAAAAAAATTAGTGCAAAGCGTTGACTACATGACGGTTTCATTCTTATGGTACCATGAATTTATAATGTGAATCGTGATGATCTCCATTACCAAAAGTAGAAAGGTATTTTTAATATTATGCCAAATTAAAAGCTATTATTTTACCATGAAATAGTCTTTGTGTTTCAACATAATTACTGGTTTGATTAGATTTTTTTTGTTTTCTTTTCTATGTTGCTTTTGTAATTCAACTAGAATGTAAGAAACCTTCGTAGTTTCATAGCCAAATAAGTGGTGTTCAGGTGCTATTACCCTTCTATCATTGTTTAGTCTACCTTTTTATTTCAATGTACATTCTACGTTGAAGTAAATTAAATGGCAATATTTTTTTTCGCCGCAAGAACTAATGTGAAACTTTTGCTTGAACCGAATAATTTGGAAACCAACTGTTATGACCATTAAAGCAAATTTTGCTGCCTTGTACCCAAAATTATTTGTGTATTTTCACACTCGTCAATGATCTTTGATAAAGGGTTTTCATTTTGATGTACACAAACAAAATTTGAAACAAATTCGATGATGCAGGAATTTGTTGTGAGGAATGATATGGGTTGTGGATCAACTATTGGCCCTATACTTGCATCAGGGGTAGGCATCAGAACAGTTGACTGTGGTATACCTCAACTCTCAATGCACAGGTTTGTCTATTTCATGCGTTTACAAATTACTGGTACTTTGGTGCTAATTTTGGTTTATCATTAAACATCCTTCTTCATCTCTGCACTCATCACTGTATAATGCACTGTATAATAAGAAACCTATATTATTTTCATGAATCAATTAGAAATTTGACGACTCAATTTTCATTCTTTACTTTTTAGAGTTTAGCACTGCGTGGCCTACTTACCAAGCCCCTCTCTTCTCATACATTGGCTTAATGAGATTAGTGCTGTGTACATTGGCTTTTATGGATTAAAAAAAAAACTAGTCTTAACTGCGGGTAATTAGAATTTTAGGGGTCTTGGTGGGCTAAAGTTGCCACGTAGACACATATGCATGATTAGAGTCAATACAAATGCAGAATCCTTATATACTGTACTTATGCTTTCCTTCTGTTTTGTTTGTCATCATTGTTATTTTTCTACATATTTTGTTGTTATGATAGAATGATAATGTATTTATTTTTCTTTATTTTGGCACAATGCAGTATTAGGGAAATATGCGGAAAAGAAGACATTGATACTTCTTACCAACATTTCAAAGCTTTCTTCCAGAGTTTCTCTAGCATAGACAGAAGGTTAAGTGTTGATTTTTAAGTTTATACCGAACTTTTTTGTATAATTTGAAAAGGCCAATTCCATTTCATAGATGACAATTATTCCAATTTATTTTTACAGTTACAATGATAGTAAAGGATGTTAATAAAGTATCTATTTATCCAAGCAGTATTGCATATGAATATCATCAAACATTGTTCAAACTCTTCAAATTTTAGAAGCAGATACAAAGCTTTATGATCATCAGACAATTGAAGAAACCTTCAAGATGTATTTTCTATGTTTGCCATCTTCCGCTCTTATTCGCATCTCAACTTGTTGCGCAAGGTATTATCTCATTAGCCTTTGTCAAAAAATAGCCAACATTGTAAGGAAGTGGTGAAAATAACTAGAACCAATTACAGAGAGTTTTAAGAGTATTGGTTTTGATCGTTGATGATCATAGTGATTTTTACTGATTTATACGAAGTGTTATAATTAACCAACACTTGTTTTGGAATTTAATTTACATCGATTAAAAGCCTTTGCAAAAGTAATACTATATATTTATTCTCTAATTTAGTTTTGAACGTAAAGATTAATTTTTCAATATGATTATTAGAAGTATACTTGGAAAAATAAATAAAACCTTTTAAAGCACTTCAATTTAATGGGTGGAGAACTACCATTAATATTACACCAGTGTTCATGGTTTTTTTATAAGCAATAAGAATATATAAGGGAAAAAAACTTATAAGAAAGGATTATGATAACATTTGAAATCAAAGTCGTCCAAAACCAATCAAAACCGGTAAAAAAAAATAAACATTCAAGTGGAAAGAAATAGTAGGCTCGTTTGGTTTGCCATCAAAATTAAAATGCGCATGAAACATGTGTTATCCCGCCTTTTGGCAAAGCCGTGATACCAAAGAATTGATAGGAAATCAAAGAGTCTGTCACGAAGATCGGTCATATACAGGTCTACTATGGATATTGACAAATTTGGTCCGAGCCCGGGTCGGGCAACAATTGATATGATACTACAAGCAAAGCTATAAAAGTCAATGTTTTAAATTTCAAGTCAATCAGAGTTAGTATGCTCAAGATATAGATCGATCAATCAAAGGAAAAGGCATCAGTTCGTATCCATCAAAGTTTGCTCCATTTCATACCCATCATGATCGATTCTCTTCGTATCCATCGACAGTTGACGTTTCGTACCGATTCCATTCGTACGCACTTCGTATCGATCTTCCCACCTGCCTAGTTTGTATCGATCAGCCAACAGATCGGTACGAAACTAATGCTTTCTATCGATACGAAGTGACCCACGGTAATCGATACGAAGCAGTATCCAAGGATCGATGCGAAGAAGTTAACAAACATCGATGCGAAATGGAATGGAGGCTATCGATACGAAGCAACTTCAAGGGAATGATACGAAGTGGAGCATAGAGCATCGATACGAATGGCCTCTCCATTCATCGATACGAAGAGCATTTCTCAGGGTCGATACAAACAAAGCATGTAAAGGTGGAAGGCTCGGTCACTCGGCATGAAAAGTGGATCGATCCTAGAATATTGTGCCACGTCACCCTGATCGATACACATGGCATCGGTACGAATATCCATCGATACGAAGACGCAAGCCTTCTACAAATCCAAACTTGGACCGATCATAACTCAAAATTTACAAGTCCAAAAGCTACCTAAATTTTCACATAAGCTTGCGTACCAGCTCTACTTGGTCTCTGATCGATCTCAACCCAAATGGAGTCGTTTTTGATCGATACGAATTGTACACGTATCAATCATGGATCGATCTGGTAGGCCCATCCACGTAAGAGAAGGGGTCTTCAGGGATCTGAGCCAGATATTTTTCAGCCTATACCTATAAATAGCAGTTCCAGACCTTCAGAAAAGGGACTTTTGACTCTTCTACGCTGATACTCTGCCGGAAACTCCGTTGTATCTTGAGTGCTTGAGTGTATATTGTTGTAATGAGTTGTAATCAGTTAGCAAAGTCAATAAAACAGAAAACTTTCCATTGTGGACGTAGGCTACAACGTCAAACCACTTTAAATTCTCGTGTTTTTACATTTCTGATTGTCTATTTTGGCGTGTTTGTTGGATTAACCTCATTTTTCGATTATATTCTTCACTTTAATCTCTTCAAATACGTCCGAAGAGTGTTGTGCCTAATTTTGATACAAACACTTCGGTGCTTTCACTGAGAAAACTCAGCTTTTCTCCTACTTATTGGATGTACTGCCATCATTGGATTGTAAGAATCTGAGGGGAAGATCCAGATCTCATATTTAGTAGTTCTTCTATCCTGTTCAGATTGCATCAAATCTGTAAAGGAGCTACATCACTCACCATGGTTACTACTAGGGCTGTAACATTCCAAAATTTTGAATTCTAAATTCGGTAAATTTTTGAACTTTTAAATTTAATTTGAGAAATTTCAAGAGAAATAAAATATTATTAATATTAATAAAAGAAAGATATATGAAATTAAATAAATTTCTGGTAGTTAAGTTTTAAATAATAATAATAAATAAATAAAAACATATAACAAGCAAGAAATTGTTTTAAACAATAAAATAAAATATGTGTTAATAAAACTTTAATTTCTTTGAGTCTAAATTTTTGAATTTATAAAGTATACCTATGTAATTCATTTAATATGTATTTAAATTTGAAATGTTCTCTATTCAGTGATATGAGTTAATACAAACAAAAGTGTACAAACTAAAGAAAAAAATTCTATTAACAAAGCAAATTAGTGCTTGCATGAATTTAAAGTAAGATGGCTGTAAACAAGCATGAGCAATAAATGCCAATTACTCTTCAGCATGTACAAGATCACATCAGTCGAGTAAAGTATGGTTTAGTCTTCTTTTATATACCTCAGTTTACACACAATCTTTTATATATACATCAATCCTCTCAGTTCATTCGTTCAACAAAATATAGCATGCCTCAAAATATATATATAAATAATCAAACAACATGGGTTGTGAACATATAAGGAAGTGTGGATATTAAATGCTATCTACTCTTAGTACAAAAGCAAGTCAATTCGAATGTAATAAAAATCATTTCAGCCGAAATTAAGTTTGGCTTAGTCAAATAAAAAAAATAAAAAAAATTCTGATCAAATGACTTTTTTGCACTAGTACACCTACCTGTACAAAACTATTTACTTTATATATACATGCAACTTAGTATAGTTCGTTCAAAACAGAAACATAGCAAGCCAAGAAAAAAAAGAAGTAAAACATCACTATTTTTATAAGCTTAGAGGAAAATCATCCAACAAAACAAAACAGAAAAGAAGATCAACTGCAGATTTTCAAAACAAGTAAAAGTGCTCTCTGTTTTAAAATTTTCAAGTGAGTAAACCTTTGTTCTTACAATCTTTTTGTTGCCGTGTGGATGTTGAATGATGTAGGGAAGTTAAACTTTTGTTTGTATCTTGAATATATGAATGAATGTTTGGTTGTGCATGTTGATTTTACAAATTTCATTCTCTGTTTTAGTTTCAGGAAAACAAAGGTGAAAACCTGATGAACCTTTCTTTTTCTGCTTTCCCCCTGTTTCCATTTTCTTTTGAATTTGAAAGGAAAAGAAAAATGGAGTATATGTTTAAACCTGCACCAAGTTTCAGTGATAAAGCAAAGCAGTTTGAAAACTTTCTTTTTTTCCTAGAAACTAAACAAACACGGTAATTTTTGGTTGCAGGTCAACCCATATCAAAGAATCCTTCTCTCTTTGATTCTAACAAAGATTTTTTTTTAAACAAGTTAAAAATTGTTTTTTTTAAACCTATGTTTCATATCAGTTATGAACTAAAACAAGGTTATATAGTTCTTCTTCTGGGAATTATAAAACATAGCCACAACTCAGATTTTCAAGAAAATTCGAACTTTATAAAATTTAATCTCAATAATACCAATTGAATCTACTTCAGAAATGATGATTTTTGAAACAAAAACGCAAATTTCCATTGAGTTATCATTGAGATTTTTGGAATTTTCTGAAAAATGAACATATGCTAAATTCCAGCGACCAAGATGATTGTGGCCCTCATGCTCGATGTCGTTGATAGTTTGGGTATCGTGGATCACTAGAAAAATACGAGAAAATTTTATTAATAACGGGATCTTTGATTCTAGATCGAACTAGGGTTTAAGAACCCATCCTTGTTCACGATAGAAATGAAGGTGCCGCACCATCCACAGGTGATCGGACTTCACGTCATGGGTGCTAAACACGGCGTGACACGTGTACGAAGCAATCGGTCCAAAGTTGATGGCCGATAACGGCCAGAGGTGGTGGCGCGAGGCGAATATCCGATGACGTGCCTGATTGTTGTTTTGGTCCTAATGCTCGAATTGTGTTTTCGAAATTAATTTGAGATTTGGGTGTTCGTAACGAGTTGGGGGGATGGACGTCGGTGTGTTGGTGGCCGCAGCTTCGTCCAGCGGTGGCGAAACCCGCCGTGCACGTGCACGATAATTGTCCTTGCGTCAGATATGAGTTTCGCGAGGAAACTCGGAGGGATTCTCGAGCGAATAGGGGTTGTGACTCGGGTAAGACGCGAGTTCGAGTGAGTTGCCTGATGCGTGAAACTATTAACTTAGTTTAAAGTTTAACTTGCTAAAGAAAAAAAAACGAAGAAGAAAAGGGTACAGGAAGGACTCAGGGAAAGTTTGGGAGTTACACGGGTTCAACCCGAGTTTGCCTGGGAGTTTGCTCGGGTTCTAGTTTAAGTGTTAACATGAGAAAAATTTAAAGTTATTAATTTTTTTTTAACAGTCTTTGGTTAAATACAAGATGAATGGTTTTGAGTTTAATAAATGGCAAAGTAATTAAGAAATTTTATCAATAATTAAACGTTAATAAGTTTGTACTCAAGAGATTTTTTTATTAACTAATTTAAAACCAATTAATGATTAAGAGTTAACCGATTTAAAATCTAATTAAGAATTAATAACTAATTGATTAGGAAATTAACTAATGGTTTTAAAGAGTAATTAAGAATGATTTATAATTTGCAATTAAAATTGATTAATAAACAATTAAGTGTCTAAATTACTTATAATTAAGAATTGTTAGTTAGATAATTTAAGTTTATCAATTTATAATTTGTAATTAACTAAGTTAATTGATTGAGGAATAAATTATTAACAAAGTTAATTGAGATTTAATTAATTTAATTATCGTTAAAAATAATTGATCATTGATTAAAATAAGTATGTGGTTAATTCACTTAAACCACGTTGGAAAATAATTAACTATTGTTATTTCTGTTGTGATCGTAATATTGTGTGATGTGAATTATTCCGTGCTAGATTGTGATTGGTGATTTTATTCTGCATTGATGAGAAAACCCTGTTTAACCGTAAAACGCATTTGAATTTCGATGCGACAGGGAGTCGAATTTCGGTTGGTTATCCGAAACCCACATCGAACCTATGAATTTTTGTGAACAACATATCCACATGTTTTTAAAATTTACTCTCACTATTCGGTTTAGCTGGGAGATGACCTTTGTGTCGTATAACTCATTCCGAATATGTGATTCAACGTTATGGATAGCATTTGAAGACCGGTGATGAAGACCGGGTATTTGCGAGAACGATAGGATGACCTATCCATTGTCTCTGCACCGAGTAGCTACAGTATAGAGATTCCCTAAGTGATGGGAAATCCGATCGGGATTGTGGACGTCCGGATTGCAAGGACTTCTCGGAAGTGCCTTCGGTTCTGTTCGAACCCAGAACAGACACGTATGGATTGTATGTCTGACATTACCATTAAGATATAAAGCAGATTTCTTTAAAATGCATTTCTGTTGGTGGTGGAGAATTTATTCTCTTAGCTTAACACCCTTCTCTGAGACGTACGAGCTCAGAGGTTATGTAGTTGAAGGTTATCAGTAATATATTCCCAACTTGGTAATGCTGAGTGTTGTTGATCATTTGTTGATCAAAGCATGACTTTGTGAAAAGCGTAGCTTTGTGGACGAGACTTCGTCGAACCTCACACCCCAGAATGGTCGAAATAAGAAATATGCGGAAAGGTTAATAGGGGTAGCGCCACTTAGGGTATGTGCATTTCCTTCTGGATAGAAGTGGTATCATGGTACGGAGCCCAGATACTTAACTTATGTGGATATCGAAGATATATATATATATATATATATATATATATATATATATTACTTTGTGATTTGTTGCTGGGGCCCCGGATAAAGGTTGGTTACAACCGGGGAATGACATACTCGTGACAGTAGTTACCCAGTTAGGGGTAACCCGGCCTTGTGTTGGCAGAGATTCTTTTAAGTTCTCGGGTCGTCCCTCCAGAGGCGTACCTATGTGGCCTGGGAAGTTCCTTAGCCTGACCATTTGTTGGAAATGCAAAGAAACAATACGAGTCCTATACGGTTTTAGTTGTATAACCTGCCATGCAGCGTGGCGGTAACCTGCCACAAAACATGGTAGCTATAATAGGTATAGTTCAGAATGTCGATGCTGGCTAAGATTAACATTCAATTTACGAAATGCTTCCTACACTATGCACTAATAATAATAATATCAAAGAAATTTTCTCGTAGTAAGCATATTTGACTATCATAAAAAGAAATCTCCTCCAATTCTGCGATTGCATTGTGTGTGTGGCGGGAGGTCTTATGGTAGTTTCATTTTAAAAGTATACCAAAATTCTTTTATAAATCTAGTTCTTTAAAAGCAACTGTTTTTGTTTACTCATACCAGTCTCATGACTGACCTAGAGTTTATTGTTTCTTTTCTAAACTCTGGGTGCCCATAATTTTTACTCGGGCAGCCTAGTAGCAGGTTTTCCGTACTCTGGAGTAAGCAGTATTTTGAAGCTTTTGCTTTGGAGATATCTCAGGAGCTTTTGAAGATCTCAGGTGTTTAGCTTTTGGGAGTTCGTTATCACTTCTTTCATTCGAAGACTTTTTGGATATATGATGTTGTAACATCCCGCCTTTTTGCACGATTTAAACAGACACACGTGCCAATTCAAATCATACGTAAGGGCGGATTGTTATGGGATAAATAAGAAAACAGAGAAAGAAACAGAATCTCACAGCGGAAGGATAAAATATAACAATCAAATATACAGTTCATAAATCTGTTTACAAAAACCTTTGATTTATTTATACAATACATATCAGAGTACACATACCATATAACAATGCAGCGGAACAATATGAGTGTAGTGAAACCATATTATCTATAGTAACAATAATAAAATCTTCGTCTTCTTCCTCCGGAAATAAAATCTTCAATCCTGAAACGCTCGGACTGACCCGAGCGAATTTGGAAAGACAAAAACACTCGAGTCAGAACTAAAAGATCTTATGTGAGTTACATTAACAAAAAAAAATATGAGTGCAGTAACTCAAGAGATGCTCGGGATTTACATCTCCTAAGGATCCGTTAAACTATTTACTATGTAGTATATTGCGCTATTATAATAGTGTCTAATTGTAAAATAAACTTACTTTTAAATAGCGTTAAGGCTTTACATTTTCTACCTTAACACGTTTATATATTCCCATAGTCTATACAGTACCGTAATCTCTCCCGTATTGGGCGTCGTCAGAGGGCACTCCATAGGTATGATACAAAACAAAATCGTATAAGGCGCGCTAGGGTAGGTGACGCGGCACAACTAGGCAATGCCAGGGTAGATATACCAATTACGCTTCCGGGCCGATGGAAACGCGCAGCGCGCAGCTGCCGCCCACCTCGAATAAACTCTCCACATCAAAAAAATCAAAAGTGAAGGTGGCCACCGAAAAATCCAAAGTCAGAGTATAGTATCGAAGGGAAGTGTCCGATCAGAGGTGCTACCTCATTAACCCGTCAATCGCTCCTGTTTTAGCCACCTTATGCCAACTCACGGGAGTTGGGTCCACGTATTTACCTTACAGGAAACGCCGCTACCAACCTACTTTATTCTGGAATCTCCACCGCGAACACGGTTAGTCAAAGTGGTTTTCGGTATCGACAGAGAGTATGTCAATATCTGATCCCGGTCTCTTTGCCAACCAATCGTTATTATAACACCGCGGTCATTTAAAATAATTATACTTTAAAACCAGAATAAAATTTTCATTTCAAAACCATATAAATATGATATCATTTCCTTTTAAAACCCGAATTAATACGATATCATTTTATTCCAATATATATACTTTCCAAAATCATAGGGTTTTCAAAGTAAATATTTAGAGGTCAAAACTCTTGAATATAAAATTTCAAATTATACTTCCTTGAAAACATAGCTTTGAAACAAAATTTCCATCTCTTAAATGGTTAAATATTAAATTACTTTTATAAACAAAATAGCTTCTTTAGATTTCACAAATCAATTTCAAATATCGATTTAAACTTCCAAATACCATTTCAATTCTTATGTTTCAAGGCTTTAAATATTTCACCATTTCAAACAGACTCATTTGACAATTCCATATATATATATATATCAAATTCAGTTACTTATTATTTAGACTTGAAATGTTTGCTTAATGAATTCAATATAATTTAAGAAAACCTTTAACTTCATATAACTGGATCATCTTTCAATTTATTATATATTCATTTAATCAACCTGATATTCATTAAAATCACTTTACACAAAAATCAAGTTATAAAAATCATATCCTTTAAAAATTCTAATTTTTTTATTAAATTTCAATTTAACTTAATATTCATCTTCCAAATCTATTCTCATTTAAGTCATAAAACTCCAGAAATTAAATTTTAAATAAATGTTTAATCTTATTTGATCTTAAAATCAAACTTTATTTAAACTTCAAATCAAATTTATACAAAGCTTAAAAACCGGAAATTACTATATATATATAATAGCCTTTATCAATAACCAAATCAATATCTCATAAACCATATATATATAACTTTACAAAACCATATTTCAAAAATAATTTTATATATTTACCGCGGTGCCTGTATATAATTTTCTATCCTATGGTCAAGTGATACGGATGTTTATCATTTCAATCCGCAATTTAAAATGAAAAAAAATGCGGTTATATATCATTTCAAACCGCAATCCCGAATGAATGAAATGCATAGCAACTTGCAATTAATAAGATTAATCATCCATTCATCCATCAAATCATACATCCATTTATCACAGTCATCATCCAATTTCAAACAATCATCAATACATAACAGGTGATAAATAATGGTATCAATTATCAGTTTATACTCAAAATAAATTTAATAACGGTTAATTGGCAGTTTATATGCAAAAATAAACGTAAATTTAACTGGCAGTTAATGTGAAATAAAAATTTAACATAACTATGACTGGCAGTTAATATGCAATTCAATAAATTATAACTGTCAAATTTATGCAATAAATAAAATTAATTAACCGTTATATTAAATGAATGCGATTTATCAGAGATAATGAATAAAACATGCCAAACAGTCATAAATAAATTTCTACTCATATCTAAAATTAATTTAACAAACACAAGAAATTCTAGAAGTTGTGAGTGGGTTAAAACACTCACCTTTTGAATTTAAATCGAATTTAAATTCAATTTAAACTCAAAAATTCGACGGTCTCCGAATTGGTCCAAACCAGCGTCAACAGATCTGGAATTTAATTACGATCCTAACAAAAAAATCTCGCGTGAATCGGACTACGTATGAGAAAGTTATTCGAAAATTTTGATTGAAACAAAAATTAAATAAAACAAAATAAACAAATATACCCCATCACCATGCCACATCACAGGCTACGTCCTTCTTCTCAAATTCGAGCACGCTACAGCACCAGTAAAAAAAACGTACAGTACCAACAGATTACGCTCTTCGAGAATTATGACATATAATTTTTCTGGAATTTTTAGAGGAGTTTGAAATATATACATATATATATATATATATTTTTTTTTTTTTGGACTGTAATTGGATCTAGAAATTTTGCAGCCATTGGAAGAGAAGAAGTTGAAGAAAAGAACACACAGAGAGAAATGAAGATAGATGGAGGCTAGGGTTTACACAGCCTATAAATAGACAAAGTGAAATAGGATAGGTGGGCACGAATCATAAACGCGCAAAACGGTTGTTGGCTCACCAGAATATTTTATATTAATTGGATACGTTACGGATTAGTAAATAAATTAATTTCTTCCTCAGACATTTACATTGAATTTTAAACGTATTTACAAATGTAAATTTAGATGCTTCATTTATAAGTTTCAATATAAATTCACAATTTCATTAAATTCCAAATTCATAGATAAGTTTCCATTTTCAACTAAATTTCTAAATTACCGTAATAATTATCTTAGATTTTTATTCATTCTCAATTGGTTTAACTATTGTAAATTGACCAAGTTTTCATACTATAAAAATCCACACTTCTATGTATATATACATTTGAATTCCCTACTAAAATATTTTATTTATATTTCGCAATTACTTCCAATCCATTTTTTTTGGCATCGCACTGTTACTTAAATAAATAGCCTATACCAACACTAATTATCATTAATTTGAAAACGGGTTACCAAATTTTGGATTTTATTAATAATTATTATTTATTACTTCATTGGTTATTCAAATTTAGACAAATTAAGATGTTTCTTAAATGCTGAGTACATTATTAACTTCAGCGTAAAACTTCAATTTTATTTTATCTACAAATTATAAATTAACTTTACAGAAATCCTTTAGTTGACCTTTCATTTAATTATGCTATCTATTTGTATCCCATAGATGAGAATTCCTAAAACATCTCCGAATTCCAACTTTAATTTCAATCACATAAAATGCTCTATTCAGTTTCCAATAAATTCAATAAATTCAAATTATCATGTTCTAAATACAAATGAATCCATATATCCTGCCTTCCATTCTTTTAATCTAACTAATTATCATATTCTGAATAAAGTTTACGTTATTTCCACCTATAAGCTACAAATAACAACGAATGTTGCATTTGATTTAGATTCTAAATAAATTGATGGGTAATAATTAATAATTCTCACTATTTCCCGATTTATTCCCATTCATGCTTAAATTACCACCAAACAATCATTATATTTACCTATCTTTTATTGATTCCATAAAATCTATTTGCCCTGAGTTAGTTACTGCATTTATCAAATTCCAATTTCGCAATCACCTTAAATACATAAATTGGTATTGCATTAACATTTAAATTTATTAGCTTATGTCAACACTATTAACATTAATTGCAATGTATTACCAATTTTCGTCACTACCCTAACTACTAACTCATATTAACCTACATTATTCCTAAGAATTTCATTGGTTTTTCTTATATTAAATTTATCAACCATATTAATTAAGGTTTTTTTTTTAAAAACAATTAATAAAATTCCCTTTAATATATACAACTTAGCAATCTATTAAGCATGGTATTATATTTCACGTAAATGTACATTTAATTACATTTATTACAATGTTATCCAAATAAATTGAATGATCTAAGTATATAACTCCTAATATTCACCCATCTTGCCTTAATCCCAAATAACATACAAATTAAACTACCCTTAATTTCAATTAACCCTATCATTACTTTTTATATTCCAAACAAATAAATTAATAATAGGTTAATTGAATCAGATTTACAATCCAACTTTAATTATTTGCAAATTTTGTCAGTTTGGACCACTTGGTAAATTCAGAATCCTTTAACAACTTCCTACATTAATTTATTTTTGAATAATTCCAAAATTTTCAATATTAAAGTACAAATCCAATTTATCAAAAATTAAAACTTAAATTTCAAGGAATTTATTTATTTAGGTTTAGATCCCGTTATTCACTAAAATTGGTTGGTATTTATTTCATTCGCCTCTTTAATTGTACGTAAATTTCTCATAAATACACCTAAAATTTCATTTAATTCCAACTGCTTCCTAATTTCCATTTCTACGTCTTAACACACTCTATATTAAACTTCTAGACATTGTATTACTTATCATATTAATGTAACCTTTATTTAGTGTATTAACATTTATTTCAATTCAAATTCTATCAACCAATTAAACATGTAACCTATTACTATTGCTTACAAATCAAAATATTGCACCCATTGTCATCTTCTTAATGGAATTAGTCTTTATTTTAAAACTTATCTAAATTTACATTGAGACCATATTTAATCCTCTTCGATAATATTAATCCTCAATTTATTAAATGGAATCAATATATCTTACATAACATGTTTTACGCATAAATTTTTAATTAATATTATTTCAACTTATTCCCCATATTCTCAATAATTACCTAACATAAATCTACGCTTATTTTATTCTACGTTCACACTTCCGTTACTCTCAAATCAATAAGTAACGTTCATATAAATAAATGTTATGTTAGTTTCCTATTTATTGCGATATTTTTATTTATTTATTACTGCATAACTTTACTTATTTTCTTCCCATCACTTTAAAATTAATCGTTAAAGTAACGCTTATCAATACGCATCAAATTATTTACCAAATTAAAAGGTTTTGATTTTTTTTTTAACAAATTAATTGACAGATTAATTAGGTATGTATACAAATTGTTATTATACCCATAAATTTACACTTAACTAATTAAATGCCTTACCTATATTCTCTATCTTCCCATTATATTCAGGTACAATACTTACACCAATTTTTATTGAAAAATTTATTCATATTACAAACAAAGGCTTAAATTACCATTGTTAAATTAGCGTTCAATATATATTTATCACCTTTTATTATTTCTACTACATTTTTATTACAAAATTCTATTAAATAAATTAAATCGTCGAAATTTACGGGTCGTTACACTCTCCCCCACTCAAAACTTTTCGTCCCCGAAAAGGAAAAAGAAGGGAAAAGAAGGATTTAGAATCTACATATCTTATTCAAAACATTACCTTATAAACAATTAAATTTACAATATTTGTTACTTTTCTTAAAATATAAAAATTTACAACATTATCTTTTTATACTTAAATTTATTAGAGTTTGGAGAACATTTAAAAATATTTTTAAGTCCAAAATTTAAATATCTAAGTAGTTCCAATCACTAATCATCCAAATTAATACAACAACCATCAATTTCCTCGAACAGCATACATACAATTACAAAACAACCATACAATCACACAATCAAATAGTTGTTTGGGTTCAAACTTGAAATTGTACGGAATGAAAAATAACTATCAAGTGCATCATTTACTCAACAGTCTTAGATGGAACAAAATAGATTATTTATTCATCCAACAACTTCAAATTTCCTTACCCAACCAACCATAAATCAAACAATAACAATTCAAACCAGCAACCAAACTAACTTATTATAAATTTCATGCTTTAGTTGTTTGATTTCCCTTTTTGTTTCTATAGTATTTTTTTCTTATTCACATTTACTTATCAAAGGTTTGCTCATTCATTTTTACTTATTACTTACAATTATTCAATTCCATTAACTCGGGTCATGCTGGTTCCTTATATTTTGTTATAATTATTCATTCATTTATAATAGCATGTCCTTATTTATTTACTTTAATTCCTTAAGTTTTATAATCATCTATCTATCATGCTTACCTTTATTTATATTTACTTGGTAAAATTTCAATTATATCTTAAGTTATTGAATACAGCAAATTCATTGAATGCTTCATTACCTACTATTACTTGTACAAATTTCTACTACATTTCTTATTAAACATTTCAACTTTTTATATTTGGTAAGTTATATATGTTAAAGAAAATGCAAATGAACTTATACAAGTTTTATCTCATCTTTTAATTAAATTTAATGTTCAACAATATTACTCTTTATCTCATATGTTACAAATTTCAAATTTCCCTTTATAACTTTGCATTAAATCTCTTACCTAAATTAGAGGTTTCAATTTATTAATCACTTACCTTTATTTCACTACAATAATTTAAACAATTAATGGAAATTTAAGAATTAAATACCGGGTTAAATTTCAAATTATTTTGAAATATTAGATAAATATATTCTTCTAACTTATATACCTCTAATTTTATTTAAAACAATTAAAAATTTATATCTTTTTCGAAAATGAATCTGCAGTAGAACTAATACAGTGGCCTTTCCCCTTCGAAACTCGAAAATGAAAGTCGATGATGCGGCCGCCACCACCGAAATTATTTTCCAACGACAGAGAGGAAAGTACAAAACTTATTTTCTCAAAAATCTTCTTTAAAATGATTCTTCCGAATTATGTTAAATATTTATATCAGAAAATACTTATAAACAAACTTATTAATATATTTCAAAATCATTCAAAAGAAAAACCCCAGACTTAAGTTCTAAATTTCCAAATTTCATTTATCTTATTTTTCAATCTTATTTCTATTATTATTTACACTTTATTGCCTAACAATCAATCTATTGCAGCCAAATATAAATATCAATTGAATTTTTTTATTTTATATATAAAAATATAATAGGCAAAATTTTTTCATTCACCTATATTAAAAACAAATATTATGTCGGTCTGTCCTATTAAGTGTTTAGAAATCCCTATTGATGTCATAGCGTCCCATGCACCAACCAGAATTTATAAATACGAAACGAAACAAATTAACACAATATTAAAACCTTTTTATAACACTAACAAATACGCTCTCTCATATATACACTCAGTGACTCCCATAGGGTATTACTACCCTATTAATAAAGAGTCAAACCCCACAAAGCCAAGATTTATCGCTAAACCAAAGCTCTGATACCAACTGCAACATCCCGCCTTTTTGCACGATTTAAACAGACACACGTGCCAATTCAAACCATACGTAAGGGCGAATTGTTATGGGATAAATAAGAAAACAGAGAAAGAAACAGAATCTCACAGCGGAAGGATAAAATATAATAATCAAATATACAGTTCATAAATCTGTTTACAAAAACCTTTGATTTATTTATACAATACACATCAGAGTACACATACCATATAACAATGCAGCGGAACAATATGAGTGTAGTGAAACCATATTATCTATAGTAATAATAATAAAATCTTCGTCTTCTTCCTCCGGAAATAAAATCTTCAATCCTGAAACGCTCGGACTGACCCGAGCGAATTTGGAAAGACAAAAACACTCGAGTCAGAACTAAAAGATCTTATGTGAGTTACATTAACAGAAATAAATATGAGTGCAGTAACTCAAGAGATGCTCGGGATTTACATCTCCTAAGGATCCGTTAAACTATTTACTATGTAGTATATTGCGCCATTATAATAGTGTCTAATTGTAAAATAAACTTATTTTTAAATAGCGTTAAGGCTTTACATTTTCCACCTTAACACATTTATATATTCCCATAGTCTATACAGTACCGTCATCTCCCCCGTATTGGGCGTCGTCAGAGGGCACTCCATAGGTATGGTACAAAACAAAATCGTATAAGGCGCGCTAGGGTAGGTGACACGGCACAACTAGGCAATGGCAGGGTAGATATACCAATTACGCTTCCGGGCCGATGGAAACGCGCAGCGCGCAGCTGCCGCCCACCTCGAACAAACTCTCCACATCAAAGAAATCAAAAGTGAAGGTGGCCACCGAAAAATCCAAAGTCAGAGTATAGTATCGAAGGGAAGTGTCCGATCAGAGGTGCTACCTCATTAACCCGTCAATCGCTCCTGTTTTAGCCACCTTATGCCAACTCACGGGAGTTGGGTCCACGTATTTACCTTACAGGAAACGCCGCTACCAACCTACTTCATTCTGGAATCTCCACCGCGTACACGGTTAGTCAAAGTGGTTTTCGGTATCGACAGAGAGTATGTCCATATCCGATCCCGGTCTCTTTGCCAACCAATCGTTATTATAACACCGCGGTCATTTAAAATAATTATACTTTAAAACTAGAATAAAATTTTCATTTCAAAACCATATAAATATGATATCATTTCCTTTTAAAACCCGAATTAATACGATATCATTTTATTCCAATATATATACTTTCCAAAATCATAGGGTTTTCAAAGTAAATATTTAGAGGTCAAAACTCTTGAATATAAAATTTCAAATTATACTTCCTTGAAAACATAGCTTTGAAACAAAATTTCCATCTCTTAAATGGTTAAATATTAAATTACTTTTATAAAAAAAATAGCTTCTTTAGATTTCACAAATCAATTTCAAATATCGATTTAAACTTCCAAGTACCATTTCAATTCTTATGTTTCAAGGCTTTAAATATTTCACCATTTCAAACAGACACATTTGACAATTCCATATATATATATATATATATATATATATATAATTCAGTTACTTATTATTTAGACTTGAAATGTTTGCTTAATGAATTCAATATAATTTAAGAAAACCTTTAACTTCATATAACTGAATCATCTTTCAATTTATTATATATTCATTTAATCAACGTGGTATTCATTAAAATCACTTTACACAAAAATCAAGTTATAAAAATCATATCCTTTAAAAATTCTAATTTTTTATTAAATTTCAATTTAACTTAATATTAATCTTCCAAATCTATTCTCATTTAAGTCATAAAACTCCAGAAATTAAATTTTAAATAAATGTTTAATCTTATTTGATCTTAAAATCAAACTTTATTTAAACTTCAAATCAAATTTATACAAAGCTTAAAAATCGGAAATTACTATATATATATATAATAGCCTTTATCAATAACCAAATCAATATCTCATAAACCATATATATATATATAACTTTACAAAACCATATTTCAAAAATAATTTTATATATTTACCGCGGTGTCTGTATATAATTTTCTATCCTATGGTCAAGTGATACGGATGTTTATCATTTCAATCCATAATTTAAAATGAAAAAAAATGCGGTTATATATCATTTCAAACCGCAATCCCGAATGAATGAAATGCATAGCAACTTGCAATTAATAAGATTAATCATCCATTTATCCATCAAATCATACATCCATTTATCACAGTCATCATCCAATTTCAAACAATCATCAATACATAACAGGTGATAAATAATGTATCAATTATCAATTTATACTCAAAATAAATTTAATAATTGTTAATTGGTAGTTTATATGCAAAAATAAACGTAAATTTAACTGGCACTTAATATGAAATAAAAATTTAACATAACTATGACTGGCAGTTAATATGCAATTAAATACATTCTAACTGTCAAATTTATGCAATAAATAAAATTAATTAACCGTTATATTAAATGAATGCGATTTATCAGAGATAATGAATAAAACATGCCAAACAGTCATAAATAAATTTATACTCATATCTAAAATTAATTTAACAAACACAAGAAATTCTAGAAGTTGTGAGTGGGTTAAAACACTCACCTTTTGAATTTAAATCGAATTTAAATTCAATTTAAACTCAAAAATTCGATGGTCTCCGAATTGGTCCAAACCAGCGTCAACAGATCTGGAATTTAATTACGATCCTAACAAAAAAATCTCGCGTGAATCGGACTACGTATGAGAAAGTTATTCGAAAATTTCGATTGAAACAAAAATTAAATAAAACAAAATGAACAAATATACCCCATCACCATGCCACGTCACAGGCTACGTCCTTCTTCTCAAATTCGAGCAAGCTACAGCACCAATAAAAAAAAAACGGACAGTACCAACAGATTACGCTCTTCGAGAATTATGACATATAATTTTTCTGGAATTTTTAGAGGAGTTTGAAATATATACATACATATATATATTATTTTGGACTGTAATTGGATCTAGAAATTTTGCAGCCATTGGAAGAGAAGAAGTTGAAGAAAAGAACACACAGAGAGAAATGAAGATAGATGGAGGCTTGGGTTTACACAGCCTATAAATAGACAAAGTGAAATAGGATAGGTGTACACGATTCATAAACGCGCAAAACGGTTGTTGGCCCACCAGAATATTTTATATTAATTGGATACGTTACGGATTAGTAAATAAATTAATTTCTTCCTCAGACATTTACATTGAATTTTAAACGTATTTACAAATGTAAATTTAGATGCTTCATTTATAAGTTTCAATATAAATTCACAATTTCATTAAATTCCAAATTCATAGATAAGTTTCCATTTTCAACTAAATTTCTAAATTACCGTAATAATTATCTTAGATTTTTATTCATTCTCAATAGATTTAACTATTGTAAATTGACTAAGTTTTCATACTATAAAACTCCACACTTCTATGTATATATACATTTGAATTCCCTACTAAAATATTTTATTTATATTTCGCAATTACTTCCAATCCATTTTTTTTGGCATCGCACTGTTACTTAAATAAATAGCCTATACCAACACTAATTATCATTAATTTGAAACGGGTTACCAAATTTTGGATTTTATTAATAATTATTATTCATTACTTCATTGGTTATTCAAATTTAGACAATTTAAGATGTTTCTTAAATGCTGAGTACATTATTAACTTCAGCGTAAAACTTCAATTTTATTTTATCTACAAATTATAAATTAACTTTGCAGAAATCCTTTAGTTGAGCTTTCATTTAATTATCCTATCTATTTGTATCCCATAGATGGGAATTCCTAAAACATCTCCGAATTCCAACTTTAATTTCAATCACATAAAATGTTCTATTCAGTTTCCAATAAATTCAATAAATTCAAATTATCATGTTCTAAATCCAAATGAATCCATATATCCTGCCTTCCATTCTTTTAATCCAACTAATTATCATATTCTGAATAAAGTTTACGTTATTTCCACCTATAAGCTACAAATAACAACGAATGTTGCATTTAATTTAGATTCTAAATAAATTGATGGGTAATAATTAATAATTCTCACTATTTCCCGATTTATTCCCATTCATGCTTAAATTACCACCAAACAATCATTATATTTACCTATCTTTTATTGATTCCATAAAATCTATTTGCCCTGAGTTAGTTACTGCATTTATCAAATTCCAATTTCGCAATCACCTTAAATACATAAATTGGTATTGCATTAACATTTAAATTTATTAGCTTATGTCAACACTATTAACATTAATTGCAATGTATTACCAATTTTCGTCACTACCCTAACTACTAACTCATATTAACCTACATTATTCCCAAGAATTTCATTGGTTTTTCTTATATTAAATTTATCAACCATATTAATTAAGGTTTTTTTTTTAAAAACAATTAATAAAATTCCCTTTAATATATACAACTTAGCAATCTATTAAGCATGGTATTATATTTCACGTAAATGTACATTTAATTACATTTATTACAATGTTATCCAAATAAATTGAATGATCTAAGTATATAACTCCTAATATTCACCTTGCCTTAATCCCAAATAACATACAAATTAAACTACCCTTAATTTCAATTAACCATATCATTATTTTTATATTCCAAACAAATAAATTAATAATAGGTTAATTGAATCAGATTTACAATCCAACTTTAATTATTTGCAAATTTTGTCAGTTTGGACCACTTGGTAAATTCAGAATCCTTTAACAACTTCCTACATTAATTTATTTTTGAATAATCCCAAAATTTTCAATATTAAAGTACAAATCCAATTTATCAAAAATTAAAACTTAAATTTCAAGGAATTTATTTATTTAGGTTTAGATCCCGTTATTCACTAAAATTGGTTGGTATTTATTTCATTCGTCTCTTTAATTGTACGTAAATTTCTCATAAATACACCTAAAATTTCATTTAATTCCAACTGCTTCCTAATTTCCATTTCTACGTCTTAACACACTCTATATTAAACTTCTAGACATTGTATTACTTATCATATTAATGTAACCTTTATTTAGTGTATTAACATTTATTTCAATTCAAATTCTATCAACCAATTAAACATGTAACCTATTACTATTGCTTACAAATCAAAATATTGCACCCATTGTCATCTTCTGAATGGAACAAGTCTTTATTTCAAAACTTATCTAAATTTACATTGAGACCATATTTAATCCTCTTCGATAATATTAATCCTCAATTTATTAGATGGAATCAATATATCTTACATAATTAATATTATTTCAACTTATTCCCCATATTCTCAATAATTACCTAACATAAATCTACGCTTATTTTATTCTACGTTCACACTTCCGTTACTCTCAAACCAATAAGTAACGTTCATATAAATAAATGTTATGTCAGTTTCCTATTTATTGCGATATTTTTATTTATTTATTACTGCATAACTTTACTTATTTTCTTCCCATCACTTTAAAATTAATCGTTAAAGTAACGCTTGTCAATACGCATCAAATTATTTACCAAATTAAAAGGTTTTGATTTTTTTTTAACAAATTAATTGACAGATTAATTAGGTAATGTATACAAATTGTTATTATACCCATAAATTTACACTTAACTAATTAAATGCCTTACCTATATTCTCTATCTTCCCATTATATTCAGGTACAATACTTACACCAATTTTTATTGAAAAATTTATTCATATTACAAACAAAGGCTTAAATTATCATTGTTAAATTAGCGTTCAATATATATTTATCACCTTTTATTATTTCTACTACATTTTTATTACAAAATTCTATTAAATAAATTAAATCGTCGAAATTTACGGGTCGTTACAGATGTTATTCGGAGTTGTGGTGTATGTATTAAATTACTCTGATGTAGTAAATGGATATTATGTTGTTGTATCTGTGATATATGCATGATATTTATTCTGTTCCGCTATTTTATATTCATCTGATGTTGTTATAAGCTCCATCCGAGCTGAAATTTGACGTTCGAATCTCCGGCAGTTGAATACAAGTGAGGTATTTGATGTCGACTCTTGAACGATGAATTTTGGATCGTGAAAAAAATTGGTATCAGAGCTGAAGGTTGAGCAATAACTTTAGCTACGGAGTATAACATATTAGATGGCTCATTAGAGATATGGTGAAGTATACCCTAGAATGAGTATAACCAAGACTGAAACTCTAAATTTTCTTGGTCTATTTATTTTTACTGCTGATATTCCTTAAGATATTTCGTCCGTATATATAAATCAATTTTCTTACTACTTTCAGATAGTAAGATTGAGCGGACGCAGAGGAAGAGATAGGGGTCAAGGGAATGCAGCAGCTAATCAAATTCCTCCAGCAGCAGAAGCAACAATAGATATCCAGATGCAGCCGAATCTGGCTGATTTGTATAAAAATTTCTCAAAGCTTGGTGGCAAACCGTTTACCGGTAAAGAGTCAATTGTTGAGGCTCAAGCATGGGTAAGATCATGTGAGTAATTTTTTAAAGGGTTAAAGCTGCAAGACGAGCAGATGAGACTTATAGCTTCTTGGCAACTCCAAGAAGAAGCCTCAGCCTGGTGGGAAACAGTCATTATAGATGAACCAGAGGAAGAGTTTACTTGGAATCGATTTAAGGAGGTTTTTGAAAAGCGTTATATGCCATCGGCGGGAATTTCCAGAATGTATCAAGAATTTTTGGATTTAAAGCAAGAAAGCTTGTCGTTTGAGGAGTACTTAAATAAGTTCAACGAACTATCCCGTTTTGTTCCGGTGTTGTTAAACACGCCTCTTAAGAAAAATGAAAGGTTCATCCATGGAATGAATCAGAAGTATCATGAAAGGATGACAGCACATGTCAAAAAATCTTTTTCTGATCTTATTGATATGGGATATAGGTATGCCACACTGGATATGCAGGAGATTCTGAGGGAAGGAGAAAATTCAAATATTCAGAATTGGAAGAAAAGGAAGTTTGGGGGCAAGAGGCCACAACAAGACAAGGATAAGAAGAGCAGTCAAGGAAATTCGGCTAGGAACATAACTTGTTACAATTTCCAAGAGAAGGGCCATTATTCAAACAGCTGCAAAAACCCGAAGAAGCAAGTTAAGAAGAAACAACCTGTGAGGAATGATCAAGGAGCTAAAGAATGCTATAATTGTTACAAGCCTGGACATTTTATTAAAGATTGCCTGGTAATGAAGCAAGCACATGTGGCAAATGTTTATGCGATAAAGAAAGACCCTTCAACTTCGAAAGCAGATAAAGGAAAAGGTGTTCTGGAAGGTAACCTTACTATTTATGATAGAGCTGTTAGAGTTTTATTTGACATGGGAGCTTCACATAGCTTTATCGCCCAACAAACCGTAAGTGAATTGGAACTTAAAACTGAATTTGTTGACGACCCTATTTGCGTGAAAAATCCGGTTGGAGGTCCCCCAAATCTTTGTTTATATTGTAAGAAAGTTCCTATTTCATATTCTCGCTATCAGTTTCCTATCAACCTTTATGTCCTCGAATTTGATGAATTTGAAATCTTACTCGGAATGAACTGGTTATCGAGATACGAAGCTAAATTGGATTGTAATAATCGAACAGTTTTAGTCAAAACAAGTTTTGAAAATTTTATTGAAATCTCTTGTGAGGATCCGAGTCCAAAGAGAGATAGATTGATGTATGCTTTGGGATATCCTGAACCTAGTTTGCAGTCTACACCTGTTGTTCGGGAATTTTCCAACATATTTGAAGAAGTAAAATCCTTACCTCCACATAGAGAAATAAATTTCCGAATTGACTTAGTACCCAATGCCCGTCCTATTGTTCACACAAGTCACAGAGTGACACCTAGGGAAAGAATTGAATTAGTCAACCAAACTCAAGATTTGCTAAAGAAAGGATTGATACGCCCTAGTGTTTCCGAATGGGGTTCAACTGTCGTATTTGTTGCTAAATCGGACGGATCTTTGAGATTGTGTGTAGATTACCGTGATATAAATAAACAAACTCTCAAGAACAAATTCCCTTTACCTAGAATTGACGATCTATTCGATCAACTTCATGGCGCTCTATTCTTTTCTAAAATGGATTTAGCTCAGGGATTCCATCAGCTGCGAATAGCCGAGGATTGTGTTCATTTAACTTCTTTTAGGGGTTCTGACATGTTCTACAAGTGGTTAGTTATGCCTTTCGGACTGACCAACGCTCCCGCGTACTTCGTAGATTTAATGACCCGAGTGTTTCGAGAAGTATTGAACAAATCTGTCCTTGTATTTATTGATGATATCTTGATTTACTCCAAAACTGAAGAGGAGCATGCTGAACATCTCAGAATTGTTTTGGAAATATTGAGGATGAATGTCTTATTCGCTAAATTCTCTAAGTGTCACTTTTGGGTCAAAGAAGTCTGATTTCTCGGTCATATTGTTAATGAAGATGGAATTTCTATTGATCCAAGCTAGATTTCTGCAATTCTGGACTGGAAGCAACCCACTACTCCTAGAGAAGTTCGAAGTTTTCTGGGTTTAGCGGGATATTATAGAAAGTTTGTACAGGATTTTTCTAAGTTGGCTAGCCCATTGACTAAGCTAACAATGAAGAATGCTAAATTCGATTGGACTCCAAAATGTGATGAAGCTTTTCAGGAATTGAAAAGGAGATTGACTACTGCTCCTGTTCTCGCTATCATTAACGGGAACCAAGGCTTATCTGTCTATACTGACGCGTGTGGTGATGGGGTAGGTGCAGTATTAATGCAGAATGAGAAGGTAATTGCTTACGGGGTTAGACAATTACGTCCGCACGAGAGAAACTACCCAATACATGATTTGGAGCTTTTGGCTGTTGTTTTCGCTTTAAAAATCTAGCGACACTATCTTCTGGGTTAGAATCTTTTCAGTTTTCTTAACAATTTACAAACTTAACTTAAACAATATACTTAATAAACTCTCTTTGTTTTAGGTGAAAAATTTGAATTATTCACCGACCATAAATCCTTGAAATATCTCTTTACCCAGAAAGATCTGAATCTGCGACAACAACGTTGGTTGGAATTTCTGACATCTTATGACTTAGATATCCAATATAAGCCCGGAAAAGCCAATGTAGTTGCCGACGCTTTAAGTAGGAGACATGCTGTTCTGGCATACCTTGTTATCACTCCTGCTCTCCTTGAGAAGATCGCGAGCAAGCAATATGAAGATGAGTTTCTTCGGGGAATTTATAAAAGAATATGCCAAGGAGAAGACACTAGTTTTGAGATGGATAATAGAGGAGTAATAAGATTAAAAGGAAGAATTTGTGTTCCAGACTTCCCTGATCTGAAACGTGAAGTTCTAGATGAATGTCACAAATCAAAACTCAGTATCCATCCAGGAGATAATAAAATGTATCGAGATATTAAAAGAACGTTTTGGTGGAAGACAATGAAAAGAGACATATTGATATATGTGAGTCGCTGTGCTACTTGTCAACAAATCAAAAGCGATCAAAAGAAAAGGTCGGTTTACTTCAGCCTTTGGAAGTACCAAAATGAAAATAGGATCAGGTATCAATGGATTTCATCGACGGATTGCCACGAACCAATAAGGGAAATGAAGCAATTTGGGTTATAGTGGACCGTCTAACCAAAACTGCTCACTTTATTCCAGTGAAATCCACTCGGACTGCAGCAAGCTTAGCAGGACTATATATAAAGAAAATTGTTCGTCTCCATGGTATTCCCAGCAGTATAGTGAGTGATCGTTATCCGATTTTCACTAGTAGATTTTGGGAGGCATTCCAAGCCGCTTTGGGAACGAAATTAAATTTCAGTACTGCTTATCACCCACAATCTGATGGGAAAACTGAAAGGATTAACCGAATTCTAGAAGACCTTTTGCTTGCTTGCATTCTCGATTTTGGTGGTTCTTGGGAGGACCATTTACATTTGGTCGAGTTCTCTTATAACAACCGCTATCAGGACAGTATAGAAATGACTCCTTACGAAGCTTTATATGGTCATCTGTGTCGATCACCTACATTATGGATCGAATCAAGTGATAGACTCATCCTTAGACCAGACATGATTAAAGAAGCCACGGAGAAGGTTGATTTTATTCGAAAGAAATTAATAACTGCTCAAAGTCATCAGAAGAGCTATTATGACCGCCGAAGAAGATATTTGGAATTTCAAGTTGGAGATTCTGTATTTCTGAAGGTGTCTCCGATGCGGGGTGTATTAAGATTCAGGAAAACTGGAAAGCTAGCACCGCGTTATATTGGTCCTTTTTCTATTCTGGAAAGGATTGGTCCTCTGGCATATCGAGTGCAGTTACCCAACTGGCTGTCTGGCGTGCATGATGTGTTCCACATTTCTAATCTTCGGAAGTATGTGCACGATCCAGATAGTATTATTAAAGAAACCGCTCAACAGGATCTAGAGATTACTCACAATTTGGCAGTACAGAGGGAACCGATAAAGATTGTAGATCTTGATGAGAAGCGATTGAGGAACAAAGTGGTCAAACTGGTCAAAGTTCAGTGGAGTGGCGATCGAATGGACTGTACTTGGGAACCGAAGATAATATGAAGAAATCATATCCCAATTGCAGAGTAGACAACTCGGCGTAAACTGGTAAGCCATTTCCTTATTATTTCTAAATTCGTATATTCTTTGTTTGGTTTTTTTCTTCAAATTTCGAGGACGAAATTTTCTTAAGGGTGGATATTTGTAACATTCCGAAATTTTGAATTCTAAATTCGGTAAATTATTTGGACTTTTAAATTTAATTTGAGAAATTTCAAGAGAAATAAAATATTATTAATATTAATAAAAGAAAGATATATGAAATTAAATAAATGTCTGGTAGTTAAGTTTTAAATAATAATAATAAATAAATAAAAACATATAACAAGCAAGAAATAAAATATGTGTTAATAAAACTTCAATTTCTTTGAGTCTAAATTTTTGAATTTATAAAGTATACCTATGTAATTTATTTAATATGTATTTAAATTTGAAATGTTCTCTATTCAATGATATGAGTTAATACAACAAAAGTGTACAAACTAAAGAAAAAAATCTATTGACAAAGAAAATTAGTACTTGCATGAATTTAAAGTAAGATGGCTGTAAACAAGCATGAGCAATAAATGCCAATTACTCTTCAGCATATACAAGATCACATCAGCCGAGTAAAGCATGGTTAAGTCTTCTTTTATATACCTCAGCTTACACACAATCTTTTATATATACATCAATCCTCTCAGTTCATTCGTTCAACAAAATATAGCATGCCTGAAAAAAAATATATAAATAATCAAACAGCATGGGATGTGAACATATAAGGAAGTATGGACATTAAATGCTATCTACTCTTAGTACAAAAGCAAGTCAATTCGAATGTAATAAAAATCATTTCAGCCGAAATTAAGTTTGGCTTAGTCAAATAAAAAAAAATGAAAAAAATTCTGATCGAAGGACTTGCTTGCACCAATACGCCTACCTGTACAAAACTATTTACTTTATATATACATGCAACTTAGTATAGTTCGTTCAAAACAGAAACATAGCAAGCCAAGAAAAAAAGAAGAAGTAAAACATCACTATTTTTATAAGCTTAGAGGAAAATCATCCAACGAAACAGAACAGAAAAGAAGATCAACTACAGATTTTCAAAACAAGTAAAAGTGCTCTCTGTTTTAAAATTTTCAAGTGAGTAAACCTTTGTTCTTACAATCTTTTTGTTTCCGTGTGGATGTTGAATGATGTAGTGAAGTTAAAATTTTGTTTGTATCTTGAATATATGAATGAATGTTTGGTTGTGCATGTTGATTTTACAAATTTCATTCTCCGTTTTAGTTTCAGAAAAACAAAAGCGAAAACCTGATGAACCTTTCTTTTTCTTCTTTCCCCCTGTTTCCATTTTCTATTGAATTTGAAAGGAAAAGAAAAAGAAAAATGGAGTATATTTTTAAACCTGCACCAACTTTTGATAAAGCAAAGCAGTTTGAAAACTTTCTTTTTTTCCTAGAAACTAAACAAACACACTAATTTTTGGTTGCAGGTCAACCCATATCAAAGAAAAATCTAAATCTCCTTCTCTCTTTGATTCTAACAAAGATTTTTTTTAAACAAGTTAAATATTGTTTTTTTAAACCTATATTTCATATCAGTTATGAACTAAAACAGGGTTATAAAGTTCTTCTGGGAATTATAAAACACAGCCACAATTCAGAATTTCAAGAAAATTCGAACTTCATAAAATTTAATCTCAATAATACCAATTGAATCTACTTCAAAAATGATGATTTTTGAAACAAAAACGCAAATTTTCCATTGAGTTATCATTGAGATTTTTGGAATTTTCTGAAAAATGAACATATGCTAAATTCCAGCGACCAAGATGATCGTGGCCCTCATGCTCGATGTCGTTGATAGTTTGGGTATCGTGGATCACTAGAAAAATACGAGAAAAATTTATTAATAACGGGATCTTTTATTCTAGATCGAACTAGGGTTTAAGAACCCATCCTTGTTCACGATAGAAACGACGGTGCCGCACCATCCACAAGTGATCGGACTTCACATCATGGGTGCTAAACGTGGGGTGACACGTGTACGAAGCAATTGGTCCAAAGTTGATGGCCGATAACGGCCAGTGTTGGTGGCGCGAGGCGAATATCCGATGACGTGCCTGATTGTTGTTTTGGTCCTAATGCTCGAATTGTGTTTTCGAAATTAATTTGAGATTTGGGTGTTCGTAACGAGTTGGGGGGATGGACGTCGGTGTGTTGGTGGCCGTAGCTTCGTCCAGCGGTGGCGAAACCCGCCGTGCACGATAATTGTCCTTGCGTCAGATATGAGTTTCGCGAGGAAACTCGGAGGGATTCGCGAGCGATGAGGGTTGTGACTCGGGTAAGACGCGAGTTCGAGTGAGTTGCCTGGTGCGTGAAACTATTACTTAGTTTAAAGTTTAACTTGCTAAAGAAAAAAAAATGAGGAAGAAACGGGTACAGGAAGGACTCGGGGAAAGTTTGGGAGTTACACGGGTTCAACCCGAGTTTGCGTGGGAGTTTGCTCGGGTTCTACTTTAAGTGTTAACTTGAGAAAAATTTAAAGTTATTAAAAAATAAATAACAGTCTTTGGTTAAATACAACATGAATGGTTTTGAGTTTAATAAATGGCAAAGTAATTAAGAAATTTTATCAATAATTAAATGTTAATAAGTTTGTACTTAAGAGATCTTTTTTATTAACTAATTTAAAACCAATTAATGATTAAGAGTTAACCGATTTAAAATCTAATTAAGAATTAATAACTAATTGATTAGGAAATTAACTAATGGTTTTAAAGAGTAATTAAGAATGATTTATAATTTGCAATTTGCAATTAAAATTGATTAATAAACAATTAAGTGTCTAAATTACTTATAATTAAGAATTGTTAGTTAGATAATTTAAGTTTACCAATTTATAATTTGTAATTAACTAAGTTAATTGATTGAGGAATAAATTATTAACAAAGTTAATTGATATTTAATTAATTTAATTATCGTTAAAAATAATTGATCATTGATTAAAATAAGTATGTGGTTAATGCACTTGAACCACATTGGAAAATAATTAACTTTTGTTATTTCTGTCGTGATCATAATACTGTGTGATGTGAATTATTCGGTGCAAGATTGTGATTGGTGATTTTATTCTGTATTGATGAGAAAACCCTGTTTACCCGTAAAATGACATTTGAATTTCGATGCGACAGGGAGTCGGATTCGGTTGGTTATCCGAAACCCACATCGAACCTATGAATTTTTGTAAACGACATATCCACATGTTTTTAAAATTTACTCTCACTATTCGGTTTAGCCGGGAGAGGACCTTTGTGTCGTATAACCCAGTCTGAATATGTGATTCGACGTTATGGATAGTATTTGAAGACCAGTGATGAAGACCGGGTATTTGCGAGAATGATAGGATGACCTATCGATTGTCTCTGCACCGAGTAGCTACGGTGTAGAGATTCCTTATGTGATGGGAAATCCGATCGGGATTGTGGACGCCTAGAATGCAAGGACTTCTTCGGAAGTGCCTTCGGTTCTGTTCGAACCCAGAACAGACTTGTATGGATTGTATGTCTGACATTACCATTGAGATATAAAGCAGATTTCTTTCAAACACATTTCTGTTGGTGGCGGAGAATTTATTCTCTTAGCTTAACACCCTTCTCTGAGACGTACGAGCTCAGAGGTTATGTAGTTGAAAGTTATCAGTAATATATTTCCAACTTGGTAATGCGGCATGCTGAGTGCTGTTGATCATTTGTTGATCAAAGCATGGCTTTGTGAAAAGCGTAGCTTTGTGGACGAGACTTCGTCGAACCTCACACCCCGGAATGGTCGAAACAGGAAAGATGCGGCAAGGTTATTGGGGGTAGCGCCCCTTAGGGTATGTGCATTTCCTTCTGGATAGAAGTGGTATCATGGTATGGAGCCCAGATACTTAACTTATGTGGATATCACACACACACACACACACACACACACACACACACACACACACATATATATATATATATATATATTACTTTGTGATTTGTTGCTGGGGCCCCGGATAAAGGTTGGTTACAGCTGGGGGATGGCATACTCGTGTCAGTAGTTACCCAGTTAGGGGTAACCAGACCTTGTGTTGGCAGAGATCCGGTTAGGTTCTCGGGTCGTCCCTCTAGAGGCGTACCCATATGGCCCGGGAAGTTCCTTAGCCAGACCATTTGTTGGAAATCCAAAGAAACAATACGAGCCCTGTATGGTTTTAGTTGTATAACCTGCCATGTATCGTGGCGGTAACCTGCCACAAAACATGGTAGCTATAGTTGGCATAGTTCGGAATGTCTATGCTGGCTAAGATTAATATTCTATTTTCGAAATGCTTCCTACACTATGCACTAATAGTAATAATATCAAAGAAATTTTCTCGTAGTAAGCATATTTGACTATCATAAGAAAAACTCTCCTCCAATTCTGCGATTGCATTGTGTGTGTGGCGGGAGGTCTTATGGTCGTTTCATTTTAAAAGTATACCGAAATTCTTTTATAAATTTAGTTCTTTAAAAGCAACTGTTTTTGTTTACTCATACCAGTCCCATGACTGACCTAGAGTTAATTGTTTCTTTCCTAAGCTCTGGATGCCCATAATTTTTACTCGGGCAGCCTAGTAGCAGGTTTTCCGTACTCTGGAGTAAGCAGTATTTTGAAGCTTTTGCTTTGGAGATATCTTAGGAGCTTTTGGAGATCTCAGGTGTTTAGCTTTTGGGAGTTCGTTATCACTTCTTTCATTCGAAGACTTTTTGGATATATGGTCATTGTTGTATTATTATGATGTTATTCGGAGTTGTGGTGTATGTATTAAATACTCTGATGTAGTAAATGGATATTATACTGTTGTATCTGTGATATATGCATGATATTTATTCTGTTCCGCTGTTTTATATTTATCTGATGTTGTTATAAGCTCCATCCGAGCTGAAATTTGACGTTCGAATCTTCGGCAGTTGAATACAAGTGAGGTATTTGATGTCGACTCTTGAACGATGAATTTTGGGTCATGACAAGGACCACCTCAACTGCTGTAGATCAGGAAGGATGAGGTAAACAAAACCCCCGATCAGCTACCCGCTACATGTCAGATCTCAGATAGACCTTCAGATCCACAAGGCCCTGTCACAAGGGAGGAATTCCAAATGCTGATGCAGGAACTGACTCAGAGCTGCCAGCATCTCACCCAGCAGATCCGTGCCAACCGACTGAATGAGGAAAGGCGAACGAGATCCAGAAGGGATCGTGCTTCCTATTCATCCACCGAAAGCTCAACTTCCTTCGACTTCAACCATCGATCTGCACGTCCACGGCTGAATGGAAGCTACACGTGAGCCCCAGGAATCAACGTACTCTGAATCTTGGACAAGATGAAGCTGGTCCTTCTACGAGGCACCAGGCTGGACCTTCCTCCCGAGGAGGGGCACTTCCCTATTATCCCACTGATAGCCATGCAACCGCCACTGTCGTAGACTTGGAAGCTGACCTTCGAAACCGAGTAGATCCGACCCTTCGCCAACACAATCATGCTCCTGAACTCTATGTGCCCGAAAATCTAGAGCCAAGGAGGTGAGACACAGACCGTCGACCACGCCCGAACCGTCCACGCAACGTGGAACCCAACCACGCCTTGGCCCAGAACGTCCAAATGCTAGACGTTCCAACCATGATCTGTCAAATGATCCACGAAAGTCAAGGCCTCACCAATGATGATTGGGGAATCTCCTGAAGTCATACTCCGTTCACTGGTGGCATCCACTATGCTGAACCATCTCGCCGATTCTGGATACCAACTTTACTTGTTTATGAAGGGAGCTCAGATCCTAATCAGCACATCCTAAAGTATGAATGGCTCATGAACGCTGCTCGAGCTGACGATGTGGTTAAATGTATAAGTTTTCCTATTTCCCTAGGGGGCATCACAACCACATGGTTTAGTCGTTTACCACCTCGATCCATTTCATGCTTTGATTAGTTGGCAACCAAGTTCGTTGGACAGTTTCGTATGCATGTCACGAGGCCGAAGGATGTTAACATCTTATCCAACGTTACTCAAGCCCTAGGAGAGACACTCAGACATTATCTGAAAAGGTTTCACGCTACCTGTGCTGAGGTCAGAAATCTAAATGAAAATTCAATCTTAATGACCTTGACTAAGGGAATCGACCTCGATTTCGAATTTGGCAATTGGTTGGCTGGGAAGCCACCCGCATAGTGGGATCATTTCTATGCTAAGGCAGCCCATTTCTTGAGGAGAGAAGAAGCTAGATGATCTAGGAAGCATGACGATGCGGGTCTCAGTATCGAAGGCATTTAAAGTAACGTTGCTGTGAAACAAACCGATAAGAGTTCCGGTAAAGTGCAGTTGAATATACAGAATAAGCAGAGGCAGCAGAAAGGCAATGGAGGTCATGGCAAGGAGAAAGATCCAAATCGAGGACCGCGACGCAGAGCTTCCATGTTTGACCAATATACTCCCCTAAATACATCCCCGAGAATGTTTATTTGTAAACATGTAGTACTGGACAGTATAAGAAACAGCTTCGAAACAATCATCTGAGAAGCAGATTCAAACTGGAAAATTCTGTAGATTCCACGATAGTTACGGCAGCAACACTAATGAGTTCCGTTACTTGCAAGATATTATCGAGAAGTTGATTAGAGAGAGGAAGTTGGAACAATTTGTATGGACGCCATAGAATGAAGGTGCGGGCCCATCGAACCCAAAACATGGTCAAAACCAGGCTAGGCCAGAAGAATCCGTGCGTACTGGCAGGAGGTTGGTTATTAGTACAGTCAGCGGTGGTCCTCATCCAGCGGATCGAAGCTGGAGGGAAATGGAGTCATATTCCAGTTCGATTAGGCACGCGGATTTCGAATGTTGCAGTATTGTTGATGATTGGACACCGGCGAAACAACTGAGAACGATGACAGACGACATCGTTTTTCGGCATGGAGATGCTGATAGAGTCGGAGCCCTCACTGTCGATCCATTAGTCACATCGGATCAAATAGGTCCTGCTTAGATGATGAGGATCTTGGTAGATAGTGGAAACTCAGTGAATATTCTTTTTAAACGAGCTTATGACCAGATGAAAATGGAGGCGAAGGATCTAAAGCCGTGTCAGTCTCACATACATGGCTTTAATGGGAGTGCAACGATACCTTCTGGGATGGTGGAATTGCCAGTCGAGTTAGGAATTGGAGATCGTCGGAGAGTCCAGATACTATAGTTTGTTGTGTTGGATATTAATTCTTAGTATAATGTTTTCGTGGGCCGACCTGCCTTAGCTAAATTCATGGCAGTCATTGCCCCATGGTGCTTAACTCTTAAGTTCTCCATGGACAATGGGGTTGGAGTTGTTCAAGGAGATCAGGTGGCTGGACGCGCCTGTTATATTTCTAAGCTGCGGGATGCGCAGCGTAAGGAAAAAAAACATGGGCGTGGAGGAATCTCTCTACGTCCGTTTTTCAGAGAATTGACAACTAACGCCTGGGCTTAGGCCTGGGCGCCACAACCAATTCCTTAAGGACCTTGATCCCAAAATCTTCGGAGTTGACATGCTTTATTCATTCATTTAGTCTACTTTTCATTTGAAACTTGTTTATGCCTTTCAAAATTTGAACTTGTAATAAGGCAACTGACTTTTCTGTACTTTCTTATTTCACAATGAAATGTAAACTCGTCAAGTCAAAGTGGCGATTCTTGAAATGCATCATGCGACCATCACAACCCATGAAGAGTCAAGTTCCATCCTACGGTGGGACTTATTCAAATAAGGAGTGACTGTGATACGACCAGTCACTCGCTAAGTGAAACCCCAGGCCCGAGGGCAAACAACTACACTGAAGCCAAAGAGGATTGATACATGACAATCCTTCAACAAACTCCGGTTCTCAGAGTGTGAGTTGGAGTATAAACTGCAAATCTAAAACGTGGGTTTGAGGAGGGTGGACCCGTCCACCCACGACTTCGCCCATGTACAATCTAAACTCAAGGAGGATGGATCCCTTCATCCACGACCTTGTCCCCTATTTTGCAAGCTCGAGGCAGATGGATTCGTCCATCTATGACTTCATTTGCCTACTCAGGATGGATGTGATCCGACCGTCCACGTCTCTGATCAACTTATCGTTCTCGGAGTGCGAACGAGATTCCAACACTTAGGAAGATGTGACTGACCGTCTGTCGATCAATTTCAGATTTCTAGAGTGCAAACTGGAGTATGAACATTAAAATGAGTGTGACTAACCACCCACTGATTAACCTAAATCCCCAGAGCGTGGACTGGAGTATAAACATAAATTGGGTGTGACTGACCACCTGCAAATCAACCTAAGTCCCAAGAGTGCGGACATAATTCTAATTATTAAACGGGTGTGACTGACCGCCCGTAGAACAACTTAAGTCCCCGGAGCATGGACCTAATTCTAAATACTAATGGGTGTGACAGACCGCCCCTCAACCAACTCCATATCCCTGGAGCGTGAATTGGAGTATAAAACATTAAACGGGCGTAATTAACCGCCCATAAAACAAGTCTTATCCTCGGAGCACGAATATGACTCCAAGTATTAAACGGCTGTGACCAACCACCCATGAATTATTTTATGTCCCCGAAGCGTGGATGTGATTCTAAATGATGAGCAGGAGCAACCGACCGCCAGCACTCAAGCTCGATCCCCAGAGTGCGGATGCAAGTACTTGTCGATGAGCGACTGTCGATCGACCACTTCAATTCATCCCCAAGACTAGGGGCAAAGCCCGAGTACCAGCTACTGATCAAGACAGTGCATATTGGACTCGACTTAACATTTGGTTATGACTCGAAGCCATGACTTCGGGGCTTAACAACCGAACTCAAGTCCGATTCAGGGACTAAGGCCTCGCAAGTACATTGAATGAAAATTCGAGCGCTAAAACACTTAAGCAAATAAACACAGATTTATGTTGAAGACAAAATGGAATTTCTTTTCAACTATTCTTTGAAAGGAAAGGATAAACACAAAAAATTATTTCAAGAATTCCTATAGGCAGGGGCCGAACCCGCATCTATACATGGCCTATGGGAAGCAAAAAGGAATTCCCATCTATGTACTAAAAATGGGAGGAGCATGTCTAATCCCTCGGCTTCTTCTTCTTCTTCCTCGGCGTCGACCCACTAGAACTACCGCTCGGATGCCTCTTAGAGGCTTTACCTTTTGTTGGTCGATCTCCGGTCAAGAGGATTACCGAGGTCTCTTCCTCCAAACTCACGAGGATCGGGATACTTTCTGAATGCGTGGTTGGAGGAACAAGGGCACTTTCAATATAGTAGAACATAGGAGGTACGCCGGTAATAATGATTGTACCGCCGGGAGAAATCATACGCAAAGGGGCCAGACCAGGACCCTCCATACCATCTCCAATGCTACTGGCCTGTGCGGTTGCTTCCATTTCAGTATTGATCTCCGCCATTACCTCTTCCTCATGAATTGATTGAGCGTCCATGGAAATGCTTCTAGTTGGGCTCGAGGAGTTGGCTGTGAATGCGCCTTCGCTTAGACAAAAGGCAAGTCCGTAAATGGATCGCTTTAACGACCAAGGAGTTCTTCCATCATTTGTTCGTCAAGTATAAAATCACTCTCACGAACTTCTCCAATCGATGTAGCATCTATATTGGTCGTCGCCTCCGTCATAATAGCCTCTTGGTCATAAGCCACTCTTGGGTTGTAGGAGGCTCGGTCGGTGTAGATCCTATAACTGAATGGAGATATGAAAAGATATTAGTGATATCTTCTGACAACGCTCCTAACTTTGAATAAATACGAGAAGTGTTCAGAATACCTTCCTCATATTGGCTCGCGAGTGGAGCCGGAGCTCCTTTGGAAACATGCTCGCGAACCAGAGACAAACTCAGTTGATCGGGATCAGAAGCAGGCATAACTAGAGGATCTACTGTAGAAGTAAGTTCGGGTTGGGTTGATGCAGGTATTTCAGAACTTGCTTCGTGATGATCAACTGCAAACCACTCTCCAACATCTAGATGCTGAACGACAAGCTTGTCCTTTTCATAAGAGATAATGGAATCATGGAGAACCTTTCTTTCATCCTCAGTCAATATCCGGTTCTCCAGCTCAAACTCATCAATAGACGTTATGTGATGGTTTGCTTTTCATCTTCAACTAAGCGGCCCAAGCATTATACAGACGTGACAGGTAATCTTTGAGCCAGCTCAGGTTACAGTGCTTTAGAACATTGACGTTATATGTGATCAGGAGATCCTCAATGTCACGCTTCAATCTGGCCTCTGTCGCTCTCACTTCACCCTTAACCCTGACTTTGGCTTCCTGAACCTTTAGCGTTGTCGCATCCCTCTTATCCCTGAGCACCATAGCCTGCTCGCATGCTTTTTGGGCGGCTTTATTAGCATCGTTTTTTCTTTGACGACTTTAACAAATTTGGCTTTGAGTTCCTCATAGCACAACGTCCCTTTCTGCTATGACCGTTGTGGTCCTATGGCCCCTCTCTTCGACCAAGACCAAGTGTTCCTGCCTCATTTTCTCCATAGACTTATTTGCCTCATCGACTTTTTGAGTAGCTTCCATCTCTGCTTTCCATGAAGACTCATTCTCATTAGTGAGCACCTAAATTATGCGGTCCCTTTGAGCGAGATTGGTTTCTAGTTTCTCGATTGTCTTTGCCCGCTTAAAGGCCACTGCTGAAACTTTCTCCGCGGTCTTCATCCATTCCCAATATTGACCATAAACATCGTATATGTAGTCGTGCATGGTCTGTTCTGCCTCATTGGGAATTGGCTTTTAGTGTGTAAGGAATATGAAGCCATCAAAGCAGACATTCGGGAAATCCTTTTTCAACTTAGCGATTCTAATTGCTCCTTCCTCAGTGGGTTCTGTAACGGCTTGTTAAGTGGTGACGTTAGTTTCGATCTTTCGACTTTGTTCGTCGGGCCTTGAAGTTTGAGGAGGTGGTACTTGACGTTAAGATTCTGAAGGCTGTTTACCAGAACCAAAAGGTTGCATTGGACCTCTAGGTGGCGGAGAGCGCGACAGGGAATGGCGCCTATACTGCCTCTCCCTTTCCCTCTCCCTCTCCCCCGCTCCCTATCGCTTTCCCTCTCATAGCACTCCCTCTCTTGACTGGAGTAGCCGCGATCACGTTCTCTTTCGGCCTCACACCTGCGAGAGTCGGAATACGAGCTAGATGAATGGCGTGCAGAATGGCGACTACCGAGCATAGATCGCCGCCTTGACATCGTATCTGCAAAATGAAAAGTGAAACAGATTGGTAATCTCCAAAGATAAATAACTTGTGATTGGAAATTGTGTAGTGCCGTGAAGTGTGTGTATGCATGTGCAAATTCCCAAACCAACCAGTTGTAATAACCATACTCGGAGGAGTTGGCTCTCCTATGTCTAAGGCACTTTGATGCCCCTCTAATCATGTATCTTGGTGCAAAGGCAAGTCATTTGGAATGGAGATGTCCGCCAGTCCCGCAAAAGGGCTTTCCATCTACGAAGGATGAATCTATTGACTAGTAGCAGGCAAAGAGACTACGACGATTTTGCACCTTACTAATTTTTAAGCAGTAGACCTGCTCTTCTCTTTTGCTCTAAAGTTCGAGGACTTTGCGAAGGCCAGCTACGGGCTCATCTCCAGCAAGCATATTCTCATCACCGCCTTATTCAATAATTACTATCCCAGGAGCTCTCCTTCGAGCATGCCAGACCGGGGCCGTCCTAAGAACTCCTACGAGTTTGATGCTTTGATCTCTATCATTTAACCTAACGGTTATCAGATTTTCACTCGTATGGACTTCATCGATCTCTCTGTGCTCGACGGGCACCTCTTGAAGAACCCTTACTATCTCCTTAAACTGAGCACCTTCATGTCGCAAAAGTGAAGCTGTAAAAGAAAGAAAGTGTTAGACTCGACATTGACTACTATTATCCAGTTAATTAGCAAAGAGGCTAGGGCACTTACGTCTTGCTTGCCACCGTCTGGTGATCCTCAGTGGACGCCGAACGAAGAATCATTCAGTCTTGAAATAGCTCAGCTTTCTCCAAGCCCCGATAGCGATCTAACAGTTCCTAACTGCCTCTAAGAAAGTGAAGGAAGGGTTGTCCTCGGCTCTTTACGTTGAATAAGAATCTGATCTCTTCTACTGTTAGAGGGCGGAAGAGATGCTCCATGAAGATGACAAACAAACTATTGAGCAAGGCATATCCATTCGGGTGCAGCTAAGATGGAGCGATCCTCAAGAAAATTAAAACTTTTCGTTTGAACTGGTTGAAAGGAGGAAGTGTCTTGGCTACACGCATAAACATGTTGCAGGTTGTGTACCCTTTCGGGGGGTTATGGGTTCTATCATCTGGCCTCGGTAGTAAGACATCGGTCAGTGGTAACCCATGCCTTAGGCAAATCTTGCCTAACATGTCTTCAGAAAATTTGGAGCGGATAGAATCTTGTAGATGTGCAATAAAAACTGCTCCCGGTAACTCATCCGGAGCAGGGCTAATAACTTCGGCTGTGATAGCTAGCATTTCGATTACAAGAAGAGGTGGACTCCGAGCTTCTTGCGACTGTGAGCTTCCGAGTTCCATACCTATTGAACTCAGTAAAAATCATTGTTAGACGACAATAAACACATGTTCCCCTAGTGTGAAGTGCGTGAATGTGTTGCGTAGTGTAGTGCTACATAATACTTAAGAAATTTCACGGGATTTGCGAGATGTTCAAACGACAAGACTTCGAAATTCAATCGGAGTGACCGTCATCACTGACTGTCGCAACTGTGCCGTCCAGATTTCAGAGATCGATCCAAGTTAAAGTTCGTCAAATTCGTCAAGTTACAGTTCCATCGACGAGCTTCGAAGTGCAGTCAAATATGCAGTGAAACGACTAAGTCCAATTATGCAAGGAAGAAACTCGTCGGAGTCAAATGTTCAAGTGTGCAAAAATTTCGTATCCATCAAAGTTTGGACTTTGATCGATCGCCAGGATTACAATTTGTATCGGTCATGGAAACTGCAGTTCGTGTCGATCATGGTACACCGCTTCGTATCGATTACCCAAAGGTTATTTCGTATCGATCCAAAATTCCCTACTTCGTATCGATCAGTAGCGACATTTTTTTATCGATCGCCAGGCCTAGAATCGGCCACGAATACATGTAGAATGGCACAAGAATTCGAATCTCGTCATTTATATGTGGATTTAATGATTAATTACCTAAATTTAAGTGTGGATTCGATGGATTAAAAGAGCTGTATGGATTTGGGGGCAAGAGCAATTTCTATTTCTCGGTTTTTGATTGATATGAAAGCAAGGGAAAAGTGAAAAAAGTAAATAAAAAAAAAACTAAGTTCTAAAATTTTTTATATGGATATGAGGCCAAGATGAGGAACGATTCGTCTCCCAGTTATAATTGACCGGTGGGTACAGTCTCCCCTCCAACCGATACGAAGTGACCTATTCATATCCGTTTACCATCGATCTAGAGGACAACTTTTCATACCCATCAAGCTATCGATGCGAAAGACAACACAAAGACTCGTTTGGACCTTTTAGACCCATCAGAGATTCATCGATACGAAATTGCAATTTCGTATCCATTATTTTGAAGTCCACATAAGTTTGTATCCATCGAAACGAAATATTTTAAAAGGCCAACCGACTTGTATCAATCCCCATCGATACGAAGATAGTTTTCCAACTGCTCAAATCGATCCAGGAGAGGATAGATATGAAACTCGATTCAAAAAAAACAAAACAAAAATTTGATAATGACTCATGAACGTGAAAACGTTAATGGGAATCAAGTTAACAAAAGTTCATGCATGACGAACTAACATTTAATTTCAAAATTAACAGGAATTGAATGCTCACCTAGTGACAGTTACAACAATGAACAACAAATTGCTAACACTCGACACTCAGTTACAACAGTGCACTGTACGCTCATTAGTAGTCTATAATTCAATATTTATATTATCGACATATCAATCGAAGGTTACATCTTTTAATAAAAGACAGCTATTCAACGAATCGAACATAACTTTTCAGACTGAAGGTCGCAGCTTTTCAAAGCACGTCATGTTCATACAAGATGTACTTTGGTTGGCAAATGCTATCCCTCCTTTTGGCAAGGCTGTGATACCGAAGAATTGACTGGAAACCAAAGATAGTCTGTCACAAAGATCGGACATACACAGATCTACTATGGATATTGGAAAATTTGGTCCGAGCCCGGGTCGAGCTACAATTGATATGATATGACAAGTAAAGCTATAAAAGTCAACGTTCCAAATTTTAAGTCAATCGGAGTTAGTATGCATGAGATATGGATCGATCAAAATCAAAGGCAAAGGCATTAGTTCGTATCCATCAAAGTTTAATCCATTTCATATCCATCATGATCGATTATCTTTGTATCCTTCGACAATTGACGTTTCCTATCGATTCCATTCGTACGCACTTCGTATCGATCACCCCACCTACCTAGTTCGTATCGATCAACCAACAGATCGGTACGAAACTAATGCTTTCTATTGATACGAAGTGACCCATGGTAATCAATACGAATCCATCAAGTATCGTCGATATGAAGCAGTGTCCAAGGATCGATGCAAACGAGTTAACAAACATCGATACGAATTAGAACGGAGGCTATCAATACGAAGCAACTTCAAGGGAACGATACGAAGTGGAGCACAGAGCATCAATACGAATGGCCTCTCTATTCATCGATTCGAAGAGCATTTCCCAGGGTCGATACAAACAAAGCATGTAAAAGTGGAAGACTAGGTCACTCGGCATGAAATGTGTATCGATCCTAATATAGCGCCGCGTCACCCTGATCGATATGCATGGTATCGATACGAATGTCCATGGATACGAAGGGATCGATACGAAGACGATCCAAATTTGGATCGATCATAACTCAAAATCTACAAGTCCAAATGCTATCGAATTTTCAAAGAAGCTTGTGTACCACTTCTACTTGGTCTCTAATCGATCTCAACCTAAATGGAGTCGTTTTTTATTGATACGAATTGTATATGTATCGATCATTGATCGATCCCAAATGTCCAGGGATCGATCTGGTGGGCTCACCTACGTAAGAGAAGCGGACTTTCGAGATCTGAACCAAATATTTTCAGCCTACCCTATAAATAAAAGTCATAGACCTTCAGAAAAGGAACTTTTGACTCTTCTACATCGATGCTCCGCTAGAAACTCCATTGTATCTTGAGTGCTTGAGTGTGTACTATTGTAATCGGTTGTAATCAGTTAGCAAAGTCAATAAAACAACAGACTTTCGGTGGATGTAGGCTACAACGTTGGACCACTATAAATTCTCGTGTTTTTACATTTCTGTTTGTCGGTTTTGGGCGTGTATGTTAGATTAACCTCATTTTTCATTTATATTCTTCATTTTAATCCCTTCAAATACGTCGGAAGTGTGTTATGTCCAATTTTGGTACAAACAACATGTATTTTTAAAAGACAATAATTTGAAAAATGAAATTAACATAAAAAATAAAAAGTAAATTTATATCTTTGAAAACAAATTTTGTAACTTTGAAAAACCTAAACCCATTCCATGGACTATTCTTTTTTGCATTTTCATCCATTCACATTGTAGAACCACTTAATCAACACAAACGATAATATTAGTTGTACCACCTATTGGAAACCATTGATTGTTTTCTTAATACCAATTTAATGTGTTAAAAACATATACAAATAATAGAGTATAAGTTAATAAGGTCTTTTGGTTGTGATTTTAGAGATCTTGGATTTGAACATTTGAAACATCAAAATGAGTGCTTTTCTTAAATAAAGAATCGATCGTATCATGAAGAAAGGTGTATATATAAATACTTAAAAACACTCTCTTACTGAGAGGCTATAAAAAAGAAGGTATTCAAATATATGAAAAGAAATATAATACATTTAAATCTCTTTATTTTAATACAATATGATATCAGAGAATATACGAAAATAAAGACTTTTTTTATAACAGGAGTGATACTTGATTTAAGCATAAGATTCATATGAAAAAGAAGACATTGATGATTTTTACCAACATTTAAAAAACAAAAGCTATGTGTAGATTTTTAGTTGTATGAATTTTTTGTATAATAAAAAAAGTGGTCAATATTCAATTTCATAGGTGCCTTTTACTACAATTTATTTTCACAATTACAAAGATGGTAATAAAATATTATGATTGTTTTACCAAGTATTCCACAATCCATACAAATATCATAAATTCATTGACGGAACTCTTCAAATTTTAGATATGAATAAAAAGTTAGTGTTTGATCATTTATGAGTTTTTGAAGCCTTCAAAATTTTCCTTTGAAGGGTTATGAAGAAAACTTCTTCCCCTACATCGAAGCCAGAAAGAGACTTAGGAGTAGGCATAGTCGTTCTATCATAAGCAACCATGCGACTTGGATCAAGAAGCCCTTGAGGGCGAGTGTCGAGAATAACGGGGAGGAAGCTGGCGAACAGGTACAAGATTTTTGCCTTTTAGACAATACATGAAAATGACCCGTCCTTTAGCTTCGTTGGAGGATGACCCACATTAGCACCAACTCGAAGGGGAGACCTCCCTTTGAAGATGCACTTCTCCCTCGCCTTAGCACGAGCTTGCTCTTCTAGTTGAGTAAAGCATCTACGGCTACATAACACACTGACCAACATTGGAACATTATTTTGAAAATAGATAAGAAGCATGTTATGTATGCATGAATGCGATGCAGTGTGAGTGGTGCATATGTGTAAGATGAAGCAGATATCGACTTTATCTACTAATTCACCTCATCGCGTATAATTAAACCCTTTGAATATGTAGGGATAAGATTAGAGTCTGAATGCTCATTCATCTATCTATTCCCCGCAAATAGTTTAAAAGAAAACTTTGTGCGGTTTTGTTGGATCATTTCATCTCCTTCTTCACCAACATTGCCCTTATTGTTAGAATTGCTATTTGTTTGGTTGATGGATGAACTTCCTCCACTTTCAACTGCTGCGTTGGTTTTATTAATGGACTGGATGTCGGAAGCAATCCCGAGATCGAAATATTCATTTTCTAGCCAATCTTGAAAATTATCCAAGTTAGTAGGTGCTTAGGCTTCTAGCTCAAAGGTTAGTGCTTGTTCTGTACGTTGGACGTTGCTAGGGCCCTCTCCTTCGATGGTTGATTGATTTGGCCCAAGGTAAGGAAAACTGCAAGTGGTTTTTCTTCTCTTCTTCTGAGGTTGTTTGGTGGTAGGAGGTCTTATGCCTCCAATAGGTCTACCTATGACAATCAAAGATACCATTCCAAATTATTAAAATTTAAGCATACATACATACATACATACATACATACAACATGCATGCATGCATGCATGCATGCATACATACATACATATTGGAGCGTTCAATGACATCTCAAATAGTGCGGCATAACTCCTTGATTTCCACAACACAATCTGAATTAAATGATATGGTTTTCTCTCTCTTTCCACTAACTTTTTTTTTTTGATTCGGATCGTGTGGTAGAAAACATTGGGCTACATGGGTGCTGCAAAATAAGGGTGCCATCGAGCGTTTCTCATATATACATACATATATATTGAAAATGTGTATGTGTATATGTGTGCGTATTGAAAATGGGTTCATATATTAATAACTAACAAATATAGTACATGCATAATATAATGCAATAAACACAAATACACAACGCTTGCTTACGATCACAAACTTCTTTATCCATCAATCTACCCAATTAAGTCCAACTACTAAAACATAATCTAGCTCAATAAAATGCAGGCTTCATAGCAGTATATAGTAAACATCATAATGCAAAGCACTAAGAAATAATGTAATCCTTCAGCCTGGAACCTTTGCAGTTGAATGGCAAACATCTTGTTTGTTCAATATTCCACATGGTCCAAATATCTACATATTACAAGTTCCAACCCAGCCGATGAAGACCTTTGCAAAACTCTCCAAAGTAGCCGCAAGAAAACTCACATGACTCTTACTTCCTGCAGTCTCATGAGTTCTTCTTCTACATTGCAACCACAAGAGCAGATCTACACATTGTGCAGAGTATGGCTCTCTAAAATGCCCATGCTAAATTGCCATGAAGAAAATCGACTTAACCTTGTCAAAATTTTAAATCACGTCCAAATACTGAAACCTTTATAATCAAGATCAAAAAATGCCAAAATATAATATTTTATATCGTTATGGCTATGCGATTGCAGACTGTACATCACGACCGAATAAAACCATGAGAAAATGGCCATTTGTTAAAACTGAAACGCTTTGAAATTGGCAGTTCGATTGATACTATGAATTCAATTTCGCCAATATAAAGTAACAAATACAGGATATGTAAAAGATCATCTTTTCATTCCAGATCCTAGAAAGCACACGCTCGAAATACATGACTTTGAGTCTCTGTGGGCATAAATCGTCAATCCTAAAATCGCCAAAACTAAATCTATAAACGATTGAGGAATCTTACCCAAATTCGTGTATTCATGGGTTCCTGCATCCTCAAATCGAAGTTGAACTACAAAACGGAGATGAATCGTTGATGCAATTTCGCCCAATAATGCATCTCCCAATTTTTGAATCTCTGTATGGATTGGAGTGGATTGGCATAGGATTTGATCACATGACAACACGATTTCAGGCAAGTTTCATAAGGCATACGGGATCCCAAGAATTTGAATTGTAATCGCCTACTAGTATCTCCCCCATATGAGAGAAAAGCACACACCCCCACTGTATGTATTTTAGTTAACATTTAGTTATGAGTATTCTGTTTAAAATTAATTATTACTCTTGTAATCAAAAAAATAATAATAACATTTATTTATTTAATTAAACGTTTTGATAAGTTTCGAAAATGTTATTTAATTGACCTTAAACAATTTATGATAAATTTTCAACTATAACTTTACATATACATATATCACTATATATATAAGTTTAAGATAAATTTTCAACTATAACTTTACATATGCATATATCACTATATATATAAGTTTAAGATAAATTTTCAACTATAACTTTACATATGCATATATCACTATATATATATATATATATATATATATATATATATATATATATATATATTAGTTAACTTTTAATTAATCAAATTAATTAAATGTTAAAAATTTCAAAAAATACTAAATTATTTCTCAAAACAATTTTGAATTTTTTTAAATTTATTTAATAACGTTTATAAAATTTCCTTTTATATTTTAAACTTAATACATATCGTATATACATTTATATTATACTCATGTTTATGCTTCATTATATTATCTTGTCATGTTATTGAATATATACGTCATATATAAAACACCCACACCCCTTAATATATCCAAAAATGACACACCAAAGGATTTATTGCGTTATAGGTACAACTAAATCATTATAGAGACTAAGATTCACAAATAAAATAAGAAAAAACAACGGAAATGTTTAAATAATAATTTGTCATTAAAACTTCACTTCAAAATAAGTTATAAAAACATAACATGTCTCATGAAATTACATCTCAGTCTCACATAATCATAGTACAAAAGTAACAATAATAGTAGTAGTAGTAGTAATAATAATAATTAATAATCCCTTTCACAAGTGCCAAATCCATCATAACCAAATGAAAAAGATGAAAAGAAGAAGAATACATCTGAAATGAGAAAAATCCAGGAATGGGTCTCCAAGCAACTTGTATCAACTCAACTTTGCTGGCCTATTGGGGGAAAAAGGGAAATAGAGGAGTGTGTCAGACAATAAGTCTGATGAATGAAAGTAATTACTAGCATTTCTAAGCAAGATAAGGATAATAGACTAAGCAATAGTTCTAGCTTGAAAGGAAAATACAGAAAATATAAAATCGAGATAAAATATTGTTTCAGATTATGTTTGATTGTTTGCTTTGATTGTTTGATTTGATTATTTGCACTTTTCTTAAACTGCTATGATCAGGCTGAAACCCTAATCCCATCTCAATTGCTAACTTGATTAGGCTAAAATCTTAATTTTACCATTTGATCGGTTTATTCTATCTCTATTGTGCCACTGTGAACCAATCATGTTGGTCACTGCAAAAAGACACCTCTTTAGCGCTTAGGATGCAGTAGCGAATTATTTACCCTAATCGATGCCGCATGGTCGGTCATTGCCGGTACACACTAAGTGTCGCACCCTATTTGACCCTTTACTTACCCTAATCAGCATAAGCGTGTCCAGCTTCACCTAACTATTGTGAGTCCATCAGTCCTAGACTTGAAAGGGAATGCTTCCCAGCCTTTCCTAATTGTTGTGAGACCATTAGTCCTAGACCCGAAAGGGAATGCTGCAGGTGCTGGTCCTAATAAACAATCTTCTAATTTTGCTCCCCTTGTCCAAATCCCTAGATTTGAGCCTCTATCTATTGGCCACTTATTTACCTTAATCAGCATAAGCATGTCCCAGCCTCACCTATCTGTTGTGAAACCATCAGTCCTAGACCTGAAAGGGAATGCTATCTGTATGGGCTCTACTTCTATATTGGCTTATTAACTTAATCTAATTTTTAAAATAAGCCTCTTTTGTTATTTCTCCTATATTTGCTTATTAACTTAATTCAAGATCTAAGTTTTAATATAAGCCTCTTCTATTTTCTCTTTTAGTTATAACCACTTGTTATAATCATGCTTGCAAATATCTAAAATTTTCCTATGTCAGTCCATCTCTGTATTATGTCAGTTTTTCTTATTTTACATTTGATTTCTGTAAATTTAGTGTTTTCCTATTTTAATCCATATTAGCGAATTCTTCTCCTTTTAATATACTATTCGCGTAAAAAGGGATTAAATTTTTATAAAAAGAAACTAACATTTACAGGCTAAATTCCAACTTGAAACAGATGTAAATAAATGTACATAGCTGTAATTAACTGAAAATAACTAAATAAAATAGCTGAATAAAAATAGACTGAAAATAAATTCTAAAATTTACTTAAAAACTGACTGTAAATAAACTTACATAAAAACTGTCTCAAAATTGTAGAAAAACTACAACTATTGAGAACATTATTATTTTAAATTGCTTATAAATCTAAAATAATTACAGAACACTCAACTCTGGTCCTTAGCTCTAGTCCTGGGCCTTCCTGGATCCACTTCTAGGGCGTAGAATATTTTTATAAAAAAGATCTTCTTTCCAGAAAAATTTTCTTTTAGGATTCAGCCTCAGGCAATGAACCCAATTGGAAGAAAATCTAAATGAGAAAAATAGCTAGGCGTATGGTTCTGTCTATAGTGTGACTTAGTAATCTTAGGCCGTCGGATTTGAAGATTAAATCTGGTGCAACCACGTCATAGGCTCGCTAGGAACTGTCGGATGCAGCTAAGAACGCATGAGATTTGACGAAAATTGCAAAATAGGTTGTTTGGCTCGTATTTAGACAAAATAACATCTAAGTGTTTTGGCGTGTCGACCTAAAGGTCGACCCGACTCGACCCTTATGGGGTCTTTTTTTTTTTTTTCGGTCTGATTCTTATTTCTCTTCTAACTTCTTCATATTAGCTCGGATTTCGATAAGTAATATAGGGAAATTGATAAGAAAATGGCCATGGATTCAATGGTGCAACTTTCGTAGCTCGATTCTGACAATTTCATAAACTTGTTTTATTACTAAATTCATTCGTTAATTAATTAGTATAGCTAAAATTTTAGGTTGTTACATTGTCCCCTCCTTAAAGGATTTCGTACTCGAAATCTCCAAGGATAGAAAAATGAAATAAATATTTTCATCCAACTTCTAATCACATATTCAACCATCATCCATTACATCCATTGTCCTTAAGCTTTTTAATGCAATTTATGATATATGCAATAGTGTAGTATCAATATCCCTAACTAATGCAAAAGATTAGGCGGTCTACTGATTCAGTCGACCTCCTTTTTATGCAATCATGTCCATGCCATGTATCCAAATGAATGTAAATTTCCTAGTGATAACCGATAGCTCTACATGCGTGCTACAATCATCATCCAAATGCAAATTTCCTAATGATAACTGATAGTTCTACAATCATCATCCTAATGATAACTGATGATTTCTATTAAAATATATTTATTTGAAAATAATATCAAATTAAACTATTTCTTTCCTTTCAACACATCTGGACCATGTCCGGCTTTCAACGAAACTAAATTTTCTTTCAATTCAAATTCCCATGAAAATCATTTCAATTTATATCGATTTCAAACTCATGTTTGAACTATAATTTTAAAGCATTTAAATTTTATAAATTTCAAAGTTTAAATGTTCAAACATTTTCAATAATTTAGTTTCGATAAATTTCATTTATATTTCAAATTTCAACTTTGAAATTTCCATTTTATTTCTTTAAATAATTCAATAAACCAACTCCAATTCCAACAGTTAAAGCTTGGATTTTAAAAAATTAATTCGGATTATATAAATCAATTTTTTTCAAACTATCATTTAATTGAATTCAAAAATTAAAGATTAAAAAATCATTTAATTTAACCAATCCGTTGTCCGTATATAATTTTCTACCCCATGGTCAAGTGATATGGATAAATATCATTTCAACCCACAATAATTTAAAATTTATGGATATATATCATTTCAACCCGCAATCCCGAATTAAAATTCAAAATTTCATAAAATCGCTCGGGTTTATCATTTCAACCCATAATTATTTTTCTCTAAGATCGTTCAGGTATGTCATTTCAACCCATAGGGAACTTGCAGTGTTGAACAATATAGAAAGAAAATATAACATCCAATCATCCAATATCAACAATCAACATCCATTACAATCACCATTCAAACCAATCAATAAATAATAACAAGCGACTCATTATCAATAATGGGTGTTAATTGGAAATTTAGAATTTATTATTGAATCAATGGCGATAATATTCGATAAAGGTTAGATTTAATCGAAATGGCAATTTAAATATCCCAAACATTAGACAAATCAATTTCTAATCACATCATAAGTTCAATTTAACTAACATAAGATAATCAGTAGTTGTGAGTGGGTCAAAACACCCACCTTTGATTCAAACCGATTTTAAATCCAAAATAAGGCCCAAAATTAAACAGTATCAGAATTCATCCAAACCAGTTCGATAATGTCTGGAATTTCGATACGATCCCAATGAAGCAAACCACGCATGAATCCGTGCTTGTATGTAAAAGTTATACAAATTAGAACATTCGATAATAAAAATAAAAATTAGAAAAATAAAGTAATAGCGTCCAATACTACACAGGCACGTCACCTCTCTTCTTTGATCCCATGTTGTGACTACCTGAAGCCAATATGTAGAACTCAACCACCTTTGACTGCTAAATTCGCCCTCCTCCAACAATCTTAGCCAGACCCACCACCTCCATTCGACTCGGCATGCAAAGCCACACATGCCCATGGCCACGACATGACCTTTGGCGTCCTCGATTGATGTGCTCCGCCGCCCAATCTTCTAAAGTTTCGAACCCTAATTTCCAATTTTAGGCCGCCACAGGTAGATTCTGGTGATGCAACCACCACCCATCGACTCCTAGAAGCCCCCTCTACAAAACCCATATCTCAATTTCGCCAATTTTTGCTCTGATTAAAAAGCCCCCAATTTAAATTTGACTATGATTGTGGTTGATTCGTGCACTGTTACGAAAAATGAACACTAGACGTAGGTTCCATTTTTCGAGACCTTTTCAACGATATATAATTCGATATAGTTTGAGGAGTTTTAATTTTCCGATTTGATTTTTATTTACAATTTGAATATAGGAAATAGAGTTTCTGCCATTGAGAAGGAGAAGCAGAAAGATAGAATTGTATGTACCTGAGATAAGAAATAAAAAGGCTGCTTGGGTTTAGAAAGATCTATTTATAAGAACAAAGTCTGATAAGAAAAATGAACACGTATCGAATTGATACGAACGACAATAATGACCCCAAAAGCCCGTTTCGCTTTCGAAATGAAAGTGGGTTATCCCATGTTTCAAAATAGATGTTTTCGATAATTTTAAACTCAATGGAACAGGTTTCAAGTCCTAATTCCACTGCATGAAGAAGTTAGCCTTTAAAAACAGCTTAATTCAAATTGATTTCAATTAATTGATTTCTACACGTTTCGAGCCCATACGATCAAACGACAAGTTCGATAGCTACGAAACTTGAAATTCTACAACAATTCACCGTTATGGATCCGATGAACCTGGTTTCATTGAAATCTGGGACAGTGGCCAAAATGGCTATATTCACACTAATTAAATAAATTATTATTAAATTAATTAAATCACCTTTCTGATTCAAATTTAATAACTAACAAATTTTTATCATTTTTGATTATCTGATGATTTATAATCTTTTAAAACAAATTTCCATATCAATTCAATGTTAAATATTACATTAATGACGGTGTTCAGTTTCAACTGTAAATTCCTTAATTATAAGTTAAAATCCCCAAGAAATTCATTTATCTTGATTTCACTCTTATTATTAAATCAATTATTGCCTCATAAATATACTTCACGTTACTATACTTCTTATTACATTCACATTTTACAATTATTGTCTTAACTCATTTTAACGTAATATATAATTACATTTGATTGCAATTGATTTTCAATTTAATTCAACGGATTAAATAAATGGGTAACAATTGTCACCTTTTACTTAATTTAGTTACATTCATAAGTTGATTATCTACACACAAATGTTATAACAACTTACACAACACTGATTTTTATCCAATTACAATTAATTATATATTATTTCACCAAATTAATACGACATTTGGTTTTTTTCCTTATTTATAGTTTATAACCAAATTTTATAATTACAATCATTTAGTTAATAGAAATTGCACTAAAGTAATTATCAATTGCCTTTAAGTTAACATTGTTAATTTCATTCTAGTTATTTTCTCATTAATAAATCACAAAATTTTAATTTCTTCCAATATTAAATTACAAAATCTTATCAAATTCAATATTTTAATTATCGAAAAAAATGCGGGTCATTACACAAGGTCTTCCATAAAGGGCTTCAAAAGGAGCCATCCCAATGCTAGCATGAAAACTATTTTTATAAACGAGTTCCACTAAAGGAAGGTGCTCCTTCCAAGTTCCTCCAAAATCAAGAACTCTATTAAATCTTTTCGTTCAGCCATCCGTTTGAGGGTGATAGGCTGTACACATTCTAATCTGTATTCCTAAAGCCTCTTGCAATCTCCTCCAAAACTCTCTAGTAAAGATAGAGTCTTTGTCGCTCACTATGCTTGAAGGAACTCCATGAAATTGGACCATCTCACAAACGTATATGGATGCCAAATAAGGTGCTGTCCTCTTACTCTTGACCGGAATGAAGTTGGTGCTCTTAGTCATACGATATACAATCACCCAAGTACTTGTATTTCCCTTCCTAGATCTCAGTAAACTATCTATGAAGTCTGTCGAAACTCCATCCCACTTCCATTCGAGTACATCCAACGGTTGAAGCAATCCGCCAGGCCCCTGTTGCTTTGCCTTAACTTTTTGGCACACAAGACACTTAGCCACAAACTCTGCTACATCCTTCTTCATACCACTCCAATAAAACACTCTCTTCATGTCCCTATACATCTTATCACCACCCGGATGAATAATCGTCCGAGAATGGTGTGCTTTTGCTAGAACTGCACTCATCAAATCACTAGTGCGGAGTACACAAAGTCTTTCATCTCTCCTTAGCCACCCTTTACTATCGATGGAATAGCTTTGGAGATGTCTAGAGTCCTCTCCTCTGCTAATCCTATCCAGAATATCCACACTTCTACTTATTTTGATTGATATTTCCTTTTCCATGCGGGAAAGAAATTTGTACGAGGGCCTCTGAATCCTCTCGCTGCCTTGAGCCAATCTGATCTATGAGGGTAGGCTTAACCTCAAGTGCTGCCAATAATCCAAGGGTAATGTTCGTAGTGGGCTTAAAATCAAAGGTGGAAATAAACTCTAGGCTTTTCCACTCCATGAGCATTGGACCAAGGGTTGCTCTCTTCTTATAATAACCACCAAAACCTATGAAGCTTCTTACTTCGGTAGCGTTCTTGGAGGCCTTTCAATCTTGTACTGCCACTTACCTAGTAGGATTCACTGCCAAACCCTTTCTTGAGACTGCATGCCCCAAGAAACGCACCTCCTTATGCCAAAAGTGACACTTCGAGAACTTTGCTTTCAACTGATGAACACGAAGTGTACAAAGAACCTCATCAAGATGAATTGCATGCTTTTTCATAATCTTAGAAAACACCAAAATGTCGTCCACAAACATTACAACCAACCACTCAAAGAATCCATCTGTTGTCCTAAATGTTGTCTTATCGATGCTATCATCAGCGACCCTAAGATGATGAAATCCAATGGCTAAGTCAAGCTAAGAAAATACTGAAGTGCCAACCAACTGATCGAAAAGGTCGTCTATCCTAGGAATTGGGTAACGGTTCTTCTTTGTGATCTTATTCAACTCTCTATAGTCTATGCAAAGTCGAAGGGAACCATCTGCCTTTATAGTGAAGATGATTGGTGCTCTCCACTCAGATATGCTCCGTCTGATGAAGCTTTTCACTAATAGCTCACCAATGCTTACATAACTCCTACCTCTCCCTAGGAGCCATATGTCTAATGGGCAATGCCACTGGCTTAGCATTGTCATTTAGATAGATCCTAAAGTCGATCTCTCTCTTAGGGGGTAGTCCCCTAATCTCCTAAAAAACATATAGGAAATCTCTAACAACCGGAACTGAATCTAACTCTGCTAGTGATGAATAAGGAGAATAAAGAAGCTCAACGTGACTGACCCCTGTGGGTCGTAAGAAACCTCGAGAGTCCGTCCGCTGTATGTCTCTAGTCTAACGACTTTACTTTCACAGTGCAATACCGCACCATAAGTGGATAACCGGTCCATTCCCAAAATCATCCCATATCTCGAAAATCCTAGTACATAGGCATCGCAATAAAATTCTACACCTAGTATAAAATTTTTCAAACCCCTACGAATCATGGATAAATGTGTCGATCTGTAACGACCTACCTTTTTGGATGGTTTAAATCGACAATAAACCACACATGTCAACTCAAACCATTCAAAAGGGAGGATTGCTAATGTGGTAAATAAGAAAATAATAGAAAAGAAGGAAAAACAAAACAAAGAATCTCGCAGCGGAATGATAAAATATAATAATCAAGTAAATAGTTCATGAAGCTGTTTTACAAATGACATTTGATAACACTTTTACAATATAAATAAAAGTTATACATACAGCAGAAATAAATAAATAATGCAGTGGAACACATGATGTAGTGGAATAATTAATAATAAATAGTAGACTCATCTCCATCTTCATCCTCCAAAATAAAACAGTCTTCAATGCACTGAAAAGCTCAAACTGACCCGAGCGTATTGAAAAGAGAAAACATTCGAGTTAGAACTAAAAAAATTCCTATGTAAGTCAAATCAATCTCAAATAAAATATGAGTACAATGGCTTCAGAGATGTTACGGGATTTTCCATTCCTATCAGGTGTACAATGTGAATATAATTATTTAAGAGATTTTAAATAATTCGAAGTACTAATTTTAATCACTTTAATTAAAGTAAATCTAAATTAAAACTTAAATCTTTCAAATAATTCAATTCTAATACATAATCCAAATTCAAGAAATTGTATGGGCATACATCATTTCAACCCATAATTTAAATGTCTTGGTTATCCAATTCTTAAATGATTTAGATGACCATTTAAATGATGCCGATAATATACACGGTGATAACATGGACATATTAAAATAAATAAACAACTATATACCAAACATATCAATCAATAAGCATCCATTTCAGACAACATCCAAATCAACCAATATATATGACAATTAATAGTTATTAATATCGAGGTTTTAACAATCAGTTAAATCCTAATATAAGTTAAACGTCAATTTAATTTAATATAAATTCAGATTCTATATCAATTTAAATTTCAACTTAAACCAACAAAAGACAATATTTTTTTATATATCTCATTATAAATTTTATTTAACTTGCAATGGAAATTTTAGTATTGTGTGAGTGGGTTGAATCACTTACTTTTTTAACTTTCCTTCCTCTAATTTGGTTTGGATCTGCCACTGCTTTCTTTCTTTTAACTTTGATTTTCTTCCTTGTTTTTTTATTTGAAGGTTTTGGAGCAGACAGAGAAGTTTGTATAATCCAAATTTGAAGGATAAACTTTGAAAAGGAGAAGAAGAAGAAAAAAATGTAGATTTGAAGAAATTTTTGTTCGTAAAAGAGAAGAAAATGAAGAAGAAGGAGGAAGGAGAAAGGGAGGTGAAGAAAGGTTAAAACAAAAAGTGTGTATATATATATATATAATATCAAACTCAGGTTTGAAAAAAATTTAGCTTCAGAGAAAAGAAGAAGAAACAACCGAAAATGAAGAAATAAACAAACATGAGAAAAGAAATGTGGCAAGTATTAAATAAAGAATGAAAGATACACATTTGAATTTTAAAAGACATGTTTACAAAGTAAGCAAAAATTTGGTATAAAATTTCAAAACGTGTGCTACCTCAATTAATTTCATTAACAGAAAATGTTTAAAGGCAAGGTTCATGTGTAAATAAATGAAATTTACAGGAAAACCAAAAGAGGCATGTATTAATAAATGAAATAAATAAATGAAAGGGGTGGAAATCTTAGAAGATAAATAAATGAAAAGATTAATGAACGTGAATAGTGGAATATGAAAGTCTAACAATTTGACTATTCATTACACAAAGAAAATATAGATCACTTAATTCAGTTTAGACAGACAGACGTGCTAGGCGAAAAGTTTTTTTTCTAAAGGGAAATGAATGCATGCATGAGTGAATAGTGTATGTAAATGAATTCATGAATTAATGCACATGCACGTTTCATTTCAAATGCAAAGTAACGACTCATTAATAATTCAATTTATGGAAAGAAGTGAAAGAACAAATGAAATAAAATACGCAAAAGAGACAGGTCAACGAAAACATGAGATAATGGCAGAATAAAGTAAGGTAATAAAATAATGAGAATGGAAGAATTAGCACACTACAAACAAATTTTGAAATTTAATTTTAAAACGTACATTCCCTTCAATACATTTCATTAACTCCAAATATACACATAAATATATGTTAAGTTAACCATTTTTTTTTCTTTTCTTTACACACAATTAATAATATTGAACACACCAATTAACTAATATTTCTCATTAAAATACTTACTATATTTTTACACAAAACATAAGCTGCACATATCACTAATTAATTACAATTCATTTCTATTTCTTATTGATGGAAAGATTTTAATTGCTATTAACTCCAATAATTAAATTTCAAAACATACGTTGATTATTGGGAGTATAGTTATTCCTATTGTTTTCCTTTAAATTGTAATTCAAACATATTTATTACCATTATCGGTTACAGACAAGAGTTAGAAATTTACTTACAAAATTTAATTTAGATGTTCATATTAAAAATGGAAAAAAAGAAAAGCAAAAAGCTTCAGCTAAAGCACTTGAAATGAGCAAACGAACAAATGAGAGACAAATGAAAAGAATGCAGAATTTATTATTTAGAAATAAATCAATGAAGCAACTAGTAATTAATAAGAAACAAATGAGTAATCTAATAATTAAATGGATGCTCAAATGAAACCTACACGAAGAACTTGAAAATGAAAAGAAAGAGAACGTGGATGTGATAATAAATGTAAAGTAAATGAAGGGACCACTTATACACTGTAAACAAACCTTTGGGATCCAAATTCCAAAACTTCCACCTATTAATTTATTTCAACAAACCCAAATATACACATATTTATCATTTACTTCTTTATTAAAACTTTCATTTTACATTAATATATCTCTACACTCCATTAACATAATCAATAAATTAACAATCAACCAATCAATTAATCAATCAATCAATCTATTCATTAATTTATGTTACTCAAACAAATTTTATTAATTAATGAATATATATCTATCTACGCATTATAAAATGATTTACTTTACGTTTTTTAATTACTATAACGGTTACATTAATAAAACAAATTTAAAAGTTTAACCATATATGAAATGGAAAAATAAATATATGTGAACATGTGTAATTAATGTATAACTGCTAATAAAAGGTAATTTCTAATCTTTTAACAACACTTATACAACCATGAACCCTCTGATATATTTTAAAATTTGAATACTAATAAGTATGTTTATATATATTATTCTAAAATCCAATTTTTTTCCAAAACCATACTTATTCAAAATGAAAATTGTATTTTTTATACATCTCAAAACATGCAATTATCTTAATTAAAATGTTCGTTCCATATTAATACAAAATGCAAGTTCCTATATTAACTCATTCATTACAGTTTCATTTGTGTTTCCTTTTGATTGAAACATTCCCATTAATCTAATTTCGAGTCATTTCATTACTAATTTCAAACAAATTCCAATTATAAAACATTGTTTTCTTTTCATTTATACCACTTCAAACATGTTTTAAAAAATGTCATATACAATAAAATTTACAAACTATTTACAAACTAAATGTTTTATCTTATTGAAAATCAACTTCTTCAAGATGCATTTCAAATAACAACTTATGTTATTCTTTCATTAAAACATTCACTCCATCCTTTATTTAAATTCAACATTTGTTATTCCGGTTAGAGACGAACATACAATTTCACCGTTTATTACAACATTTGGTTTATTTACTTATTTGCAATTGATAACCAAATTTAAATTTACAATCATTTAATCAATTGAAATTGCATTAAAGTGGTTGTCAATTGCCTTAAATTAATATTACTAACATTACATTCTAGTTATTTCTCTCATTATTAAATCTTAAATTTTTATTTTTTCACAACATTAAATTTCAGAACTTATTAATTAATAAATTTAATTATCGAAAATTTACAGGTCGTTACACTCTCCCCCACTCAAAAATTTTCGTCCTTGAAATGGAAAAAGGAGTTAAGCAATTAATATATCTTATTTAAAGCATTCAATTTATAAACAGTTAATTTACACAATTAAATATTGAAATAAAATATATCAATTAATTACCAATTAAATCCTTCGTATTCAAGTTAATAAAAGTTTGAAAATGTCTTTACTTTTACAAAAAAATTCTAAATTCAAAAATTCACGAAAAATTTCGACGGAGTCTCCCTTGTACGAAGAGGTCCGGGAGAATTAATAATGTCAATGAGAAATGTATATATATCATATCTCAAAAATAAATATCCCGAACCATGAGAAAACAACTAAATATCACTATAAAACCATAATCCAAAAACGTACCTATTTGTTGGAAAAACAACTTTATTAATGAATCCAAAAGCAGTAACTGTTACTTCCGTAAACCTGTATTTTGCTTATTTAACCCAAAATAGTGAGAATTATGTATTAGAGAGATATTCAAGTTGTTTCAATTTGCAACAAAAGAAAATCAATATAAAACATAATCAAATAAATAATACAACCATTTATGTAACCAAAGAATCCATCATACATCCATAGCAATAAAAAATAATGGTTTGTTTAGTTCAGAAACTTTTAATCATGCTAGGTGATAAATAAACTGACGCAGCGGATATACCAAAAATGGATGAAACGGTGAAAAGTCGAATCGATGGATTGAAAATACCCAAGTGTCCAAATCCGTTGATATCAAGAGATACCGGATTCTAGCTGTCTCCAACACGTTGATCGCGCACGATACCGTGTTAAAAGATCTACGATTCTTCTACATTGATCTCGCGGACGAGATTCCGTGAATCGGCTTCAAATCCGTTGATTCGAGCGCACTCGAATAACCGAAAATGGAGAAAGGAGACAATGCTCAACTTCCAATTTTAAAGAGGCACAAAGCACTCAAACAAAAGTTTATTCAAAATCAACCAACCTCAAATGATACAACTCACCTGCTATTTATAGGAAAATTTACAACACAGCACAGTTCGGCGACCTAACAAGCACGACCTAACAGACCCATGAGCTAACACATGCGACCTGCGAATTTTCTTCAAACGAGTTAACAAATATAACATAAAGGAAATACAACACGAGTTACAACATCATGAGTTACGACCTAACATATATACAACACACACGACATAAGAAAAAAAATACAACATACGACTTAACAAGTTGCACCACAACGCGACTTAAGACTCACGCGACCTAACAACAGTACAGCGCATGAAGCTTGAACGATCTATCAACTTAAGCGACTTATCTTCTGGAGCGACTTAAGGAGGCTCGCGACCGAAGGTAATCATGCGACCAAAGTTAGGTCATCCGTGTTAGGTCGTTACATAACTCCTTTTGAACCGTTAACTCGTTAGGTCGGTTTCATGTCTCGTTAGGTCGTTTATAGTTGGTGAGCGACCTAAGTTACTTGTGATGAGAGACTTAATATTGGAGCGACCTTGTAACGACCCGGAAAATTATAGTGTACGTTTCTTTATAGTGTACGTTTCTTTTGCATTTCAAAAATTTGAAACATGCTGCCCCATTTAAGCCATTAATTATTTTATTTATTTTTCTTAATCGACATATAACCGTTGCTTTTTATTATTCCTGGATTTACATCCATACTTTAATCTCTGCTGTTCCATTTATTCCATTTAAAATCTAAATTTATTTACCATTCATTTATACGCCTCTTTCTCTTCCTCTTTTTACGTTATTTCCCTGCTTGCAAGATCTATTGCCATTCCCGTATTTATTTCTTTCCTTTTTGAAGTTTAAAACGTATACGTTTTACATTTATTTATTTCTAAACCATCCATTGCCTTTCCTTTAAATCAATCCATTCTCTTCTTATTTATTTTAATTTATTTCCTCTTTTCACCAACACTCAATCTTTATACATATTTGTTTTAATTCATTTTCTCTATTCATGTGCATTCAATCTTTATACATATTTGTTTTAATTTATTTTCTCTTTTCACCAGCATTCAATGTTTATATACATATTTGTTTCATTTTATTTCCTCTGTTCACCAGCATTTAACCTTTATATATTTGTTTTAATTTATTTCCTCTTTCTTTTTTTTTTCTCCTTAAATTATAGGAATAAATTCCTAAATTTCCTCTAGCCATTACTATCTTTATTTCTTGCCACTTTAAACAAAATTTCTTTCCACTCTATCAATGTGAGGCTTCTCTTATAAATACAAATCACTCATACATACCCTACTCCATATCAATAGATCTTCATCTCCTCTCTTGCGTGTGAAGCTTCTTCTGTAGGTAAATGGCAGCACTAATTTTTTCTTCTTCTTATTTCTTTTCTTTTTCTTCTTCTTTTTTCCTCCTTTTCTTTTGTTTTCTTATTGTTTATATTGCTTTTGCTTTTCCTTATTTTAAGCATAACATGCTTCAAGTATATATTTTACATTATAAGTATGTTTATATAGTGCAGCGCAAGTATACATTAAATATAAAGTTATAAACATTTGCATTTGTTCTATGGTTAGTTTTATATGAGTATTTATTGAAATTTGTTTAGTATGACTTTTGAATATACATTGGGTTATTTCATACTGTTTATAGATAATATAAGATGTTTAGCAGTCTGCATATATGTTACAGCATGTAAGATTTTTATAAAAAGAAAAGAAAGGTGTTAATTTTATATTGTATTGTTTATAAAAAGGTGTTAATTTTATAATATATATATTGTGGGACAGTATACATTTATAAACATATTAATATACAGTAAGTTATAAAACATAAGTTTGATATATAGGTAGAGTTTGCATGGGTTTAAATTTCCTTCTGTTGTTTAAAATATAGTTGTAGAGTTATAAAATTTTGGGGAGAATATATAGTATAATATATTTTAAGTTAGTTTGTGTGTCTGTCCAGAGATGAATTATTATACAAATACAGTTTTATAAGATCTAAGATTTGTTGTTTTAAAATGTAAGTTTATACTAGTGATTATATGGGTTAAAATTTGACATTGATATTTTTAAGATGATAAAGAAAGTTTAATGTAAGTGTTAACATGTAAGAAATGCCTGAAGCCTGTTTTAATATTAAAGAAAGTACTGGAATTTAAATTGTTAAATTAAGTTGGAGCTGTGCTCTCGCCCTTCTCTTTCTTATAAATATTTTACAAAAGGTAAATTTATATCAAGTATAAAAAATTTAAATATGATTATTTGTCGGTAAATTTAAGGTGTGTAGTGTTTCAACAAATTAAGAAAAGTCGATATTGGTCTTAACAATAACAATGTGGAATGTTGACTTAAATGTTGATTTAAATATGATTATAAAAAATTTATGTTAATATTGGTTTTAAACATAGTTTTGCAGTTTTCTATTATTTGCGTTTGTTTGAAAACGTATGTATGTATATGTAATTTTAATGCGTTTCAAAACTAATATTGGTTAAGAGAGTAGTATAATAGAATAATATTTGTATTTCATTTCGGTCTACATAAAGCAGTTTCTGATCTATTTTCATCGATCTCTATTTATCAGTTGTCCATCGTATTCGTGCCAATCTTGCTTCGCTTTGAAAATTTTGTTTGGATTTGTTCGATGTCTAGATCGTGATCCAGCGTAGCTCAATTCTTTGTCCAATCTATCTAGCCTCGAAAGGTGAGCAATCACTCACGATTAACATTCTTTTATTTACTAAATTTGTTTTCAATTGAGACGACAATTGAAATACGAGGCTGTAGTTATTTAAATTGTTATATATGCTATTATCTGTAACTATTCACTTATGGGATATGACACCATATCCTATTGTTTATATATTTATTTTGATGATATATGCCTGTTGTTATTATTATTTACATATCTGTTATCACTCTGCAAGTTCCCTGTTAGTATAGAAATCACTATGGGTTGAAATGATACATACCCGAACAGACTTTAGAATAGGAGAAAATCGTTATGGGTTGAAATGATAAACCCAAGCGATTTTCATTTAATTGAATTGGGATTACGGGTTGAAATACTATCCACCCGTATACATTTAGTGTACGGATTGAAATGATAAATATCCGTAACACTTGACCATATGATAAGAAATATATACAGACATCGTTGGTCCATATATATAAATATTTTGAAATTTAATTCATTGTTTTGGAAAGAAATATATGGTCTTATTAAATGTCAATCCTTAAATTTTTTTTATATATAAAGGGTAATGATATATAGATTTAATCATATTTAATTTAGTCAAAATTTGATTTAATACATAAATTATGTTAAATATTTATGTAAATTTTATTCCAAAAAGTATTCTGCAATTTACTAAGATTGGGAGATAAATGTGGGTTTATCTAAATGGTATTTAAATAAGGATTTATTCAATTAAATCAATTTGAAATTATTGAATGGGAAATTTAAGGGTATGATTTTGTAACTGGATTTTTATTTAAGTGATTTAATGAATATTTCACGTTTAAATAAATTAAGGAAAATATTGAGTAAAATGTAATTTAAGGTTACTTAAATGATATTGTATCTAATGAGGGATTATTTTAAGACTAGATAATAATGAGGTTAAATCGAGATCTATATGGAACTATTAAATTGAACATTTAATTAAATATTAAAGCTTTGAACTATATTGGGATTTAAATGGTTTATTTTGAGATTCGGATATGTATTTGAAATCAGTATAGTTGAATTTATTATTTAGAAATTAAATTGATTAAAAAGTTAGTTTGAAACGTTGAATACTTAAAGTTTTGAAATATATTGAATATAAAGGGTATTTTTTGATTTCAAATCCGAATTTGAGATCGATAAAATTGAAGTGGTTATTTTAGAAATTGAGTTGAATTTAAATTAATAAATTGAGATTGAAATAGATTTAAATGGGGTGGTCGGGTTGATGTTAAACGATTTGTTAAGTTGAGGGAATTGAAATTTCTTTACTGTACAAATTATTTAATATATAAAAATACTATTTGGGAAGTATAGAGATATTTGAAGTGAAAATGATATTTGGTTTTGAAGTATAAATTAAGTTGAAAAGACTACGGTGTTATAGTGTATATTTCTATCTTTTAGATAGTTCCATGGACCCTTAGAGGATGGTTATCCCAAACATCCTCTAAGTTAATTATATTTCAGTTGATATCTCACTTGAGTTAGATTTATAGATATAAGAATGTTAATCCTGACTCGAGTGTTTTGTGTTTTGCTTTACGCTCGGGTCAAACTGAGAGATACAACATTTGAGACTCACCTTCGAAGTTGGAGCTTTGCTGGAAGATCCAGCTATCGATCCCTTCAGTCATCCAGTTGATTTGTTCAGAGAAGCCATCTGTTGCATTGGAGACTTCATGGCATTTGAACTATTCGGTTGTATTTTATTTCTAACGCTGAGGTATATAGTAGCTTCATGAACTACTATTCTTTATCTATTCCGCTGCATTGTATTACTCTGTGTAAGTGATCTATGATTGATTTATTTACTGTATATTTTAAGTTTTGCCAAATTTGATTAATAATTCGGTATTTTGAATTATTCAAGTCGGACATGTATGATTTTATTGTCGATTTGAATGGTCCAAAATAGCAGGTCATTACAGTTGGTATCAGAGCTTTGGCTCTAGGCAAAACTTAGCATATATGGTAAATTTATTTACAGAATCACTTTCGTTCGAGTTGAATCTCTTCCTTTTTGACTCAATTTCCTTTGAGTTTTGGAATGTCCCTCGGTTCCGAAATTCATTCTTGTCTCTTCCTATTTATATTCGTTTGATTCTGGAGTATCCCACAACTCCACCGAATGTTTTGTAAAGGGGGTAAAAACACCTTTACAATTGGCATCGATTCACCGAAGATTTTTGTATCCTCGGTTTACGATGCTGCTATATCTTGATATGCCGAATTCCATCTCTGGCAATCGAATGTCGATTGTTTTAGAATTCCGCATCAATCATATCCCTGAAGTCACGGTTGACCCGGTTAAGGTCGCCCGCAATTTATAGAAGTATATCCATCTTCTATTTTGTAATTTAATTATCTCATCTTTGATCGAGTCTATCTTCGAATCAGAATTCTATTGATTGGAGTTCCTCTAATTCAAATCTCTATCTTTGTTTTGAAATCCATTCTTAAAATTATTCTTTGAAAATCGAGTATATTTGCATTTTTGAAATTGTTTTATATATCGAAATTATTATTTTGATAATTATGATTTTATTCTATATAAAAAGTGAAAATGTTTTCGATAAGGATTATATACCTATATATAAAACGAATAAGAAATGTTATTCTATATATAAAAGTTTTGAAAGGATTGGAAATTTCGAAAATTTATAAGAAAGTGATTCATATAAAAATGATTTATAACTGAAGGGTTAAATTTGAAATTCGAGAATTGAATTCCGGTACTTTGAAATTGGTTTTAAGATTTTGGAAAATATATAAAAATAATATGATTTAAAAGTATTTTTCCGAATAAGAAATGTTTCAAATGAGTTCAAATGAATTCCAATAATTTTGAAGAAATTTCAAAGAAGTTTTCAAGAAAATAGAAATCCAGAACTCACTTATGTCGCTGGAAAATAATTTCGGTGATGAGTGCACGCATCATCGACATTGATTTTCAAGTTTCAGAGTGGGGGAGTGGCCACTTTAATAACTTCGCTATGCAAGTGATTTTGTAAAACCGTTTTTGATTTCAAACTCCGAAGTATAATTTGATATTTTAGAAAGATATAAGTATATATTTGAAACAATTTAAAATGAGACCGGTGTTCAGTCCTCGAGTTTCGGATTTAATAATTGGTTTATTGATTTATTGTTGATTTTCAACTGTTGAATTGAAAATTTGATTTCCCTAACTATTTTGAACGTTCGAACACTTCCAAATCGAGATTAAATTTTCAAAGCTAAGAAATTTCGAGGAGTATAAAATGTTTGATAAAGAATATAAATTTAGTTTTGAAATGTTTTGAAAAAAAATATGGTTTTGAATAATGGTTTTTAGAAAGGTAAATTGGATATTTCAAATAGAAATAGATAGTTTAAAAGTTTTAAAGGGATACTTATAATTTTGGAAACTATTTTTAGTATAATTGATTTTGAGAAAATATTTGGTTTTGAAATTTAATTGAAATTAAAACCAGTACTTATATGGTGATTTTGGAAATGAATTTGTTTGACTTGAATTATTTTAATTTGGAAACTGGGATTATTTTCTAAACCTATTGTTATGGGAACTTTGAAATCGAGATATTTAATTTGGAAGAAAATTTGGTGAAATCATATATGATTTTGAAACTGATATTGAAATGATTTGAAATTTGAGAACCTTATATTATTAAGCTCTTGATTTGGGAGTGGTCGAACCTATATAAAATGGATTGTATAAGTATGAAGTTGATTTGAAATCTATTGATTTGAAAGGTACTCAATTTGGAAAGAGATTTTATATAATCGAAGTCTATATAAGTATGATTTGATCTACTATTGATTTGGAAAGTATTCAATTTGGGAAAAATGAAATCCTATATATATGGACTTTATATAAGTACGATATTTGAAAGTGATTTGAAAAGGTACTATATGATATATATTTTCGAAGTAAAGATATGGAAAGTGCCTTCTGCTTGATATCCGCTTTGTGGCCACATCGTGGATTCATTCTATCGATATTATTCTCTCTGATTTTTGGTTTTTCGGATGTAATACTCGTGTGTTCCCACCGTGGCGTAACCCATGGTTTTTTTTCTCTCGTGAATGCATAGCGCAATTGCCTGGCTGAGTCTTGCCTAGGGGTACGGATTGTTTCCTGGGGGATCCAGGCGTAACCATTGTGTATCCTGCAATCTGTGTAGGTCGCGAATAGTAGCGCAAGTGCCTGGCTGAGTCTTGCCTAGGGGTACGGATTGTTTCCTGGGGGATCCAGGCGTAACCATTGTGTATCCTACACTCTACTAGTCATCATGGCGTAACTCGCAGGGCTGAGAAAGCTTACGGATATGGATTGTTTCCTGGGGGACCCAGGCGTAACCATTGTGTATCTACGAACCATGATCGGACAAAGGTTTTGGTTTGGTTGATTTGTTTGGATTGTACTTTCCATATCTGTTTTTAAAAGGTTTTTCAAATATTTTCACTGCGTGTTGAAACAGGTCTACTAAGTACTTGAAGAACTCTAGATTTGCGCCTGATCAACGCATGGCCAGAGTCTGCAAGAACGAGGATAAACTTGTTAAAACATCGAGTTATAAAAGTATTTTCGAAAGAAAAATTGGTTTCGATATAAAAGTATTTTATTTATAAAGGTATTTTATTATAAAAGTATTTTCAACAAAGAAATTTTTTATTAATATTTGAAATATAAATTCTTATGGTTTGAAATAAATTATTCGTGCCCGATTCTATTCTTTTGAATCTACCTCATCTGCTTAGCTTTATTTTTCACCTATATTCCGTTTTCGGAATCTACCTTCCTTTCCTTTTTGAATAAATCTTTTAAATATTGCTTATTTGTATACTACATTGTTTTATATAAAATTTTAGTGTTATAAATATTTTTGAAGTTATAAATTAAATAAAACATCTTTAAAGAAAATGATTATTAATTTATTGATAATATTTGAAAGGTATCTTGAGGTAAATTAAAAATTTCATAAATTTTGGATTTAATATTTTCAATAGTCTTTGTAAATAGAAGTAATAATGTAAATAATTGTTTGCAAAGGAGTTTGAGAAGTATTAAATATTAAAGAAAAATTAATTTCAAATGAAGTTTTCAAATAAATATTTTAAATAAAATTTATATATTTTTAAAATTTATTGTTTATCTTGGCTTTCAATCTATTTTTTTCTGGTTGTTTTATTCTCCTACCTCCTTCCTTTTCGGGGACGAAAAGTTTTGAGTGGGGGAGAGTGTAACGACCCGAAAAATTTTAACAATTTTTAATTGATTCTATAACGTATTTAATTGAATATTTGTGAAATCTTATAATAATTGAATTTTTAAATAAAATGTTTATATATTTAGAATACGTATATTTAAATATAGCAGATTGTAAATTTTCAAATAATTTTATGGAAGTTTATTTAATTGAGAAAACATGCTGTCCAATTCAAGCTATTAATTACTTTAATTGATTTCTGAATCAGTGCGTAACGGTTTCTTTTTACTACCGTTAAAGATTTCTATTGCTTAATACTTTTCCAATTCAGGTAGACTTTTCCATTCGTAACCATTAATAAATTTGAGATCATCGACCTTGCTTTTATTATCCCTTGTAGTTTCGTGCACTGACTTTACTTTTCCCACTACCCATAATTTTCTCTATACGTTTCTTTTGCAGTTGAAGCGTATATTTATATTTATGGTGGTGCGTTTATTCTGGTCTCCCTTTATTTTTGTTTTTAACGCTCGAAAGAATCTCAAATCATCAAGCTAGTAGCATCCGTTCCTTCCCTCGCTTTCATAAGGCCTATAATATATAAACAACTTGCTTATAGATCTGAACACAACTTTGTCATCAAATTTAATGTGCCTTCCTCTCCCTATTATTTCGGTCCCAACCTTCCTAGTAAAAGGCTTTAATAAATTTTGGCTAAATCATAGCTACGGACTTTTCAAATTTCTTTCATTTTATATTTATTTCCAATTCCTTCATTTGCTTCAAAAATTTTGAACGTGCCTAATCATCTCAGCATGTATATATAATGTAAGCCTACCTTTCCTTAGAAAGCTATTGCTTACAAAATTTCCGGATTTCTTTCCTTTTATCCATTTTTATATCCTTGACTTTCAAAACTCATTTTGTGTTGTACAAACAAACAAAAATTTATTGCTTTAAGTGTATAGCTAAATCAACTATTGACCATTACAATTACTTTTATTTTATATTCATTTGAATTTATTACTTAATAACGTTTTGATGAATCAATAGACAACTTTACGTTTCTTTTGCTTTTGAAAACTTTATATTTATAGTGTACGTTTCTTTTGCATTTCAAAAATTTGAAACATGCTGCCCCATTTAAGCCATTAATTGTTTTAATTATTTTTCTTAATCGACATATAACCGTTGCTTTTTATTATTCCTGGATTTACATCCATACTTTAATCTCCGCTGTTCCATTTATTTCATTTAAAATCTAAATTTATTTACCATTCATTTATACGCCTCTTTCTCTTCCTCTTTTTACGTTTTTCCCTGCTTGCCAGATCTGTTGCCATTACCGTATTTATTTCTTTCCTTTTTGAAGTTTAAAACGTATACGTTTTACATTTATTTATTTCTAAACCATCCATTGCCTTTCCTTTAAATCAATCCATTCTCTTCTTATTTGTTTTAATTTATTTCCTCTTTTCACCAACACTCAATCTTTATACATATTTGTTTTAATTCATTTTCTCTATTCATGTGCATTCAATCTTTATACATATTTGTTTTAATTTATTTTCTCTTTTCACCAGCATTCAATGTTTATATACATATTTGTTTCATTTTATTTTCTCTGTTCACCATCATTTAATCTTTATATATTTGTTTTAATTTATTTCCTCTTTCTTTTTTTTTTCCTTAAATTATAGGAATAAATTCCTAAATTTCCTCTAGCCATTACTATCTTTATTTCTTGCCACTTTAAACAAAATTTCTTTCCACTCTATCAATGTGAGGCTTCTCTTATAAATACAAATCACTCGTACATACCCTACTCCATATCAATAGATCTTCATCTCCTCTCTTGCGTGTGAAGCTTCTTCTGTAGGTAAATGGCAGCACTAATTTTTTTTTCTTCTTATTTCTTTTCTTTTTCTTCTTCTTTTTTCCTCCTTTTCTTTTGTTTTCTTATTGTTTATATTGCTTTTGCTTTTCCTTATTTTAAGCATAACATGCTTCAAGTATATATTTTACATTATAAGTATGTTTATATAGTGCAGCGCAAGTATACATTAAATATAAATTTATAAACATTTGCATTTGTTCTATGGTTAGTTTTATATGAGTATTTATTGAAATTTGTTTAGTATGACTTTTGAATATACATTGGGTTATTTCATACTGTTTATATATAATATAAGATGTTTAGCAGTCTGCATATATGTTACAGCATGTAAGATTTTTATAAATAAAAAGAAAGGTGTTAATTTTATATTGTATTGTTTATAAAAAGGTGTTAATTTTATAATATATATATTGTGGGACAGTATACATTTATAAACATATTAATATACAGTAAGTTATAAAACATAAGTTTAATATATAGGTAGAGTTTGCATGGGTTTAAATTTCCTTCTGTTGTTTAAAATATAGTTGTAGAGTTATAAAATTTTGGGGAGAATATATAGTATAATATATTTTAAGTTAGTTTGTGCGTCTGTCCAGAGATGAATTATTATACAAATACAGTTTTATAAGATCTAAGATTTGTTGTTTTAAAATGTAAGTTTATACTAGTGATTATATGGGTTAAAATTTGACATTGATATTTTTAAGATGATAAAGAAAGTTTAATGTAAGTGTTAACATGTAAGAAATGCCTGAAGCCTGTTTTAATATTAAAGAAAGTACGGGAATTTAAATTGTTAAATTAAGTTGGAGCTGTGCTCTCGCCCTTCTCTTTCTTATAAATATTTTGCGAAAGGTAAATTTATATCAAGTATAAGGTGTGTAGTGTTTCAACAAATTAAGAAAAGTCGATATTGGTCTTAACAATAATAATGTGGAATGTTGACTTAAATGTTGATTTAAATATGATTATAAAAAATTTATGTTAATATTGGTTTTAAACATAGTTTTGCAGTTTTCTATTATTTGGGTTTGTTTGAAAACGTATGTATGTATATGTAATTTTAATGCGTTTCAAAACTAATATTGGTTAAGAGAGTAGTATAATAGAATAATATTTGTATTTAATTTCGGTCTACATAAAGCAGTTTCTGATCTATTTTCATCGATCTCTATTTATCAGTTGTCCATCGTATTCGTGCCAATCTTGCTTCGCTTTGAAAATTTTGTTTGGATTTGTTCGATGTCTAGATCGTGATCCAGCGTAGCTCAATTCTTTGTCCAATCTATCTAGCCTCGAAAGGTGAGCAATCACTCACGATTAACATTCTTTTATTTACTAAATTTGATTTCAATTGAGACGACAATTGAAATACAAGGCTGTAGTTATTTAAATTGTTATATATGCTATTATCTGTAACTATTCACTTATGGGATATGACACCATATCCTATTGTTTATATATTTATTTTGATGATATATGCCTGTTGTTATTATTATTTACATATCTGTTATCACTCTGCAAGTTCCCTGTTAGTATAGAAATCACTATGGGTTGAAATGATACATACCCGAACAGACTTTAGAATAGGAGAAAATCGTTATGGGTTGAAATGATAAACCCAAGCGATTTTCATTTAATTGAATTGGGATTACGGGTTGAAATGCTATCCACCCGTATACATTTAGTGTACGGATTGAAATGATACATATCCGTAACACTTGACCATATGATAAGAAATATATACAGACATCGTTGGTCCATATATATAAATATTTTGAAATTTAATTCATTGTTTTGGAAAGAAATATATGCTCTTATTAAATGTTAATCCTTAAAATTTTTTTATATATAAAGGGTAATGATATATAGATTTAATCATATTTAATTTAGTCAAAATTTGATTTAATACATAAATTATGTTAAATATTTATGTAAATTTTATTCCAAAAAGTATTCTGCAATTTACTAAGATTGGGAGATAAATGTGGGTTTATCTAAATGGTATTTAAATAAGGATTTATTCAATTAAATCAATTTGAAATTATTGAATGGGAAATTTAAGGATATGATTTTGTAACTGGATTTTTATTTAAGTGATTTAATGAATATTTCACGTTTAAATAAATTAAAGAAAATATTGAGTAAAATGTAATTTAAGGTTACTTAAATGATAGAGGGATTATTTTAAGACTAGATAATAATGAGGTTAAATCGAGATCTATATGGAACTATTAAATTGAACATTTAATTAAATATCAAAGCTTTGAACTATATTGGGATTTAAGTGGTTTAATTTGAGATTCGGATATGTATTTGAAATCAGTATAGTTGAATTTATTATTTAGAAATTAAATTGATTAAAAAGTTAGTTTGAAACGTTGAATACTTAAAGTTTTGAAATATATTGAATATAAAGGGTATTTTGTGATTTCAAATCCGAATTTGAGATCGATAAAATTGAAGTGGTTATTTTAGAAATTGAGTTGAATTTAAATTAATAAATTGAGATTGAAATAGATTTAAATGGGGTGGTCGGGTTGATGTTAAACGATTTGTTAAGTTGAGGGAATTGAAATTTCTTTACTGTACAAATTATTTAATATATAAAAATACTATTTGGGAAGTATAGAGATATTTGAAGTGAAAATGATATTTGGTTTTGAAGTATAAATTAAGTTGAAAAGACTACGGTGTTATAGTGTATATTTCTATCTTTTAGATAGTTCCATGGACCCTTAGAGGATGGTTATCCCAAACATCCTCTAAGTTAATTATATTTCAGTTGATATCTCACTTGAGTTAGATTTATAGATATAAGAATGTTAATCCTGACTCGAGTGTTTTGTGTTTTGCTTTACGCTCGGGTCAGACTGAGAGATACAACATTTGAGACTCACCTTCGAAGTTGGAGCTTTGCTGGAAGATCCAGCTATCGATCCCTTCAGTCATCCAGTTGATTTGTTCAGAGAAGCCATCTGTTGCATTGGAGACTTCATGGCATTTGAACTATTCGGTTGTATTTTATTTCTAACGCTGAGGTATATAGTAGCTTCATGAACTACTATTCTTTATCTATTCCGCTGCATTGTATTACTCTGTGTAAGTGATCTATGATTGATTTATTTACTGTATATTTTAAGTTTTGCCAAATTTGATTAACAATTCGGTATTTTGAATTATTCAAGTCGGACATGTATGATTTTATTGTCGATTTGAATGGTCCAAAATAGCGGGTCGTTACAGACCTAAGGCACGCGGTCTTTCACATTGCACTGCAACACTTAGATCGTTAAGTCGTTCGCGACTTAAAGCAATCGAGCTAACATCCTGCGCTGCATTATCCTCCCCTGGTTGAAAGAAATTCGACCCCGAATTCACATTTTCCTCTTCTTTGACACGCTCATCCCCATGATATGGAATCAAATGTTTGAGGTTGAAAACGTCGGAGGTGTGGATATGCTCCGGCAGTCCCAACTGATAAGCATTATCATTGATCTTCTTCAAAATTTCTAATGGACCAATCTTTCGAGCTTTCAATTTGTTGTAAGTGCCAACTGAAAAATGATCTTTCGTCAATACTGCATACACAAAATCACCCTCTCTGTAGTCCACACTCCTTCGCTTCTTATCTGCCAGTTGCTTATACTTCTCATTTAACTTAAGCAATCGTTCATGAACAATCCTGTGACATTCCTGCAACTCATTCACGAAATCACAAGCTCGTTTAACAACTCCTTTCTAACGTGGAACTATCGACAAATCCAACGGTCCTTTCGGAATTGCTGAATATATTACTTGAAATGGACTGAATCCAGTACTTCGATTAGCAGCATGATTGTGTGTGAACTCAGCTTGACATAACTTCACATCCCAGCTCTTCAAATTATCCTTCACAAGACATTTCAACAAATTTTCCAAAGATCTGTTCACCACTTCCGTTTGTCCATCAGTTTGTGGATGATAGGCGCTACTAAAATTCAGCTTAGTTCCAACCATCTTCCACAGACTCAACCAAAAATGACTTAGAAATCGAGTATCCCGGTTAGAAATAATGGTCTCAGGTACCCATGTAATCGATAAACCTCTTTAAAGAACAATTGGGCAACACAGACTGCATCAGCAGTCTTTTTACAAGCTATGAAATGTGCCATCTTCGAAAATCTATCCACCACAACATATATAGATTTGTTTCCTCGTTGAGTTCTTGGCAAACCCAAAACAAAATCCATGCTAATATCCACCCATGGTCTAGTAGGCACGGGTAATGGCATATACAATCCTGCATTCGTAGCTGTCCCTTCGGAAACTTGACAAATGTGACATCTTTGCATAAATCTTTCAACTTCTTTCCTCATGGAAGGCCAAAAATATGATTGAGAAATCAACTACAACGTACGATCTCTTCCCATATGACCCTCTTCATGCAATTCTTTCACAATCTTCATTCGCAAACTGCATTCTGGTATACACAACCGATTTTCTTTGAATAGAAAACCATCCACCAACACATACTCATCTGTCTTCCCTTTCTCGACTTCATCTACAATCTTAGCAAAGTAAGGATCCTCAATAAACAATTCTGGAAGTACATCAAACCCCATCACTTCAACTCTCATCGTAGTCAACAAATGATTTATTCTACTCAATGCGTCTGCCACACGGTTTGTAACTCCTGACTTATGCTTTACAACAAACGTAAACTGTTGCAAGTACGCAATCCATGACGCATGCCTGGTTGCAATCTTAATGTAACGACCCGTAATTTTGCTACTTCGAAAATGAGAGATTTCATTCAATTTAAATTTAAAAGGGTTTAAATCTTAAATAAATATGTTATATATAAAAACAATTATCTATTCTTATAGTTAATAAGTCTAAAAAGTATAAATTTGGATTTTAGAACAAATCGACAAAAGTTAAGTTTTGTTAAAAATAAATAAAGTCTTAAATAAATGGATTTTAATATTTGTCTAAAAAGATAAATCTTATTTAAAAAATCTAATAAAAATAATAAAAGTATGTTAAAAGATTTAAAAGTTTGTTAATAATCGTTTTATAAAAATAACAAAATTGTCGCATTTTGTCAGTTTTACATACACTATAAAATTAGAGATTATGATATTAACTAAATATGATTTTAAAATATAAAGAGACTTGTTTTAATTTATTTAAAGAAGTAAAAAGTTCATTTTTAAATTTGATTTACATAAATAAATAGTTTAACTAAAACGTCAAAATGTGACCGTAAAACATTTTGTCGAAAAACGACGTTTTGTCGATTAAAAGTTGTCGCAACGTCATCGCACCTTTATTTTCTTATATAGGAACATATATTCTAATAGTGTAAGTATTAATTAATTAACTAATCAAGTTTACTTTTACTAAATAAAGTTATAAAACTTCTAGAAGTCATTAAGAAAAGTAAGTCGAATTAACAAAAGTAAGTAAGAAAAGTCAAAAGTAAACATCAAATCAATATCACATCAAAAGCCAACATAATTATTATTTTACTTAGCTTAGTTCTTAAGGGATTAAGACATAAAGTAAGGATGTGAAAGGTGATATTAAGTTTTGAAAAAGTGGATATTGATTTAGGTTGAAGTAAGATTTGTTTGGTAATTTGGTAAGAGGTTATTTTGGTAAATTACCACTTTCTTTCTTTTTTTATAAATATCCACATCCTTCTTCACTTTCATTCACATTTCTTCTTGTTCTTATTTTCTCAAGCTTCTTCATCTTCTTCCTCTTCTCTCTAATAGCTTCCATGCCATAGAAAAATATTATAAAGAAATAATGTTAAAATATTTACAAAATTTTCAAAAGGAATCAATGTTTATTTTCTCCAAAACAAACTCCTTTTTTCTCTATATTTTACCTCTTCTTCTTTCGGCCATAAGTTCTTCAAAATAGAACCAAAATACAATTTTTTTTAAATCATGTATTCTTCCAGTGGCTACAACTTTCATGTTTATCATTTTGTCTCATTCCAAAATTTACTATGTCAAAAATCCACTTCTTTACAATGCATTTTCTGGCCCAGTTTTTAAACCAGAAAATAGGCCATTTTGTTTTAATCATAACTTGATAATAACAGATCCAAATTTAGAAATTATTTATTTAAAACCATATGAAATTTCAGTGCCTAGAACTTTTATGTTGATCACTTTTTCCAGTTTTGAGGTTTGCTATACCTGAAACTCAATTCTTTGAAGTGTATTTTCGGGCTGTATTTTTGTGAATCCGAGAATAGCTCTTTTATTTTAAACATATCTCCCTCAAAACAACTTGGATTCAAATGATTCTTTTTTAAAATTCAATAGAAAAGAATTTTCAACAACTTTTCAGTTAATAAGTTTTTCAAATTTTGTGAGTAAGAGAGTCAAAAATAAGAGAGAAGATAACCTATTTTTCGGATCTAAATCTTGAGAATTCAAGTTCAAAGCTCTACCGCTTCTTCTCTATATTTTCAGCCAACCTCCATCTCAAGCCTCGGCCAAGCTATTGGATGGAAGATGGTGTTGTTTGCTAGTGTTTAATAGAGTAGGAATTAATTAGTGAAGTGTTGGTTGATTAGAATGTTGGTAGGAAGTTAATCGCTTTGGTTTATGGCGAGAAATTCTCACCGCTTTTTAAGTTATATTGATTATCATGCTTAATTGTTATGTTAGATAATCACTATTTGATGATATGGATGTTTGGTTGATTGTTTGGATATGTTGGATAATCCGTAGTAATGTTATGACATTTACCGTATGGAAAATATTGATGTTATATGGATATTGTATGGTTGTTATGATAATTTGGATATCAAATTCCTATTAGTTAAGTAATCACTTTGTTTAGTAAGACCATATTTTAGTAATACGAGAAATTGTGGAAAAATAAGTCTCTTTTCATTTAGAAGTGAAATTAAAGTTAAAATGAAAGAGAATTTGAAATTTGAAGTGAAACGGATTTGAAAAGGATAGTTAACTAGAAATTGAAATTTAGATTAATAGTGAAATTGAAATGCAATTTGAATAAATTATTTCAAGTATTGAAAAATAGGTTAAAACTAGACGCGTCGCGCAACGGTAGTTCGCGATTTCACGCCGAAAAGTTCAAATGAGTGTATAGAGTGGAATATAGCCCGGAATTCTTCGAGATAAGAAAATTTCGGACTATTATATCCATATCTTCTAAACGAAGAAAGAAAATTAAGGTTTCAATAAGTAGATTTTGAAATAAGTCAAAATCAATTTTCAAGAAAAATCGCGCTAGTGTAGTTTAGGGACCATAACAGGAAATTTGTTTAAATGGATCTTTTTAATATGGAAAAAATATGGAATAAATTTGGTAAATCTATTTAAATGATTTAAAAGAGATTTTGATTGGAAAATACGAATTATCGAATGTTTAAAAGTTGTTTAATTCAAATAAGCTTATATAGCATTTTCCGCAGCACTTTTCTGTTGCGAATTCTATAACTTTTGGAATATGAGTTTAAATGTAACGACGTTTCCCAGGATAAATTATGAATGTTTTAAAAAGGATAATTAAGTATTTTGAAAGATTATTTGGAATATTCATAAGCAATTCCAAAATAAAGTTGAAAAATCTGAGTATGCGGAAACGACTAGTACATTTGTCCCGCTTGTGTGATCTGGGAAGATAAAACAAGGTGTTTAACTAAGGTTAGGAATGGAGCAACCAGTGCCCTGAAATTGGCCTATGTTTTCTTTTCTTAGGCGAGGGGTGGAACAGATTGAAAGGAAAGCCCGGATGCTCTTAAATTAAAAAAGATTCCGTGTTAAGTTTTCCAAATTAAAAGAAGATTGGTATTATCCAAAAGTTAAGTAATCTCCAAAATGAATGATTTCTACAATCCTATTTTCTCAAAAATGTTCGTTAAGATTGATTTAGGGTTTATCGTAAACGATGTCTTAAATAACATTGTTTTTGACCCGCCTAAAAGTTAAAGGATTTGATTGAAAGTTAAGAAAGGAAATTTGAGATATTTTCCAAAGCAAAAGAATGAATTACTTAGAATTATCCTATGTTAAAAGAAAGAGATTTCGAAATCATCAGAAAAGAATTTAAGTGAAAAGAGACTTAATAAATCCTATATACTCGTATTCACTTTTATCGATGATTGGATTTCGAAGGAACCGGAGTCGGATTTGGTTAATTCCTATCCGAAAACCACTTCAAAGCAATGTACACGTTCGAACTTGAAGACATGTTGAAGACGATGATTTTTGAAGACCGTGGATCTTTATAGCGTGAGGACTGCTTGTTGCTTTGCTCGGGGTCGCACCCATTATAGAGTTATATATAGCAGTGGTCTCCTCGTGATGGAGATTTTGCGGATTGCAAGGGCTTCTCGCCTAGTAATGGCCGAGGAAAGTGCCTTCGGTTTGTCTTGTTCCTGGACAACTTGTATGGGCGTTTGTCTGACATTGCATTTCTAACGATTACGTTCATTGGTTTTTACAAACGTACATCAGTGGTGGCGGAGAAGACAACTTCTCTTAGCTTAACACCCTCCTTGAGACTTACGAGCTCAAGGGTTGTATTTTTGTGGAAGACAATTAGTAGTTAAACGGAAATGGCAATGTGGCATTCAAAGATGTGATATGTGCTATGCGAAAAGGTAATCGTAGCCTCAAGCCTCATCAAACCGGAAATGACCGAAACAGGATTAGATGCAGCAGGGCTAAGTGGGTCATTCCCAATTAGGGTATGATCATCCCCTTCTAGATATATTTATTTCCGCTATGATGTTCGGGATGTTAATTAATGTGGTTTATGGAAAATGAGCGCTCGGTTAAAGGTCGGTAACGACCGGGGGATGACATATTCGATACCATCTAGTTAAGAGGTGGGCCGGTCTTGTGTTGGTAGAGGAGCTTTGTGATGGTTTCTCGGGACATCATCTAGAGGTGTACCCATTTCGGAAGGTAAATCCTACGCCTAGTCATTTGTATGGAAATCCATTCTCCAATAAGAGCCTACAGACTTGATTGTAAACATATTATGCTGGAATTTAATCATGTAACAATTTCGGCTAAGATTAATAAGTTTATTTACAAATGTTTTCAAAGAATGTCATTAGAAATAATATCAAACGTTTTGATATAAAAGTGTTTTAGTTATCATAAGGTAAAAACCCGTCCGTGTTTTATGTGTGGGCGTGGTCATATGAGATACTCTTTCTTTTCGAAGGATCTTTATAAAAAGGCTGATATATGACACTGTCAATTATTGTTGAGTTTTTCTCACGCTGGTTTATCAAGCCTGATCCGGGTATTTTCAATACTCGGGTTAGACCTGAGTAGTTTCAGGATAGTCGAAGACAATTGGAGTTTCCATAGGAGAGCTGGAGATATTCATCGACGTATGGAGATATTCTGTTATCCGCTTTGCTTAGTATATTTTGTTTGATGTTTGTCAGCAATTGTAAGGACAGATGTTTATAACTGTTCAGGCTGAATTTAGGTTAGACTCTGATATATGTATTTAAAAGTATTCCGCTGTAAAAATATTTGTTCAATATTATATGTTATTCCATTCGTGTGAGATTCTGTTCGGTCTACTTTTCTTTAATCACCCTTAAGATCCGTCTTATCGTGCAATTTGAGTTAGACATGTGTGGTTTATTGTCGATTCAAAGGGTACGGGAAAACGGGCCTTTACACTTATCCTGTCGCTGCAAATGCTTCAACGCTTCATGATCAGTATACAACACAAAATCCTTATAAAACAAATAGTGTCTCCAATGCTTTATGGCTTGGATAATAGCATAGAACTCCAAGTCATAGGTACTGTATCTTATCTTGGCTCCTGAAAGTTTCTCGCTAAAATAAGCAATTGGACGACCCTTCTGACTTAATAATCCACCAATTCCAACCTTAGACGCATTAGTATCTAGCTCAAAAAGCAAGTGAAAATCCGGGTATCTAAGAATCGGTGTTGTAGTCAAGAGTGTCTTGATCTGTTGGAAAGCAGAATCAGCATCTTCAGCCCATACAAACTGCTTCCCTTTCATACAATCTGTCACTGGTGCCATCACGCTACTGAAATGTGGAATAAACCTTCAGTAGAATGATGCTAACCGATGGAAACTTCTCACTTCAGTTACAGTCCTGGGTTGTGGCCAATCCTTGATTGCTTCAACTTTACCTTGGTCCACCTGGATACCTTCCTTGGACAACACATCTCCCAAAAACAAAACACTGTGTGTCATGAACATGCACTTCTTTGTTGCCGCGTAAAATTGCTCCTGACGAAGTATCATCAACACTTCCCGTAAGTGTTGTAGATGTTCTTCTGTGCTTCTACTGTATATCAATATATCATCAAAGTATACCACCACGAACCTTCCAATAAACGGTCGAAAGATCTGATTCATCACCCGCATAAAAGTACTAAGTGCATTCGAAAGACCAAACGGCATGACCAGCCACTCATACAATCCTTCCCGTGTCTTGAATGCGGTCTTCCATTCATCCCCCAGGAGAATTCGAATCTGATGATACACACTCTTCAGATCAATCTTTGAAAAGATAGCAGCTCCATTCAACTGGTCTAACAAGTCATCCAGTCTTGGCATTGGAAATCTATACCTCACTGTAATCTTGTTTAGTGCTCGACTATCTGTACACATTCTCCAAGTTCCATCCTTCTTCGGCACTAACAATGCTGGTACTGCATAAGGACTTAAACTTTCTTGTACGCGCCCTTGCTCAAGTAACTCCTCCACCTACCTTCTCAACTCTTCGTGCTCCTTTGGACTCATTCTATAATGTGGTCTATGTGGTAACACAGCTCCCGAAACAAGATCAATTTGATGTTGTATGTCTCTCAATGGTGGTAACTCTTTCGGCAATTCTTCAGGAAATACATCTTCAAATTCCTTCAACACTGGCTTGACTTCCTACGGAATTTCAACCGCTTCACTACTTTCATGTCCAATTAACAGAAATACTTCAGGCTCATCCTCTACTTCCTTGACAAATTCCTTCAAAGATAACAGAGTCTTTAGTTCTTCAATCTCCTCCAACTTGCTTTCACTTTGTTGTCGCTGTTTAGGAACTAAAGTGATTTTAGTGCCATTGAATATGAAACTGTAGCAGTTAGTCCTTCCATCGTGTTGCACGGCTCTATCGTATTGCCACGGTCTTCCCAACAACAAATGACATACATCCACATCTACCACGTCACACCAAATTTCATCCTTGTACTTCTTTCCAATGGAAAAAGTTACACAAGCTCTTCGATTAACTTTCACTTTCCCACCTTTCCTCAACCACGCTAATTTGTAGGGTTTGGGATGCTTCTCTATCTTTAATGCTAACTTCCTTATAGCTTCTGAAGAGATGATATTATCACAACTTCCTGCATCGATAACAAACTTGCAAACCCTTCCCAAAATAGTGCACGTTGACTGAAAAATGTTACTCCTCAACCAGCTAGTCTCCTCTTCCTGCTTTGGCGTCAAGCAAGATCTCCTCATCATTAAAGAATATCCTTCATCTCCCGACAATTCTTCTTCCTCCTCAACTTGTGGTGAATTGGAACATTCTACTTCTGCATCCTCATCCTCAACCTCAGCAACCATCACTCGGTTCTTAGGCTTCAGACATTCATTGCTCTTGTGACCAAACTCCTGACAGTTATAACACTTGAAATTATTGTTGACCTTGGTATTAGCAACTTCATTGACAACCGGTTTTCCAACAGCCTTGGAAACATTCGTATTGCTACTAGCCCCTTTCACTTGATTGTTGGAATTTGTAAACGCACCACCTCCTCTTCTACCTTGCCTCTCCCAAGCTAGAGCCTTCTAGTGTGCTTCAGCAATGGATCTTGGATCAAACATATTCAGCATATCCTGAATCTGCATTCTCAATCCTCCAACAAACCTAGCTGTCAATTGTTCCTCTGTCTCCATGATATCATTTCTGGAAATCAGTTGATAAAATTCATCTGCATAATCATTTACCGATTTCGTCCCTTGTCTCAAATTCTGTAAGCGCTGATACATAAGAGACTGATAATTATAAGGCAAGAAAGTAGCCTTCATCAACTTATTCATCTTCTCCCATGAAACTATCTTTGACTTTCCCATTCTTTCCCGTGTAAGTTTAGTTTGTTGCCACCATGCCATAGCTCTTCCCCTCAATCGAGTAGCAACCAACTTAACTCTACGATGCGCAGGTACTTCCTTGAAGTCAAAAATTTCTTCAAATTCGATAACCAATCTAGAAACTCTTCCGCTATCATTCCTCCTTTGAATTCTGGAATCTCTGTTTTCATCCCCGATTCCCATCGGCGATCATCTTCTACATCCGCATATTGATTTCGCACTTGGCCTCGATCTCGATAATGAATACCGCCTCGATCACCATCCTCATCAAATCAAATGTACTTCGATATCTATCCCATCCATCCACATCTCTTGATCATGCATGGTCCTTTTACCCTGTCTTTCAATATCGGGATATGATTCATTTTCGAACCCACGTGGAGTTCTTCTATGTTCATTTCGATACTCATGGTGTTCTCGCCTCATTGAAACTGATGATTCTCTTCTATCTCGATAAGATTGTGGTGACACCCTCCTCGCTTCCGTAACCGATGGTGAAACTCTGTTTCCTCCATGGTTCGAGATTGGTGACCTTCTCCTTTGACTTTGATTCAAGTCATTCATCAATTTCTCTAACTTCCCAATACCTTCATCAAACTTTTCATTGATTCGTTGTTCCATTTGCTCAGCTTCTTGTCTTCAATACACATCTTCAACATTTTGAAATCGATTAGCACGTCTCGGAGGCATTGTCGAATCTTCAACAAATCCAAACACACACTTCAACTAGCACAACTTCTATATCTCTCGGCCTGCACTTACTCTCGGCATGCACTTAGCTTGGCTCGGCTTTGATCAAACTTATCAACAAACAATCTCCAATACTTCTATCTCGGCTCGAACTCCAACTTATAGCTCTCAGCTTTGATCAACAACTCTATACTCGGATCCCAAGAGGCTCGGCTTAGCTATGATTGGCTAAGTCTAGCTTTGATACCAAACTGACGCAGCGGATATACCAAAAATGGATGAAACGGTGAAAAGTCGAATCGATGGATTGAAAATACCCAAGTGCCCAAATCCGTTGATCTCAAGAGATACCGGATTATAACTATCTCCAACACGTTGATCGCACACGATACCATTTTAAAAGATCTACGATTCTCCTATGTTGATCTCGTGCACGAGATTCCGTGAATCGGCTTTAAATCCGTTGATTCGAGCGCACTCGAATAACCGAAAATGGAGAAAGGAGACAACGCTCAACTTCCAATTTTAAAGAGGCACAAAGCACTCATACAAAAGTTTATTCAAAATCAACCAACCTTAAATGATACAACTCACCCGCTATTTAAAGGAAAATTTACAACACAGCACAAGTCGGCGACCTAACAGACCCAACGGCCTAACACATGCGACCTACGACTTATCTTCAAACGAGTTAACAAATATAACATAAAGGAAATACAACACGAGTTACAACATCACGAGTTACGACCTAACATATATACAACACACACGACATAAGAAAAAAAATACAACATACGACTTAACAAGTTGCACCACAACGCGACTTAAGACTCACGCGACCTAACAACAGTACAGCGCATGAAGCTTGAACGATCTATCAACTTGAGCGACTTATCTTCTGAGCGACTTAAGGAGGCTCGCGACCGAAGGTAATCATGCGACCAAAGTTAGGTCGTCCGTGTTAGGTCGTTACATAACTCCTTTTGAACCGTTAACTCTTTAGGTTAGTTTTCATGTCTCGTTAGGTCGTTTATAGTTGGTGAGCGATCTAAGTTACTTATGGTGAGCGACTTAATATTGGAGCGACCTAAGGCACACGGTCTTTCACATTGCACTGCAACACTTAGATCGTTAAGTCGTTCGCGACTTAAAGCAATCGAGCTAACATCCTACGATGCATCATAAACTAGCAAGTGTACCTTATGCTCAACAGCCTTAGATAATTACTCAATAGATTAGTCATACAACCTCAACAACTAGAAGTATTTTTCCCAAACTTACCATCAGCCAAATAACAAGAATTTTAAATTTATTTAAGTTTATTCAATTGGTTTTTTTCCTTCATCATTTACCTTTTATTTATTTATTTATATAAAGATCAATCACTTGCATAATTTTGTTTCCATTAAAGATTTAAGTCATTAATGAATCATTTCAAAAAATATTACTTAAGCTTCTACTGCCTTATTTAAGTTTATAACTTAATTTGGTTATTGAATAAAAACTTAAGTTTTTGGTATTCGCCCTTGAAGAGAAAAGAAATATTTCAATATATCCAAAAATTCAATTAAAACATTTAACTCATTCACTTAGTAAAAATATATGATATATTTGAAACATCCTCATAGCATTATGCAAAGATTTTTCAAAAGTCTAAAAAAATATTAGAAATTTATATCAAAACATTATAATAAACTTTAAAATAAAGTTCCTTAAATCCAATAATTTTGTTAGACTCGTTATTTTTAAAATAAATATAAACTCAGGATTATTAAACTGAAACTAACAATATACTCAAATCTTACATTAAATTTCTAAATCAAATTATGAAATTTCATATCTTCATAATTAATTTTACACACTTGTTTGAAAATGAATATTTAAATCATGGAAAACATTTATTACGATTTAATACTAAATTTCAAATAGTGAATAAACATATAAATTTACTGTTAGTGCTTCGAAATCATGTAAATATTTCAAACCATAGGTCAAAAATAGAGATTCAAATTTATTGGTAAGTATATTACTATAAATAAAACTTTGCTAATCATTTTATTTTCCATTTATATAATATCTTTAAATTATACATTTAAAGAAACTTATATAAAATTTACTTGATATATTCATTTGCAAACTTCATTTGCAAATCATCATCTTTAATACTTTACGGAAAATAATTCATCTGTTAAATTTCTTGCTTCATTTATAAAAACTACATAAAAATGTTAAATAATAATATGTGTAAACTATTTGAAAACAATTATTTACATCATTACTTATATTTAAAAGAAGTTATTGAAAACCTTAAATCCATTGTTTATAAATTTTATTAGTTTTAATTCTCAAAATACTTTTAAACATCATTAATAAATCAATAATCATTAACTTTAAATATGTTTTATTTAATTAATAACTTCTCACAATATTTACAACACTAATGATTTACTATGAAACCATGTGGTACATAAATAACAATATTTTAAACATTTTTAAAGTCTTTAGAAATGAAAAAAGACCAAAATATTCTTTATATAATACTTTATCAAAATACGTTTATAACACGATGTTTTAACAAGTTTACCATCGTTCTTGCAGACTCTAGTCATACGTTGATCAGGCGTAAGACTAGAAATGTCCATGTACTTAGTAGACTTGTTTCAACATCTAGTGAAAAACACTTAAAAACAGGTATGAGAAGTACCACTCAAAATCTAAGGTCAAATGATGATGTTACGATAGCAGTGGCCCGCTGCTAATCCGGTATTTATGCAATGGACACAAAACTTTCCAGAATATCCTTCCACCTTTCGGATTCCATAAAGAAATCGTAGCCATTTCGTAAACAAGGACCATCGACCCCTGCTGTAGTGGTAACTGCTGATTCAATGATTTACGCAATGGATGCACTTCCTTTTGGGAAGATCCATAAACAACAGATCCCAAGATCAAAAGCGCCTCCATTGGGTAAACTAATAAACCATCTACCCTGGAAAAAAATTGAGGAACTCATGAGTTTAAGTCCGAACAACCATATCGGTTTGAATCCATTTCTAAATTCACCCAAGTATATTAGGGTTTATTGGTCGAATCCATTCATGGATTCCGCAAGTCCATCTGCATTGTAGCATACCATAATACACTTCTTTGCGAAGGGTACTTCCTCATACCTCTTACTTCAAAATATGACATACCATATACAGTACACTTTCAAAATCATAGCTTCAAATATCGCATTTATATAAATTCCATTATATATAAGATTTCATTTTCGGATAAAGTACTTTCCAAAATCAATAATCTCTAATATATCAAATCATTCTTATATAAATTCCGTTATATATAAGATTTATCTCTTCAGATCGAATGCATTACAAAATCAACAGTTTTGAAAATCACCTTATACTTATATAAAGTTCGTCTTATACAAGAATCAAAAATTTTCCAAAATCACTTTCGCTGTATGAAAAGCCATATGAGATTGAATATCTTTTCTTTATAAAAGGTTTTGAATTTTGAATAGTTTCATATATATATCATTTTGTGAAATACTTTTGTATATAAAATAGTTTGTAAAAAAGTTTGTAAATAAGATAGTTTGTAAAATAGTTTTGTAAATCAAATAGTTTGTAACACAGTTTTGTAAATAAAATAGTTTATAAATAAAATAGTTTGTAAATACAATAGCTTGTAAAATAGTTTTGTAAATAAAATAGAATAAGACAGTTTGTATAAGAAAAATAAAAGAAAAATAGTTTTGTAAAATGGTTTTAAATTAATAGTAGTTCTGCATAGAAGAAAAATTTCAATTTAAATTACAAAGATATCCAACCTAACAACTTTCAATTTCAGCATTGAAGCATGTCAATAATATTAGAACAAAAGATGTACATATGTCATCATTTTGCAAAATCACATTTGATCGCTCGCTCGGTTACACAAGTTCGCTTTCGAACTAGTATTTTTCATTCGACTTCCCTAATGCGGACTTCGATAAGATATCTTGACTAGACACCATCATTCTCCTTACATAGCAATATACTATGATAGAGAATTCTAGATTGAAACCAAAAATTCATATCAAATATTCGCCATCAAGAATCGAATGAAAAATCCTAATACGAAGTGGTGTAATTCACATAAAACTTGTGTACTCAAGTCCGGATCAAATTCATTTTGCGAATAAAACAATATACATAATAGTTAAATAATTATTCCAATTTGTTTCATCAAAATTACATTTTAATAAAATTCATTATTAATCTCATTGATTAACACAAGTATCACTTCATACTTTAATATTTGTTTCATAGAATTTCTCTATTCAATACAAAACATTAACATATTCATTCTCACAACGTTGCTTATATTTCTCTTCATTTTAAATTACATTCATTTTCACATGTAATATTTCTCACTTAATACCACATTTATTTGAGAATCACTTCATGAGAAATTTTATTCAGTTTATAACCAATCTATAAAGGTTTATTCCTTTAAAAAGACATTATTCGAGTTTAAAGTTATCAAAACATTATTTATAACCATTTATTGCAACATCCATTTATTTCATAACAATTTACAAGTCATGGCTTTATTTATAATCATTTCATTTTTAATTCATATTTGCTTTTCCCATTTAGTTTCACATTTACATTTCAATTTATTTATTACACGTTTCATAAATGTTAATTAAGTTTATAAACATATTTTTTCCAGTTTAATCTCATTTACAACATTTCCTTAATCACAATTTCAATTTAAACATCTTAGGCTTAAAGTTCGCACTTGTATATTATTACATTACGTGCCAAGAATGTATACAAAAATTCTATTCATTTACTAGACATAGATATAATAAGTTAAACCTTGTTTTAATTGCTTTCAAATTAAGGTTATCAAATTCAACACAATTTCTAAGTTTCAACTCATACATTAATTCAGAAGGTTTCGATTATCCAAAAATATCCAGATATTCCCTTTTTTTAATAGTTGAAACTACCGGTCAACAAACAACAAAATTAATAACAACATTTCAATTTCATATCGAATATCCTAATTATCCATTTCATTCTCTTTAATTCACCATTATTAAACTAGTGTTTAGTCCATAAATTCAATCAATAATAATAGCCAATGTTTATAATTTGACTAAATACAACAAGTCAACAATAAATGATAAAAATCAGATATTACCATTTCACAAAACAAACAGATTACAAATAACTATATTAGTTATAAAGTTTTCCTTTCTATATAACATATAATATTAGGAAAATTATTTCATTTCAAAACTTACATAAAACTTTTTTATAAAACTAACAAATACGTGCTCTCATATATATATATATATATATATATATATATATATATATATATATATATAGATACACACACGCACACACGCACACACATACTCAGACAAACTCATTCTAGGATATTACTATCCTATCTCTAATGAGTTAACCCCAACAGGTTAAGGTTTGTCTAACCTAGCTCTGATACCAACTGTAACGACCCACCTTTTTGGATGGTTTAAATCGACAATAAACCACACATGTCAACTCAAACCATTCAAAAGGGAGGATTGTTAATGGGGTAAATGAGAAAATAAAAGAAAAGAAGGAAAAACAAAACATAGAATCTCGCAGCGGAATGACAAAATATAATAATTAAATAAATAGTTCATGAAGCCGTTTTACAAATGACATTTGATTACACTTTTACAATACAAATCAAAGTTATACATACCGTAGAAATAAATAAATAATGTAGCGGAACACATGATGTAGTGGAATAATTAATAATAAATAGTAGACTCATCTCCATCTTCATCCTCCAAAATAAAATGGACTTCAATGCACTAAAAAGCTTAGACTGACCCGAGCGTAATGAAAAGACAAAACACTCGAGTCAGAACTAAAAATTTCATATATAAGTCAAATCAATCTCAAATAAAATATGAATGCAATGTCTTCAGAGATGTTACGGGATTTTCCATCTCCTATTAGGTGTAAAACGTGAAAATTATTATTTAAAAGATTTCAAATAAGTCGAAGTACTGATTTTAATCACTTAAATTAAAATAAATCTGAAGTTTAAATTAAAACTTCAACCTTTCAAATAATTCTATTCCAATACATAATCCAAATTCAAGAAATTGTACGGGCATACATCATTTCAACCCATAATTTAAATGTCTTAGTTATCCAATTCTTAAATGATTTAGATGTAACAACCCGCATATTTAACGATTTTATATTTAAATGTTTAATTTAAATATAGCGTCGTTAGTCGGATTTTGGTCCGAAATGTTACTTTCTGCAAATGGCCGAATTGGAACTCGAAACTACCTCCATTGGTTCCAAAATGGCATTTGCGATCTTTTTGAGTATAATCTTTGATATGTTTGAAGTTTGTGAAATTTTGGCTATTTTTTCTATTGGGTTTTGGGTTTGGGTTCAGCCCACTAGCTTAACTAAACCTCTAACTCAACCCCTTCTCTTCATCTCTCTTCATTTTCATTTCATTTCTTAAGCTAAAAACTTAAATGGGGGAAAGGAAGTGGAAATAGAAATTAGCAAGCCCTAGTTCTTCTTGTAAACTTGATTCTTGCTCCAAAATCAAAGGGAATCCATTGGTAAGTTCATCTCCATCTTCTCCATCTCTTCTCCTCTTCAATTTCAGTAATTTCCTAACCCTAACTTAGGAAATACTTGCTTTGATTCTAGATTGAAGCTTGTAGTGTTGAAGTGGAGTGTAGTTGGTTGGTTCCTTGCATTTGTGCTTCTTCATCTTCTTTGTTTTGTGTAAAAAGGTGAGTTTTGAACTCACATCTACTTCTTATGATTTTATAGATGTTGGGTATGAATTCCTAACACCTTGTTCATATGCAATTGCTTTTGGTTTGGGTCGAACTGGTGAATATCCAAATTTTTAGTGTTTGGGTTTAATTCTCTAAAGATCCTAACTTTGATGTTTTGCCATGTTTTTGAGCGCGAATCGGAGAGCTAATGGAGCTGGGGTATCTATTGGCTAAACCTCCTTAGGTCTATTACTCGAACGGTCGCGATTCGGTAGAATTTGCATTTCATTGACATAGGGCAGGAAGTGCAAAATCATCAGGTTCGGCCGACCGAGCCCTGCAGCCGGTCGACCGACCTGCTTCCCGAGAGTTTTCATGAACAGTGGCCGGCCGACCGAGCCCTGTAGTCCGGTCGACCGACCTGCTCCTATTTGCCCTATTTTGCCTGTTTTTGTATATTTTGATTTGTTTTCCAGACTTTATCGATTCAGGTTGCTTCTTAGTGGTTGTTATTGCATATTTGGCTTTGATAATTTACTCTTGACTTCATCCACGAGTTTTTATAAAATAATCTCTCGAATCGCATTTAAAAGCTCGTTTCTCCAATTTATAAATTCTATTTAAAACACACACTTTCGCACTTCGAGCGAAGTGGAAAGGTGATTAAATGGTTGGGCAAAACATGGACCATGAATCTGTGCGTTTATCTTTCTGATTAGTCCCCGACCTATTCGATTGATTGTTTTGACCTTCGGGTTTAGTTTACCGATGATATGAGGTAAATTTGTACTGCTTTGAGTGTGAAAGTGGCTGACGGATAGTAAACCGTTTAGTGCGAACGAGTGGTTATGGGACATACGTTAACACTTTTCGGATTCCTCTTCGAGAGTTGTGACACATTCCGCCAGTTAGTGGTGTCCAGTACTGGGTCTACGACCTTCACCACTACGGTTTGTTGCCTCTGGGATGGTGTCTTTGGACTTTCTCCCTAGGTTTGTTGCCTTCGGGTGTGTGCCTTCGAGTTTGTTGCCCTATATAGTTTTGCTCTGATGTTGGCCTTATGTGCCGCATGAGTGATACTTGGGTTTGGAGCCTTCGGGCTTATGGATCCTTGTTTGTACAGTACTGAGCTCGAGCAATTTTATGATGTTTCATTGTTATGTATATTCCCTTGGTATCGCCCTTCGGTGTCGGTCTTTTTGAGCCGCATGGAGAATAGCGATTACCTTGTGGAACTTGTATACCTTATTGGTATTTGTTATTTGCCTTTTGGCTTGTTTTGGGATATTTGTATCCTTTGTTTCTATATGTTGCCGATGATACGAGGCTTGTTCTATATGATTCATCTCTTGTTGATGATTGTGTTATCTCCTCTAGAGATATTTGTTATACTGTATGACCTTGCAGGTTTATTATTTTTCAGTTTATCTAACTGATTTGTTATCTAGACTGACCCGTGTATTTTATACTCGGGTCAGACCGAGATGTTTCGGGTTAGGTGCTTTTGGGACTTAGCCTATTTTGCTTCCGCATGGACTATTCGCTAGCTTCATATTGTTATAGCGTCTTTTGTGGTCCTTATCTGTTGTAACTCTGATATATATATTTTTTCATCTCGTCTGTATATTGTGGTCTTATGTACCACTTGACATGTATTATTTTATATACTCTGTTGTGTATCTGTTTATGTGTATATTATGATCGACTGTTCTGTGACGTGAATTACATTTGAGTTGTTATATTTACTTCTGATAGATCCTATAGCCATTGTAGTTTTGCTTTAAATATTTATTGAATAGGTCGAATTTTAATGTTTCTACTTTTCGACGTATTTAGTGAATAGTTAAGGTAAGATTACACATGGTCGCTTCCATTATACTCTATTGTCCGCGTTAGCCGACAGTATTATCTATGTAATACCCTTTGCTAGCGAGGCTCTCGGAGTGGGGCGTCACAGTGTGGTATCGGAGCTGAGTTCAGAATAAAATATGATAAACACAGAATAGATGCACATATTATGGTACATCAAAGTGTACAAGTGATACAAATCTTTGAATCATCGTGTCTCTTTACTCCATCAAGGTTAGATAGAGTTTGGGAATACGTCTAGGAATGCATTTTATTCCGTAGTATTCCGTAATGAAGTATCTACTTTGTGAATAATCTTGTTCTTATCTTACTTTCAGCGTATGTCTGGAAGAGGCAGAGGTCGACGTTCGGATGCTGGGCAATCTAGTGGCTCACATCCGGATGGCGTTTATATGTCTTCCGATCAGTTTATGGAATTGTTTAGGAGCACTCAATCTCCAGTTCCTCCTCGTGTGTCTCCACCTCGCAAGTCTGCTTTTGCACGTCAGTGCAGTGATTTTGCTCATCTTGGAGGAAAACCGTTTAAGGGCTCCGAGTCTGTTCTTGAAATCCAAGCTTGGTTTCGCACATGCGAACGTATCTTTTCTCGCATGGATCTTTCTGACCATGATCGAGTTCTTGTGACTTCTAGCTTATTGCAAGAGCGTGCTCTTGATTGGTATGAGCTTCTTATAACCGAGATTGATGAGTCTACTCTTTCTTGGACTCAGTTTCGGGAGCGATTTGAACTCAAGTTCGTTCCTGAATCTGAAAAAGTTTTATTGACCCGTCGCTTCCTTGAGTTGAAGCAAGGGAAATCTTCTATTTCCGAGTATGTTGCATCTTTTGAGGCCTTATCTACGTATGGTCTTGAATTCATTAGCACTTCTTACAAGAAGAATTTGAAGTTTGTCTCTGGTCTTAATAAATATCTTAAGAAGTCCTTGTTGCTTCAGCTTAAGCTTTCTTTCGAGGAATTGGTTGATTCGGCACTTCATCTCGAAGCTGTCGAGAAGGAGTGTGATAGTGGTGAGGATGTTGAGGTTTCCAAGCACCCTAACAAGAAGCAGTTTCCGTTTCAAAAGAGGTCTTTTCCTTCTAAGAAGAAGAAGACTGTTGGTGCTAATCCTCAATCTCAGTCTGCTGGAACACCTTTCATTCGGAAGTGTTTCAATTGTGGTTCTACGGATCATATTATTCGAGCTTGTCCTAAGCCTCTCTTCTGCCATTATTGCAAGAAGGAAGGTCATCATGTTTCAGCTTGTCCTACTGCTCCTGCTAATGCAAAATCTGGCAAGCTCAATGTGGCTAATGCTTCTGGAGGTTCATCTCAATCCAAAGGTATGTCTCCATCTATTTTGGGGGGTTCAATTCTATTTCATGATCATAGTATACGAGTTCTTTTTGATACGGGTGCTTCACATTCTTTCATATCGAAGAAGCTTGTAGATGATTTATCTTTGGATGTTTCTTGTATGGTTACTTCTTTAAGGATTGCGAATCCTATTGGGGGATCCGCGACCCTTAGCTTGTTTTGTGATGATATTGAGATTGTTTTATGTGGCTTTTCTTTCCGTGCGAATCTGCACGTTGTTTCTCATTAGGGTTTTGATATGATTTTTGGTATGGACTGGCTAGTGAGGTACAATGCCAGGATTATTTGTTCTGAGAGAATTTTATATCTTTGTCATCCTGATTCGCCTTCTCAGTTACCTCTTGTTCTTCGGGATGTGGATAATTCCGAGATGGCTTTATATTCTCTTGATTCACGAGATGATGAGGATATATCTCGTATTCCTATTGCTTGTGACTTTTCTGATGTTTTTGAGCCTGTATCGGGTTTGCCACCCAAACAGGCAATTGAGTTCCGCGTTGATCTCATTCCAGGCACGCAGCCAGTTAGTCGTCCTCCCACGTGGATGTCTACAAAGGAAAATGAGGAACTCAAGAAGCAGCTTTTAGAGCTTGAATCCAAGCAATTGATTCAATCTAGTTTTTCTCCGTGGGGATCCGCGGTCGTCTTTGTGAAGAAGTCCGATGGAACTCTTAGGCTTTGCATTGACTATCGCAAGCTTAACGAGTTGACCATTAGGAATAGGTATCCGTTGCCTAGGATCGATGATATGTTCGATCTATTGAGTGGTGCTAAGGTCTTTTCTCAGCTAGACCTTGCCACAGGTTTTCATCAATTACGAGTCGCGGAAGATAGCATACCTCTTACCGCTTTCCGCACTCGTTATGGTTCTTTTGAGTGGCTCGTTATGCCGTTCGGTTTAATGAACGCTCCTGCTTTCTTTGTTGATCTCATGAATCGGGTATTCCGGGAATATCTTGATAAGTTCGTGCTTGTCTTCATTGATGATATGCTTATTTATTCTAAGTCTGAAGCCGAGCATGCTAATCACTTGAGAATTGTCTTGAGTACCCTCCGTCATCATCAGCTTAAAGCCAAATTCTCCAAGTGCCACTTTTGGGAGAATAAGGTTAAGTTCTTAGGCCATGTGGTATCTTCCGATGGCGTTTCTGTCGATCCATCGAAGGTAGAAGCTATTCAAAATTGGAAGAGGCCCGAGAATGTTCATGAGATTCGTAGTTTCCTTGGATTGGCGGGTTATTACTGTCGGTTCATTAAGGATTTTTCCCATGTTGTGCTTCCTCTCACTTGCCTTACTCGGAAAGGCATTCGTTTTGATTGGTTCGACAAGTGTGAAGCTTCCTTTCTGACATTGAAGGAACTTCTCACTAATGCTCCTATTCTTGTGGTTCCCGAGGGGAATCATGATCTTGTTGTCTACACCGATGCTTGTGGTAGTGGTCTCGGTGCTGTTCTTATGCAGAAGGATCGGGTAGTTGCTTATGCTTCTAGGCAACTACGTCCGAATGAAGTTCGCTATGCCACTCATGATCTTGAGCTTGCTGCCATTGTCTTTGCCTTGAAGATTTGGCGACATTATTTATTGCGCGAGCGCTTCAATCTCTATACCGATCATAAATCTTTGAAGTATTTTTTCACTCAGAAGGAACTCAATATGAGACAACAGCGTTGGCTCGAGTTTCTTGCCTCTTGTGACTTTGATATCCAATATACCCCTGGTAAGGGTAATTGTGTTGCAGATGTGCTTAGTCGCAAACATTCGGCTGTTGTTTCTATGATGCTTGCCGAATGGAATGTTCTTGAGACTCTATCTTTTTGTGAAATTCGTGATCGAGGTTCATCTTCTGATTCTGATATTCTATTATTTAGTTTGGGAGCTCGACCTATTTTATTGGATCGTATTGCCGATGCCTAGCGGCGTGATCCTGATTTGTTGCATTTTATTCAGCTTTGTGAGTCTGGATCTTGTGATGAGGCGTTGCAAGATCTTAGCATTGATTCTCATGGGTGTCTTTGTAAGAAGAACAGTTTTTTTGTGCCTTCTGATCTTGCACTTAGGCATGATATTCTTGATGATTGCCATCGTTCTAGGTATACTATTCATCCTGGTAGTAGCAAGATGTATGCCGATATGCGTCGTCTTTATTATTGGGAAGGCATGAAGCGCGATGTGGCGAGTTATGTGAGCAATTGCATAACTTGTCAGCGTTTTAAGGCCAAGCATCAGTGTCCTTCTGGTTTTCTTCAGCCTCTAGAGATTCCATTGTGGAAATGGGATTAGATTTCTATGGATTTTATTGACGGCCTACCTCGTTCGAGATCGGGTCATTCTAGTATTTGTGTTATTGTTGATCGCCTCACTAAGTCTGCTCATTTTGTCCCTATTAAGTCTAATAGGACTGCTTCGCTTTTGGCTAAGTTATATGTCAAGGAAATCGTGAGACTTCACGGTGTTCCTAGTTCTATTGTGAGTGACCGTGATCCTTTATTCACGAGTCATTTTTGGAAGAGTCTTCAGCAAGCTTTGGGAACAAAGCTTAATTTTTCTACAGCTTATCATCCGTAGTCTGACGGACAGACTGAACGGGTAAATCGTATCTTGGAAGATCTTCTCCGTATTTGTATCTTTGATTTCGGTGGTAGTTGGGAGGATCACCTACCTCTTGTAGAATTCTCCTACAACAATAGTTTTCAGTCTAGTATTGGTATGGCTCCTTTCGAAGCCTTATACGGAAGGCCATATCGATCACCTTCTTGTTGGTTAGAATCTGGTAAGAAGCTTATTCTTGGTCCAGATTTTGTTCGTGATTCTTCCGAGAAGATTGATCTTATTCGGTTGAGAATGAAAGAGGCACAGAGCCGCCAGAAATCCTACGCGGATAACTGTAGGAAGCCTCTCGAGTTCTCGATCGGCGATCTTGTTTGTATTCGTGTTTCTCCTTTGAAAGGGGTTATGCGTTTCAGTGCGACTGGGAAATTGGATCCTCGCTTTATAGGACCATTTTCTATTACTGAACGTATTGGCCCTGTGGCTTATAGAGTTTCACTTCCAGCTCATTTATCTGGCATTCATGACGTGTTTCACGTCTCGCAACTTCGAAAGTGTCTTCGGGAGTCGGATTCTGTTATTACTTCTCCTGATTTGCAAGAGCTTGAGATCTCACCGGACTTATCTATTGTACAACAACCTATTCGCGTGCTTGACACGGAGGTGCGACACCTTCGGAACAAGGACGTGCCGCTCGTTAAAATTCAATGGTCCGCTAACCCCAATGACTGTACTTGGGAAACCAGAGAGTATATCGAGCGATCTTATCCGGGTTTTCTTTCTTTGCTTTGAAACGGTGAGTATGTCTTTTCGTTTCTAACTTGTTTACTTCTCTTTTGAATGTTGTATGTATGTAATTATTACAAATATCGTCTCTGGGAAATGCGGGGATGCAATTTTGTAAGGAGGGGAGATCTGTAACAACCCGCATATTTAACGATTTTATATTTAAATGTTTAATTTAAATATAGCGTCGTTAGTCGGACTTTGGTCCGAAATGTTACTTTCTGCAAATGGCCGAATTGGAACTCGAAACTACCTCCATTGGTTCCAAAATGGCGTTTGCGATCTTTTTGAGTATAATCTTTGATATGTTTGGAGTTTGTGAAATTTTGGCTATTTTTTCTATTGGGTTTTGGGTTTGGGTTCAGCCCACTAGCTTAACTAAACCTCTAACTCAACCCCTTCTCTTTATCTCTCTTCATTTTCATTTCATTTCTTAAGATAAAAACTGAAATGGGGGAAAGGAAGTGGAAATAGAAATTAGCAAGCCCTAGTTCTTCTTGTAAACTTGATTCCTGCTCCAAAATCAAAGGGAATCCATTGGTAAGTTCATCTCCATCTTCTCCATCTCTTCTCCTCTTCAATTTCAGTAATTTCCTAACCCTAACTTAGGAAATACTTGCTTTGATTCTAGATTGAAGCTTGTAGTGTTGAAGTGGAGTGTAGTTGGTTGATTCCTTGCATTTGTGCTTCTTCATCTTCTTTGTTTTGTGTAAAAAGGTGAGTTTTGAACTCACATCTACTTCTTATGATTTTATAGATGTTGGGTATGAATTCCTAACACCTTGTTCATATGCAATTGCTTTTGGTTTGGGTCGAATTGGTGAATATCCAAATTTTTAGTGTTTGGGTTTAATTCTCTAAAGATCCTAACTTTGATGTTTAGCCATGTTTTTGAGCGCGAATCGGAGAGCTAATGGAGCTGGGGTATCTATTGGCTAAATCTCCTTAGGTCTATTACTCGAACGGTCGCGATTCGGCAGAATTTGCATTTCATTGACATAGGGCAGGAAGTGCAAAATCATCAGGTTCGGCCGACCGAGCCCAGCAGCCGGTCGACCGACCTGCTTCCCAAGAGTTTTCATGAACAGTGGCCGGCCGACCGAGCCCTGTAGTCCGGTCGACCGACCTGCTCCTATTTGCCCTGTTTTGCCTGTTTTTGTATATTTTGATTTGTTTTCCAGACTTTATCGATTCAGGTTGCTTCTTAGTGGTTGTTATTGCATATTTGGCTTTGATAATTTACTCTTGATAATTTATCCGACAGTATTATCTATGTAATACTCTTTGCTAGCGAGGCTCTCGGAGTGGGGCGTTACATTAGATGACCATTTAAATGATGTCGATAATATACATGTTGATAACAGAGACATATTAAAATAAATAAACAACCATACACCCAACGTATCAGTCAATAAGTATCCATTTCAGACAACATTCAAATCAACTAATATATTACAACAATTAATAGTTATCAATATCGAGGTTTTAACAATCAGTTAAATCCCAATATAAAATTAAATGTCAATTTAATCTAATGTAAATTCAAATTCAATATAAATTTAAATGTCAATTTAAACCAACAAACAGCAATAAAAAATCTATATATCTCATTATAAATTTTATTTAACTTACAATGGAAATTTTAGTATTGTGTGAGTGGGTTGAATCACTCACCTTTTTAGCTTTCCTTCCTCTAATTAGGTTTGGATCCGCCACTGCTTTCTTTCTTTTAACTTTGATTTTCTTTCTTGTTTTTTTATTTGAAGGTTTTGGAGGAGACAGATAAGTTTGTATAATCCAAATTTGAAGGAAAAATTTTGAAAAGGAGAAAAAGAAGAAAAAAATGCAGATTTGAAGAAATTTTTGTTTGGAAAATAGAAGAAAATGAAGGTGGGAGGAAAAAGGAAGGGGAAAAAGGTTAAACAAAAATTACACACACAGATACATATATAAAATCAAACTCAGGTTCGAAAAAAATATAGCTTTAGAGAAAGAAGAAGGAACAACTGAAAATGAAGAAATAAACAAAAAAGATAAAAAAATGTGACAAGTATTAAATAAAGAATGAAAGATACACATTTAAATTTTAAAAGACATGTTTACAAAGCAAGCAAGAATTTGGTATAAAATTTCAAAACGTATGCTACCTCAATTAATTTCATTAACAGGAAACGTTTCAAGGCAAGGCTCATGTGTAAATAAATAAAATTTACAGGAAAACCAAAAGAGGCATGTATTAATAAAATAAATAATAAAAATAAATAAATGAAAGGGGTGGTTGAAATCTTAAAAGATAAATAAATGAAAATATTAATGAACGTGAATAGTAGAATATGAAATTCTAACATATTCAAGACTGTTCATTACACAAAGAAAATATAGAGCATTTAATTCAGTTTATACAGACGTGCTAGGTGAAAAGTTTTTTTTTCTTAAGGGAAATGAATGCATGCATGAGTGAATAGTGTATGTAAATGAATTCATGAATTAATGCACATACACATTTTATTTCAATGCAAAATAACGCCTCATTAATAATTCAATTTATGGCAAGAAATGAAAGAACAATTGGAATGAAATATGCAAAAGAGAGAGGTCAACGAAAACGTGAGATGGTGGCAGAATAAAGCAAGGTAATAAATTAATGAGAATGGAAGAATTAGTATGCATCAAACAACTTTTGAAATTTAATTTGAAAACATATATTCCCTTCAATACATTACAGTAACTCCAAACATACACATAAATATATGTTAATTAACCATTTTTTTTCTTTTTTTACACAGAATTAATAATATTGAACACACCAATTAACTTAATATTTCTCACTAAAATACTTATTATATTTTTAACACAAAACATAAGTTGCACATATCACTAATTAATTATAATTCACTTCTATTTCTTATTAATGGAAAGATTTTAATTGCTATTAATTCCAATAATTAAATTTCAAAACATACTTTGATTACTAGGAAGATAGTTAATCCTATTGTTTTCCTTTGAATTGTAATTCAAACATATCTATTAACATTATTGGATACAAACATGAGTTAGAAATTTACTTACAGAAAATTAATTTGGATGTTCATATTAAAAATGGAAAAAAAAGAAAAGGAAAAAACTTCAGGTAAAGCACTTGAAATGAGAAAACGAACAAACGAGAAACAATTGAAAAGAATGCAGAAATTATTAATTATAAATAAATTAAATGAAGCAACTATTAATTAATAAGAAACACATGAGTAATCTAACAATTAAATGGATGCGCAAATGAAACCTACACAAAGAACTTGAAAATGAAAAGAAAGAGAATGTGTATGTGATAATAAATGTAATGTAAATGAAGGGACCACTTATATACTGTATACAAACCTTTGGGATCCAAATTCCAAAACTTCCACTTATTAATTCATTTCAACAAACCAAAATATACATATATTTATAATTAACTTATTTATAAAACATTCGTTTTACGTTAATATATGTCCACACTCCATTAACGCAATCAATCAATTAACAATCAATCAATCAATTAATCAACCAATCAATATATTCACTTATTTATGTTACTCAAACCAATTTTATTAATTAATGAATATATATCTATCTATGCATTATAAAATGATTTACTTTATTTTTTTTAATTACTATAACGGTCACATTAATGAAACAAATTTAAAAGTTTAACCACATATGAAATGGAAAAATAAATATACATGAACATGTGTAATTTATGTACAATTGTTAATAAAAGGTAATTTATAATCCTTTTAACAACACTTGTACAACCATGAACGCTTTGATATATTTTAAAATTTGAATACTAATAAGTGTGTTTGTGATGACTCGAAATTTTCAAGCATTTAAATCGAAATATTTAATTGCTTTTAAATATTCAATAGAGTAATTTTAACTTGAATTACAGATATCATAATTTATTTGACAATTAAATTATTGAATTGAATAATTTGAAGTTGAGTAAAATGCTGAATCTAGAATTTTAAGCCTGTTAAAAATAATTTGAAGATCACTAAAATTTATATTGATAGTGCTGAAGATAATAGAAGTTTTAAAATTTAATTTTTTACAGTGATTTGTTCAGTTTTGAAATTTCATCGTTTAAATTGAATTTAAAAATAACCTTTCGAGGCCCAGTCTCGGAATTCGATGAAACCAGTTCAATTGGATCCGTAATATTGAATTATTATCGGATTTCAATTTTCGTACAGTTTGGAGTTGTTGTGTGAGCATACGACATATAAACGTTCTTAAATTTATATCGAAAATTCGGGTCGATTTAATTTTAAGCTTGAATCAAATTTAGACATTGTTTAAACAGTCAATCCTTTCAAGTCCTTCCTCTCTTTCCTTTTCAGTTTAAAAATCACGGCGATAAGATCGTGCAAAGCACACTACCTGTGGCTTACCAAACACGATTCTTCGTCCTTCTCCGAGAAGCCAAAATCGAGCAGAGATATTTTATTATTGAGGAAGCCGAGATTTCCTTTCCCCTCTTCTCATCTTACACCGTTCGAAAAAAAAAATTAATGGCCGAAGCCGCGTTCTTCAATTTGAAGCCCAAATCAAGTTCGAACTGCCTTCCCTCTTTTGAATTTCATTTTTACCGAATCGTGAGGATCGACACGAGGCGAGGACTCGCGCGTTGGGGCAGCTATCAATTTGGGGAAGGGGAGCTTCGTCAGTTGTAACGGTGGAGGAAGGGTCGCGTAAGGCCACGATTAGCTTAATCGACTTCGCAGTCGAAGCCGAGGTTAGGGCAAAGGGTGGCGATGTTGGTTACGGCAAGGCAGCGAGTGCTCTGGTGAGGGTTTTGGTAGTTATTGTTTTATTTATTTATTTACATTCGTAAGTTAGAGTGAAACAATTGTTTTAATGATATGAATTCAGGGAAAAGAAAAGAAAATATAGGAATTTTTATAAATATATATGTAGTTTCAAAATAAAAAGAAGTAGACATACTCACATTTTAAATTACTGGTCTGTTTTAAAAATAAATTATTAAAGTGATCAATCTGTTCTATGAGCATATTTACTTATTTTAGTTTTAAAACTAATTTATTAAACGAAAATTCGTTTAAATAAAACTATGTTTTAATTAAATTAAATTTAGCAAATGGAAATTTTTGGTTCGATTTATTCGAATATTAACAAAATGAATCCAATGTTTATTCAAGGTCAAAAAAGGGGGAAACCAAGACAATAATGATGCAGATTGCAAATCAAATCAAAGGTGAGTTAATCTCACTCAGTTTAAATTTAAATGATTAAATTTAAATAATTGATTATACGGTTGAATTGATTGATGTGATATACTTTAGTATAATTTGAAATCGGTATATTATATGATGCTAATGTCTATGGATGCAGGGAAAACAGGTTGGAGGGATCCAACTGGACCCCTCAACTTTTATTTAAATTATTTAATATTCTCTGGTCTGGTTATTGGACATTCTATGATGCATTATGTGGAAGTATTGAATGCTATGGTTTGGTTGATATAATTGAGAATAATGAATTACCAAAAATATAAATTTGATTTTTGAATGAAAATAAAAGAAGTGAAATTGCAAGTAAAATAATTATAGAATAAATTTAAGAATGACTTGGAAAAGAAATAAAGTAACTTTAAAATTCTAATAAATGAATCCTGAGGATGGAAAGGAAAATTTGAATAAACAGGAAGTTGATGAATTTTAAAATTCAGTGTTATTATTTAAAAGAACAAAACATTTATTTCAAAGCTAAGATTTAAATTATTGAAAGAATAAAGGAAAAAGTAGGGAATCATCTGGAATTTGTATATTTCAATTAAAAGTTTTAAAATCAAATGGAAAATAATAATAATAATAACAACAATAATTTAGTACGTACTTAATGAATTTTGAAATGAATTAGGTAATTAAAGAAATTTATTTCAAATAAAATAAATTGGAAATCAATTTGGGGGAATTGATTTAAGTGATTGAAGTTGGGATTTTCTCTGGATAGCCAAGTACATGTTTTAAAAAATAAATCTTTAAAAATTAATTTGATGGTTTAAAGTTGTTTTTATAGAAAGCAAATTCTGTAAAATTTATTATTTCTAATATTTAATTTCTAAAGTAAGTATTTCCTTTTAATCTATTATAGCAATAATTATTTAAAGAGTGATTTAGTATTTGTTTTAAAAGTGTAAATCTAGTTGTATATTTTATTAAGTAACCTTATTTTCAAATATTCATATGGTATGTATTTTTATTAAATTATTGAAGTACTTTTTAAAATAAATGCTTTAAAGTATATATTTCAAGTAAAGTGTTTTAAATTATTTTAAAAATCTATTTTTGTGCTTGGTGATTTCAGAGGAGATAGAAAATATTTGGGAAAGTTGATTCTGAAAAGAAAGATGGTTTTGAAACTGTTTTCAAAGGATTGAAAATAGAAATATAACTTGTGAAGATATCTTTGAGGTAAATAAATAATTTGGGAAATTATTTATTGTTTGATGGATGTTTGTGAATGTTAATTGATAGTTGAATAACCGACTATCAATATTGGCCAACTGCGTTGATCGTTTCGAGGAGACCGGGATCGAGATTTATTTCTCGAAAACCACTTCGATCCGGTTTGTACGTTTCGTGTAAACGATTTTGGATTCAAAGATGGAGCAGTGAAGTGCAAGGGCTAGTCGCTACTAATCCTGAGGATATTTCCAAAATGAATGTAGTAGGAATAGTGCCTTCGGTTCCGTTCGAACCCGGGACGGACTTGTATGGATGAATGCTTGCGAAACATCGTCAGGTGGACGATGGGCATTCTAAGGGATATGTTCTATAAAGGTAACGCTTAGCCTCCAGCCTCATCAAATGGGAATGACTAAAAATCAGGGGTTATGCAGCAAGGCTAGGTGGGTAGCACCCAAGCAGGGTGAGGTCATTCCAGTCTAGATGTCCCTTTTTATTTCGGCTTAGTGGGCGGTTGCTGATCCCAACCGCGGGGTGATCTTATTCGGGATTATCCAGTAAGGGATAGTCCCGGCCTTGTGTTGCAGGGGAGCGGGCGTACTCCTTGGTACGGTGATCTAGGCCTCGTACCATGACAGGTGGTACCCCAGTGCCTAGTCATTGGTTGGAAACCCATTCTCCCTACGAGCCTTGTACGAGTTTTGTTTGTATTACCCACTCTGTGGCTAGTAGCTGGAATTTAATGAATGTAACAATTTCGGCTATTTTATAAGTATTTGTATATAGACCCTATTATAATATCAGAGGATTTCTATAAAAATTGTTTTAGCTATCGTAAGGTAAAAACCCGACATGTTTATTTGTGGCGTAGTCTTACGAGATGCTTTTGTTTTCAAAGGATTTTTGAAACTTTAATAATCAATTGGGTGTGATTTTCTCACGCTGGTATTCCAGACTGGCTCGGGTATTATTTAACTGTAATGCTCGGGTCAGACCGAGTATTATAGGATACAGGATATGATGCTGTGGAGCTCAGGAGACGAGCTGGGTGACGATACGTACATTCGTACTTGTTTATATATATATCTATTCCGCTGTGTTGAGTTGTTGTGTATCCATTTGTATTTTATCGATGTTGATGTTGAGCTGTGATTGATGTACTCTGATGATGTAATATATAAACAGAGATATTTGGTTCTTGAGTAAAGATTATTTATTATATATTATATTTTATTCCGCTGCGATGGTTAGATTCTGTTGTTGTTTTCTATTTTCTTCTTCTACCTCTTCTTCTTTAACCCAAATGGTTCGTATTTATGTACCACTTGAGTTGATTGTTGCAAAATAGTGTTGACTCTAGGGGTACGGATTTGCGGGTCGTTACAGTTGGTATCAAAGCCAGGTTGGTGATAACCTTGGCTCTGGTGGGAATTACTCATAAAATAGAGTCTATAGTACTCTAGAATGAGTTTGAGCGTATTAATAGATATGAGCGCGTATTTGTTAGTGAATATAAATTGTTTTAATATTGTGTTGATTGGTTTATTGAGTGGCATATGAACCTTCGTCGGCACAGTCTGGACAACTATATCGAAAGGGTTTCTAAACACTTGAATAGAACAATCGACACGGTATTGTTTTAAATATGGGTGAATGAAATAATTTTACCCAAAAATATATTTTTGATATAAAGAAAGTTTTTGGTAAACTATATAGCTATTATATGGTTGCTTGGATGTTAGAAATGATAATATTAAATTATTATTAAGTGAAAATTTAACTAGAAATTGTAAATATAACCCAAGTTTAAGGGAATAAATTCATTATAAAATGAAATTTATAAATATGAATTATAAATGTAAATTATAAATTGAAATATAATCACATGATAATTTGTATGAGCATAAACTGTGCAAATGAATTATAGTAAAGATTTATTCAAGCAGGATTGGAAAATTTAAAACCCCGGAGATTTTGGAAGTATTTTGAAGATAAATTGTAGCATTGTTGTTTTTGGGGTATTTCTGAAAGGAAATTGTTTCAAATAAATTTTGGGAAGAGATATAGCATTGAATTCACTTCAGTAGCTGGAAAATAACTTCGGTGATGACTACAGCATCATCGATGTTTATTTTCGAGTTTCTAAGTGACAGATTGCTGCCAAAAATTTATTCGTTCAGCAAAGCTAATTGTTTTTTGAAATTTCAAAGGAAATTTGTTGGGAATAAAAGCCAGGATTGGTTTAAGGTTTTTGAGAAATGAGATTTGAGATGTTGGAGATTTCAAGATGATTCTAAACCAAAGCCGGGAGTTTAAAAATCCTGATGAGATAATTGTAAGCTTATAAATTGAGATGATTTTAAATCAGGAAGGAGATATAAGCTTTGAATGTTGGAACTTGAATTTAAGGTGAAAGATTAAAAATGAAATTTACTTGGATTAGAAAATAAAATTTAACTGGATTGAAAATTAATTTAAATAGGCTGGAATAATATCCAGTTGTATTCGAATCAAGTTGAAATTGAATTAAGTTAAATAAATTTGAGTTAAAGTGAAATTGAATTGGGATGAGAATTCAATTGAATTAATGAATGGAATAAAATTCTTACCTAAACAAATGGAAAATAAATTGTATAAGAATTGGAATTGAAATAAATAATAAGAATAACGTGTAAAAGAGTTATAATGCATGAAATAAAACATGCTTGGGATATAAATAAGCATGAGGCTTGAGTTAAAATAAAAGAAGTATATATTCAAGCCTATAATGAATGGAATTGTGTAAATAATAAGTTGTGACGTATAAAATCAAATAGTGAGATATAAAATCCCAAAATAAATATAGTTTGATGTATTAGAAAATAAAATGAAAATCCAAACTTGAATTATAAACTAAATTTGAACCTAAGAAAAATTAAATGAAGAGATTTTATGGTTAAAATCAAGTTCTGGATTATAATTTGGGGAAAGACTATTTAGATAATAAATTAGATAATGAAATATGTAATGAGAACCCAATGCAGTTAAATAAAAGCTGAACTGTGAGATGATAATAAAGATTGGAAATAAAACTCAAGTTATAAAATTAAATTCGATTCAAATTGTTGATGAAGTAAATGAGATTGAATTGTGAGTTCATAAAAGTGAATGGTAATTTGAAATGGCTAGTGGATTCAGAACTTGAGTTATAAATTAAAATTTGACTTGGAGTGTTAACAGATTATATATAATTGGAAATGTGTCAAATAATGGAAAATGAAATCAGATTAAAATAGTGATGGTTTGAATTTCCAATAAAATCCAAATCAGAGGAAATAAATTGGAAATGGCCTTGTAATAAATTGAATGAGCCGAATCCAAAAAGTTAAGATTTATAATAAATGATCAAATAAATTTGTAGTTTGAAATGGGATTGGATTAAAATAGAATCAAGTTAAATCGAAAAGAGAAATTTATTTGCAAAATGAAATGAGCTTAAGAATAGAGAAAAAAATAATTTGAATAGATCAAAATAAGTTGACTTAAGCTGAATATAAGGGGGAGAGTCGAATTGAATTCAACTTAAAACCAAATTTAATGATATTGGATTGAATTTGAATCAAGTAAAACTAAATTTGGATCGGAATGAAATTTGGTGGGTTGTTAATAATATTTAAGAAAATGAAAATTCAAAATGAATTGAGAGGATAAACTAATTATATTGAATAAGTAAATGGATGGGATAAATAAGAATCAAATGGAAGTGAATTTAAGTTTGAAGTGAAATAAATTGAGTAAACAACTTAAGTTGAGAATAATTAGAAGCTCGACTACGAGTAAAATTGGAAGACCATTAATTAAAGCTTGGTTTGAAGTAATTCGGGAATGGATAGTAATGTGCAAGCTTGGAATTGGTCGAGCTAAATAAATGGTCGTGAGTGAATTAAAATAAAAAGGAAATTTAATTGGCAATGAAGATGAACCTAAATTGTTAATGGTTTAGAATGAAATGGTTTGGTTAATAAAATGAAATGCAGGTGAATGGATTCAAATCTGAAATGTAATACAAACGAGAATATATGTGAATTGTGGATAAATTTTAAAAATGGAATAGAATTAAGTATAAATTGAGTTGTAATCCATTTAAATTGGTTATAAAACATAAATACTTGTTTATTCACATGGATCTCATCAAATTGCATAGCATAAATTGTCATTGGATGTAAATGGAAATAATTAAAGATTCTATGGGTTGATAGTGGTAAAATAAATTGATTTTGAAAGCAATTGAATTAAATATGAGTCCAGTTTGCTTAAAATAAATTAAATTAAATATAAGCAAATGAGTTTTAAACCATTCGAATTGATGAAGTGGTATACGAATGAATTGAAAACCATTCAAATTGAATGAAAATGGTTTATGAATTAATTGAAACAGTTGAATTAGCATGGAAACTATATAAACTGCTTATGGAAAATGTTTGATGTGCATTTCTTTAGAATTCATATGTTTTAACCATTGCAACTAAGTGTAATATAGTTAAACTGCATATATTTGGCTCTTACATGTTTAAATTGAGTAAGTACAGGTACTTGGAAGCCGTGTGGCTGGATTTGGTTGTGCTATTTGCTAAAAATAATAAGCCGCTTGCTTAAAATGCTAATAAGGTACGCCTACGAAATAAAAATAGGAAATATGAACTGTGTTTGGTTTTTTCGACCGGGTGGGTCGACGTATATATATTTATATCTCTTGTCAAATTGCAAAAGCTCCTCCGTACAAAGGAGACTCTGCCAAAAAATTTCAGAAATTTTGGGAGTTAGAAAATTTTTGAAAATTTTAGTTAACGACAAAGCGAATTTAAATTGGATACTAAAATTAGTTATGAATGAAACTAATTAAAATAATGATATGAATTAGTAATAAATGACAAATAAAAATTATATATTCAGAGTTGGAAAATAAATTGAATTCATATAGAAATGGAGATAAACCAACGTGGATAAAAATGGATATAAATTGAAGTGGTAAGATGGAAATGAATAAAGAAACATGTAAAATGCTTATGTTAACTTAAGTAAGGAATGGTCAATTCTTAATTGGGAATTGAATATTGCAAATATATTCTAAGTTGATATTTGGATGAATATTGGCATTTGGTAAGGGAGTCGATAAAATGTTTTGGGAATATTGTGATTGGATATTAGTGCTAAGCAGGATATGCAGATAATATAAAGGGAAGAAAGAATTGATTTTGATTTCAGAAGATAAATATGAGTTGCCCGTCAAAAGGCATGTATTTAAATTTTGGTATGAAATTGGATTGGGATTTTGGATTGAGCCACTTGGCCTTTTGTTTTCTTTTTGGATTTGGGAGGCCGTAGAGCCATTTTGTAGTTGTACCGAGCTAGCCGCGCAAAGGAGACGCTGGCAAAAAATTTCGGAAATTTAGGGAGTTAGAAATTTTTTTAAGAAAATTTTGATAATTTAAAATTTGGTTTCAAATTGAAATTTGAATGGTTAAACAAATGGTATGGATTGGAACTAGGGAAAGATTTAGAAGTTAATAAGAATGATAATGGATCTTTTATAAAGGATAGTTGGTAAGTTGTTGAATTGTTAGAAACTGTTTCGTTTTGGAGTAGTAAACGGGTATTGGATCATTCTTACTAATTAGTAATTTCGGGGACGAAATTCTTTTAAGGGGGGAGGAATGTGACGACCCGGAATTTTCAAGCATTTAAATCGAAATATTTAATTGCTTTTAAATATTCAGTAGAGTAATTTTAACTTGAATTACGGATATCATAATTTATTTGACAATTAAATTATTGAATTGAATAATTTGAAGTTGAGTAAAATGCTGAATCTAGAATTTTAAGCCTGTTAAAAATAATTTGAAGATCAGTAAAATTTATATTGATAGTGCTGAAAATAATAGAAGTTTTAAAATTTAAATTTTTACAGTGATTTGTTCAGTTTTGAAATTTCATCGTTTAAATTGAATTTAAAAATAGCCTTTCGAGGCCCAGTCTCGGAATTCGACGAAACCAGTTCCATTGGATCCGTAATATTGAATTATTACCGGATTTCAATTTTCGTACCGTTTGGCGTTGTTGTGTGAGCATACGACATATAGACGTGCTTAAATCTATATCGAAAATTCGGGTCGATTTAATTTTAAGCTTGAATCAAATTTAGACATTGTTTAAACAGTCAATCCTTTCAAGTCCTTCCTCTCTTTCCTTTTCAGTTTAAAAATCACGGCGATAAGATCGTGCAAAGCACACTATCTGTGGCTTACCAAACACGATTCTTCGTCCTTCTCCGAGAAGCCAAAATCGAGCAGAGATATTTTATTATTGAGGAAGCCGAGATTTCCTTTCCCCTCTTCTCATCTTACACCGTTCGAAAAAAAAAGAAATTTAATGGCCGAAGCCGCATTCTTCAATTCGAAGCCCAAATCAAGTTCGAACTGCCTTCCCTCTTTCGAATTTCATTTTTACCAGATCGAGAGGCTCGAAACGAGGCGAGGACTCGCGCGTTGGGGCAGCTATCAATTTAGGGAAGAGGAGCTTCGTCAGTTATCACTGTGGAGGAAGGGTCGTGTGCGGCCACGATTAGCTTAATCGACTTCGCAGTCGAAGCCGAGGTTAGGGCAAAGGGTGGCGAGTCTTGTTGATGGTCGCGAGTCAAATGAAGCTGGGTTTGGAAGGGTCGAACTTTGAAGACAAGTGAAGGCGCTCGCTATAGCTTGCTGTTCTTCTTGCTCGTGCGAGTGGTTAGGGTTTGGTCGCGATGTTGGGTATGGCAAGGCAGCGAGTGCTCTGGTGAGGGTTTTGGTAGTTATTGTTTTATTTATTTATTTTACATTCGTAAGTTAGAGTGAAACAATTGTTTTAATGATATGAATTCAGGGAAAAGAAAAGAAAATATAGGAATTTTTATAAATATATATGTAGTTTCAAAATAAAAAGAAGTAGACATACTCACATTTTGAATTACTGGTCTGTTTTAAAAATAAATTATTAAAGTGATCAATCTGTTCTATGAGCATATTAAATTATTTTAGTTTTAAAACTAATTTATTAAACGAAAATCCATTTAAATAAAATTAAGTTTTAATTAAATTAAATTTAGAAAATGGAAATTTCTGGTTTGATTTATTCGAATATTAACAAAATGAATCCAATGTTTATTCAAGGTCAAAAAAGGGGAAAACCAAAACAATAATGATGTGGATTACAAATCAAATCAAAGGTGAGTTAATCTCACTCAGTTTAAATTTAAATGATTAAATTTAAATAATTGATTGTACGGTTGAATTGATTGATGTGATATACTTTAGTATAATTTGAAATCGGTATACTATATGATGCTAATGTCTGTGGATCCAGGGAAAACAGGTTGGAGGGATCCAACTGGACCCCTCAACTTTTTTTTAAATTATTTAATATTCTCTGCTCTGGTTATTGGACATTCTATGATGCATTATGTGGAAGTATTGAATGCTATGGTTTGGTTTATATAATTGAGAATAATGAATTACCAAAAATATAAATTTGATTTTTGAATGAAAATAAAAGAAGTGAAATTGCAAGTAAAATAATTATAGAATAAATTTAAGAATGACTTGGAAAAGAAATAAAGTAACTTTAAAATTCTAATAAATGAATCCTGAGGATGGAAAGGAAAATTTGAATAAACAGGAAGTTGATGAATTTTAAAATTCAGTGTTATTATTTAAAAGAACAAAGCATTTATTTCAAAGCTAAGATTTAAATTATTGAAAGAATAAAGGAAAAAGTTGGGGAAAATCTGGAATTTGTATATTTCAATTAAAAGTTTTAAAATCAAATGGAAAATAATAACAACAATAATTAAGTACATACTTAATGAATTTTGAAATGAATTAGGTAATTAAAGAAATTTATTTCAAATAAAATAAATTGGAAATCAATTTGGGGGAATTGATTTAAGTGATTGAAGTTGGGATTTTCTCTGGATAGCCAAGTACATGTTTTAAAAAATAAATCTTTAAAAATTAATTTGATGGTTTAAAGTTGTTTTTATAGAAAGCAAATTCTGTAAAATTTATTGTTTCTAATATTTAATTTCTAAAGTAAGTATTTCCTTTTAATCTATTATAGCAATAATTATTTAAAGAGTGATTTAGTATTTGTTTTAAAAGTGTAAATCTAGTTGTATATTTTATTAAGTAACCTTATTTTCAAATATTCATATGGTATGTATTTTTATTAAATTATTGAAGTACTTTTTAAAAAAAATGTTTTAAATTATATATTTCAAGTAAAGTGTTTTAAATTATTTTAAAAATCTATTTTTGTGCTTGGTGATTTCAGAGGAGATAGAAAATATTTGGGAAAGTTGATTCTGAAAAGAAAGATGGTTTTGAAACTGTTTTCAAAGGATTGAAAATAGAAATATAACTTGTGAAGATATCTTTGAGGTAAATAAATAATTTCGGAAATTATTTATTGTTTGATGGATGTTTGTGAATGTTAATTGATAGTTGAATAACCGACTATCAATATTGGCCAACTGCGTTGATCGTTTCGAGGAGACCGGGATCGAGATTTATTTCTCGAAAACCACTTCGATCCGGTTTGTACGTTTCGTGTAAACGATTTTGGATTCAAAGATGGAGCAGTGAAGTGCAAGGGCTAGTCGCTAGTAATCCTGAGGATATTTCCAAAATGGATGTAGTAGGAATAGTGCCTTCGGTTCCGTTCGAACCCGGGACGGACTTGTATGGATGAATGCTTGCGAAACATCGTCAGGTGGACGATGGGCATTCTAAGGGATATGTTCTATAAAGGTAACGCTTAGCCTCCAGCCTCATCAAATGGGAATGACTGAAAATCAGGGGTTATGCAGCAAGGCTAGGTGGGTAGCACCCAAGCAGGGTGAGGTCATTCCAATCTAGATGTCCCTTTTTATTTCGGCTTAGTGGGCGGTTGCTGATCCCAACCGCGGGGTGATCTTATTCGGGATTATCCAGTAAGGGATAGTCCCGGCCTTGTGTTGCAGGGGAGCGGGCGTACTCCTTGGTACGGTGATCTAGGCCTCCTACTGTGACAGGTGGTACCCCAGTGCCTAGTCATTGGTTGGAAACCCATTCTCCCTACGAGTTTTGTTTGTATTACCCACTCTGTGGCTAGTAGCTGGAATTTAATGAATGTAACAATTTCGGCTATTTTATAAGTATTTGTATATAGACCCTATTATAATATCAGAGGATTTCTATAAAAATTGTTTTAGCTATCGTAAGGTAAAAACCCGACATGTTTATTTGTGGCGTGGTCTTACGAGATGCTTTTGTTTTCAAAGGATTTTTGAAACTTTAATAATCAATTGGGTGTGATTTTCTCACGCTGGTATTCCAGACTGACTCGGGTATTATTTAACTGTAATGCTCGGGTCAGACCGAGTATTATAGGATACAGGATATGATGCTGTAGAGCTCAGGAGACGAGCTGGGTGACGATACGTACATTCGTACTTGTTTATATATATATCTATTCCGCTGTGTTGAGTTGTTGTGTATCCATTTGTATTTTATCGATGTTGATGTTGAGCTGTGATTGATGTACTCTGATGATGTAATATATAAACAGAGATATTTGGTTCTTGAGTAAAGATTATTTATTATATATTATATTTTATTCCGCTGCGATGGTTAGATTCTGTTGTTGTTTTCTATTTTCTTCTTCTACCTCTTCTTCTTTAACCCAAATGGTTCGTATTTATGTACCACTTGAGTTGATTGTTGCAAAATAGTGTTGACCTAGGGGTACGGATTTGCGGGTCGTTACAGTTGGTATCAGAGCCAGGTTGGTGATATCCTTGGCTTTGGTGGGAATTACTCATAAAATAGAGTCTATAGTACTCTAGAATGAGTTTGAGCGTATTAATAGATATGAGCGCGTATTTGTTAGTGAATATAAATTGTTTTAATATTGTGTTGATCGGTTTATTGAGTGGCATATGAACCTTCGTCGGCACAGTCCGGACAACTATATCGAAAGGGTTTCTAAACACTTGAATAGAACAATCGACACGGTATTGTTTTAAATATGGGTGAATGAAATAATTTTACCCAAAAATATATTTTTGATATAAAGAAAGTTTTTGGTAAACTATATAGCTATTATATGGTTGCTTGGATGTTAGAAATGATAATATTAAATTATTATTAAGTGAAAATTTAACTAGAAATTGTAAATATAACCCAAGTTTAAGGGAATAAATTCATTATAAAATGAAATTTATAAATATGAATTATAAATGTAAATTATAAATTAAAATATAATCACATGGTAATTTGTATGAGCATAAGCTGTGCAAATGAATTATAGTAAAGATTTATTCAAGCAGGATTGGAAAATTTAAAACCCCGGAGATTTTGGAAGTATTTTGAAGATAAATTGTAGCATTGTTGTTTTTGGGGTATTTCTGAAAGGAAATTGTTTCAAATAAATTTTGGGAAGAGATATAGCATTGAATTCACTTCAGTAGCTGGAAAATAACTTCGATGATGACTGCAGCATCATCGATGTTTATTTTCGAGTTTCTAAGTGACAGATTGCTGCCAAAAATTTATTCGTTCAGCAAAGCTAGTTGTTTTTTGAAATTTCAAAGGAAATTTGTTGGGAATAAAAGCCAGGATTGGTTTAAAGTTTTTGAGAAATGAGATTTGAGATGTTGGAGATTTCAAGATGATTCTAAACCAAAGCCGGGAGTTTAAAAATCCTGATGAGATAATTGTAAGCTTATAAATTGAGATGATTTTAAATCAGGAAGGAGATATAAGCCTTGAATGTTGGAACTTGAATTTAAGGTGAAAGGTTAAAAATGAAATTTACTTGGATTAGAAAATAAAATTTAACTGGATTGAAAATTAATTTAAATAGGCTGGAATAATATCCAGTTGTATTCGAATCAAGTTGAAATTGAATTAAGTTAAATAAATTTGAGTTAAAGTGAAATTGAATTGGGATGAGAATTCAATTGAATTAATAAATGGAATAAAATTCTTACCTAAACAAATGAAAAATAAATTGTATAAGAATTGGAATTGAAATAAATAATAAGAATAACGTGTAAAAGAGTTATAATGCATGAAATAAAACATGCTTGGGATATAAATAAGCACGAGGCTTGAGTTAAAATAAAAGAAGTATATATTCAAGCCTATAATGAATGGAATTGTGTAAATAATAAGTTGTGACGTATAAAATCAAATAGTGAGATATAAAATCCCAAAATAAATATAGTTTGATGTATTAGAAAATAAAATGAAAATCCAAACTTGAATTATAAACTAAATTTGAACCTAAGAAAAATTAAATGAAGAGATTTTATGGTTAAAATCAAGTTCTGGATTATAAGTTGGGAAAGACTATTTAGATAATAAATTAGATAATGAAATATGTAATGAGAACCCAATGCAGTTAAATAAAAGCTGAACTGTGAGATGATAATAAAGATTGGAAATAAAACTCAAGTTATAAAATTAAATTCGATTCAAATTGTTGATGAAGTAAATGAGATTGAATTGTGAGTTCATAAAAGTGAATGGTAATTTGAAATGGCTAGTGGATTCAGAACTTGAGTTATAAATTAAAATTTGACTTGGAGTGTTAACAGATTATATATAATTGGAAATGTGTCAAATAATGGAAAATGAAATCAGATTAAAATAGTGATGGTTTGAATTGCCAATAAAATCCAAATCAGAGGAAATAAATTGGAAATGGCCTTGTAATAAATTGAATGAGCCGAATCTAAAAAGTTAAGATGTATAATAAATGATCAAATAAATTTGTAGTTTGAAATGGGATTGGATTAAAATAGAATCAAGTTAAATCGAAAAGAGAAATTTATTTGCAAAATGAAATGAGCTTAAGAATAGAGAAAAAAATAATTTGAATAGATCAAAATAAGTTGACTTAAGTTGAATATAAGGGGGGGAGTCGAATTGAATTCAACTTAAAACCAAATTTAATGATATTGGATTGAATTTGAATCAAGTAAAAATAAATTTGGATCGGAATGAAATTTGGTGGGTTGTTAATAATATTTAAGAAAATGAAAATTCAAAATGAATTGAGAGGATAAACTAATTATATTGAATAAGTAAATGGATGGGATAAATAAGAATCAAATGGAAGTGAATTTAAGTTTGAAGTGAAATAAATTGAGTAAATCAACTTAAGTTGAGAATAATTAGAAGCTCGACTACGAGTAAAATTGGAAGACCATTAATTAAAGCTTGGTTTGAAGTAATTCGGGAATGGATAGTAATGTGCAAGCTTGGAATTGGTCGAGCTAAATAAATGGTCGTGAGTGAATTAAAATAAAAGGGAAATTTAATTGGCAATGAAGATGAACCTAAATTGTTAATGGTTTAGAATGAACTGGTTTGGTTAATAAAATGAAATGCAGGTGAATGGATTCAAATCTGAAATGTAATACAAACGAGAATATATGTGAATTGTGGATAAATTTTAAAAATGGAATAGAATTAAGTATAAATTGAGTTGTAATCCATTTAAATTGGTTATAAAACATAAATACTTGTTTATTCACATGGATCTCGTCAAATTGCATAGCATAAATTGTCATTGGATGTAAATGGAAATAATTAAAGATTCTATGGGTTGATAGTGGTAAAATAAATTGATTTTGAAAGCAATTGAATTAAATATGAGTCCAGTTTGCTTAAAATAAATTAAATTAAATATAAGCAATTGAGTTTTAAACCATTCGAATTGATGAAGTGGTATACGAATGAATTGAAAACCATTCAAATTGAATGAAAATGGTTTATGAATTAATTGAAACAGTTGAATTAGCATGGAAACTATATAAACTGCTTATGGAAAATGTTTGATGTGCATTTCTTTAGAATTCATATGTTTTAACCATTGCAACTAAGTGTAATATAGTTAAACTGCATATATTTGGCTCTTACATGTTTAAATTGAGTAAGTACAGGTACTTGGAAGCCGTGTGGCTGGATTTGGTTGTGCTATTTGCTAAAAATAATAAGCCGCTTGCTTAAAATGCTAAATAAGGTACGCCTACGAAATAAAAATAGGAAATATGAACTGTGTTTGGTTTTTTCGACCGGGTGGGTCGACGTATATATATTTATATCTCTTGTCAAATTGCAAAAGCTCCTCCGTACAAAGGAGACTCTGCCAAAAATTTTCAAAAATTTTGGGAGTTAGAAAATTTTTGAAAATTTTAGTTAACGACAAAGCGAATTTAAATTGGGTACTAAAATTAGTTATGAATTAAACTAATTAAAATAATGATATGAATTAGTAATAAATGACAAATAAAATTTATATATTCAGAGTTGGAAAATAAATTGAATTCATATAGAAATGGAGATAAACCAACGTGGATAAAAATGGATATAAATTGAAGTGGTAAGGAAATGAATAAAGAAACATGTAAAATGCTTATGTTAACTTAAGTAAGGAATGGTCAATTCTTAATTGGGAATTGAATATTGCAAATATATTCTAAGTTGATATTTGGATGAATATTGGCATTTGGTAAGGGAGTCGATAAAATGTTTTGGGAATATTGTGATTGGATATTAGTGCTAAGCAGGATATGCAGATAATATAAAGGGAAGAAAGAATTGATTTTGATTTCGGAAGATAAATATGAGTTGCCCGTCAAAAGGTATGTATTTAAATTTTGGTATGAAATTGGATTGGGATTTTGGATTGAGCCACTTGGCCTTTTGTTTTCTTTTTGGATTTGGGAGGCCGTAGAGCCATTTTGTAGTTGTACCGAGCTAGCCGCGCAAAGGAGACGCTGGCAAAAAAATTCGGAAATTTAGGGAGTTAGAAAATTTTTTGAGAAAATTTTGATAATTTAAAATTTGGTTTCAAATTGAAATTTGAATGGTTAAACAAATGGTATGGATTGGAACTAGGGAAAGATTTAGAAGTTAATAAGAATGATAATGGAGCTTTTATAAAGGATAGTTGGTAAGTTGTTGAATTGTTAGAAACTGTTTCGTTTTGGAGTAGTAAACGGGTATTGGATCATTCTTACTAATTAGTAATTTTGGGGACGAAATTCTTTTAAAGGGGGGAGGAATGTGACGACCCGGAATTTACAAGCATTTAAATTGAAATATTTAATTGCTTTTAAATATTCAGTAGAGTAATTTTAACTTGAATTACGGATATCATAATTTATTTGACAATTAAATTATTGAATTGAATAATTTGAAGTTGAGTAAAATGCTGAATCTAGAATTTTAAGCCTGTTAAAAATAATTTGAAGATCAGTAAAATTTATATTGATAGTGCTGAAAATAATAGAAGTTTTAAAATTTAAATTTTTACAGTGATTTGTTCAGTTTTGAAATTTCATCGTTTAAATTGAATTTAAAAATAGCCTTTCGAGGCCCAGTCTCGGAATTCGACGAAACCAGTTCCATTGGATCCGTAATATTGAATTATTATCCGATTTCAATTTTCGTACCGTTTGGAGTTGTTGTGTGAGCATACGACATATAAACGTGCTTAAATCTATATCGAAAATTCGGGTCGATTTAATTTTAAGCTTGAATCAAATTTAGACATTGTTTAAACAGTCAATCCTTTCAAGTCCTTCCTCTCTTTCCTTTTCAGTTTAAAAATCACGGCGATAAGATCGTGCAAAGCACACTATCTATGGCTTACCAAACACGATTCTTCGTCCTTCTCCGAGAAGCCAAAATAGAGCAGAGATATTTTATTATTGAGGAAGCCGAGATTTCCTTTCCCCTCTTCTCATCTTACACCGTTCGAAAAAAAAAGAAATTTAATGGCCGAAGCCGCATTCTTCAATTCGAAGCCCAAATCAAGTTCGAACTGCCTTCCCTCTTTCGAATTTCATTTTTACCGGATCGAGAGGCTCGAAACGAGGCGAGGACTCGCGCGTTGGGGCAGCTATCAATTTGGGGAAGAGGAGCTTCGTCAGTTATCACTGTGGAGGAAGGGTCGTGTGCGGCCACGATTAGCTTAATCGACTTCGCAGTCGAAGCCGAGGTTAGGGCAAAGGGTGGCGAGTCTTGTTGATGGTCGCGAGTCAAATGAAGCTGGGTTTGGAAGGGTCGAACTTTGAAGACAAGTGAAGGCGCTCGCTATAGCTTGCTGTTCTTCTTGCTCGTGCGAGTGGTTAGGGTTTGGTCGCGATGTTGGGTATGGCAAGGCAGCGAGTGCTCTGGTGAGGGTTTTGGTAGTTATTGTTTTATTTATTTATTTTACATTCGTAAGTTAGAGTGAAACAATTGTTTTAATGATATGAATTCAGGGAAAAGAAAAGAAAATATAGGAATTTTTATAAATATATATGTAGTTTCAAAATAAAAAGAAGTAGACATACTCACATTTTGAATTACTGGTCTGTTTTAAAAATAAATTATTAAAGTGATCAATCTGTTCTATGAACATATTAAATTATTTTAGTTTTAAAACTAATTTATTAAACGAAAATCCATTTAAATAAAATTAAGTTTTAATTAAATTAAATTTAGAAAATGGAAATTTCTGGTTTGATTTATTCGAATATTAACAAAATGAATCCAATGTTTATTCAAGGTCAAAAAAGGGGGAAACCAAAACAATAATGATGTGGATTACAAATCAAATCAAAGGTGAGTTAATCTCACTCAGTTTAAATTTAAATGATTAAATTTAAATAATTGATTGTACGGTTGAATTGATTGATGTGATATACTTTAGTATAATTTGAAATCGGTATATTATATGATGCTAATGTCTGTGGATCTAGGGAAAACATGTTGGAGGGATCCAACTGGACCCCTCAACTTTTTTTTAAATTATATAATATTCTCTGCTCTGGTTATTGGACATTCTATGATGCATTATGTGGAAGTATTGAATGCTATGGTTTGGTTTATATAATTGAGAATAATGAATTACCAAAAATATAAATTTTATTTTTGAATGAAAATAAAAGAAGTGAAATTGCAAGTAAAATAATTATAGAATAAATTTAAGAATGACTTGGAAAAGAAATAAAGTAACTTTAAAATTCTAATAAATGAATCCTGAGGATGGAAAGGAAAATTTGAATAAACAGGAAGTTGATGAATTTTAAAATTCAGTGTTATTATTTAAAAGAACAAAACATTTATTTCAAAGCTAAGATTTAAATTATTGAAAGAATAAAGGAAAAAGTTGGGGAAAATCTGGAATTTGTATATTTCAATTAAAAGTTTTAAAATCAAATGGAAAATAATAATAATAATAACAACAATAATTAAGTACATACTTAATGAATTTTGAAATGAATGAGGTAATTAAAGAAATTTATTTCAAATAAAATAAATTGGAAATCAATTTGGGGGAATTGATTTAAGTGATTGAAGTTGGGATTTTCTCTGGATAGCCAAGTACATGTTTTAAAAAATAAATCTTTAAAAATTAATTTGATGGTTTAAAGTTGTTTTTATAGAAAGCAAATTCTGTAAAATTTATTATTTCTAATATTTAATTTCTAAAGTAAGTATTTCCTTTTAATCTATTATAGCAATAATTATTTAAAGAGTGATTTAGTATTTGTTTTAAAAGTGTAAATCTAGTTGTATATTTTATTAAGTAACCTTATTTTCAAATATTCATATGGTATGTATTTTTATTAAATTATTGAAGTACTTTTTAAAATAAATGTTTTAAAGTATATATTTCAAAGTAAAGTGTTTTAAATTATTTTAAAAATCTATTTTTGTGCTTGGTGATTTCAGAGGAGATAGAAAATATTTGGGAAAGTTGATTCTGAAAAGAAAGATAGTTTTGAAACTATTTTCAAAGGATTGAAAATAGAAATATATCTTGTGAAGATATTTTTGAGGTAAATAAATAATTTGGGAAATTATTTATTGTTTGATGGATGTTTGTGAATGTTAATTGATAGTTAAATAACCGACTATCAATATTGGCCAACTGCGTTGATCGTTTCGAAGAGACCGGGATCGAGATTTATTTCTCGAAAAACTTCGATCCGGTTTGTACGTTTCGTGTAAACGATTTTGGATTCGAAGATGGAGCAATGAAGTGCAAGGGCTAGTCGCTACTAATGCTGAGGATATTTCCAAAATGGATGTAGTAGGAATAGTGCCTTCGGTTCCGTTCGAACCCGGGACGGACTTGTATGGACGAATGCTTGCGAAACATCGTCAGGTAGACGATGGGCATTCTAAGGGATATGTTCTATAAAGGTAACGCTTAGCCTCAAGCCTCATCAAATGGGAATGACTGAAAATCAGGGGTTATGCAACAAGGCTAGGTGGGTTGCACCCAAGCAGGGTGAGGTCATTCCAGTCTAGATGTCCCTTTTTATTTCGGCTTAGTGGGCGGTTGCTGATCTTAACCGTGGGGTGATCTCATTCGGGATTATCCATTAAGGGATAGTCCCGGCCTTGTGTTGCAGGGGAGCGGGCGTACTCCTCGGTACTGTGATCTAGGCCTCGTACTGTGATAGGTGGTACCCCAGTGCCTAGTCATTGGTTGGATATCCATTCTCCCTACGAGCCTTGTACGAGTTTTGTTTGTATTACCCACTCTGTGGCTAGTAGCTGGAATTTAATGAATGTAACAATTTCGGATATTTTATAAGTATTTGTATATAGACCCTATTATAATACCAGAGGATTTCTATAAAAATTGTTTTAGCTATCGTAAGGTAAAAACCCGACATGTTTATTTGTGGCGTGGTCTTACGAGATGCTTTTGTTTTCAAAGGATTTTTGAAACTTTAGTAATCAATTGGGTGTGATTTTCTCACGCTGGTATTCCAGACTGACTCGGGTATTATTTAACTGTAATGCTCGGGTCAGACTGAGTATTATAGGATACATGATATGATGCTGTGGAGCTTAGGAGACGAGCTGGGTGACGATACGTACATTCGTACTTGTTTATATATATATATCTATTCCGCTGTGTTGAGTTGTTGTGTATCCATTTGTATGTTATCGATGTTGATGTTGAGCTGTGATTGATGTACTCTGATGATGTAATATATAAACAGAGATATTTGGTTATTGAGTAAAGATTATTTATTATATATTATATTTTATTCCGCTGCGATGGTTAGATTCTGTTGTTGTTTTCTATTTTCTTCTTCTACCTCTTCTTCTTTAACCCAAATGGTTCGTATTTCTGTACCACTTGAGTTGATTGTTGCAAAATAGTGTTGACTCTAGGGGTACGGATTTGTGGGTCGTTATAGTGTTTATATTTATTATTCTAAAATCCAATTTTTTTTCCAATACCATACTTATTCAAAATGAAAATTTTATTTTATACGTATCAAAACATGCAATTCTCTTAATTAAAATGTTCATTCCATATTAACACAAAATGCAAGTTCCTATATTAACTCATTCATTACATTTTCATTTGTGTTTTCCTTTAATTAAAACATTTCAGTTAATCTAATTTTGATTCATTTCATTACTAATTTCAACAAATTCTAATTATTAAACATTATTTTCTTTTCATTTATACCACTGCAAACATATTTTATAAAATTTCATAAACAACAAAATTTACACACTATTTACAAAGTAATTGTTTTATCTTACTGAAAATCAACTTCTCCAAGATGCATTTCAAATAACAACTTATGTTATTCTTTCCTTAAAACATTCACTCCATCCTTTATTCAAATTCAATATTTGTTATTTCGGTTAGAGATGAACATACAATTTCATCATTTATTACAACATTTGGTTTATTTACTTATTTGCAATTTATTACCAAATTTAACTTTACAGTCATTTTATCAATTGAAATTGCATTAAAATAGTTGTCAATTGCCTTGAATTAAGATTACTAACATTACATTCAAGTTACTTCTCTCATTATTAGATCTTAAATTTTTAATTTTTTACATATTAAATTCCAAAACTTATTAAATTAAAATTTAATTATCGAAAATTTACACGTCGTTATATGATTTTCCAATGGGGTTTGAAATAACTATAGGGTCTACAACTAGAGAAATATCTAAGTGCAAACAACCAACCAAGGAATTAGAAATGAAAGAATGCGATGCTCCACAGTCAAAAAGAGTCTGAATAGGAAAATCCGAAATGGAGATCAAACCATCTACAGAGACTTTCCTATGTCGATCCGGTCCACGACTAGAAGGTGCCGCATCCAAAGCTTGTACTTGCGCCGTAGGTGCGTCTGCTCTCTGCCTCATCTTCTGAGGACAGCTCTACTAAGGTGTCCAGGCTGCCCATAGTTGTAACACCTCCCCTTCATCGTGTTATTCTTATAGTCCTTTGTGAAATGCCCAACCAATCCACAATTATGAAATTTCTCGCCTTTCTTGATCTATCCTTTTTGAGGTCCTCCTCCTTTCTTCTTGTCCTTCTTATTCTTCCACCACTTCTTCTTAGAGTTTTTTGATTTAGAAACCTCCTTAACCTCTCCTTTCTTAGCAACATCTGACATGAGAGCCATTTCTACAAGTGATTCGTACGTCGCTCCCATAGGAGCATGTGTGAATGTCAACCCTTGGAGGGGCTGGTTCAAACCCTTAGCAAACTTGGTGGCCTTCTTATGCTGTGTATTAACAAGCTCCATTCCAAACTGCTACAACTCATTAAACTTATTTATATATTCTTTCACTGAAAGACTCCCATACTCATGGCTAATGAACTTCTCCAACTGCATGCTTTCCTCAGCTTGTGACAAGAACTTCCTCTCAAAACTTTCCTGAAATTCAAACCAACCGATGTCTCTGCCTTCCATCTCTAAAATCTCCCACCAGTAAGAATCTTCTCCCTTCAGCTGCCAAGATGGAAGCTGTGACGCCCCACCTCTATACTCATGCAAGCCAAGGACACTACGGGGTAATGCCGTCGACTAGCACAAAGAATTAGGCTGTTGAGGAGAGACCATCCATGTATTTTCTTTGTGCGAGTACCGATATGTCAGATAGTATGTCACGTGTTTCATTTCAAATCCGACATATCAAATACAAACTCAAAGCTACTACACGGTGGCTATGTGATCTTCGAAAACATATATAGAAATAAGCATAACACAAATCAGTCACAGATATCCATATTACAAAGGCAGAAACAGATATGAATATATCATATAAAAGTGTACATCAAAGTAGGGGTCATACAAGATCCACTATGTCACAAAAGAATAGGTACAGGTACTAGACAAAAGAATAAGTATACATCAAGTAGTCTCTATCTCGAATGTATATCAACAAAAACTACCAAATCTAAAGTAGTTAGACAAAAGTCAAATGATGGTCCCAAATAAGGAGTTAAGTAGAAGCACTATAACATCTCGGTCTGACCCGAGTATTATTTAATAAGAAAATAATAAATGGATCAGTCTAGCTATAAATATCAGATAAAATGAGATAGGATAAGAGAAATAACCAAAAACGTATGATAATAATAATGTCATACTATGAAAAGTATACATTTAACAAAAAAAAATCATACAATATCTCAAGAATCTCAGAGATAAAAAAGAATATCATATTTTTTATTTTATTCACCAAACCATAAATATTGACAAATATATCATGGTCAATCGCAAAATTGGTGAAACACGAATTCTAGAAATCATCAATTAGAAATCCAGAAATCACAAAAGGGGGAGGCCTATCACAAACGGGAGCATAAAAACTCACCAACACGTGCATCACAAACGGGTCGCTAACCCATGATCACTAACCATAGAGCCATTGCAACGACATAGTACAATAACAGTACGGCCGAGGAACCTGAAACTCAAATAATTCGAAACAACGACATAGTACAATGATACGTCCGATGAACCTGATAAGCCAGCACAACGATGTAGTACAACCGTACGTCTGATGAACCGAACTCCATAAAAGAACATGGGTCGCTAGCCTACAAAAATGAGTCAAAACTCCGAAGAACCCGTAGGTCGTTAGCCTATAAAATAAATGAGGCGAAACACAATAAAACGAGGTACAATCCTCCACGTAGACAAAGAGACATAGTCTATTGTTAGTCTAAATCATAAAAGATCATGATTGATCAATAAAAAGTGTGAATTACTCTAAGCTAGTAAATAAATGAGTTTAGCTTCATGTCCCATTACCCCTAGCTTAACTTAAATATTTACAAACAAATTGTAGATTTCCACTCGAAAATTGTCACAAGATTTTCAATCGAACAATTCCAAAAATTAACCGACGAAGTAAACGTAAACGTTTCATACCATTTGTTTTGCTAAGCCATTTAATTAGATTTTCTCATACAAACGAGGTAAAGGTTTGTATATAGTAATAGGTTGGAAAACAGTTTTAATAAACGAGCTTTGTATTAAAATAGGGTTGAAATCGTTTTGATGAAAGAGATTTGATACTTACTACTAGTATAGAAACCTTTGCATTTTAAAGTGACAAACCATAGAAATGATTGTAGAAACAATCAATCACCAAAAATTCACGTATGAAGACGTGAATTAAATCCAAAGAGATCGATACCAAATCCATCAAAATGGATATTCCCAAAAATCCGAAGAAAAAAGTCATCAAAGTTGATAACAAGTGATAACAACTAACCAAATCAACAAAAATCAATTTTTTTTGGAAATCCACTCAAAAACAACAAAAATAGGCAAAATGAACAGTTCTAGACGTCTGGGGGTCAGTCCAGACGTCTGGATTTAGGTTCTGGGAATTCAGAAACCATTCAGACGTCTGAAAGATGGCTTCAGACCTTAACAAGGTGTTTCAGACGTCTGAAAGGCGGTATCAGACGTCTACCAAGGTGTTTCGGACGTCTGAAAGGTTGTTTCAGATGTATGATTCTGTTTTCTGTAATTTTTATTTGCTGCAGTATATTTTTTCTCTAGAATGCATAACCAGACGTCTGAATCTTAATTTCAGACGTCTGGATGCCTGGCAGGGCAAAAATTTGCCTAGGCCATGATGGCCAAAACGATGCGGGAGCGATCAAGTGAGCAACGACGACTAGGGATTTACGCTAAGCGACAATCCAGCCTTATAGGCTCTTCGATACACTCCAAATATCACGTCCAAGCATCCATAGTAGGATGTTCATAAAATTGTACTTCAAAACCAATAAATGGAAAATCACCAAATCAATTCAAATCAAAAGTAAAGGAATATGAATAAATGTTAGGAATTCATACCTAGCAACAAACATAGCTATAGACGTAGATGTGAGTTTAAAAAATCACCTTTAAAACTCAAAAACAACAAAGGAGAAGCTTGAAAACAAAAGGGAATATCAACTACTCTTCAACTTCAACTCTAAAAGCTCCAATCTAAGATCATAAGCAAATATTTCCTAAGTTAGGTTATAGGAAATTTCTGAAATTGGAGAGAGATTGAGATGGAGAAGAAAACGAGGATGCTTACCTAAGCTTCTCTTTGATTTTGGAGCTAGAACTTGAATTTGCAAAGGAAACAAAGGCTTAGGATTTCAACTTTCAATCTCCTCCCCTATTTTTACTAAAGCTTGTAGTGTTAGGAAATGAGGAATGAATAAAGAGGAGAGGGGGTGGAGTTAAGATATATGATGAGTTGGGTTAGTGGGCTGAAACCCAAACCCAAACTCAAACCCAAAGCCTAAATGAAAACATCAAAATTTTACCCAACTTCAAACATATCAATGTTTATACTTAAAAAGGTTGCAAATGCCATTTTGAACTTGATGGAAGTGGTCTCGAGCCCTAATTCGATTGTTTGCAAAAGGTAACATTTCGGGCTTTAATCCGACTAACGATGCTATATTTGAATAAAAAATTTAAATATACAATCGTAAAATATGCGGGTTGTTACAGACTCCCCTCCTCAAAGAAATTGTGTTCTTGCAATATTTAAGAAGAAAATAAAGAGTAACAACCATAAAAGCATATCAACATAAAAGAAAATTTGAAATAAGAAGTTCACCTCAAAGAGCATGGGAGAGTAAGTTCGGATGTGTTCGTTCGATGAATTCTCTAGATTCCCAAGAGCAATCCTTAGGATTTGAGGACCATTGAACTTTCACAAGCGGAACATCTTTATTTCGAAGGTGTTTAACCTCCGATGCAATGATATGAATAGGATGTTGCTCATAAGTCAAATTAGCGAAACTTCTTCAATAACACCGGGCTCAAGAATAGAATTCTAATCCCTAAGGCACTTCCGTAGTTGAGAAACGTGAAGCACGCCATGAATAGAAGAAAATTGAGCCGGTAATAAAAGGCGATAAGCCACGGATCCAATACGTTCGGTGATGGGAAATGGACCAATATATTAAGGCGCTAATTTTCCCGATCGACTGAAACACACAACACCCTTCATAGGTGAAACACGAATAAACACCAAATCTCCTACAGAAAATTCTAGTTTCATTCTTCGGTTATCGGCATAGGATTTTAGTCTATTTTGATCTTCTTTCATCCTATGACGAATAAGGTCAATCTTTTCTGTGGAATCACAAATAAAATCTGGACCTAAAACCAGCCTCTCACCGGCCTCAAGCGAATAAGAAGGAGATCGACATGGCCTTCCATAGAGTGCCTCGAAAGGAGCCATACCAATACTATATCGAAAGCTATTATTATTATAGGAAAACTAAACAAGAGGAATATGATCTTCCCAACTTCCACCAAAATCAAGAACACAAGCACGAAGAAGATCTTCAAGAGTTTGATTCACACGCTCAGTTTGTCCATTGGACCGAGGATGATAAGCGGTGCTAAAATTAAGCTTCGTTCCTAAATTTTTTTGAAGACTCTTCCAAAATCCACTAGTAAAAAATGGATCATGATCACTAATAGTAGAAGTAGGAACTCCATGCAATTTAACAATTTCTCTAATATAGAGTTTGGTCAAAAGAGGTACAGTCCAATTAGACTGAACTGGGCGGGTTTTGTATGTCTATCCACAATTACCCATAAACTGTTATGGCCCGAACGATAACAGGGAAATCCGTTAATAAACTCCATGGAGACTTGATCCCACTTCCAAATTGGAATGTCCAAAGGTTGCAATAACCCACCATGCCTTTGATGCTCGGTCTTAACAAGTTGGCATGTAACGTCCCGCCTTTTTGTACGTTTTAAATCGACGATAAACCACACACGTCAGACTTAAACCATACAGAAGGGCGGATTGTTATGGGTAAATAAGATAAAGTAGAGAAAGAAAAACACAAAATAGAATCTTGCAGCGGAACGATAAAATATAATAATCAAATATAAGTTCATGAAGCTGTTTTATAAAAACCCTTGATTATATTTACAGTACATATTAGAGTACACATACCATAGAATAATAATTAATGCAGCGGAATTAAATGGTGTAGTGGAATAATATAGAAGATAATAGTACTACAAATCTTCGCCTTCGTCCTCCAGAATAAAATCTTCAAATCCTAAAACGCTCGGACTGACCCGAGCGAATTGAAAGAACAAACCACTCGAGTCAGAACTAAAATATCTTATGTAAGTTAAATCAAAATGAATAAACATGAGTGGAACGGCGTCAGAGATGTTTACGGGATTTGATATCTTCTATCCAGTGTCTAAGATGAGTGTAGTAACTTAAAAGATACTCAGGATTCACATCTCCTAAGGATCCGTTAAACTATCTACTATGTAGTGATATATGCTATTATAATAGTGTATAAAGTAAATTATAATATACTGAAAATAGTGTTAAGGCTTTACATTTTCCACCTTAACACACTTTTATACTCCCATAGTCTATACAGTACCGTAATCTCCCCCGTATTGGGCGTCATCAGAGGGCACTCCATAGGTATGGTACAAAAAAATCGTTAAAGGCGCGCTAGGGTAGGTGACACGGCACAAACTAGGCAATGTCAGGGTAGATATACCAATTACGCTTCTGGGTCGGTGGTAACGCGTAGCCGCAGCTACCACCTACCTAGAGCCACACCCCCAAATCAAAGAAATCAAAAGTGGCCACCGAATAAATCCAAAAGTCAGAGTATAATATCGAAGGGATGTGTCTGATCAAAGGTGCTACCTCATTAACCGGTCGATCGCTCCTGTTTTAGCCACGTTATGCCAACTCACGGGAGTTGGGTCCACGTATTTACCTCAAATAAAACGCCACCGCCATCCTACTTCATTCTGGAATCTCCACCGCATACACGGTTGTTAAAGTTGTTTTCGGAGTTGGCAGAGAGTATGACAACTTCCAATCCCGGTCTCTTCAACAACCAACCGTTATTATAAAACCGTGGCCTTTTCAAAATAGTTTATACTTTTAAAAAAACAGGATATAATATCCATTTCAAAACCATATAGAGCGATATCATTTCCGTTTAAAAACCCAATCAATATGTCATTATTTTTATAAAACCCAAATCAATATAATATCATTTTATTTCAAATATATCCTTTCAAAAATCATAGTATTTCAAAGTTATAATATTTCTAAACCAAACTCTTGACATATAGCCTTTCAAAACATAAAACTTTCAATTTCATAACTTTGAAATATAACCACACCACTTAAATGGTTTAAATATAAATTTCTTTATATAATAAAAGAGTTTCTTCACCTTCACAAAACAATTCCAAATATAGATTTAAATCCCCAATTAAACCGTTTCAATTTCCATATATTTCAAAGCTTTAAACATTCCACCATTTCAAACGAATTCTTTGATAATTTCAAATATATCAAATTCAATTACTATTATTTAGCTGTGAAATGTTTACTTAATAAATCTAAAATCATTTAAGTAAAACCTTTAAACTTCAAATAACTGGATATTCTTTCAATTTAATTAACTTGAGAATACTCATTTAAATCGACTTGATATTCATTTAAATCTTCTAAACCAAAATCAAGTATTAAATCATACCTTTAAAATCTCAATTTATTTAAATTCAAATCAATTTTATTCGAGAACAATTCTTATATACTTTAATTCAAAACAACATCTCATTTATCTTCCCACCTTACCCTCATTTAATTTATTTTAGACTCCAGAAATAAAATTTAAATAAGCACTTAACCATATTATATTCTAATAAAATCAAACTTTATTATTAAACTTCTTTATACTTTAAACCAATTTTGTACATAGCTTAAAACCAAGAAATTTACTATATAAAAATAACCTTTATCAAATATCCGAATCAATATCTCATAAAAACATATATATTTCTTTACAAAACCATAGAAAATCATTTCAAGATATTTTTATATATAGACCGCGGTGTCTGTATAAAATTTTCTATCCTATGGTCAATTGATACGGATATTTATCATTGAATCCGTACTTTAAAATAAAAATCATGGTTATATATCATTTCAAACCGCAATCCCGAATGAAATGAAAATGCATAATAACTTGCAGTTTATAACAATATAAAATACAGCATCCATTCGTCCAATATCAACCATCAACCATTTATCACAATCATCATCAAATTCAAACAATAGCATTAATATAGAATGGATAATAAACAACAGGTATTAACTAGCAGTTTATATTTAATAATAAATTAAATAACTGTTTAACTGGCAAATTTATATGTAATAATAAACAAATAACAATTTAACTGGTAGTTCATATGCAATGAATAATTAAATAATAATTTAATTAAATAAATGCAATTTAAATGAGATATGATTAAAAATATACCAAACAGTCATAAATAAATTTCTAATCACACCATAAATTAGTTTAACAAACATAAGAAATTTTAGAAATTGTGAGTGGGTTAAAACACTCACCTTTTGAATTTAAATTCAATTTAAACCCAAAATTTGCACAATATCAGAATTTATCCAAACCAGTGCCAAAATGTTCAGAATTTCGATACGATCGCAGCGCATCAAACCTCGCGTGAATTGGAGTTCGTATGCAGAAGTTATGTGAGTTAGAACATTAAAAATTTGAATTTAAATAAAAAAACGAAAGACACTTACACTACGCCACGTCACCAATTATGAATGATCAAACCCTAATTCATCTGTTCGAACCCGAACCGTCAACTTCAGCCAACACGATCACCAGCCAAAACGATGCCACCACTGAGCACCTACGCCAAGATCTGACACTGCCATCATCACCCTAGTCTCAAGCCGACCCCATCACGTCCAGGTGGCCACTAGAAGCACGCCAGAAAGGCTGCACCGCCGCCGCCTAATACACGCCATTTGTGGCGATTCCGGTCACCTGCGACTCTAACCACACATGCCGATGCGTCCAATATGACGTCCTCGACAAACTGACACTCCCCGATCGTCCTAAGGTCGACGATCCAACATCGAAATCCCAAACCCTAAAATGGACGGCCGGAATTTATTTTCGAATTCCGGACAAACGGTGCGACGAATTGAAAAATGAATAGTACCAGAAGATTACGCTCATTGAGAGCTTCAATATATAATTTTTCCAAATTTTTCTTAGGACTTTGAAATTTTTTTGCTCTGGATTTGATTTGCAATTAGATTTGGAAATGGGAATTTGTTTGTCCGCCATTGAGGAGGAGAGAATAGAACGTATAGAAATGAGGAACAGAGGCTACTTGGGTTTATAGCAGGATATATATAGGCAGGGTTGACATTTCAATGGATGGATAAGATAGATTTACGTGCTAACGCCAAAGTGGCCCAAAAAGCCCGTTTCGACTCCGGAATGAAATTGGGTCAACCCATATATCAAAATAGATGTTTTTAAATATTTTAAACGCGATGGAACAAGTTTCAAGTCCAAATTCCATCGTATGAAGAAGTTATGCTAAAATCAACATTTTTCAAATTGATTTCAATTTCAATGATTTCAAGGCGTTTCACGTCCGTACGAACAAACGACAAGTGCGATCGCTACGAAACTTGAAACCCTACAATAATTCACCAACATGGATCCGATGAAACTGGTTTCGTCGAAATCTGAGTTAGTGGCCAAAATGGCTGTTTTTCCATTAATTAAATAACTTAAAAAAATTAATCAATTAAATCAAATTTCCAATTTCATTTCGATAATTGACAAATTTCAACATTTTTAACTTTTTAATCATTTACAATGATTTAAACAAATTAAAAGTCAATTTAAAGTTGATTAACTTATCGATTTCAGTATTATCCTCAATTCCATTCAATTCAGAAATTATAAATTTAATTTCCAAAATTTCTATTAAATTAAATTAACAAATCATTATTCCATTCATTATTGTCAAATAGATGGATTTAACATTGGATTCAAAGCTATTACATAAATTTCCTCATATTCCATCTTCATTTCAAATAACGTATTATTTAGCTATTTCAATTTCATTTGATTGCAATTAATCCCATTATTGAATTTTACCTTTCAATTAAATAAAATAAAGTTTTGATTTCCATTATTCTTATCCAACTATTTGCTTTAATTAATTGGTATTGCCCAAATTCAGTCAATTACTACAATTGCTTTCAAATTAAATTCTATGAATTAAACGAATGGTAATTTATACAATTGTAACCATTAAACTTTAATTACCTTTAGGTTTATCTCCTTCAACCCAATATTATAATTACTTACAGACATTGATTTTTTATTCAATGACCATTTATTATAATTTTAATTCCTTAATTTAATTCAATGCTTACATTTTGCTTCCATATATTTAATTTGTAACTAAGTATACATCTGCATTATTTCCATTGATTTGACTCGCATTCAATTTATTAATAATTACCTTAGTTACATTAACATAATTAAATTTTTGTAACTAATTTTCAATTTAAAATCAACCAGCTACAAAATAGGTAACATCCAAAATCGTTACCGTTGATATTTTTGTCTAACCTTTTATTATTCACAAATCAAAGTTTCCATTTATTAAATCAACCAATTCATATTACGAATAAAATTTACAATACTTAAATTTATATTACCAAAACGTTAAATTTGGATTTATTGTAACTGATTACCGAAGTTTATTTACACATTAAATAAATAAACCTATATTAATTTGTCACCTATTTGCTTTCCATTGCCTTTATAAATTCATTACTTATCAACCCAGATTATTATTCCATATATACACTAATTTATTCCACTCTATTTATGATATCCATTGCATTACATACTTCAATATTTCCGTTTTCATCTTTATTTCAATTGCATAATATTTAATTTCAAATGCTACAATAATTACATCTCATTATAAATTAGATTTAGATGGAATGATTTGTTTGTCTTTCATTAAACTACTATATTCAAAATCAAGCTTTTCTTTGCATTAACTACTATTTCCATTTTATTATATTTGCCAGATATGTACATTAATTACAATTTATATTCTTAATCAATTTATTTACTTGGTTTCATACCTTTATTACATCAATTACTACCTTATAAATAAATCTATGTTCCTATTTAATTTACATTTATTAAAAATTTATTTCAAATTTCAATTAATAATAGGTAACATACAATAAACATTACCGTTACCCTTAAAAAGCCTTTATTACTTACGCATCAATGTTGCCATTTATTTTCATACTACTAATTATGTAACGACCCAGAATTTTGAACAATTTAAATTGGAAATATTTAATTAATTTTAAATATTTAAAAGATGGTTTGACTTGAATTTCAAATTATCAGAATGAATTTGGTGATTAAATTATAGAATTTAATCTATTGAGGTTGAATAAAAATTTGAATCTTCAATTTTATGTTGAATAAAAATATTTCAAAGGCTTGTAAAATTCATATTGATAATATTGAAGATTTTAGAAGCTTCAGAATTTAATTTGGAAGTGAATTGTTCAGTTTTGAAATTATATCGTTTGAATCGATATTTAAAAATAGCCGTCCGAGGCACAGTCTCGGAATTCGACGAAATCAGTTCCATTGGGTCCGTAATATTGAATTATTGCTGGATTTCAAATTTCGTATTTTTCTGAGTTGATATGTGAGCACACGACGAGTAAACGCATTGAAATTGAATCGAATTCAATTTAAATTTAAATTTAAAATAAAAGACAACATCCTAAAATCTTGCCTAAAATCACGCAGAAGATCCCGTAGAAAAATCGTGTCTTCTCCTTTGTTTCAGCCGAGTATCACGCAAAAAAAAATATGGAAGGAATCGCGCAGGCATGCTTCGTTCAACCTTAAATATCTCGTTCCCCCTCGCCCTTCTGTTCGTTCAAATCAAGATAAAAATAAAAATAAAAAAATGGCCGCAGCCGTATTCAAAGAAAAAAAGAAATGGGGGCGCGCGCTCGAGCAAATCTGGGTGACTCGCGATGGTAACGGCGACCACGAAGGTGAAGCACACGCGAGATGGCGGCGAGGCTAGGGATTCATGGCTGCGAATTCACGAGGTCAAGGCGACTCGCGATGTTGGGTAGCGCGCGTGGAGTAGGCGGCGCTGTCAAGCTAGGGTTTAGGTGTCTTCGGCAAGGCTCGACCGAGGACGCAATTTTGGGAGTCGCGTGAATGGAGGAGCTCGAGTCGATCGATGGCGTGCGATTCAAGGCGGCGGCGTCTTCGAGCACGCGATGGAGGCGAGGTATTGATTTTTGTTTTAATAATTTAGTTAATTCAAATTTTAAATTGCAGTATTCATTTAAATATTAAATGTGATATGTAATGTATATACAGGGAAAAAAAATGAAGATATGAAATAGTTGTTTAATTTGAATATGAAGTTAAATATGTACAGGAAACAGATTTCTATTTCACTAGATTTTAAAATGCATATATAGGTATGTATTTTGATTCAAAAAGGAATTTTACAGTAAAATATTTAATATTTCACAATTTAAAAAAAAATGGCAATTAATTTGTCTATTTATCAATTTAGTTATTTTTAGTTGTTAAAAGATTTTAAAGGAAAATATTAGTTCAAATTTTTATATTAAGAATAAAATTGTTAGTTTAAAATATAATTTTTAGTTAATCACATTTATTAAAATAAAAGGGAGAATTTAATCATTAGTTAGATAAATTTGATTAATTTAAAAGAAATTGTTTTAAAAAGGAATTAGTTAGTTAAAATAAAATTTAGGTTAAATAAATTTAATTTAAAAGGAAATTTAAATTTTAGTTAAATAAAAGTTTTAAAGAAAAAAATTAGTTTAAACAAATTTATTAAAGAAGAAATTGGTTAAAATAAAACCATCAGTTAATTTAACTATTAAAATGAAATCACCGATGAATTAAAATTTGTCAAATGAAATTTTATTATTCGATCTGTTCGAATATTAATAAATTGTGTAAATATTTATACAAGGTATAAATCAAGAAAAATCGAGTCAAGAAGGGAAATGGATTGCTAATAAAAGCAAAGGTGAGAACTTCTCACTCAAATAAATTTATAAGTTGGATTTGCAGTTATTATTGATTGTTATATTGGTTGTGATATTAGATATAGTAGGATATATTATATATATAGCAATATATATATATTGGCATATGTATATATTGCAGTTGATTGATTTCCCGCATTGTATAGCAGATGAGACCCTATTGCGCCGTTAGTAAGCGGATAATATTTTATAAATCCCATATACCGCGATATTCCACCGCGAAGTGGAATGGGTATTGTGCTAATGTCTGTGGATGCAGGGAAACAGGTTGGAGGGATCCAATTGGATTCCTCACAAATATTTATTTGATTCAAATATTGTAATATTTGATTGTTTATCATATCGATATATGATGTTTGAAAGTCGTGATTGACTATTTGATGTGCTGCATCAACGGACCCAATTTTGAAGTTTAAAAATAACGATTTTGATTTTAAGGGATTTCTAAAGTGATTTTTGAAAGTATACGTTTATAAAATATTTTTAGAATTGATTCATCTTAAAAAAAATAAACGTTACAATTTTAATGTTATAAAAATTATATTTTTGAGAAATACAGTTAAAAGTTGATTTTGAAAATATGGGATTAATAATTTTATAAAATAGTTTAAACTGGGATTTCTGAATTTATTATAAAAAGTTTAAAAATAGGATTTATGAAATTTGATTATTTTACAAATCAAAATGATGAAATTATAAAGGAGTTTAAAGACGTTTTAAAAGAATAATATAAATTGATCCGTATAAAAGATTTATAAATTGATATTTATAAATTAAAAATATTGGAATTGTAAAACGAGCTTTTATAGGTGTTAGAATGAATTGTGAATGAATTTCATAAATAATTGAAATTATAGAATTATAACGGTGAAGCTATAAATGGAACTTTATAAATAAAATTTGTAAAGTTATTTAGGGAATAGATTTGGATAAATAATTGAATCTTATAAGTTATAAGATTTATAATTATGAAGTTTAAAGGAACGATTTTTGCAAACAAATAAATTCTAAGTATTTAACTTATAACATGAACTTTTGGTTTATAATTGGGTTATAAATCGAATAGGTTAATAAAGGAGTTTTATAAAGGAAGTAGTTATAAACTAAATAGAAATGGAATTTATAAACATTGTTTTATAAATCCGCAAACTACTTATTTTGATAAGTAAATTGTTGTAATTTATTAATGGAGTTATGTTCACGTTTTAGACAGTGAATAAACCTGTAAAACAAAGTAAATAGAAATGATAAAATTTGTTAACAAGTATATTCACGTTTTTGAATAGTGAATAATATGTTAAAGAAATGTTTTGGATGTGATGTTTTAAATAGAATTAAAATGATCTAAAGATGTTTTAAAATATATTAACTATCGAAACCATAGATTTCAACATTTATTGTTGAAATAGACGTTTTCGAGAAATAGAAGGAAATAGTAGATTATAACACTGTTGTTATAATAGATGATTTCCGAAAGGAAATGTTTTGTATAGTATTGGGATTTATATATCTATTTTAATTTCGAATCCCTATACTAGTGATTTTGGGTTGTTGTAACGATGTTTTACGCAACATTCGTTTTGGCCCAAATAAGTATGTTTAAAAGAATGATTTCCTTAAAGAATGAACTATATACTTAATTTCGATTAAGTATATTGAATATTTTCCAAGTGTAGAAAATTAAAAGACTTGTGAATTACTTATAAATAAATAAGTATAGAAATGTTTTCCAATATTAAGTGAGTATAGAGAATTTATCTTTTTGAAGATAAATTGAAAATGAATATTAGAAATCGAATGGAAATCGTATATTCATAAATATTTTTGGGAATTTATAAATGGAATTTGGAAATTGGGTTTAAAAATAAATATTGATTTATTTTTGAAGAATGGAAAATATATATATATCTTGTAAAGATATTTTTGGGAAATAAATAATTTGGAAAATTATTTGGAATCTGGTGATGTTGGCATATCTATTGATAGTTCAATAACCGACTATCAATATTTACCTTTAAATAGGTATTTGTTGTGATTTGTTTGAATTTGAATGCCACACTTATTTTTTTAAAATAAGCGCTCACTATTCGGGTTAACCGGGAAAGGACCTTGGGGTCGTATAACCCATTCTGAATATGTGATACGTCGTTATGAATTGCATTTGAAGATCGGTGTTGAAGACCGGATATTTTCGAAAACGAAAGGGTTTCTTGTTGATTGTCTCTGCACTGGCTGATCCCCGGTATAGAGATCTCCATATGTGATGGGAAATTCGGACGTGATTAGAGATTATCCGGATTGCAAGGACTTCTTTGTAAGTGCCTTCGGTTCTGTTCGAGCCCGGAACAGACTTGTATGGATTGTATGTCTGACATTACAAATTGAGATATAAAGCCGATTTCTTTCAAATATATTTCTGTTGGTGGCGGAGAATTTATTCTCTTAGCTTAACACCCTTCTCTGAGACGTACGAGCTCAGAGGTTATATAGTTGAAGGTTATCAGCGATATATTCCCAATTTGGTAATGTGACATGCTGAGTGTTGCTGTGAAATGATCATTGTGTTGATTATTTGTGATAGGATCATTTGTTTGATTGTCTATCTTTGTGATCACTTCTATGATCATTTGTTGAACCAAAGCATGACTTTGTATAAAGCGTGTTTTTTTGGACGTGACTTCGTCGAGCCTCACACCCCGGAATGGTCAAAACAGGAAAGATGCAGCAAGGTTATGAGGGGTAGCTCCCTTTAGGGTATGTGCATTTCCTTCTGGAAAAGGGTGGTATCATGGTATGGAGCCCAGATGCTTACTCATGTTGAAACACTTATTTTTATGGTGTGATGTTGATGACGAGCGCTCGGTTAAAGGTCCCCAAGGACCGGGGGATGGCATACTCGTGTCAGTTGTTACCTAGTTTGAAAGGTAACCCGGCCTTGTGTTGGCAGAGATCCGGTTAGGTTCTCGGGACGTCCTTCAAGAGGCGTTTCCATGTGGCAATGGAAAGTTCCTTGGTGTGACGACCGCCCATGACTCCCGCACCAAAACAATGGAATAGTGCGCTGAAAGGCGTGCCAGGTAGCCATGGACGATAGTCAGGGTAAAATAAAACAGCAAACTCTATCGTACAACTCACAGCGCATGGACAAAATACAATAGAGAAATATATATAGTGAAGCTCCATAACAGAAAAATCATCATATAAGCATCGTAAGTAGATTTATACAAACATGAATCGTCCATACATCAAAGCCTCACTACAACACTCAATCAGATATAACAGCGGAACACCCAGTACATATAGTAAGAAAACTAGTATGTAAAGCCTCCTGCTCGTCTTCGTCATCATCAGCGTAGATCTCTAAGAACAGCACCTGTCACCTGCTACCTAGTCTGCCCATCCCAACATGGATGAACAGCCCAAGGTAATAAGAGGAGACATAAAACCTTGAGTCAGACAAAGTCTTAGTGAGCAGTAAATCAACTATCAAACATACCAAAAGAGTATAAAGGATAAAAGGAATAGGAACCAAACCATCCCACTCCACCTCTTTCTACAGTGATAGCCCCCAGACACACACCAAGGAGAAGTAAGCATAACACAGCAGACAATTAAGGTAAAGCAATACTCACTCGAGTCAAGGGCGATGTTTTCCAAATACAAACCCCCAAGGCCTAAACCAAGATCAGATAAGCACCTAGAAAATACCGCTCTTGAGACCGAATGATGATACAACCAAACGTCCAAACATCCATGACTCTGGCTATCACTGTTATCCTTGCTTCGATTTCACCGTTGATTAAATGACCATCCGTCAAGGGCTAATGGTAACCCCGGTTCCAGACATAACTCCGCACACTGCCTTGTGCCTAGGACTTATCTACTTTGCCCAGAGTACTCGACTACCTACCTGTAGTCTTTTGGTTGTCCCGGCTACCTACCTGTAGTCGTTATGGGCACCCCATGTACTCTTGCTTTTGAGCATGCTAGAACCTTCAACAACGATGAGATCCAAGCCTCCTAGTCATCCTCCTTGACGACTATCCTCATACTAGCTCAAGCTACCTCTCGAGCAATCCATTATCAACCAACTCGAACCATCCCTCGAGTTATCAACATGCTTGGAATGATCCCTGCCTGGATTACGCCAAGTCTACATCACATCATACTTCGCTTTATTACATCATAGCAAAGTCTCAACTCAACAACATGGTTTGCCTCATCGCATCATGGCAAAGTTCCATCTCAACATCATTCAATCCATACATATGAGCTTCCACATCCGCCACATATGCCTTTAGCAGCTTTCACCATTCAAGAGCCTCTTCTGTAGCTTTTGAATCATCTTTGACCATACTTGTCCAAATCTATCAACTAGATAGCTCATTCACAACAATCAATCAAGGCAAACATTAATCCAAACAAATAAGTATTCAATCAAGATCTAATTAGGCATTCATAACTACAATGGCAATTTCGTAAATAAATGAGCATAGAACTAACATACATGAATCATGGGTTTTTAGCATAGATCTAGCAAATATAAAACATGGGTTTTGTTTCTATAACTTAATAAATGAGCTTGCATAGGTAAACATCTTCACAAACAATGGATCTATACTTGGATCTAAGGAAAATGCACAAAATCACTATCTACAACACTCCAACAAACCACCAATCCAATATACTCCTTTGGGTCCGCGTGAGAGATAACTACCACTCACCAAATCACCCAAACACCTCAAAAACTAATCACTACAGATCTGGACAGCGAAGATCAAGGCTTGATCCGGCGAAATCTCGCTTAAAACGATGAAATCTAGCTTCGTTGGATGAAGATCTTCAACTTTGTCTCTTGGATCTTCAATCTCGATCTTCGATCTTGGATGGATGTTAGAATTAGATTGGAATGGAGAAAAGAAGATGAAGAAATGTTGTAGTCGAGTTCCCAAAATGGCAGCACTTCGTTGCTTCAAAAACCGGTGCCAAAAAGTGAGCCAAACCCCCCTATTTATAGGCTGAATTAACCTTAGATCGCCCAAGGTCTTAACTTGGAGTTCGCTATTAGGTCGTTACCGACCTAAAAAGACTCCGACCTAACATAGGTCGCTGCCGACCTATGCTCTTCTACGACCTAAAACACACGTGCCTTAACCATCCTACCGACCTAACGGCTTATCCCTAGTGCCGACCTAAAGACTTAAACAAGTCTCCGACCTATCGTTATAACCAGATGCCGACCTAACTCTTAGCACAGAACCAACTTAGGTCGCATACGACCTTATCCCTCGACCTATCAATATAACTCGTAGCTCCTTAAGCCGGTATCCCCCTTAACGTGTTATCCCGGTGACTTTGCTAGCTCGGCATCTCCACTAAGCCGATCACCACTAAGTCGGTCAACCCCTTAACTCGGCCATAACTCTAAACCATTAGCTCTTAGGTCGGTCACTCCCCTTAGGTCGGTCCAATCCTTAACCTGTTAACTCCTATAGCTCGGCCACTTCCTTAGGTTGGTCATACGAGCTAACCCTTAATTCGTACACAACTCATCCCATGGCTCGAACAAGACTCAGGCTAGAGACAGCATAACCAATCCTTCGACCTGTAAATTCTACAATATATCAACACGTAAAATACGGGTCGTTACATTCTCTCCCCCTTAGGAATTTCGCCCCCGAAATTCCAAGCAAACAACAGCAATCAAAGATAATCCACATGCCTACCATCCATAGCAATCAACAAACCATGCATCCAATTCTAGCCTAGCATGCAGAATTCTAAAACTTAGAACAAGCTACAAATTCATGAGATGTCACGACACCTTAGGGCCATACCTTGAAGAGTTCTGGATGAGCTGCCTTCATCCTCTCTTCCTCCTCCCACGTACAGTCGTTAACATCATCACTCCATTGTATCTTGAGCAACGTAATCGTCTTCCTCCTAAGCTGTTTCGTATCGGTTTCAACAATACGAAGCGGCTTACGAGGTTTCGTACCCACTGGATCAACCTCCAAATTTTCACAGTTATCAGCAGAAACCACTGTAGTTGGATCATGCACATACTTCCGTAGATAAGATACATGAAAAACATTGTGCACACCCGCCATCTTTTCCGGTAACTTTAATCTATAAGCGAGCTTTCCAATTCGCTCTATAATTGGGAATGGTCCAACAAATCTCGGAGTTAACTTTCCTTTCTTTCCGAATCTAATAGCACTCTTTAATGGAGAAATCTTCACAAAAACCATCTCACCTACGTCGAATTCCAAATCCTTACGACGATTATCGGCATAACTTTTATGACGATCTAGGGCTGCTCTCATTCGTTGCCGAATGATCTCTATACAATCCGAAGTCTGTCGAATCATCTCTGGCCCAAGTATCAGCTTTTCTCCAGTTTCCAACCAACATGTCGGAGAGTTACACGGTCTTCCATATAATGCCTCATATGGTGCCATACCAATGCTCGACTGATAACTGTTGTTATATGCAAATTCCACCAAATGAAGGTGATCTTCCCATGATCCTCCGAAGTCCAAAACACAAGCTCTGAGAAGATCTTCCAAAACTCGGTTAACTCTCTCAGTCTGACCATCTGTTTGAGGGTGATAAGCTGTACTCAAACACAACTCAGTTCCCAAAACTTCCTGGAAGCTCTTCCAAAATCCACTAGTGAACAATGGGTCTCGATCGCTCACTATACTCTTCGGAATACCATGGAATCGAACTATCCACTTAACATACAACTCAGCCAACTTCGATGCAGTCCTAGTTGATCGAACAGGAATGAACCTTGCACTCTTGGTCAAACGATCTACTATGACCCAAATTCCTTCATTTCCTGCTCTTGTCCTAGGTAGACCATCGATAAAGTCCATCGACACTTGCTCCCACTTCCATGTAGGAACTTCTAATGGCTGAAGTAATCCACTGGGCTTCTTCTGCTCAGCTTTCACTAACTGACAGTTCATACACTTGGAAATAAAATTTCCAACATCTTTCTTCATGCCTTCCCAGTAGTAAGTTCTCTTCATATCCCGATACATCTTATTTCCACCTGGATGAATTGTCAACTTCGAGTGATGACCTTCCCTCAGAACTTCATCTCTCAATCCATCAATGTCGGGAACAACCAATCGTCCTTGTTTCCGAAGCCAACCCTCTCGATCGACCTCGAATCCTTTATCCTTCTCTGGGTTCAATCTAGATTCCAAATCTCGGATAATCTTGACAAGCTTATCATCTCTCTTTTGGCTCTCGCCAATCCTTTCCACAAGAGTAGGTCTTATCGATAAGTTTGCCAACATCTCAGGTTCCAATTCGCATCTGGGCCTGAAATCAAATCCAGCCAAATATTCGAGACTCTTCCATTCCGAAAACATGGTTCCCAATCCTGCATGTCTTCGACTTAACGCATCAGCCACTACGTTACCTTTTCCCGGAGTATAGACTATACCAAAATCATAAGATGCCAGAAACTCTAGCCACCGTTGCTGTCGAAGATTCAAATCCTTTTGGGAGAACAGATACTTCAACGACTTATGATCTGTAAACAACTTGAATCTAACTCCCAATAGATAATGTCTCCACATCTTCAAAGCAAACACAATTGCCGCTAACTCCAAATCATGAGTCGGATAATTCCTTTCATGCGGCTTCAGTTGTCGACTTGCATACGCAACAACTTTATCCTTCTGCATTAGCACTGCTCCAAGTCCAGTGCCACATGCATCGGTGTAAACCACCATCTCTTCATTCCCACTTGGAATAGTCAAAACAGGAGCACTTGTCAGTCGTTCTTTCAGAATTACGAAAGCTTGCTCACACTTATCATCCCATCTGAACACTTGGTTCTTTTTCGTCAATCCGGTCAACGGTGCAGCTATCTTGGAAAAGTCTTTAATAAACCGACGATAATATCCTGCTAATCCAAGAAAACTTCTTACATCAGACGCATTCTTAGGTCTAACCCAATCCTGGATTGCTGCCACCTTAGCGGGATCAACCGCTATTCCATTTCCCGAGATAACATGGCCTAAGAACCTCACTTCACTCTTCCAGAAGTGACACTTCGAAAACTTAGCCTTCAGCTGATGTTTCCGTAAGATCCCCAAAACAATCCTCAAGTGTGTCTTGTGCTCTTCCTCAGTTCTGGAATAAATCAGAATATCATCCACGAACACAAGCACGAACTTATTCAACTGATCTCTGAACACTCTATTCATAAGATCCACAAAATATGCTGGTGCGTTAGTCAACCCAAATGGCATTACCAGCCACTCATAAAAACCGGATGGTGTCCTGAAAGCAGTCTTCGGCACACTATCCTTAGCCACTCTCAACTGGTGAAATCCCGTTGCCAAATCCATCTGAGAAAACACCTTGGCCTCGTGAAGCTGATCAAACAAGTCATCTATTCTCGGCAATGGATACTTGTTCTTCTTAGTCAACTTATTCAGCTCACGATAATCCACACACAACCTCAACGATCCATCCGCTTTGGTTGCGAACACAACTGGTGCACCCCATTCGGACACACTTCTCCGAATGAATCCTTTCTGCAAAAGGTCATCAACCTGCACCCTCAACTCTAGCTGCTCCCTAGGCGCCATCCGCCTAAGAGGCATCACAACAGGTCTGGCTCCCTCAACTAGATCGATACGAAACTCGATCTCCCTATGCGACGGCAACCCTTTGACTTCGTCAAAGACATCCTCGAATCCATTCACAATAGGCACTGATGACAGTCCATCCCGTGGAACAACCAGCGAATACATGAAGCTCATGAAGACGCCTTCCTCATGCTTACATCGTATCACAACCTTTCGCCCTTCCACATTCCCGACTGTCACCTCAAGCCTCTCACAATCAATCCTTGCCGCATACTTCTTGAGCCAGTCCATACCCAAAATAATTCCGAACCCCGCAAAGTTCAGAACAAAGCAATCACAATCAAACGAGCAATCATGACTCGACACAACCAGACCACGGCATATCATACACAAACATGACGAACCCCCAACCGGATTAGTCACAACCAATGGCCTATCAACAATATCCGGTTTCAAACCTAACCGGCCTACCAAATCATTACAAACAAAAGAATGCGACGCTCCAGTATCAAACAACACCCTAACTGGAACACCACAGATAGAAAGAGTACCTTGAACCACCACACTCTTCCCCTTTTCTTCAGCAGTAGGAGCTTTTGAAGATGACGGCACAACTCCCAAAGCATAAGCTTGCACAATTTGCCTATCTTTCCTCGGCTCTGGGCAATCCTTCTTGATATGTCCCAGCTTATCACAGTTATAACACTTTCCCGGCACCTTGGGATTCTTACAATCTTTGTAAAGATGGCCCTTCTGTTGGCAGTTATAACAAGTCACTTCGCCTTTCGGCTTCTTCTGGCCATCCTTACCCTTCTGCTGCTGCTGCTTCCTCCTCTTATTGCCACTCTGGTGTGGTTTAGATCCTTCTCTGGTTACAGCAACAACAGAACTTTCCTTAGGAAACAAACTCTCATGCCTGAGGGCTTTCTCCACAAGCTTCTCAAATGGATCGTCCAGATGATCCACCAACTGCCTCCCAAGATAAGCATCCAAACCAGTCACAAACTTCTCATTCTTCTGATAAGGAGAATCAATATACGATCTAGCATACTTGGACAAAGCTTCGAACTCAGAAATATACTCAAGAACTGGTCTCCCACCTTGCTTGAGCTCTACAAACCTCTTGAACAAAACAGACTTCTGAGCCGTAGAGATGAACTTGGCTTCAAATCTAACTTGGAATTGCTCCCAAGTGATCTCTTCTTCTGGAGTATCGATGGTGATAGAATTCCACCAATCAGCAGCTCTCCCTTGAAGCTGTCTCGATGCAAGCTTCCTCTTAGTTGCATCCTCAATCCCTAAATCACCAAAGATTCTTCGACATGCATCAATCCATCTCTGCACCTCAATGGTCGACTCCGTCCCCAAGAAAGCTTTTCCTCCAAGAGCAGTATAATCCTTACAAAGCTTAGCAAAATCCACCGGCCTTGGAGCTTGGACTTGAAATCCCACATCCACTTATGATCCTGAAGCTGGTATCCTTCTCATGATCGAAGTCATCATCGCTTCGAACATAGTTCCATAATCAACAGCTCCTTCATCAGCACGGCTTTTCCTTGCAGCTGGTCTCCCTCTTCGACTCATCCTTAATATCTGTAATAAGAATGATTAGAACACCTTAAGAAACAACTGCATAAGGAGTTCAAATCCTTCTAAGCTACTATATTATATATAGTAATTATCCATCAAAATACAATTACGTCTCTCATACGTAGTTACGTCAGCGAGCGTTGGCTAAAATCGATTAACCAAAGCTCTGATACCAAATGTGACGACCGCCCATGACTCCCGCACCAAAACAATGGAATAGTGCGCTGAAAGGCGTGCCAGGTAGCCATGGACGATAGTCAGGGTAAAATAAAACAGCAAACTCTATCGTACAACTCACAGCGCATGGACAAAATACAATAGAGAAATATATATAGTGAAGCTCCATAACAGAAAAATCATCATATAAGCATCGTAAGTAGATTTATACAAACATGAATCATCCATACATCAAAGCCTCACTACAACACTCAATCAGATATAACAGCGGAACACCCAGTACATATAGTAAGAAAACTAGTATGTAAAGCCTCCTGCTCGTCTTCGTCATCATCAGCGTAGATCTCTAAGAACAGCACCTGTCACCTGCTACCTAGTCTGCCCATCCCAACATGGATGAACAGCCCAAGGTAATAAGAGGAGACATAAAACCTTGAGTCAGACAAAGTCTTAGTGAGCAGTAAATCAACTATCAAACATACCAAAAGAGCATAAAGGATAAAAGGAATAGGAACCAAACCATCCCACTCCACCTCTTTCTACAGTGATAGCCCCCAGACACACACCAAGGAGAAGTAAGCATAACACAGCAGACAATTAAGGTAAAGCAATACTCACTCGAGTCAAGGGCGATGTTTTCCAAATACAAACCCCCAAGGCCTAAACCAAGATCAGATAAGCACCTAGAAAATACCGCTCTTGAGACCGAATGATGATACAACCAAACGTCCAAACATCCATGACTCTGGCTATCACTGTTATCCTTGCTTCGATTTCACCGTTGATTAAATGACCATCCATCAAGGGCTAATGGTAACCCCGGTTCCAGACATAACTCCGCACACTGCCTTGTGCCTAGGACTTATCTACTTTGCCCAGAGTACTCGACTACCTACCTGTAGTCTTTTGGTTGTCCCGGCTACCTACCTGTAGTCGTTATGGGCACCCCATGTACTCTTGCTTTTGAGCATGCTAGAACCTTCAACAACGATGAGATCCAAGCCTCCTAGTCATCCTCCTTGACGACTATCCTCATACTAGCTCAAGCTACCTCTCGAGCAATCCATTATCAACCAACTCGAACCATCCCTCGAGTTATCAACATGCTTGAAATGATCCCTGCCTGGATTACGCCAAGTCTACATCACATCATACTTCGCTTTATTACATCATAGCAAAGTCTCAACTCAACAACATGGTTTGCCTCATCGCATCATGGCAAAGTTCCATCTCAACATCATTCAATCCATACATATGAGCTTCCACATCCGCCACATATGCCTTTAGCAGCTTTCACCATTCAAGAGCCTCTTCTGTAGCTTTTGAATCATCTTTGACCATACTTGTCCAAATCTATCAACTAGATAGCTCATTCACAACAATCAATCAAGGCAAACATTAATCCAAACAAATAAGTATTCAATCAAGATCTAATTAGGCATTCATAACTACAATGGCAATTTCGTAAATAAATGAGCATAGAACTAACATACATGAATCATGGGTTTTTAGCATAGATCTAGCAAATATAAAACATGGGTTTTGTTTCTATAACTTAATAAATGAGCTTGCATAGGTAAACATCTTCACAAACAATGGATCTATACTTGGATCTAAGGAAAATGCACAAAATCACTATCTACAACACTCCAACAAACCACCAATCCAATATACTCCTTTGGGTCCGCGTGAGAGATAACTACCACTCACCAAATCACCCAAACACCTCAAAAACTAATCACTACAGATCTGGACAGCGAAGATCAAGGCTTGATCCGGCGAAATCTCGCTTAAAACGATGAAATCTAGCTTCGTTGGATGAAGATCTTCAACTTTGTCTCTTGGATCTTCAATCTCGATCTTCGATCTTGGATGGATGTTAGAATTAGATTGGAATGGAGAAAAGAAGATGAAGAAATGTTGTAGTCGAGTTCCCAAAATGGCAGCACTTCGTTGCTTCAAAAACCGGTGCCAAAAAGTGAGCCAAACCCCCCTATTTATAGGCTGAATTAACCTTAGATCGCCCAAGGTCTTAACTTGGAGTTCGCTATTAGGTCGTTACCGACCTAAAAAGACTCCGACCTAACATAGGTCGCTGCCGACCTATGCTCTTCTACGACCTAAAACACACGTGCCTTAACCATCCTACTGACCTAACGGCTTATCCCTAGTGCCGACCTAAAGACTTAAACAGGTCTCCGACCTATCGTTATAACCAGATGCCGACCTAACTCTTAGCACAGAACCAACTTAGGTCGCATACGACCTTATCCCTCGACCTATCAATATAACTCGTAGCTCCTTAAGCCGGTATCCCCCTTAACGTGTTATCCCGGTGACTTTGCTAGCTCGGCATCTCCACTAAGCCGATCACCACTAAGTCGGTCAACCCCTTAACTCGGCCATAACTCTAAACCATTAGCTCTTAGGTCGGTCACTCCCCTTAGGTCGGTCCAATCCTTAACCTGTTAACTCCTATAGCTCGGCCACTTCCTTAGGTTGGTCATACGAGCTAACCCTTAATTCGTACACAACTCATCCCATGGCTCGAACAAGACTCAGGCTAGAGACAGCATAACCAATCCTTCGACCTGTAAATTCTACAATATATCAACACGTAAAATACGGGTCGTTACACTTGGCCTGACCATTTGTTGGAAATCCAAAGAAACAATACGAGACTTGTACGGTTTTAGTTGTAGAACCTGCCATTTAATATGGTAGCTATAGTAAGCATACTATAATGGTACCTATGCTGGCTAAGATTTATATTCTACTTTTGAAATGTTTCCTACACTATGCACTAGTAATATAATGTCAAAATTGATTTGATTTTAATGCGTATCAAGCATCTTTGACTAACATAAGAAGAAATCTCCTCCAAGTCTGCGTTTGCATTGTGTGTGTGGCGGGAGGTCTTATGGTAGTCTCATTTTTAAAAGCATTGCGAATTGATTTTTAAAAATATTCCTCTACTTTATTTTAAAGATAAATAAACTGTTTTGAGTTCCCAAATCAGTCACATGACTGACTCGGAGTTTATTGTTTTCCTTCTTAAACTCTGGGTGCCCACCAATTTCCACACGGGCGGTCAAGAGTTAAGGTTTATCAGGATATTCTGGAATTCAGGAGTTGCTGGAGGCAAGATGGATGGCATGGCGTAATACTAGTATAGTATTTCTTTTTCCGCTGCACTGTTTGTTGTTGTACACTCTGATGTAATGAAATGTAATGTAATAACTAATATAGTTCTTTGTTTAAAGATTATTCATTTATCTATTATATGTTGTTCCGCTGTGAATTGTGAGATTCTGATGTTTGTTCTGCTGTTTTCTGTTCCGTTCTATTTTCTTTTCTCTCTATTTTCTATGCTTTCTCTCTATCTTTTCTCTCTCCTTCTACCTCTTTCTTCTTTCTTAAAACCCTAACATTTCGGTTTTTCGGTAATGAAAAATCGCAATCGTGACAATGTGGTATCAGAGCATTTGGTTAAGCGACAACCATGGTTCTGTTGGGTGTTACTCATTAGAGATAGAGTCAGCAGTACTCTAGAATGAGTTTGAGTGTAATAATAGATATGAGCGCGTATTTGTTAGTGAATATAAAATTGTTTTTGAATCGGGTAAATAAGATAATTTTGCCCAAATCTGTTTTAGGATAGAAAAGAAATGATTTTCTATGAATTATTATAGTATATGGTTGCATGGTTGTTAGTAATAATATTAAATTATCATCATTATTAAATGGAATTTTATAAATAAATTTTATAAAGTTATTTAAGGAATAAAATGGATTGAATTCTAGTAAACTAACTTGATAAATTATTAATTCTTGGACTAATGAATTGGAATTTGAATTGGTTAAATTAAAGTTTAGTCGTGAGCTAAATTTGAAGATAAATTTGAATTTGTATATAAATTCAAGTAAGTAAAAGAGATAAATTGAAATTCCCTTTGTTAGTAATTAAGTAAATTCGAGATGAACTGAATATGGAAATTGAAATTTGAAATGAATTAGTGAATGAAACTAACTTAAAGTAGTAATATGAATTAGCAAATGAAAGTTAATCGATAGAATTCAATATTTAGAATTGAAATTGTGAATTAAATATGAAATGTAAAATTGAATGAAAATAAATATGTAACTTCAATAGTGAAGTAAAAATGTATAAGAAGCATATGTTGAAAATTTTGTAATAGAATTGGCAAAATGGTTTGTATGTTGGGATTGGATATTATGGATAGCAGGATATACAAGTATTATAAAGGGATTGGATTTTGATTTTGAAGATAATTTAAATGGCTCGACAAAAAGGTACGTATTTCAATTTCAGTATGAAATTTGATGATTTTCTTCTCCAGCCACTTGGCTTTCTCTTTTCTTTTTGATTCTGAGGGGCTGTGGTGCCATTTTGTAGTCATACCGAGCTAGCCGCGCAAAGGAGACGCTGGCGAAATTTTTCAAAAATTTAGGGTGTTAGAAAATTTTGAGAAAATTTTGAAAGTTTGAAATTTGAATTTGAATTTAAATTTGAATTGTTAGGAAAACAATATTGTTTGAAACTTATAATTGAAGTTGGAAAGCTAGTTGAAATGATAATGAATCTCCAATAAAAAGATTTGTTTTAGAAAGTTGATAAAACTATTTGGATTGTGAAAAAATGATAGACGGGATAAGGGCATTCTTCTTAACTTGTAATTTCGGGACGAAATTCTTTTAAGGGGGGAAGATTGTAACGACCCAGAATTTTGAACAATTTAAATTGGAAATATTTAATTAATTTTAAATATTTGAAAGATGGTTTGACTTGAATTTCAAATTATCAGAATGAATTTGGCGATTAAATTATAGAATTTAATCTATTGAGGTTGAATAAAAATTTGAATCTTCAATTTTAGGTTGAATAAAAATATTTCAAAGGCTTGTAAAATTCATATTGATAATATTGAAGATTTTAGAAGCTTCAGAATTTAATTTGGAAGTGAATTGTTCAGTTTTGAAATTATATCGTTTGAATCGATATTTAAAAATAGCCGTCCGAGGCACAGTCTCGGAATTCGACGAAACCAGTTCCATGGGGTCCGTAATATTGAATTATTGCTGGATTTCAAATTTCGTATTTTTCTGAGTTGATATGTGAGCACACGGCGAGTAAACGCATTGAAATCGAATTGAATTCAATTTAAATTTAAATTTAAAATAAAAGACGGCATCCTAAAATCATGCCTAAAATCACGCAGAAGATCCCGTAGAAAAATCGTGTCTTCTCCTTTGTTTCAGCCGAGTATCACGCAAAAAAAAATATGGAAGGAATCGCGCAGGCATGCTTCGTTCAACCTTAAATATCTCGTTCCCCCTCCCCCTTCTGTTCGTTCAAATCAAGAAAAAAAAAATGGCCGCAGCCGTATTCAAAGAAAAAAAGAAATGGGGGTGCGCGCTCGAGCAAATCTGGGTGACTCGCGATGGTAACGGCGACCACGAAGGTGAAGCACACGCGAGATGGCGGCGAGGCTAGGGATTCATGGCTGCGAATTCACGAGGTCAAGGCGACTCGCGATGTTGGGTAGCGCGCGTGGAGTAGGCGGCGCTGTCAAGCTAGGGTTTAGGTGTCTTCGGCAAGGCTCGACCGAGGACGCAATTTTGGGAGTCGCGTGAATGGAGGAGCTCGAGTCGATCGATGGCGTGCGATTCAAGGCGGCGGCGTCTTCGAGCACGCGATGGAGGCGAGGTATTGATTTTTGTTTTAATAATTTAGTTAATTCAAATTTTAAATTGCAGTATTCATTTAAATATTAAATGTGATATGTAATGTATATACAGGGAAAAAAAATGAAGATATGAAATAGTTGTTTAATTTGAATATGAAGTTAAATATGTACAAGAAACAGATTTCTATTTCACTAGATTTTAAAATGCATATATAGGTATGTATTTTGATTCAAAAAGGAATTTTACAGTAAAATATTTAATATTTCACAATTTAAAAAAAAATGGCAATTAATTTGTCTATTTATCAATTTAGTTATTTTTAGTTGTTAAAAGATTTTAAAGGAAAATATTTGTTCAAATTTTTATATTAAGAATAAAATTGTTAGTTTAAAATATAATTTTTAGTTAATCACATTTATTAAAATAAAAGGGAGAATTTAATCATTAGTTAGATAAATTTGATTAATTTAAAAGAAATTGTTTTAAAAAGGAATTAGTTAGTTAAAATTAAATTTAGGTTAAATAAATTTAATTTAAAAGGAAATTTAAATTTTAGTTAAATAAAATTTTTAAAGAAAAAAATTAGTTTAAACAAATTTATTAAAGAAGAAATTGGTTAAAATAAAACCATCAGTTAATTTAACTATTAAAATGAAATCACCGATGAATTAAAATTTGTCAAATGAAAATTTATTATTCGATCTGTTCGAATATTAATAAATTGTGTAAATATTTATACAAGGTATAAATCAAGAAAAATCGAGTCAAGAAGGGAAATGGATTGCTAATAAAAGCAAAGGTGAGAACTTCTCACTCAAATAAATTTATAAGTTGGATTTGCAGTTATTATTGATTGCTATATTGGTTGTGATATTAGATATAGTAGGATATATTATATATATATATATAGCAATATATATATATATATATATATATATATATTGGAATATGTATATATTGCAGTTGACTGATTTCCCGCATTGTATAGCGGATGAGACCCTATTGCGCCGTTAGTAAGCGGATAACATGTTATAAATCCCATATACCGCGATATTCCACCGCGAAGTGGAATGGGTATTGTGCTAATGTCTGTGGATGCAGGGAAACAGGTTGGAGGGATCCAACTAGATTCCTCACAAATATTTATTTGATTCAAATATTGTAATATTTGATTGTTTATCATATCGATATATGATGTTTGAAAGTCGTGATTGACTATTTGATGTGTTGCATCACCGGACCCATTTTTGAAGTTTAAAAATAACGATTTTGATTTTAAGGGATTTCTAAAGTGATTTTTGAAAGTATACGTTTATAAAATATTTTTGGAATTGATTCATCTTAAAAAAAAATAAACGTTACAATTTAATGTTATAAAAATTATATTTTTGAGAAATACAGTTAAAAGTTGATTTTTGAAAATATGGGATTAATAATTTTATAAAATAGTTTAAACTGGGATTTCTGAATTTATCATAAAAAGTTTAAAAATAGGATTTATGAAATTTGATTATTTTACAAATCAAAATGATGAAATTATAAAGGAGTTTAAAGACGTTTTAAAAGAATAATATAAATTGATCCGTATAAAAGATTTATAAATTAATATTTATAAATTAAAAATATTGGAATTGTAAAACGAGCTTTTATAAGTGTTAGAATGAATTGTGAATGAATTTCATAAATAAATGAAATTATAGAATTATAACGGTGAAGCTATAAATGGAACTTTATAAATAAAATTTGTAAAGTTATTTAGGGAATAGATTTGGATAAATAATTGAATCTTATAAGTTATAAGATTTATAATTATGAAGTTTAAAGGAATGATTTTTGCAAACAAATAAATTCTAAGTATTTAACTTATAACATGAACTTTTGGTTTATAATTGGGTTATAAATCGAATAGGTTAATAAAGGAGATTTATAAAGGAAGTAGTTATAAACTAAATAGAAATGGAATTTATAAACATTGTTTTATAAATCAGCAAACTACTTATTTTGATAAGTAAATTGTTGTAATTTATTAATGGAGTTATGTTCACGTTTTAGACAGTGAATAAACCTGTAAAACAAAGTAAATAGAAATGATAAAATTTGTTAACAAGTATATTCACGTTTTTGAATAGTGAATAATATGTTAAAGAAATGTTTTGGATGTGATGTTTTAAATAGAATTAAAACGATCTAAAGATGTTTTAAAATATATTAACTATCGAAACCATAGATTTCAACATTTATTGTTGAAATAGACGTTTTCGAGAAATAGAAGGAAATAGTAGATTATAACACTGTTGTTATAATAGATGATTTCCGAAAGGAAATGTTTTGTATAGTATTGGGATTTATAAATCTATTTTAATTTTGAATACCTATACTAGTGATTTTGGGTTGTTGTAACGATGTTTTACGCAACATTCGTTTTGGCCCAAATAAATATGTTTAAAAGAATGATTTCCATAAAGAATGAACTATATACTTAATTTCGATTAAGTATATTGAATATTTTCCAAGTGTAGAAAATTAAAAGACTTGTGAATTACTTATAAATAAATAAGTATAGAAATGTTTTCCAATATTAAGTGAATATAGATAATTTATCTTTTTGAAGATAAATTGAAAATGAATATTAGAAATCGAATGGAAATCATATATTCATAAATATTTTTGGGAATTTATAAATGGAATTTGGAAATTGGGTTTAAAAATAAATATTGATTTATTTTTGAAGAATGGAAAATATATATATCTTGTAAAGATATTTTTGGGAAATAAATAATTTGAAAAATTATTTGGAATCTGGTGATGTTGGCATATCTATTGATAGTTCAATAACCGACTATCAATATTTACCTTTAAATAGGTATTTGTTGTGATTTGTTTGAATTTGAATGCCATACTTATTTTTTTAAAATAAGCGCTCACTATTCGGGTTAACCGGGAAAGGACCTTGGGGTCGTATAACCCATTCCGAATATGTGATACGTCGTTATGAATTGCATTTGAAGATCGGTGTTGAAGACCGGATATTTTCGAAAACGAAAGGGTTTCCTGTTGATTGTCTCTGCACTGGCTGATCCCCAGTATAGAGATCTCCATATGTGATGGGAAATTCGGACGTGATTAGAGATTATCCAGATTGCAAGGACTTCTTTGTAAGTGCCTTCGGTTCTGTTCGAGCCCGGAACAGACTTGTATGGATTGTATGTCTGACATTACAAATTGAGATATAAAGCCGATTTCTTTCAAATATATTTCTGTTGGTGGCGGAGAATTTATTCTCTTAGCTTAACACCCTTCTCTGAGACGTACGAGCTCAGAGGTTATATAGTTGAAGGTTATCAGCGATATATTCCCAATTTGGTAATGTGACATGCTGAGTGTTGCTGTGAAATGATCATTGTGTTGATTATTTGTGATAGGATCATTTGTTTGATCGTCTATCTTTGTGATCACTTCTATGATCATTTGTTGACCCAAAGCATGACTTTGTATAAAGCGTGTTTTTGTGGACGTGACTTCGTCGAGCCTCACACCCCGGAATGGTCAAAACAGGAAAGATGCAGCAAGGTTATGTGGGGTAGCCCCCTTTAGGGTACGTGCATTTCCTTCTGGAAAAGGGTGGTATCATGGTATGGAGCCCAGATGCTTACTCATGTTGAAACACTTATTTTTATGGTGTGATGTTGATGATGAGCGCTCGGTTAAAGGTCCCAAAGGACCGGGGATGGCATACTCGTGTCAGTTGTTACCTAGTTTGAAAGGTAACCCGGCCTTGTGTTGGCAGAGATCCGGTTAGGTTCTCGGGACGTCCTTCCAGAGGTGTTTCCATGTGGCAATGGGAAGTTCCTTGGCCTGACCATTTGTTGGAAATCCAAAGAAACAATACGAGATTGTACGGTTTTAGTTGTAGAACCTGCCATTTAATATGGTAGCTATAGTAAGCATACTATAATGGTACCTATGCTGGCTAAGATTTATATTCTACTTTTGAAATGTTTCCTACACTATGCACTAGTAATATAATATCAAAATTGATTTGATTTTAATGCGTATCAAGCATCTTTGACTAACATAAGAAGAAATCTCCTCCAAGTCTGCGTTTGCATTGTGTGTGTGGCGGGAGGTCTTATGGTAGTCTCATTTTTAAAAGCACTGCGAATTGATTTTTAAAAATATTCCTCTACTTTATTTTAAAGATAAATAAACTGTTTTGAGTTCCCACACCAGTCACATGACTGACTCGGAGTTTATTGTTTTCCTTCTTAAACTCTGGGTGCCCACCAATTTCCACACGGGCAGTCAAGAGTTAAGGTTTATCAGGATATTCTGGAATTCAGGAGTTGCTGGAGGCAAGATGGATGGCATGGCGTAATACTAGTATAGTATTTCTTTTTCCGCTGCACTATTTGTTGTTGTACACTCTGATGTAATGAAATGTAATGTAATGTAATAACTGATATAGTTCTTTGTTTAAAGATTATTCATTTATCTATTATATGTTGTTCCGCTGCGAATTGTGAGATTCTGATGTTTGTTCTGCTGTTTTCTGTTCCGTTCTATTTTCTTTTCTCTCTATTTTCTATGCTTTCTCTCTATCTTTTCTCTCTCCTTCTACCTCTTTCTTCTTTCTTAAAACCCTAACATTTCGGTTTTTCGGCAACGAAAAATCGCAATCGTGACAAATTACGTTCACTTATTATTCACTCTTTCCGTTATTTCATAAATCATCATAAAGTAAAAGTTAATTACTTTTCTTTAAATTGGAAATTCATTGAAATTCATAAATTATTAACTATAAATAACCCTGTTACGTTTCCTCTTAGTTATTTTCATTACTGCATCACAACTTTTATTAAAAATTCACAATTTTTTATTTTCTTCAATTTTAAAATTTCAAAATCTCATTAAATTAACAGTTTCAGTTATTGAAAATTAACGGGTCGTTACACTCTCCCCCACTCAAAACTTTTCGTCCCCGAAAAGGAAAAAAGGGAAAAGAAGAATTAAGAAATCAAAATATCTTACTTAAAATATTAAATTTATAAAAAAATACGTTTACAAAATAAATTAATTTGAATAAAATATACCATTTTATAACCATTAAATCTTTTTATACTTAAATTAATAAAGTTTGGAAATCATTTTAAAAAAATTTCTAAGTCCAAAATTTACGGAAAATTTTGGCAGTCTCCTTTGTACGGGGAGGCTCGGGAGAAAATATAATATCAAATATAATAATATATAACATATATTTTCCAAAATAATGTATATCCCAACACAGGAAAAATAATATAATAACGCTATAAAACCATAATCCGAAAAAGTACCTATTTGTCGGGCAATTAACGCTTAATTATGAAACCAAAATCAGTAGCAATTGCTTCCATAACCTGTATTTCACTTATATAATCCAAAAGGTTAACAATTATATAAAATGAAATATTTAAGGTTGTTTCACCCACAAACAACAATCAATACAACAACAATCAATTTCAACAAGGCATACAAAATCAAAACAATTCAATCATTCATTCATATCAAACACAACAAATAGTTGTTCGGGTTCAAATTTTAAATTGTACGGAAGGAAAAATAAACTACTAATTGTACCCTTCACCCAACAGTCTTAGGTGAAACTAAATAGATTATTCATACATCCAAATAAGTTTAAAGTATCATTCCCCAAACAACCATAAACCAACAAACAATGATTTCAAACAACAGATCATTTTCATTCTTTTAGATTTCATTTCATACCATTTATTGTTTGATTTCCTTTTTATTCAATTAATATTTACCTTCATATTTTTTCACTAGTTAAGTTTAAAATTTCTTACTTATATTTTCTTATAATTTTCATCTATTTATAGTATCCATCTTTAATTCAACTTCTTTGCATATTAATTCATTTACTTAAGTGTACAATCTTATGCTTTCAATACTTACTTCCTATTTCCTTAAGTTTATTACTTGTATAATATCCATTACAATTTCTTTTAACATTCTAACTTTTTATAGTTAGTAAGTTATATACATGCTTTTAAGGATGTAATAGAAGTTACACAAGTTAATTTCTATTTCTTTAAAATGACTAAATGTTCAATAATATTATTCTTTGTTTCATAGGTTACAGTTTCAACTTTCCTTTAATTTCATTCATAACCTAGCATTAAATTTCTTATTTTAATTAAAGTCTCCAATTATCTATTAGTTTTATTCCGTTTCACCACTATACTTGAACTATTAATTATCGGAAACTTACCAGGTTTTTATTAAAAATCATTTAAAATAGTAGATAAATTTATATCCTTACAACTTATATATTTAATTATATTTAAAACAATTTAAAATTTATATTTGTTTAATGAATCTGCAGTAAAACTACTACAGTGGCCTTCCCACTTTGAAACTCGAAAATGAATGTTGATGATGCGGCCGCCATCACCGAAATTATTTTCCAACGACAGAGAAGGAAGTACAGAACTTATTTTTCCAAAATCTTCTTTAAAACATTTCTTTCACATTATATTGAAATATTTATATTAGAAAATAATTCTGATAATATTATTATTATATTCCAAAATTACTGAAAGAATTTTCAAAACCTCGGGACTTAAGTTCTAAATTCCCAATTTTCATTTATTTTGTTTTCATTCTCATTTCAACTATTATCTATAAATTTCATAATCTAACAACCAATATAATACAACCAAATATAACCTTTATATAAAAATTTACTGTATATGTAGAAAATATAATAGGCAAAATTATTTCATTCACCTATATTAAACCAAATATTATGTTGGTCTGTCCTATTAAGTGTTTAGAAATCCCTATTGATGTCATAGCGTCCCATGCACCAACCAGAATTTATAAATACAAAATGGAACAAATTAACACAATATTAAAACCTTTTTATAACACTAAAAAATACGCTCTCTCATATATATACACTCAGCTACTCACCATAGGGTATTACTACCCTATTCGTAAAGAGTCAAACCCCACAAAACTAAGGTTTATCGCTAAACCAAAGCTCTGATACCAGATGCAATGTCCCGCCTTTTTGTACGTTTTAAATCGACGATAAACCACACATGTCAAACTTAAACCATACAGAAGGGCGAATTGTTATGGGGTAAATAAGAAAGAGTAGAGAAAGAAAAACACAAAATAGAATCTTACAGCAGAACGAGAAAATATAATAATCAAATATACAGTTCATGAAGCTGTTTTACAAAAACCCTTGGTTATATTTACAATACATATCAGAGTACACATACTAGAGAATAATAATTAATGCAGCAAAATTAAATGGTGTAGTGGAATAATATAGAAGATAATAGTACTACAAATCTTCTTCTTCGTCCTCTAGAATAAAATCTTCAAATTCTAAAACGCTCGGACTGACCCGAGCGAACTGAAAGAACAAACCACTCGAGTCAGAACTAAAATATCTTATGTAAGTTAAATCAACAGGAATAAATATGAGTGGAACAGCGTCAGAGATGTTTACAGGATTTGACATCTCCTATCCAGTGTCTAACATGAGTGCAGTAACTTAAAAGATGCTCGGGATTCACATCTCCTAAGGATCCATTAAACTATCTACTATGTAATAATATACGCTATTATAAGTGTCTAAAGTAAAGTATAATATACTGAAAATAGCGTTAAGGCTTTAAATTTTCCACCTTAACACACTTTTATATTCGCATAGTCTATACAGTACCATAATCTCCCCCATACTGGGCGTCGTCAGAGGGAACTCCATAGGTATGGTACGAAAAAAAATCATATAGGTGCGCTAGGGTAGGTGACACGACACAACTAGGCAATGCGAGGGTAGATATACCAATTACGCTTCCGAGTCGGTGGAAACGCATAGCCGCAGCTACCGCCCACCTCGAGCCAGACCCCTAAATCAAAGAAATCAAAAGTGGTCACCGGATAAATCCAAAAATCAGAGTATAATATTGAAGGGATGTGTCCGATCAAAGGTGCTACCTCATTAACCCGTTGATCGCTCCAGTTTTAGCCACCTTATGCCAACTCATGGGAGTTGGGTCCACGTATTTACCTCAAAGGAAATGCCGCCGCCATCCTACTTCATTCTGGAATCTCCACCGCATACACGGTTGTTAAAGTGGTTTTCGGAGTTGGCAGAGAGTATGACAACTTCCGATCCCGGTCTCTTCAACAACCAACCGTTATTATAACATCGCAGCCTTTTCAAAATAGTTTATACTTTTAAAAAACCAGAATATAATATCCATTTCAAAACCATATAGAGCGATATCATTTCCGTTTAAAAACCTAAATCAATATGGTATTGTTTTTTTAAAACCAAAATCAATATAATATCATTTTATTTCAAATATATCTTTTTCAAAAATCATAGTATTTCAAAGTTATAATACTTCTAAACCAAACTCTTGACATATAGCCTTTCAAAACATAAAACTTTCAGTTTCATAACTTTGAAATATAACCACACCACTTAAATGGTTTAAATATAAATTTCTTTATATAATAAAATAGTTTCTTCACCTTCACAAAACAATTCCAAATATATATTTAAATCCCCAATTAAACCGTTTCAATATACATATATTTCAATGCTTTAAACATTCCACCATTTCAAACGAATTCTTTGATAATTTCAAATATATCAAATTCAATTACTATTATTTAGCTTTGAAATGTTTGCTTAATAAATCTAAAATCATTTAAGTAAAAACTTTAAACTTCAAATAACTGGATATTCTTTCAATTTAATTAACTTGAGAATATTCATTTAAATCGACTTGATATTCATTTAAATCTTCTAAACCAAAATCAAGTTATTAAATCATACCTTTAAAATCTCGATTTATTTAAATTCAAATCAATTTTATTCGAGAACAATTCTTATATACTTTAATTCAAAACAAATTCACATTTATCTTCCCACCTTACCCTCATTTAATTAATTTTAGACTCCAGAAATAAAATTTAAATAAACACTTAACCATATTATATTCTAATAAAATCAAACTTTATTATTAAACTTCTTTATACTTTAAACAAATTTTATACATAGCTTAAAACCAAGAAATTTACTATATAAAAATAACCTTTATCAAATATCTGAATCAACATCTCATAAAACCATATATATTTCTTTACAAAACCATAGAAAATCATTTCAAGATATTTTTATATATAGACTGCGGTGTTTGTATAAAATTTTCTATCCTATGGTCAAGTGATACAGATATTTATCATTTCAATCCATACTTTAAAATAAAAATTACGGTTATATATCATTTCAAACCGCAATCCCGAACGAAATGAAAATGCATAATAACTTGTAGTTTATAACAATATAAAATACAGCATCCATTCATCCAATATCAACCATCAACCATTTATCACAATCATCATCCAATTCAAACAATATCATTAATATAGAACGGATAATAAACAACAGGCATTAACTAGCAGTTTATATTTAATAATAAATTAAATAACTGTTTAACTGGCAAATTTATATGCAATAATAAGCAAATAACAATTTAACTGGCGGTTTATATGCAATGAATAATTAAACAATAATTTAATTAAATAAATGCAATTTAACTGAGATATGATTAAAAATATGCCAAACAGTCATAAATAAATTTCTAACCACACCATAAATTAATTTAACAAACATAAGAAATTTATAAGTTGTGAGTGGGTTAAAACACTCACCTTTTGAATTTAAACCTAAAATTTGCACAGTCTCAGAATTTATCCAAAGCTGCGCCAAAATGTTCAGAATTTTGATACGATCGCACCGCATCAAACCTCGCGCGAATTGGAGTCCGTATGCAGAAGTTATGTGAGTTAGAACACTAAAAATTTAAATTTAAATAAAAACAAAAAAAATCAAAAGACACTTACACTACGCCACATCACGCATTATGAACGCTCAAACCCTAATTCATCTGTTCGTACCCGAACTCTCAACTTCAGCCGACACGATCACCAGCCAAAACGCGGCCACCACCGAGCACCTATGCCAAGATCCGACACTACCGTCATCACCCTCGTCTCGAGCCAACCCCATCACGCCCAGGCGGCCACTAGAAGCACGCCAGAAAGGCTACGCCGCCGCTTTCTAATACACGCCATTTGTGGCAATTCCGATGCTCCCAGCATGACGTCCTCCACAAATTGACACTCCCCGATCGTCCTAAGGTCGACGATCCAACTTCGAAATCCCAAACCCTAAAATGGACTGACGGAATTGATTTGCAAATTCCGGACAAACGGTGCGACGAATCGAAAAACGAATAGTACAAGAAGATTACGCTCATTGAGAGCTTCAATATATAATTTTTCTAAATTTTTCTGAGGACTTCGAAATTTTTTTGCTCTAGATTTGATTTGCGATTGGATCTGGAAATGGGAATTTGTTTTTCTGCCGTTGAGGAGGAGAGAATAGAACGTATAGAAATGAGAAACAGAGGCTACTAGGGTTTATAGCAGGATATATATAGGCAGGGCTGACATTTCAATGGATGGATAAGATAGATTTACGCTCTAACGCCAAAGTGGCCCAAAAAGCCCGTTTCGACTCCGGAATGAAATTGGGTCAACCCATATATCAAAATAGATGTTTTTAAATATTTTAAATGCGATGGAACAAGTTTCAAGTCCAAATTCCATCGTATGAAGAAGTTATGCTAAAATCAATATTTTTCAAATTGATTTCAATTTCAATGATTTCAAGGCATTTCACGTTCGTACGAACAAACGACAAGTGTGATCGCTACGAAATTTGAAACCCTACAATAATTCACCAACACGGATCCGATGAAACTGGTTTCGTCGAAATCCGAGTTAGTGGCCAAAATGGTTATTTTTCCATTAATTAAATAATTTTAAAAATTAATCAATTAAATCAAATTTCTAATTTCATTTTGATAATTGACAAATTTCAACATTTTTAACTTCTTAATCATCTACAACGATTTAAACAAATTAAATGTCAATTTAAAGTTGATTAACTTATCGATTTCAGTATTATCCTCAACTCCATTCAATTCAGAAATTATAAATTTAATTTCCAGAATTTCTATTAAATTAAATTAACAAATCATTATTCCATTCGTTATTGTCAAATAGATGGATTTAACATTGGATTCAAAGTTATTACATAAATTTCCTCCTATTCCATCTTCATTTCAAATAACGTATTATTTAGCTTTTTCAATTTCATTTGATTGCAATTAATCCCATTATTTAAATTTACCTTTCAATTAAATAAAATAAAGTTTTGATTTCCATTATTCTTATCCAACTAATTGCTTTAATAAATTGGTATTGCCCAAATTCAATCAATTACTACAATTGCTTTCAAATTAAATTCTATGAATCAAACAAATAGGTAATTTATACAATTCTAACCATTAAACTTTAATTACCTTTAAGTTTATCTCCTCAACCCAATATTATAATTACTTACAGACATTGATTTTATTCAATGACCATTTATTATAATTTAAATTCCTTAATTTACTTCAATGCTTACATTTTGCTTTCATATATTCAATTTGTAACAATGTATACATCTACATTATTTCCATTGATTTGACTCGCATTCAATTTATTAATAATTACCTTAGTTACATTAACATAATTAAATTTTTATGACTGATTTCCAATTTAAAATCAACCAGCTACAAAATAGGTAACATCCAAAATTATTACCATTAATACTTTAGTCGCATTAGTAAGCTTTTATTATTCACAAATCAAAGTTTCCATTTATTAAATCAACCAATTCATATTACGAATAAAATTTACATTACTTAAATTTACATTACGAAAACGTTAAATTTGTATTTATTGTAATTGATTACCAAAGTTTATTTACACATTAAATAAATAAACCTTTATTAATTTGTCACCTATTTGCTTTCCATTGCCTTTATAAATTCGTTATTTATCAACCCATATTACTATTCCATATATACACTAATTTATTCCATTCTATTTATGATATCCATTGCATTACATACTTTAATATTCCCGTTTTCATCTTTATTTCAATCACATAATATTTAATTTCAAATGCTATAATAATTACATTGTATTATAAATTAGATTAAGATGGAATGATTTGTTTGTCTTTCATTGAACTACTATATTTAAAATCTAGCTTTTCTTTGCATTAACTAATATTTCCATTTTATTATATTTGCCAGATATATACATTAATTACAATTTATATTCTCAATCAATTTATTTACTAGGTTTCATACCTTTATTACATCAATTACTACCTTATAAATAAATCTATGTTCCTATTTAATTTACATTTATTAAAAATTTATTTCAAATTTCAATTAAAATAGGTAACATACAATAAACATTATCGTTACCCTTTAATCACATGAATAAGCCTTTATTACTTACACATTAATGTTGCCATTTATTTTCATACTACTAATTACGTTCACTTATTATTCACTCTTTCCGTTATTTCATAAATCATCATAAAGTAACAGTTAATTACTTTTCTTTAAATTGGAAATTCATTGAAATTCATAAATTATTAACTTTAAATAACCCTGTTACGTTTCCTCTTAGTTATTTTCATTACTGCATCACAATTTTTATTGAAAATACACAATTTTTTTATTTTCTTCAATTTTAAATTTTCAAAATTTCATTAAATAACAATTTCAATTATTGAAAATTAACGGGTCGTTACATGGCAAGTCATGCAACGCTTAATAAAGTTAGCAATATCAGATTTCATTCCATCCCAGTAATAAAGTCGCTTCATATCTGCGTACATTTTACTACTACCGAGATGAATGGTAAATTTAGAACGATGAGAATCTTCTAAAATGTCTTTACGAAGATTACCAATATTTGGCATGATAAGTCTACCAAATTTTTGAAGCCGCCACAAGCATCGATATCAATTTTATCTCTACAATTTTGGCTAAAAAGAGCCAATTCGGGATCTAGCTTTTGAGCTTCAAGAATGTGGCCTAAAAGAGATGGATGAGCATTAAGGCTACATAGAACAAGAGATGAATATAAATCGGATTCACGATCTCGAATCTCACAAGTAGATAAAGTCTCGAGATCACTCCACCCGGATATCATCAAAGAAACAACTGCTTGTTGTTTGCAACTAAGGGCGTCGGCAAAATGATTTCCCTTTCCAGGAGTATGAAGGATATCACGATAATAAGATGCAAGGAACTCGAGCCAACGTTATTGACGAAAATTAAGTTCCTTTTGAGAAAATAAATACTTCAAAGACTTATGATCGGTATAGAGGACAAATTTCTCTCCCAAAAGATAATGATGCCAAATTCTAAGGGTGAAAACAATAGCCACGAGTTCTAAATCATGAGTGGCATACCTAGTCTCGGCAGGCTTTAATTGCCTAGAAGCATAAGCAATAGCACGTTCCCTTTGCATGCGAACGACACCCAAACCAACAAGACTAGCATCGGTATAAACAATAAAGTCTTGGTTTCCTTCGGGAATCACAAGAATAGGAGCATCGGAAATGAGTAATCTTTGGAAATAAGCTTCACATTTGTTTGACCAAATGTACTTAACTCCCTTCTTTGTCAAACTAGTAAGAGGCACGGAAATTTTAGAAAATTCTTTTATGAACCGACGGTAATAACCCGCTAAGCTAAGAAAGCTATGGATTTCCGTCACAATCTCCGGTCTCTTCCAATTTTGAATCGCTTCAATCTTCGAAGGATCTATAGAAATTCTAGATACAAAAATAATATGCCCGAGAAATTTTACACGAGATTACCAAAAGTGGCACTTATAAACTTTTGCTTTCAATTGATTTCTCTTAAGAGTTTCCAACACAATCCGAAGATGCTTTTCATGCTCTTCCTTGGTTTTAGAATAAACAAGAATATACATCTATAAAGATGAGAACAAATCGATCAAGGAAGTCTTTGAAAAATCGATTCATAAGGTCAATGAGTTAAGCCAAATGTCATAACAAGCCATTCATAAGATCCATAACGAGTACGGAACGATGTCAAAGGAATGCTATCCTCCGCATACGAAGCTGATGAAAATCATTTGCTAAGTCTAACTGTGAGAAGATTCTAGCACCACTAAGTTGATCGAACATATCGTCAATCCGAGGTAAAGGATATTTATTCTTAATGGTAAGATCATTAAGCTTACGGTAATCAATGCAAAGCCTAAGTGTACCATCGGATTTCTTCACAAAAATAGCTGAAGCTCCCTAAGGAGAGGAACTAGAGCGAATAAACTGCTTCGCTTCCAATTTAGATAATTGTTTACACATCTCCACATTTTTGCTTACTAGACATATGATAAGGAGGACGAGTGATAGGTGGAGCTCCATAAATTAGATTAATTCTGAACTCAATTGCTCGCTTAGATGGTAATCCTAAAATGGGCTCAAATATATCGAAAAATTTACGAACAACGTGAACTAGAGAAATGACATCTTCTTCATCATCATCATCATCATCATGAGGGTTTAGAGAATAAAAGATGCTGCCAATTTAGAATCTGAATCTTTAAGAATAATAGAAATCTGCTTAACAGATTGAGGATGTCGAAGATGAATAGTCCTCTCGGGACATAGGATATGGGCTTCATAATAGTTAAGTTAATCCATCCCCAAAATCATTCCGAAGCCTAAGTAACGCAAAACATGCATATTGGCTTAGAAAGCATAATCACATAAAATAATCTCGACATCTTTACAAAGCAAACTGAGTGTTGCGGATCCACCAACCAGATTCGCGATTCTCAAAGAAGTCATCAAAGCCATAAAACTTAAAGAAAAAGTATCAACAAGTTCTTTTGATAAAAAAGAATGGGATGCACCCGTATCAAAAAGAACTCGAATTGGATGATCACGAAACATAATAATGCCATCAAGGATGAAATGAGAAATACCTTGACCACAAGAAGTGTTATTAGGGGCTTGCACAACATTTAGCTTTCCCTCGTTCTTGCTTTGAAGTTTGGGACACGAAGATAAAAGATGGCCCGAACTTTTTCCATAAAGACAAAAGATAGGTTTCAGACATCTATTAGCGAAATGGTCCTTAGAACCGCAGTTGTAGCATTGCCTATGACTAGAGGTAGAAGTCTTTGCTACCGGAGTTGCTTGCTTCCCTTTCTTGTTGGGATAAGGACCTTTGAACTTAATAGGTATCTTCTTGTTGTTGTTGAAGTTTGGTTTGGCACTCACAACTTCAACATCATCTTCTTTATCGGCCTCTTCGAGTCGAAGAGTGATATCCACAAGTTGGTCGAAAGAAACTTCCATTTTCATATGTAAAGGCTTTTTGAGATTCTTATTCAAGCCATAGGCAAACCTCTAATTTTTCTTCAACGGGGTATTAATGTACTCGACCCCATATTTATAGAGGGATTCAAAAGATGCGACGTAATCCGTCATAGAGGATTCACCTTAAACCAGGTCATTAAAGCGCCGAGCTAAAATTACTTTTTCAGCTTCCGGCACAATCTTCAATTCAAATCTTTCTCGGAATTTCTCCCAAGTAAGATTCGCTTCAATAATTTCAGAAATCAGAAGCTCGTACCAATCTAATACTCTTTCTTGGAGCATACTAGAAGCCACTTGGACTCGATGAAGATCAATAAGATTCATACGAGAAAAGATGCGATCGCATGATCTAAGCCAAGATTGGACTTCTATAACGCTTTCGTAACCTTTGAATGGCTTTCCACCCAAATTGGTATAATCACTGCACAAGTGTGCAAACCCAGATTTAGGGTGAGTGGGCTCTGGAATAGGTCTGACAGCTTGAGCATTCTTTACAAGATCAAGAAGCTGTTGGACAGACATAAATACTCCATCCTGAGGAGTAGCACTGGATTGATCGACGATGGGGCGGCCTGGTCTAACCATCTCTTCTTTAAGAAAGAAAGAAATAAGAAGAAAAAGTTATTCACAAAACGAATATCAAACAATCATGATTGATAAAACAAGGCATCATAAAAGAAAATAGGATAGAAAGGGTCCTAACACTCGGATAAATCTTAAGGCACGACTCCTAAGAAGGACATAGGACAATGATCCTTGCTAGATTATTCTACATAGTTCTGAAGTTTGGCTTTGATACCAAGATGTGATGCCCCACCTTTATACTCATGCTAGCCAAGGACGCTACGGGATAATGCCGTTGACTAGCACGAAGAATTAGGCTGTTAAGGAGTGACCATCCATGTAATTTCTTTGTGCGAGTACCGATATGTCAGATAGTATGTCACGCGTTTCATTTCAAATCCGATATATCAAATAAAAACTCAAAGCTACTACATGCTGGCTATGTGGTCTTCGGAAAACAATTATAGAAATAAGCACAGCACAAATAAGTCACAGATATCCATATCGCAAAGGCGGAAACAGATATGAATATATCACATAAAAGTGTACATCAAAGCAGTGGTCATACAAGATCCACTACATCACAAAAGAATAGGTACATGTGCTAGACAAAAGAATAAGTATACATCAAGTAGTCTCTATCTCGAACATATATCAACAAAAACTACCAAATCTTAAGTAGTTAGACGAAAGTCAGATGATGGTCCCAAATAAGGAGTCAAGCAGAAGCACCTGCAACATCTCCGTCTGACCCGGGTATTATTTAATAAGAAAATATTAAACGGATCAGTCTAGTTATAAATATCAGATAAAATGAGATATGATAAGAGATATAACCAAAAACGTATGATAACAATAGTGTCGTACTATGAAAAGTATACATTTAACAATAACAAAAATCATACAATATCTCAAGAATCCCATAAATAAAAAAGAATATCATATTCTTTATTTTATTCTCCATACCAAAAATATTGACACATATATCATTGTCAATCGCAAAATTGGTGAAACATAAATTCTAGAAATCATCAATTAGAAATACAGAAATCACAAAAGGGGGAGGCCTATCACAAATGGGAGCATGAAAACTCACCAACACGTGCATCACAAACGGGTCACTAACCCATGGTCGCTAACCATAGAGCCGGTGCAACGATAACGGTATGCCCTAGGAACCTGAAACTCAAATAATTCGAAACAACGACTTAGTACAACGGTACGTCCGATGAACTTGATAAGCCGGTGTAATGATGTAGTACAATGGTACGTCCGATAAACCGAACTCCATAAAAGAACATGGGTCACTAGCCCAAAAAAATGAGTCGAAACTCCAAAGAACCCATAGGTCGTTAGCCTATAAAAGAAATGAGACGAAACTCAATAAAATGAGGTACAGTCCCCCACGTGGACAAAGAGACATAGCCTATTGCTAGTCTAAATCACAAAATGATCATCACTGATCAATAAAAAGTATGAATTACTCTAAGCTTGTAAATAAATGAGTTTAGCTTCGTGTCCCATAACCACTGGCTTAACTAAAATATTTACGAACAAATTGTAGATTTCCACTCGAAAATTGTCACAAGATTTTCAATCGAACAAGTCCAAAAATTAACCGATGAAGTGAAAGCAAGCGTTTCATACCACTTGTTTTTCTAAGCCGTTTAATTAGATTTTCTCATACGAACGAGTAAAGGTTTGTATATACTAATAGGTTGGAAAACGGTTTTAATAAACGAGCTTTGTATTAAAATAGGGTTGAAATCGTTTTGATGAAAGATATTTGATATTTACTACTAGTATAGAAACCTTTGCATTTTAAAGTGACAAACCATAGAAATGATTGTAGAAATAATCAATCACCAAAAATTCACATGTGAAGACGTGAACTAAATCCAAAGAAATCGATACCAAATCCATGAAAATGGATATTCCTAAAAATCTAAAGAAAGAAGTTATTAGCATCGATAAAAGTGATAACAACTAACCAGATCAACAAAAATCGATAAAAATTGGAAATCCACTCAAAAACAGCAAAAATAGGCAAAATGAACAGTTTCAGACGTCTGAGGGTCAATCCAAATGTTTGGATTTAGGTTCTGGAAATTCAGAAACCATTTAAACGTCTGAAAGATGGCTTTAGACGTCCGACAAGGTGTTTCAGACGTCTGTCAAGGCGTTTCAGACGTCTGAAAGGTTGTTTTAGATGTCTGATTCTGTTTTCTGCAATTTTTATTTTCTGCCATATTTTTTTTCTCCAGAATGCATAACCAGACGTATGAACCTTAATTTCAGATGTCTGGATGCCTAGGTTAGGCAAAAATTTGCCTAGGCCATGATGTCCAAAATGATTCGGGAGCGATCAAGCGAGCAACGACGATTAGGGATTTACGCCAAGCGACAACCCAGCCTTATAGGCTCTTCGATACACCCCAAATATTATGTCTAAGCATCTATAGTAGGATTTTCATAAAATTGGACTTCAAAACCAATAATTGGAAAAATCACCAAATCAATTCAAACCAAAAGTAAATGAACATGAATAGATGTTAGGAATTCATAACTAACAACAAAGATAGCTATAGATGTAGATGTGAGTTCAAAAACTCACCTTTAAAACTCTAAAACAACAAAGGAGAAGCTTGAAAACAAAAGGGAAGATCAACTACTCTTCATCTTCAACTCTAAAAGCTCCAATCTAAGATCATAAGAAAATATTTTCTAAGTTAGGTTAAATGAAATTTCTGAAATTGGAGAGAGATTGAGATGGAGAAGAAGAAGAGGATGTTTGCCTAAGCTTCTCCTTGATTTTGGAGCTAAATTTGCAAAGGAAACTGGGGCTTAGGATTTTAGTTTCCAATCTCCTCCCCTTTTTTTTTACTAAAACTTGAAGTGTTAGGAAATGCGGAATGAATGAAGAGGAGAGGGGGTGGAGTTAGAATATAAGATGAGTTGGGTTAGTGGGCTAAAACAGAAACCCAAACCCAAAGCCCTAAATGAAAACATCAAAATTTTACCCAACTCCAAACATATCGATGTTTATAGTCAAAAAGTTTGCAAATGCCATTTTGAACTCAATGGAAGCGGTCTTGAGCCCTAATCCGAATGTCTGCAGAAAGTAACATTTTAGACTTTAATTCGACCGACGATACTATATTGAAATAAAATGTTTAAATATGCAATCGTAAAATATGCAGGTTGTTACAGAAGCTGAACTCTCTACCGGTCCTCCAATCCTAACAGCCTAAATATCCACTCCATATTCCTCAACCAAGTTCATGCCTCTACGAAATCCTAATGCCAGAAAATGTATTGCCTCATAGAATAGCGAAGTCCTTGTATAGCTTATAAAAATTGGCTGCTGCAGGTTGATTAACGAGATCTCCACCCGTCGATGCTGCATTAGGCGCTTGCCCTTGTACCTTTGGTGCCGTAGCTTGGTGGTATCTATGGATCCAACTAGGGACTTGGACACCCTCTAGAAGATTTGGGGAGTCCGCCATTCTATGCAAAGAAAAAGAAAATTTAGGCTCAAAAGAATCAAAAGAAGGTTGAACTGGACTTTGAGTGGATTTTTATAAAAACTCTCTTATACTTGAAAACTATTTCTGAAAAATACTTTTAGTTTGAAGATATGTTACCTTTGAAAAATACTTTACTTTGAAAACAACTTTTTAGGAATCCGATAACCTTAGGCTCTGATACCAAGTGAAACACCCCACACCCCTTGATATACCCAAAAAGGGCACACCAAAGGATGTGCGTTATAGGTATAGCTAAAGCATCACAGAGATTAAGATTCACAAGACAAATAAGCAAAAACAACGAAAACATTTAAATAATAATTTATCATTAAAACTTCACTTTAAAATAAGTTGTAAAAACATAACATGTCTCATGAAAATACATCTCAGTCTTACATAATCAGAGTACAAAAGTAACAATAATAATAGTAATCATAATAATAATAATCCCTCTCACAAGTGCCAAATCCATTATAAGACAAATGAAAAAGATGAAAAGAAGAAGAATACATCTGAAATGAGAAAACTCTGGAAATGGGTCTCCAAGCAACCTGTATCAACTCAACTGTGTTGGCCTAATGGGGTGAAAAGGGGAAATAAAAGAATGGGCCAGACTATAAATCTGGTGAGTGAAAGTAATTACTAGCATTTCTAAGAAAGATAAGAATAATAGACTAAGAAATAGTTCTAGCTTGAAAGAAAAATATAGAAAAGACAAAACTGGGATAAAATACTATTTCAGATTATGTATGACTATTTGCTTTGATTGTTTGCACTTTTCTTAAACTGCTATGATTAGGTTGAAACCCTAATCCTATCTTAACTGCTAACTTGATTAGGCTGAAATCATAATTCTACCCTTTGATCGGCCTATTCTATATCAGTTGTGCCACTATGAACCAATCTTGTTGGTCACATCAAAAAGTCACCTCTTTAGCACTTAGGACGCAGTAGCGAATTACTTACCCTAATCGATGCACGCTCGGTCATCTCTGGTATATACTAACTGTCTCCCCTAATGTGAACCTTTATTTACTCTAATCAGCATAAGTGTACCCAACGACACATAACTGTTGTGAGAACATAAGTCCTAGACCAGAAAGAGAATGCTACCCAGCCTCACCTAGCTGTTGTGAGACCGTCTGTCCTAGACCTAAAAGGGAATACCACCGGTATTAGTCCTAACAAACAATCTTCTAGTTTTGCACCCTTTGCCCAAATCTCCAGATTTGAGCCTCAATCTACTGGCCACTTATTTACCCTAATTAGCATAAGCGTGTCCCAGCCTCACCTATCCGTTGTGAAACCATCAGTCCTAGCCCTGAAAGGGAATGCTGCTGGTATGGGCCCTGCTTCTATATTTGCTTATTAACTTAATCTAATTTTTAAAATAAGCCTTTTCTGTTATTTCTGCTATATTTTCTTATTAACTTAATCCAAGATCTAAGTTTTAAAATAAGCCTCTTCTATTTTCTCTATTAGTTATAATCACTTGTTATAATCATGCTTACAAATATCTTCAATCTACCTATTTCAGTCCATCTCTATATTATTTTAGTTTTTCTTATTTTACATCTGATTTCTGTAAATTTACTGTTTTTCTATTTTAATCCATGTTAGAAATTTCTTCTCTTTTTAATATTCTATTCGTGTAAAAAGGGATTAAATCTTTACAAAAAGAAACGAACATTTATAGACTAAATTCCAACTTAAAACAGATGTAAATAACTATAATTAACTGAAAATAACTGAATAAAATAGTTGAATAAAAATAGGCTGAATTTTTTTTTTTGAAATTTACTTAAAAACTGACTATGAATAAACTTACATAAAAGCCGTCTCCAAATTGTAGAAAAATTACAGCTATTGCGAAACCTATTATTTTAAATTGTTTACAAATCTAAAATCATTTCAAAACACTCACCTGTGGTCCTTAGCTCCAGTCCTGCACCTTCTTGAATCCAGTTTTAGGGAGTAGAATATTTTTGTTAAAAAGATCTTCTCCCCAGATAAATTTTCTTTTTGGGGTTCAGCCTCAGGCAACGAACCAAATTGGAAGAAAATCTGAATGAGAAAAAATAGCTAGGTCTATGGTTCTACTTATAGTGTGACTTAGGGTACTCAGGCCATCAGATTTGAAGATTTAATCTGGTGCAACCACATCATAGGCTCGCTTGGAACGATCAGATGCAGCTAAGAATGCATGAGATTTGACAAAATTGGAAAATAGGTTGTTTGGCTCGTCTCTGGACGAAATAACGTCCATGGGTTTTGGCAGGTCGACCCGACCTTTGCATGGGTCAACCCCCATGGGGTCTACTATTATTTATTTTTTTCGTTTTTGTCCAGTTCTTATTTCTTTCGTAACTTCTTCATACCACCTCGGATTTCGAAAAGTTATAGAAATTGATCAAAAAGTCGCCACGAACCAAATGGTGCAACTTTCTAGCTCGAATCTGACAATTTCACAAACTTATTTTATTATTAAATTAATTCGTTAATTAATTATTATAACTCAAATTTTGGATTGTTACAATATATTTGAACAAACCTCTAACTAAATTAGTATGATTAATTAATAAATATGAAATAAGTTTAAATAAAATATGATTTTTTATTTAATAATTAGTTGGATCTAATGCTAGGTCACAGACTTCATACGCCCATTAAGATCCAAATAGGGTTTTTTTTTATAAATCTACTCATTTCACCATTGCAAAGCAGACTCAAAATGGACTAGGTCTGCTTCGCAATAGGTGAAATCGGTAATTTTTTTTTAAAAAAAAATCCCTATTTAGACCTTAATGGTTATATGAAGTCTGTTAACTAACATTAGAACTAATCTAATTATTAAATAAAATCATATTTTATTTAAATTTGTTACATATTTATTAATATCATTGATGATCAATCAAGATGCTCGCCTCTCCTTCAGTGGACCTGCCTTAGATTCTTAAGCATTCTCAACAAACCCTCCCTAGTGACGACCTTTACGAATGTGTTCTGGCATAATGGTAAAGAAGCTATCTTTGGATACAGCAAGACACTCACGATCCATGTGTCCAATGAAGGTAGAACCCTGGCCAAATAGTGGTACCAACTATATGTATATAGCCTTCTGGGGATTATAACCTCCTTGAGTTCCTAAAGGGGGCAATGGGTCCTCTCGGAGAAAAACATATGTTTGAGAAATTGTATCTAGTTTTCGCATAGTCAATGTAGTTGCAACAGTCCTCCAAATCAACAAAAGTTGTTTGGCCATATGTGTAATAAAAAAAGTATGAGTATAACTAAGGTAATGTGCATAAATAATAGGTGTAGTGGAAGAGCTAAGTAACATGGAGGAATAAGTTGTTGAAGTACACATTTGAGAAGATCTTGTTGATGTGATAGATCGTGCTTTGGGTTGGGGATAAAGCCATACCAACCAGATAGTCTATAAGCTAACAAGTACTTATGAAAAAGTTGCGGTATAATGATACGAGCTTATACTTGGTATGGTCCCGAGGTTTTCAATTATAGTATATAGATATGTAAGAGAAACATAGGTTTCTAATCAAGGAACCTGATTGGAGTCCGCACTAGAGAGGTCAAGCGATGTATACTAGCTGGGAAGGGAAATTTATGTGATTGAGCAAGTGATCAGATCGAATATTGCATAGGATGATCTATGCAAACCGTACAAGCTTAAACATCCACACATTATATTTTGTTAACTTATGGAAAGTTGAGGGAATGATTCTTCGATTTGTTCTGAGTTGGATTGAATAATCATCTAAGTAACAGTCTAAGGCTTTTGAGCGTATGGTACACTTAGTTGATGTAACATCCTAGAATGTTATTTTTTTCATTGTGAAAATTTAATTAAATTTAAATATTAAAATAATTTATTCTTTAAAATATAAATAACTTATATTCAAATATATGGATTATTTAAATATTTGAATTGTGAATTAAATATTAATTAAATGTATTTAATTACCTTATCTAACTCTTTTTAACTAATAAATAATAATGGTGAACTCATTTTGTGTTACCTAGAGATTTGACCAGGCAACTAGGCACTCGGCATTTGCGTACCGTTCGGCATCCTGGGCATTCGGCACAACTAGAGCGTTCGGCATTCGAGAGTGTTCGGCATTAAGAGCCGTTCGGTATTGTATATCATTTGGCATTAAGGGTCGTTCGGCATTTATGGTCGTTTGACATTAAGAGCCGTTCAGTATTGTATATCGTTCGGCATTAAGGCCGTTCGGCATCTATGGTAGTTCGGCATTTAGGGCCGTTTAACATCTATGGTCGTTTGGAATTAAGGATCGTTAGGCATGGCAGAGTCGTTCGACATTCCACACTGCTCGGCATCCAGACCTCGTTCGGCACTCAACCCCGTTCGGCATAAAGCCCGTTCGGCATCCAGGGATGTTTGGCGTCCTGACCCCGTTTGGCATCTAAGGACGTTCGGCATATGACGTTCGGTATCTATGGATCGGCATACAGAAGTTAAATGTTTTGGGCCGAGGTATCTTACTGCTAAGCCCACCAGAGAAATCCAACCCATCTTCTTCTATAAATAGAGAGGTAGAGGCACAGTGAAGGGGCCTTTTTTTGAGAACACTGGGGAGACTCTGCCGCATTCAAGACTCATTCAAGGCTTATCTTTTTTGCTTAGCAATTGTATCCAAGTAATTGATATATGGACTGTATCTGTAATCGATTATCAAGAAAAGCAATAAAGATTAACTTAAAGTGGACGTAGGCAATTACACCGAACCATTATAAATCCGTTGTTCGTATTTGCTGCATTTTAATTTGTGTATTGCTCTCTATTTAACTTTACTTTTTTCATTAATCTCTCTACACAATCTCTCTTAAGGGTGTTAGTGACCAATTCTGTTGCTAACATTTTGGTGCTTTCACTGAGAGACGAATTCTCAGACCGCTAGGATCTGCTTTGTAGCTAGTAGATTGAATAAATCCCCCGAAGGAGATCCAAATCATTCACAAGACATCTGTTGATTCTACTCAGAGTTATAACCGAAAACTCTAACATGGGGAGACCATGAACTAGATCGGCCACTCACAACATAGATGTCCCCGAGACTGCTAGCGTGCAACAAGTTGGACCTAGCAACCAGTAAGCAATTCAAGGTGTAGGGCCCTCCACCCAAAATCAAGCGGAAGTAGTTTCTCGAACAGAGTTCAACGACTTGATAAGAGAACTAAGGGAAAGTAGAAGGCAACTTGCTGAGGAGAGTCAAGCCAACACTAATCTCATGACTCATCTTGCACAACAGCAGCATCAGAATGCTAGAAGTAGTCCTGCTCCTTATTCTTCCTCTGATAGCTCGACCTCAGCTGATGAACCTCCTAGGCATAGATGCCGTAAGACAGAGGCTGCACAGGCAGGTGCCACTGATCGATCCGCCAGGGATCAGGCATGTGAGGAGATCGGACGCCTGGCTCACCAAGACCCAAATCAAGCTGGCATTCAGGACGCACGTTTGATCGACCGCCAGCAGGCGGGACATTAACCCGTACGATCCTGTGGAACGGAACCCAACCTTCTATCCTCCATACAAACTCCAGACTTATCAACCATGGTCAGGCAGTTAATGAGAGAAAACCAAGGCTGACCAACAAAGATTGGGGAGTGTCTAGGAGTCATACTCCCTTCGCAGACATTATTCTACAGGCAGAGTATCCCAAGAAATTCAGTATGCCGGCTATCACAGCCTATGAAGGGAAGACTGACCCTAGGCAGCACGTGATGAGGTATAAATAGATGATGGATTCTGGAAGGGCGAATGACACGTCTAAGTGTAGGTGCTTGCCAATCACTTTGTTCGAAATCGCCACTATATGGTTCACACGACTTCCTCCACGATCTATATCTAGCTTCGATGAGTTGGCGATGAAATTTGTTGAACAGTTAAGGATATATGCAACTCGTCCAAAGGACGTAATGTCCTTATCAAGCGTGATCCAGGTTCCGGGAGAGTCTTTGAAAGCATACTTACAGAGGTTCCATGTTGCCGCCACTGAAGTTAGCAACCCTAACGACCACGCAATCTTGATGGCAGTAATGCGAGGTGTAGATCCAGACTCGGAGTTTGGAGATTGGTTGGTGGAAAAGCCCCCAACTACGTTGGAACGATTCTATTCCAAAGCTCACCAGTTCATACGGAGGGTGGAAGCTCGATGGACGAGACGAGATAAGGCACCAGGACCCATTCAGGACACTGTGAAAAGTAACATCGCCGTGAAACAATCCGATGACAGTTCGGGAAAAGTTCAAGTTAATGTCCAGAACAAGCGTGGGAAATCTAAAGGATCCGGAGGTGGAAATCCTGGAAAGAAAAAAGAGACAGGGAGATGGAAGTCAAGGATTCTGACCTACAACGAATACACCCCCCCTGAATACACCTCTTGAAAACATTTATCTATCTACCTGTAACACCTTTGAATATAGAAAGCTATGCCCAAAGGAGTCCATTGAAGAACAGAAACAGATAGGGAAGTATTGTTGCTTCCATGAGAACCACAGGCACAATACTGAGGAGTGTAGACACCTCCATGACGCCATAGAAAGGTTGATCAGGCAGAAAAAGCTGCAGGAGTTTGTTAAGAACCCACCAGAGGGTAAGCAAGGAACGACAGACCCTAGATGCGGGCCGGGTCCACGCCACCCAGAGGAATCTGCCCGGATCGTAGGTAGGTTGATCATAAACACTATAGTTGGAGGACCTCATCCTATAGACAAGAATTGGCAGGAGATGGAACGATATGCTACATCCCTGAGGCATGCGAATTGTGAATGTTGTTCGAATGTGGAAGATGGAACCCCGCAAAACAACAACGCATGATGACAGACGATATAGTGTTTAGGAGTCGAGATGCAGACAAGGTGGAGGCTCCTACTATCGACTCGATGGTTATATCTGCAACGATCGGGCCAGCTTACATAAAAAGAATTTTGATTGATTGTGGAAGTTCTGTCAATATCATCTTTAAGAAGGCTTATGACCAAATGAAGATGGAGAAAAAAGATTTGAAACCATGCAAAGCCCGCATCCACGGCTTTAATGGTGCTGCAACCGATGCAATGGGGTATATTGAGTTACCAGTTGAACTGAGGGAAAGCGAGCATAGGAGAGTGCGAGTCCTACCGTTCATAGTGATGGATGTTGACTATCCATATAATGCATTTCTGGGTCGTCCGGCCCTGGCAGAGTTTAGGGCAACCTTGGCCCACTGGTGTTTAACGTTGAAATTTCCGACTGACAAGGGAGTTGGAGTGGTACATGGCGATCAGGCGACCAGAGGCGCATGTTATGTGGCAGAGCTGATAGAAGCTCAGCGGAGAGAAAAAGGGAAGGTTGTGGATAGCACCGTCCGCATCCTAAATACTAATGATTGACAAGTAGTGCCCGAGCCCTGGCTCGGGTGACATTCTTGGATCCTTAGAGATATAGATCCGAGAGATGATGATAGGGAACCCAGGGAACCGAATGCAGCACCAGCTGAGCTAACGATCGACATTCCGGTCAGTTGGGATATCCTATCACGAGTCTTTCAGATTGGATCACAACTCGACCCTTCAGTGGCCGAGGACCTTACTGATTTCCTCCGAGCGAATCTGGATGTTTTCGCTTGGGCACACTCTGATATGTGCGGGATTTCTCCCACTATTACGAATCATATGTTGAACATAGACCCAAAATACATTCCTGTGAAAAAGAAAAGGAGAGGCATGGACCTGGAGAGGTCCGCTGCCCTCAAAGAGGAGGTGGACAAACTCAAAGCCAATGGGTTCGTCTGCGACGCCCTCTTCCCCAAATGGGTATCTTACCTTATGCTGGTGAGAAAAGCGAATGGGAAGTGGATAACTTGTGCTGATTTCTCCGATCTGAATAAAGCATGCTTGAAGGATAGTTTCCCTTTACCAAGAACCGACCAGCTCGTCGACTCTACCGTCGGACATGAATTATTGTCATTTATGGATGCATATTCGGGATATAATCAGATCCCGATGCACATTCCAGACCAAGAACACACCAGCTTTGTCACAGATGTGGGGCTATATTGCTATGTAGTAATGCCTTTTGGATTGAAAAACGTGGGAGCAACTTATCAGCGTCTGGTGAATTGAATGTTTAAAGACCAGATTGGTAGAACGATGGAAGTCTATGTGGATGACTTGCTCATGAAGTCACGGCAGTCAAACGACCACATCCGAGACTTAGCAGAGATGTTTGATACACCCAGGCATTACGGGATGAAGATCAACCCATTAAAGTGTTCTTTTGGCATTGCATCAGGAAAGTTCTTGGGTTTCGTTATGAACGCACATGGAATTGAAGCTAACCCGAAAACGATTCAGGCAATTCGAGACATACAAGTGCCCAGAACTATAAAACAAGTGCAAAGGTTGAATGGAAAGGTGGCCGCGCTGAGTCGATTCATATCCAGAGCCACAGATAAGTGCATTCCTTTCTTTGACGTGATAAAGAAAAGAAAGAGGAATTTCGAGTGGACACCTGACTACGAGGAAGCATTCCGAGCTCTGGTTAGACATCTAGAAAGTCCTCCGGTGCTATCAAAACCAATTGACCATGAAATGCTATATGTGTACTTGGCAGTATCCCAGCATGCTATCAGTATCCAAACGTTTGACGGGGGCAGAAAGTAATTATCCCAGAATGGAGAAAATGGCTTATTGCTTGGTGATTGCATCACGCAAGCTTCGCCCATACTTCCAGGCACACTCGATCAGCGTTTACACCGATCAACCCTTGCGACAGGTACTCCAACGACCAGAAACTTCTGGAAGGATGTTAAAATGGAATATTGAGTTGAGTCAGCTCGATATTGCTTACCTACCGCGAAGGTCCATACAGGGGCAAGCGCTAGTGGATTTCATTGCCGAATTCACTATGACAGACGAATCAAACGACAACAATGCCATACCTCCTATTCGATGGAAGATGTACACCGATGGGGCATCTAACGACCGTTGTTCGGGGGTTGGCATAGTTCTTGTCATTCTTGAGAACCGATCAGTTTGCTACGCTTTGAAGCTCGAATCCACAGCAACGAATAACGAAGCCGAGTACGAAGCATTGATTGCCGGCTTAAGACTTATCAAAGAACTAGGAGTAAGATCGGTTGAAATCTTTTGCAACTCGCAACTGGTGGTGTACCAAGTGCGGGGAGACTACCAAGCAAAGGGGCAGAGACTTGCCTTGTATTTGGTCCGAGTTTAGGAGCTGCTAGCGAATCTCGAGTATTATGATATTTCACATGTCCCGCGTGAGCAAAATAGAGCACCCGATTCATTGGCAAAATTTGCAAGCACTGGCGATGCGCAACATATGGGATTGTTTCCCGTTGAAACCTTACATGTTCCGAGCATAAATATGATGGAGGTAGATTTCATGTTAGAAGCAGAAATCGAGAAGGATTCATGGATGACCCCATTCAAGCAATACTTGTTACACGGGGTCATGCCCGAAAGAAGGAGCGAAAGACGACAAGTCATTCGTAAGGCTTCGAATTATGTAATGCAAGATGGGGTAATGTATCGGAGGGGATTCTCGACCCCCTTACTCCGGTGCATTGCCCATGATGAGATAAAACGGGTCCTGAAGGAAGTCCATGAAGGTGAGTGTGACGACCATACCGGAGGGCAGACATTAGCAAAGAAATTCCTCCGCTATGGATACTATTGGCCAATTATAAATCGAAATGCCGTAGACTATGTGAGAAGATGTGACAAATGTCAGAAATGTGCGAAAATCCCGAGAGCTCCGTCGACGGAACTCACACAAATGGTTAGTCCCTGGCCATTTGTGATGTGGGGGATCGATATAGTCGGTTACTTACCCCTATCCAAAGGTGTTGCTAAATATGCGATAGTTGCGGTCGATTACTTTACCAAGTGGGCAGAAGCAGAGCCTCTGGCCATTATCACCACCAAAAAGGTCATTAATTTTGTTGTACGAAATATTATATGTCATTTTGGCCTTCCACGAACCATCATTACAGACAACGGAACTCAGTTTGAAGGCAAAGAGTTTAAGGAATTTTGCCAAAAATATGGTATTGAGAAAAAGTTTGCAGCAGTTTCTCACCCGAAAGCCAATGGACAAGTGGAAGCCGTAAACAAAATAATCAAATCCATATTGAAAAAGCATTTGGAAAAGGCTAGAGGTAAGTGGGTGGATGAGCTTCGAACAGCGCTTTGAGCTTACAGAACCACCCACAAGTCCACGACTGGCCACACTCCATTCGCATTGGCATATGGCACAGAAGATGTCATACCCATAGAACTTGAAGTTCCATCACATCGGGTAACTTATTATGACCGTAAGTCAAATCGAAATCTTTTGCCGGAATCATTGGACATCATTGATGAAAAGCATGAAGAAGCTAATTTAAGAGCGGCCGCGTACAGGCACCGATTCGCTCGATATTATAATGAAAAAGTCCGACCGAGAATTTTTAGCATGGGTGATCTCGTTTTGAAACGAGTTTTCCCGGTTCCGTCACATATGAGCCTTGCATGGGAAGGTCCATATGCCATTGAATGGTAGCTTGGAGAAGGAACTTTCAAGCTAGCGACCGTTGATGGTGCGACACTCCCTCGAGCATGGCATAACAAACATTTGTGGCATTATTACACTTAGTTCATTTCTTTCATATTTTAGTTACATTTATTTCCAGCAAGTTTACATTCCTAGTTCACGACATAATAAGACAATTTAGCTTGTTTGCATTAATAAAGGCTTGAAGCCATTTTCCCTATGAATTGTCGATGTTTCTGTATATGATAACGCTATGACAAGTACTAAGAATTACATTATTCTTCCTGACGTACGAACGTGCATGAGCACTCAAAATCTTCGAGTCCGCGGAGTGCGGATTGGAGTACTTTGAGTCCCCGGAGTGTGGACTAGAGTATAAATGAATCAAAATCTCCAAGTCCCTGGAGTATGGAATGGAGTACTCTGAGTCCCCGGAGTGCGGACCAGAGTATAAACGACTCAAAATCTCCAAGTCCTCAGAGTGCGGACTGGAGTACTCTGAGTCCCCAGAGTGCGGACTAGAGTATAAATGACTCAAAATCCCCAAGGCCCCAAAGTGCCGACTAGAGTACTCTGAGTCCCCGGAGTGCGGATCAGAGTATAAAAGACTCAAAATCTCGAAGTCCTTGGAGTGTGGCCTAGAGTACTCTGAGTCTCTGGAGTGCGGACCAGAGTATAAACGACTTAAAATCTCCAAGTCCCTACAGTGCGGACTGGAGTACTCTAAGTCCCCAGAGTGCAGACCAGAGTATAAATGACTTAAAATCTCCAAGTCGCCGGAGTGCGGACTGGAGTACTCTGAGTCCCCAGAGTGCGGACCAGAGTATAAACGACTTAAAATCTCCAAGTCCCTGGAGTGCGGACTGGAGTACTCTGAGTCCCCAGAGTGCCGACCAGAGTATAAATGACTTAAAATCTCCAAGTCCCCAAAGTGCGGACTGGAGTACTCTGAGTTCCCGGAGTGCGGACTCGAGTATAAGCTATTCAAATCTCTAAGTCCCAAAGTGCAGACTGGAGTACTCTAAGTCCCCAGAGTGTGGACTTGAGTATAAATGACTCAAATCTCCTAGTCTCCCGAGTACGGACTGGAGTACTCAAATCTCCAAGTCCCCAGAGTGCGGAACCATCTCCAGAGAGAAGACTTACTTCCTTCCATCCACCTCCTCGCGAAACCAGGGGGCAACGCACATAAAACCATTCCTGTTTATACAGGGCAAACTTGCTCCATGCCCAGTTAAGATTCAACATTAGTTGTGCGGCTCGAGAAATATGAAAGAGGGGCAATCCCTCTGCTTCTTGATGCAATATATATATCTGATATCACTCGGCGTTAGAAGCCTGGAAAGGACACTCATGAAGAGGATGCAGGTGTCGTAGATGAATACGTGGCTGTTCGGGTGCAGTTGCGATGGGGCAATGTTGATATACTGCAGCACGTCTCGAAGAAACGAGTTAAACGGTGGCACTACCAACCCAGCACATGAATTTATTACAAGCTGTGTATCCGACTGGGGGCAAGTGCGGATGATCGTGCCTCGATGGAACTAGCATGTCGTCGAAGGGGATTCCATGGACAGAGCATATCCAACAGAGCGTACTTTCATTAATCTTCAAAGCCTGTGAATCGACTGGGTTGTCCAAGAGAATTGCTGCCTCCAGGGCATCGAGAGCCAAGTTATGAGCAGGGGAAGTTGACGGATTTGAAATGTCTGCGACTTCTTGTTGAGAGGATGGCCCAGGTCTGTCTGAGATCATAGCAGATCTAGATTTCCTAGACATCTCTAATAAGGATTGAATCTAGCAGAGCACCTGTTTGAACTATACTTGAAAAATAATTGACATTAGACTTAACAATGTTAATATTCCCCCTGTGTGGTGTGTGAACTAGTGTGATCATTCAAATATAAGTGCTGAGAAGTTAAAAGTCACAGAGTTGGTGATATAAAGTTGAACTTCGAACTGTCACCTTCGAAGACTATCATCGTTAACCGTCTCCGAAAGCCTGTCCTATGATGCTCTCGATTTTGGACTCAGACATTGGCACTATATGTTAAATGCAATTATCCTTTTTTATCGATTTAAGTTCAGGCTTTTGATTATCAAAACTAGGGAATTTTCAGTCCAGATTAGTTCGATATGCGGGTTTGCTTAAGTCCTTGTCCTTGTTTTTTGTCATGTGATTAGGCATGGGGAATAAATAAATTCGACGAAGGTTATGTTCGAGTTGGAAAGGTTTCGACTATTGTTATTTATTCATCAAAAAGTCAAGGCTGAGTGACACTTGAAACAAACGACCTAAAAGCCGCTCGGCCTAAATGCTGCTCGGCCTAAGTGACGTTCGGCCAAAATGCCGTTCGGCCTAAATGTTGTTCGGCCTAGATGTCGCTTGGCCTCCATTCTGTTCGGCCTAAGTGTAAATGTCGTTCGGCCTAAGTATCACTCTTCCAACCCTTCCTCTTCGCCGTTCGGCATACGACAAATCATGCCGAACCGTGCTTGTGCCGAGCCATATCGCTCGGCATTCTGCCCTTAACATTATTTGTCCCCTTTCCCTCCATCTCTCTCGACCGGCATGGCCGAGTCTTTCAGCATGTCATGCCGAGCTATGTCGATCGGCATCCTATCCAATTCCTACTTCCTTCCTGTTTATTCCACTCCACTGCTCGGCATGTGGCGAATCATGCCGAACCGAAGTTAGGTCGAGCCCCAATGCTCGGCACTCCACCCTTAATAATAGTTTTATCTTTTTCCTCCATCTATACCGAACGACATGGCCGAGTCGTTCGGCAAGTCATACCGAGCCGTGTTGTTCGGCATTCTAGCCAATTCCTGCTCCTCCTCTACTCTTCCCTCCAATCTCGTTCGGCATGAGAGAACCATACCGAACCACATCACATCTTCCACTAACTCCTCATGTGCTTGCCTCTGACCACTTCTTCTTTCCTTCACGTCATCTAGCCCTAGAACATGTCCTAATCGCAGTTTGATTCTTTCATCCACACAATACGTATTGGCCACGGTTCTACCAAAACTTACGAACTTGAGCCTCGTATTAAACCTCTTAGTCAGGGGAAAGCATTTAAAAAGAGGGGTCGATACCTAGTAAATGGATCGAAACTTGGAAGAATTCTGGAGTTAAGGGCGTGGTTTTAATTAATTCCGAGTTATTTGGGAAAGGAGTGATGCAATGTATGATGCTAGAGGAAGGAAGGGTAGTTAAATTTTTAGAGTTTGTTAGAAAGCGAGGTTCGTGAGTACAGGATAGCAGAGATGAAAGTGAAAAAGAGAAGAAGAAGGAAAAGGCCGACCTTTATAGAGGAAGAGAGGAAGTTGAAGGGACAATGACCGGTAGAACTGGTCAAGACGATATCGTTCGGTATCGGCTATGTCGTTCGGCATTCAGGGCGATTGGCTTCAGCTATGCTGATCGGCTATGTCGTTCGGCATTCAGGGCGATTGGCTTCAGCTATGCTGATCGGCATTTGCATGTCGTTCGGCACGTATCGCCTCACCTGGTATTTAAGAGAAGATACTATCGTGGAAACTAAGCGAAGGTTCGAAGCAAAGCATGGAGGACTCATGATTCAAAGCACTTTGGGAGGCAAGTGTTACCTGGAGATTTGACCAGGCAACTAAGCACTCGGCATTTGCGTACCGTTTGGCATCCTGAGCGTTCGGCACAACTAGAGCGTTTGGCATTCGAGAGCGTTCGGCATTAAGAGCCGTTCGGTATTGTATATCATTTTGCGTTAAAGGCCATTCGGCATCTATGGTCGTTCGACATTAAGAGCCGTTCAGTATTGTATATCGTTCGGCATTAAGGGCCGTTCGGCATCTGTGGTCGTTCGGCATTAAGGATCGTTCGACATCCATGGTCGTTCGGCAATGAGGATCGTTCGACATGGCAGAGTCATTTGGTATTCCACATTGCTCAGCATCCAAACCTCGTTCGGCACTCAACCCCATTCGGCATAAAGCCCATTCGGCATCCATGGATGTTCGGCGTCCAGACCTCGTTCGGCATCTAAGGATGTTCGGCATAGGACGTTCGACATATGTCGTTCGATATTTATGGATCGGCATACAGGAGTTGCTTGTTTTGGGCCGAGGTATCTTACTACTAGGCCCACCAGAGAAGTCCAATCCATCTTCGTCTATAAATAGAGAGGTAGAGGCACCGTGAAGGGACTTTTTTCTAGAACACCGGGGAGGCTCTACCGCATTCAAGACCCATTCAAGACTTATCATTTTTGCTTAGCAATTGTATTCAAGTAATTGATATACGGATTGTATCTGTAATCGATTATCAAGAAAAGCAATAAAGATTAACCTCAAAGTGGATGTAGGCAATTACGCCGAACCACTATAAATCTGGTGTTCGTATTTTCTGCATTTTAATTTGCGTATTGTTCTCTGTTTAACTTTACTTTCTTCATTAATCTCTCTACATAATCTCTCTTAAGGGTGTTAGTGACCAATTATGTTGCTAACATTTTGTAAATTTATTTACAATAACAAACAGTTCAAATAAATAACGAGAAAATAAAGTTTTAATAGGACGACTTGATTTTTATTGTAGTTTTTTAAATTGAATTTATAGAATTTTGCACAATTTTTAATATAGGAAATATTTAAAATTCCATTTGATGTATTTTTGGTAAACGATGGTATTTTTGAAATTTTACAAAATAAGATAACTAGTATATTTTATTTTTGTTCTGTGATCGTATCACATTTTTTTTGTGCGTGCGTATTTTTGTTTTGTCATTCGCTATCCGTACACGAACAAAATTCTGTGTATGGAATAAACCAAACCAAGCCTAAGGCAATTCTTTGTAGTTGATTTTTTCACACGTTTTCATTTTTTCCCTCTTTCTTTCTTTCTTCAATTTCCAGTAAAAAAAATTCATCCTCCATTCAAAATTCAAAATAAAAAGATTTCTCTACGAAAAATTGCAAAACAAGCATCTTTGAACTCATATAGACTAGATGTACAAATCCATATGAGTATTGTGGTGCGTCATCAATTTTGGGATGGCCAAAGTTTGACAGTAAATTAGGGTTCGTGATCGGTGTTGATCCAGGCGACGGAAGCTTCGAGGATGGATGCAACATAGTTCTCATGTTGAATAGCACATTTGCCCCAAATTTCGTCGTCTCCGGTCGTGTAAGGTGAAACACGACAGTTCATGATCACATTTGGGGTGCTTTGGGTCGCATTTGCATAGGTGATGTCGACCCCGAAGTCGTGGTGTGGAAGTTGAAGCTCATGCGATGAGATGAACGTTGGCAAAGTCGGATTGCGATTCTTTTGAGAAACGAGGGAGAGAGAGAGAGAAGGATCCATGCAAATCTAAGTTGGGTTTGTGCACATCTATGCATGGCCTGGGATGAAGAAGAAGAATTAAGGGGATGGATGTGATTATAAAGGTGATTATAAGTGTAATTAGTGAATTAATGAATTTAATTAATCTCAATTTCTTAGAAAACAATATCTCATTCATATGAGGTGGGATTTGACGCAGTCTTTTGCATTGGAATCGTATCGATGTTATCTAAGTATTGGAGATGGATTCATTGAGTTTGAAGCTCCTAGAATTTTGAGCTAAAATCGAATATCATTCGATTTTAGATCAAACCAGAATGCGAAGGCATCAATTGGAATTTCGATGAGTATACTTATCTCTAAATAAATTATATAATATCCATGTTGCTATAGATTATTGTTGAATGCTTAGATAATAGTTGATGGTTTTAATAAAGTATAAATTAATGATAAAACTATGGTGATTTAATTTAATTATGTTTAACATAATTAAATTAGTTATACTTTTTTGTGATATCTATTTGGAAGAATAAAACATGACTCTGCTATAATTAAATTGAATAGATTATTTTGGACATCTATCGAGCATACTAAATCACCGTTCTGTGCTTGCAAAGTAAAAATATCATCATTGAAGTTAATTAATATGTGGATTAATTGATAAATGATACGTTAACTATTGATGCTTGATTATTGATAATAATATGATTGTTATTACTATTTGAATATTTATTTGGATATGAATTCTCGTTTGAAAAGTGGATTGCATAAATGACCATTGTTTTGCAGGGGACATTTGCAGAGAGACCCTAAGGGGCTTCTCGCCATTATTAGTTTACTGTTATATGCATCTTACTTGTATTCTTATGTTGCCTATACTGATGTTTAGTTAAAATATTTGTGACATACTATTTGATTTGTATAATTGTCGTCACAGCAACTATCATTGTACTGTCACTTACGAAATATCATCTCCTTAAACCGTCGTTTGTTGAACTTCTACTTGTCCTTTTACAAAATAAACTTTTGGTCGCATTTTTGCACTTTGAAAGTTGTTTAAACCATATTTTCAAGCATTTTTTAGGATATTGAACTAAAGGATAGGTGTTGTTTAAATTTTTTAAATAGGAGATATAAATTTGATTGATTATCTTTCGAGATAATTAATGTTACTTTAAATTTATAAAAAGATTATTAAATTGATTAATTATATTTCGAGATAATTTATGTTGTTTTGGAATATACAAAAAGATTATAAATTTAATTTATTATATTTTAGGAGAATTTATGTTGTTTTAAATTTATAAAAAGATTATAAATTTAATTAATTTTCTTTTGGTGTAATTAATGTGGTTTTAATTTTATAAAAGAGTAATAAAAGCATTTGAATGTTGTTTTAAATTAAATTCCTTTTGGGATGAACATTGTTTTAAAGTTGTAAAAGTATTTAAAATTGACTTATTATCTTACAGGATAATAACTATTATTTTAAAATTTTAAATGATAGTTTATAAATGAGAAAATCTTTCAAAAATGACTGTTTAAACATAAATCTATGTGCAAATTGTTTTTGCGTTTATAGTAAATAATGTTTTAATGACATTTGATTTTACCCTTCTTTTTAATACGCTAAGAAATATAATTTGTTTTTTTCGAAGAAATATTTTAAAGAGAGTTTTTTAAAGTTATTTTACAAATATTTGTGATTTTCATATATAATCATTTTGTTATTCCCGATAAATGATTTATTGATTATTGATTCTGCTATCTTTTTTTTGTTCGTCGATTCGAGATAATTTTTTTACTTGTTTGGGGCATTAAAACTCTTGCTATTCTTAAAGTTAAGAATGCCGTCAAGTCAAGGTAGAAATTAACACTGCCCTATCTTGTCCAGCTTCATTATTTTCCTCGGAGTAGTACTAGCTTGTTTTCAAAGCTGATTCATCGACTATTGATTTGATATTCGTCGAAAATTAATAAAACAAAAGAGCGAGTGTGTGCCAAGCTATGTGGGGTTCTCCCATTAGGGTATTGCCACATCTACTCTAAATTGGTTTATGTTATAAGTGCATGGAGAAGTAAAATTCTCGGATACTCGATAAGGTTAGCGTGGTCTGGCTTGGAGGTTTTCGAGAGCCATTGTAGTTCTCAAGTATATTTCTAGAGGTTTACTTTCGATAAGGGAGACGCACACTCCTAGTCATTGTTGGAAAATTCGTTTTCCTTATTTGATCAATCTTTGAGTCATTTTCTTAATTGCATCGAGAATATCTAAAGTTATTCTCGATATTTAATTATTTGTTTTCATTCTTTTAATTTTGATTTTGTTCTAACCTGTTTCCATTCTTTCATCTATGGATGTTGTTCTTGTGAGGTAAAACTTTTTTTGTATTTAGTGACATTGTCTCACGGAATTATTATATGTTCACCGTATTTCTTTAATTTCTCACGCTGCTTTCCATATTGATCCTGGTGTTATTTTATTATAATGCTCGAGTTAGACCGAGTATTTTTATTAGGTTGTCGTTGCCGAGACATGAAGCTTACAGAGTAGAGTTGGATGTTCATCTACCGTAGTATTTTTTATTTCCGCTATATTGTTATACATACCCATCAGCAATTGTAAGGTCGGAAGTTTTAACTATCCAAGCTGATGATGTTTCATTTTAACATTGATATACTATGTATTTTAGAGTGATAACTTTTACTATCTTTGTTATATTATATGTTATAGTTCTGTTATGAGATTCTATTTTCCCTATACTTTTCTTTCCACCTTAACAATCTGCCTTTCTGACACTTGGATGTTCGGCATTTGTATACCGTGGTTGTATTGAGTGCCAATTTTTGAGGGTCGAAATGATGGGTTGTTACATCTAGTATCAGAGCTGGAGATTAAGTGAGAACCTTGGCTTTAGTAGGGTAAACTCATTAGGTATAGTGTAAGTGACACACTACAATGAGTTGAGAATATTATATATACGAAACGTATTTGTTATTGCTATAAAAATGTATTGTGTTAATTGGACTATTGAGTTGTTTATGAATTTTGGTCGAGACATGAGATGCCATGGTCTAGATAGGGATTTCTAAACTCTCAAACAAGGCAAACAAACAAGATGTTGATTTTTCAAAACTTGGTAAATGAATTTTTTTGCCTGGGGTTATATATTTTACATATATAACGGAATAATTTTGAATTAATATTGATATTTATGTTGTGTTTTTCTATGTGAATATGATATTATTTATTTATTATCATTATTGTTTGATTTGTCATGCTCGGATAGTTTAGAAGCATTGAATATTGTTTGTTGATTTTTAGTTTACGTTCAACCAGTTTATGGGCATTTATTATTTGATATTTGTCAGTATATTTAAACGAACCCCTTGTGAACTAAGTTTCATAGTTTGACTGTAAGGTGCTTGATGAAAATGTTAAGTTTAAAGTCATCTTTTAATTAAAAAAATTAATATAATCTGAACGGAAAGATAGGACATTCAAAGAATAAATAATTTTGAAAATTTTATTATAATAAAGGAAAAGTATTATTAAAATAAAATAATTTTAAAAGTATATTTTATATGAATATGATACATAAAATGATTTGTATAATTTATAAATAATGTTTTATAGGTAAGAAGGATTTTTAAGAATTTAAAATCCTGGTATTATTTGAAATGATTTCAAAAAGATTGATGAGAAAAGTAATAGTAGTATTACCTGGAAATATTTTTAGGTATAAATATTTCAAAGAGAATTTTTAAGAAAAATACATTTTCTTTGGATAATTTGGGGAAAACATCTCGATTAGTTTTGTGGTAATTTGAATAATCTTCTAAATGACAAACGAATGTTGCTTAGTCGAACGTTGTAGTGCACTTAGTTAATTATTCTTTTCAACATTGTATGATTGAAATGAGTTCAAATCCAAACGAACCCAAAGCAAGTGCGGGTGAATAAATTGTTAAAGTTATTTTATATAGAAATATATGTGGTATGATTTCGAAAAGGGTTTTGAAATAAAAAGGGTATTTAGTTCTTAAATTTCCTTAAAGGAAATTGAATGAGTTTATCTTTTATTATAAATTGATTCTGTTTTTAAATGAAGATGGCAATATTTTGGAATAAATGTCTGTGAAATGTTTTATATAAAGTGTTGTAATAAAAGAGGGATTGGTAATTGGTATTTTATAAATAAAAGGAAGTTTTATAAATTATTTTGGAGATCTGTAAAAGGACTTGTAAATAAGAATGGAGCAGGTTTTTAATATAAAGATTTATAAAAATGCCTCTTTATAAAATGTTTATAAAATTAAGTGGAAATTTATGAAATAATTCATAAATAATTTAGTATTAAATGAAATACTATAAATGGAAATGAAAGTAATTTAGAAAAATATTGGTGTATTTAAGAAACCAATAAGATTAAGTACGTAAGTTATACGTAGATCATTTTATTCGCACGGTTCTTGATCTAGGATTCGGATACATAAGTTAGGGTGATTTACCCTGGTCCAAAAAAGGATTTCTCACTTGATTCTTATCAGCAAACACTTGATTCAGGTTTTTGATATGATACCGAGGTTTTCTATCATAGTATATCGCTACGTAAGGAGAACGTAGTTTTCTAATACAGGAACCTGATCGGAGTACGCACTAGGGAGGTCGAGTGAGCATTACCAGTTCGAAAGTAAAGTCAATGTGCCCGAGCAAGTGGTCAGATCAGATATTTCATATAGATGATTTATATATATCATAAGGGCTTAAGTATATTAATATGATGTGTTTTGTGGCTTAGAGAAGTTTAGGGATGACTTCCAAATTTGTTTTAAGGTGTTTAGACAATCTTCTAAGAAATAACCAAATGTTGATGAGCATAACGGTACACTTGGCAAATTATCTATATCCTTAGGCAATCGAGAAAGTTGTAAACCTAAGCATAATTCTAAATCTTGTTTGTTAAGTCATTTGATATTTTAATAATATTAAGTGTTAGTTTATTCTTTTATGGATTTGATTTGATTGATAGTATGATTTTATAAACCACTATTTATAAAGTTGTTTTTTGTTAGGAATTAAAACTAGATTTGACTTTTGAAAAGACTGGATGCTAAGTATTTTATTAAAGAGTATTCTCAGTGTAACAACCCATAAATTTTAATGATTTTAATAACGTAATTAATTGGAATTTTTTGAAATTTTAAATAATTGAATTTTGAAATAAAAATTTGATATTTGAAATACGTTTTCTTCAACATAACAAATGGTAAATTTTCATCTAATAATATGGAAGTTTATTTTCTAGAGTAATTTTATTTCAACTTAAATCAGTTTATATTGGATGACAATAAAATGTTTTCCAAATCTGAATAATGTTATACAATAAAATTTTAAATCATCTTCTGAGTGAGACGTCGTATTTCGTTCCTCTAAATCTGGACCGCTATTGCTTTGTTTATCTTATTTTCGACAAATTAGCAGCATTTTCGGTACCGAATGTTGCCTTTTGATAGGATGGTTCTACCACTGATATATGTGTACTATTTCGATTGTCTCGTCATGCCGATCTCCACGGTACATTCGTTTGTATGTTTTGAAGTTCGGGAGACAGTGAAATCTATGGAACGATTTCCGTATCTATTCCGCAACCAAGTCTTTTGGTTTCCATCCATCCTTTCATCTACCTACCTATCGAATCAAACAGCCATTGCATTCAATAATTGCCGAATTCAAATTTATGGCCTTCGCTATTCCCTATATTCAATAAAATTTGCTTTGAATCCTGTACTTCATTCAGTCATTTCATTTGAAGAAAGAAAAATAAATATATATTTTATTGGTTTGCATATGAAGCCTGCTCCTCTTCCTCTCTTTTTTTCCTCCAACCCCATGCCTTTCCTAGCCAACCGATTCCTCCATCTCTTTGTTTCAAACCCGAGCCCTTTCCACCACCTAGTTCTCTATCTTCCTCCCCCTCTCCATTCGATAGCCGATCCACCTCTCACCAAGCCAGCCACCATGTACCCCACAACAAAGAGTAGCCTGTCCCCTCCTCCACGTGATCGGCCAGGCCCATGACCATCTAGCACAGCCTCATCTCTGCATACTCGTACCTGCTCTCCTCTGCCTTAACCACTCGAGTAGCCGAGGCCACCTATTCCTTTGCTTACTCAATTATTTCAACTCCAGTTTTTTTTCTGATCTGTATGTTGACCTATGCATTTTGTATATGATGTATTTAAACAAATGGCCGAACTTGTTATAAGTGTATATGGGTCAGTTTTATATTATATTAGTTATATAGTATGTCAGTTATTTATATGAATTTGTGACTTAAATTATGTTACAGTAAGTATGTATGACAATTGACATGTTTATATATATGCTATGCTGAAGAAGTTTATATTAGTTTTACTTAAGCTAGTATACATAGTATATAAACTATATATTTGTTAATATGTAGAGGTTTGCACAACCTTATAAAATGAGATTTGCTGTACATATATGTAGCTTATATGTATATATAAGTTTAGTTGTTCATATTATGTAAATTTTGTAAAATGGTGGCATAAATATATAGTCTATAATATAATATAGATGTTTATATAGTTACAGAAATATGTTTGCAGGTCATGCATATATTTTATACTAGCTTTTGCAAATATTTATGTAAGTATATATATAGAACTGATTGTTTATGGAAGTATATAAAACCTACATATATTTTATTTGAGTCTGCATATATACCTATTTATTTCTAAATTTTGATAAATATGTATTGTGTGCGTATATACATAAGTTTATATACATTTCAGCTTATATTCGTTACATATATATTGTTTATTTCAAAGTGTAATATATATGTAAGTGTTTATATATTAAGCTATATATATATATTAAAATTCATATATGATGTGTATACTGTAAGGTTGATATATAATATGTAAGTTGTACATGTTATTTATAATCTGTGCGTGTATATATACAGATAGGCTATAAAATATATATGTTGTATAAGTATAGGTAAGTTTGGTTTTAATTGTATATATTGTGTTTGATGTATATGTTAGGTTCGCATATCTTTTGTTTGCACCAAAAATGGTCACAAACCCCAAATATAGTGAAAGCACCAAACTATGAATGTAAATCAGCAATATTCAAGCACAAGTTGCAGAAATAACAATCAGAAACACATGATTTATAGTGGTTCGGCGATCTTGCCTACGTCCACTCTGAAGCTTATGATTTTATTGATTCACTTTCAATTTGTTATAGCAGATTACAGTTGGTTATCACTCTGATGTTTGAATACAACAGTGATAAAAAGATGTAGAATTGAATCCGGCAGAGTTTGGACGTCGAATGTCGTAAAAGATCCTTTTTCTGTAGGCTTCAGGGGGCTATTTATAGGCGTAGGAGGCTGAGATCGCGCTCAAACTTCGAGAGACTTCTTCTGGCACGTGAGTGGGCCCACGCGACCGACCCTACCAAGTTTCGACACGATCTGTGATTGATACGAAATGATTTCATATCCATCAACAAATGATCAAATTGAGCTGAAACTTGGTGGGGGTCGGTCGTGTGGGCCCACTCACATGCCAGAAGAAGTCTCCCGAAGATTGAGCGCGATCTCAGCCTCCTACGCCTATAAATAGCCCCTGAAGCCTACAGAAAAGGGATCTTTTGGGACATTCGATGTCCAGACTCTGCCAGATTCAATTCTACATCTTTTTATCACTGTCGTATTCAAACATCAGAGTGATAGCCTACTATAATCTGTTGTAATAGATTGAAAGTGAATTAATAAAATCATAAGCTTCAGAGTGGACGTAGGCAAGATCGCCGAACCACTATAAATCCTGTGTTTCTGATTGTTATTTCTATAACTTGTGCTTGAATATTGTTGATTTACATTCATAGTTTGGTGCTTTCACGATATTTGGGGTTTGTGACCATTTTTGGTGCAAACACTTTGGTGCTTTCACTGAGAAGGCTGACTCTATGATTCTACCGTTTGGAAGTTGAATTTAAAGATTTAAGAATTCAGATCTAAGGAGCTATGACAAGACAAACAAGTAGAACGCAGAGACCAGAGAGAAGTCAACACGAAGGAAGTCAAGAGGCTTCCTTAGGAGCGAATCAGGCATCGATCTTCATCACTAGGGATGAGATGGAGACGATGATGAAGAGGAAAGAAGAGTTGATCCAGAGCTTGTTTCAACAGATTGGGCAGCTTGGAGCGCAGAACCGAGGAGCAGATGGAGTTCAGAACGAAGCAAGACCATCTGGCGTAGCACTTGGATTAGGGGGCACACACTTGGAGCATGTTGATCCAATCCCGGAGAGAGAGATAGAGGCATCTGAGCAACCTGGAGGTAGTAGAGGGATGAACGCTCAGCCAGGAGGCAGATTCCAGAAAGCTCTCATGGACTCGGGGGGCAGGTAACAGCGATGAAAGAGGATTACATCTTGGAGACAATGACAGATTGGCAGAGACGGTCAGACGGGCTATGAGAGGCGGATTAGTAAACAGAGATCTTGAAGACGTGAACAAGAGTCCCTTTTCTCCTGCAATTAGGATGGCTAGGAACCCACCAGAGTTCAAGTTACCATCAGTGGAGATGTACAATGGGAGGACGGACCCCGTGGTCCATCCGACAAAGTATATGAGACACAAGGAAGTGCTGGGGGCATCACAGGAAGTTATGGCCCGATGCTTTCCATTATATCTGACGGATATCGCAGTGTTAGCTGGAGAGTGGCTCCATAGGAACGTGGGCAGATTTAACAGAGAGATTCATGAGGCAATTTAGGGTTCACATTGCAAGACCTAAGAATGTGATGAGTTTGGTGACTTTAAAGCAGAAAGCTGCGGAGTCTTTGAGGAGTTTTCTGACGTGATTCAATGCGGCAGCAACATCGGTAGATCGACCAGATCCATCCATGGTTACGATGGCAGCTATGTCCGGAATAGCTGATGGCACAGATTTTAAAAATTCATTAACTAAAGATCCGCCTATGGATCTAGGAGAATTCTTTTACGAGGCAGAAAAGTTTTTGCGATTGGAAGATGCAAGTGCAGAAAGAGAAGAAGGAGAAGAAATTAATGTTTATGCGGTCAAAGGTGGAAATCCCCCTGAGAAAGGTATAGAAACTAGCAAGGGAAAACGAAAGGCTGAGAATAATGATAACAGATCAATGCGACCACGAAAGGAACCAAGATTCACCACATACTTAGAGCTGAATGGGAGTTTGGAGCGAATCTATTAGGATACCAGAGAGCAGGTTCCATATCGTAGACCAATGCGAAGGGATCCAACTTTTGACGAGAGGAAATCAGATAAATATTGCTTATTCCATGAATTGAACGGTCATAAGACTAATGATTGTAGACATCTGAAGGATGAGGTTGAAGGGCATATCAGGAATGGTAGGCTACTTCAGTATGTGAGGAGGCGAGCTCCAGCGATGGAGCTAGAGCGACCACCGTCTACATCAGCCTGAGGTGACCCTGAACCCGGACACCGTATGGTTATCAATTGATTGATTGATTGAAATAACGATGAACAAGTCATAAACCTCTCACTAACACGGTTAAATCATTTACACATGTATGAGATCGCGCACGATCCATAGGCATGCTCTGAATGACTATTGACCGCACCATAGTAAGAGTTTACGCTTTGACATCCTCGTCTTGCTTTTGCTTTGATTTTGATTTGGACATTTGGAATTAGTTTATTTGGACATTTCTTTTGTGGAATTCGTATGATCATTGCTTTAATATTTGTGATTCTGTGAAAAAATTACTTGTATAACCGTTGGATCACAAACGGTCCACGAATATCTTTTGTATGGCGATGAACTGCCAAAGTCTTTGATTTAGAAACTCACCCGAACATGAAATCTGGCATCGATAATACTAAGTCCCCCCCGGGCACACCAATTTTCCTCAAACGACACACGACATCGAACGGTCACACCTTGGACGGTCACAATTCGCCTCGAACGACACACGACATCGAACGGTCACACCTTGGACGGTCACAATTCGCCTCGAACGACACACGATCTCGAACGGTCACAATTAGCCTCGAACGGCACCCGACCTCTAATGGTCACAGTTCGCCTCGAACGGCACACGACCTCGAACGGTCACAGTTCGCCTCGAACGGCACACGACCTCGAACGGTCACAGTTCGCCTCGAACGGCACAGGACCTCGAACGGTCGCAGTTCGCCTCGAACGGCACACGACCTCGAATGGTCGCAGTTCGCCTCGAACGGCACACGACCTCGAACGGTCGCAGTTCGCCTCGAACGGCACACGACCTCGAACGGTCACAGTTCGCCTCGAACGGCACACGACCTCGAACGGCACACGACCTCGAACGGTCACAATTCGCCTCGAACGGCACACGACCTCGAACGGTCACATTTCGCCTCGAACAGTCACAGTTCGCCTTGAACGGCACACGACCTTGAACTGTCATAGTTCGCCTCGAATGGCACACGACCTCGAACGGTCACAGTTCGCCTCCAAAGGCACACGATCTCGAACGGTCATAGTTCGCCTCGAACGGCACCCAATCACGAACGATCATCTTTATCCGCGAACGGCATCCGACCGCGAACGGTCCCATCACATCATTCACCGCAAACGGCATCGACCGCGAACGGTCCCGATTCACCTCAAATGGCATACGATCCCTAACAATCATCATTCGAGGTCATATGAAACTATTGAGTTCTTTACAAGTTGTTGACAGGATATGAACATCCAACTTATAGCATTACAAAAAACACCTTCCTATCGCAAGGCATGTTTTGGGGTCAAATGTTGTCCCGCCTTTTGGCAAGGCCGTGATGCCAAAAGACCAATCAGAAACCCAAGACAGTTCGTCTCAAAGATTGGCTATACATTGTTTAACCATGGATATCGATGAATTTTGTCTAAGCCTGGATCAGGCTACAATTGATAGGACACGGCAAGCAAAGTCATGAAAGCTAGCATTTCAAAGTTCAGGTTAATCGGAGTTCGTATGGACGAGATATGATCGATGCAATTTGAAGAAAATATGCTGTTCGTATTCATCAGATTGACCATTTCGATTCCATCGTAGTCGTATCCATCAAGAGGTCAAGGTGATGGTTTATTCGAATCCATCAGGTTCGAACCCATCAGTATGACTTCACCTTGCCCTGTTCGTATCCATCAGGTTCGAATCGATGGCATGCGCATCGATCAGACCACACTGCTTCGCATCCATTGATGCATCCTACTTCAAGTCAGTCGATCATGTAGCCATCCCCAAGCACTGCTTCGCATCGATCAACTCCGCATCCATCAACTGGTAACACGCTTCGTATCGGTCGACCGGTGACTACTTCGCATCCATCGATAGCGACAAGTCACTATTTCGTATCCATGAATCATCTGCCAAGTTCGCATCCATCCACCAAGGAACCTCGGTTCGTCTCGATCCAGTTCGTATCGATCAGTAAAACTACCATTCGTATCCATCGATGCAAACTGGGTGACGTCACTTAATACGATCAAGGCGAGATTCATGGATACGACGCGGTCAGCTCGGAGCAAAAGGTGGATCGATGCGAGGAGTGCGCGCCACATCGCCGCGTTGTCACATGCATCCATCGATTCGAATATATGGATTCGAAGTGATCGACTCGAAGCAAATAGCCAACCGAGAAACTACATCTCGTATCGATCATAACTCAAGATCCACAAGTCCAAATGCAACGAAATTTTCACAGCATCTTCCATACAAGGTAAAGAATGTTCCTGCCAAGTTTCAGCTCGATTGGATCATTTTTTGATGGATACGAAATCATTTCGTATCAATCACAGATCGATTCAAAACTTGGTGGGGTCGGTCGCGTGGCCCCACTCACATGCCAGAAGAAGTCTCCCGATGTTTGAGCGCGATTTCAGCCTCCTACGCCTGTAAATAGCCCTCTGAAGCCTACAGAAAAGGGATCTTTTGGGCCATTCGACGTCCAGACTCTGCCGGATTCAATTCTACATCTTTTTATCACTGTTGTGTTCAAACATCAGAGTGATAACCTACTGTAATCTGCTGTAACAGATTGAAAGTGAATCAATAAAATCATAAGCTTTAGAGTGGACGTAGGCAAGATCGCCGAACCACTATAAATCCTGTGTTTCTGATGTTATTTCTACAACTTGTGCTTGAATATTGCCGATTTACATTCATAGTTTGGTGCTTTCACGATATTTGGGGTTTGTGACCATTTTTGGTGCAAACATCTTTGTTCAATGTCTTGGTTATGTATATATCTGTTTTAAAATGCAAGTATTTTTCTTTTACATATATTTATTTCAAAAAAAATATTATATATATGTTTGATTTTTTTATATATGTTTTAATTTGAAACAATGTAATTTTGAAATAGTATATATATTATTACTTAAAATCTGGGTTCCAAAAATTAATATTGGTGTAAGAAAATAATATAATAAATTAATATATTTATTTTGTTTTAGCTATATCAAGCAGATTCTGATTGATTTCATCAATTCCTTATCTATCAGCTCTATCCGTCGAATTTGTTCCAATCTAGTTTTGCTTCGGAATTCGTGCTTGGATTCGTAACTCATCTCAGTCTCGTCCCTCTCTAACCTCGCAAGGTGAGCAATCACTCATGATTAACATTCTTATATTTATTAAATTTGATTTCAATTGAAACGAAAATTGAAATATGTTGCTGTTAGTTATTTACATTGCTATTTATGTGCTATTATTTGTATCTGTTCACCTGTGACATTTGACGCCATTTTCTGCATTTATATTGATGATATCTGCCTGCTATATTATTATCATATTTGTCATCACTCTGCAGGTTCCCTGTTAGTATAGAATTCACTATGGGTTGAAATGATACAAACCCCAACGATCTGTAGAATAGGAGATAATCATTATGGGTTGAAATGATAAACCCAAGCGATTTTCATTGAATCGAATTTGGGATTGTGGGTTGAAATGATATATACTCGTATATGTTAAAATTGCGGATTGAAGTGATAAATATCTGTATTACTTGACCATATGATAGTAAATTTTACACAGACGCCATGGTCTATATTTTTTTTTCGAAATGATTTCTATGGTTTAAAGAGATATATGGTTTAATAAATATTGATTTCAAGTTATTATATATACATGTTATCTTATATGTTGTTAAATTCTTGATTTTTAAGATATGTATAAATTAGTTTTAATATAAATAAGTTTAATAATAAAGTTTGATTTACTTAAATTTATTTATTTAAAATTATATTTTATAGTGATATTAGAAATTAAGGTTGGATAAATAAGTAGATATTGATTTGAAATTTATTTGTTAAGGTTTTATTTAATTAAATCAATTTGAAACTTATCAAGGTTGAGATTTTTAAAGGATAAGATTTTATAAATTGAATTTGATTAAAGTGATAAATTGAATATTTCAAGTTTAAGTAAATTGAAGAATACCTAGTTTATTTCAAATGTAATTTAAATCCATTTAGGTGATATTGGATTGATTAAGTGAACATTTCAAAAATAAATAATAATTAAGTTTAATTTAGATATATATGAAATTATCAAACTTAGTTTTGAAATTGTGGAATATTTAAAGCTTTGAAATGCATTGTAATTAAAATGGTTTATTTAAGGTTCAAATCTGTATTTGAAATCGATATAATTTGAAAGGGTTTATTGAGAAACAAAATTGGATTGAAATTGATGAATTGAGATTTGAATTAAATTTGAATTTTGAATACATGTTTATTTGAGTCGATTTGTGAAATTGAGGAAGCTATTTTATTATATAAAGTATTTTAATTATATTTAAACTATTTATAAATTTTACTTTATAAATTTTTAATATAAACTATTTAATATACTAATTATTTTGTAAACCATTGTAATATAAATTATTTTAATATAAACTATTTTAACTTATAACTATTTTAAATAAACTTTTTTATTTTATAAAATATTTTATTATGTATATTATTATTAATATCTAAACTGTTAAGGGAAAGTATTGTGATTTCAAAGTGCTATGATTTCCAAAGTGTTACGATTTCAAAGTGTTATGATTTCCAAAGTGTTATAACTTTGAAGTGCTATGATTTTGAAATGAATATTATTTTAAGTGAGAAATTATATCGTATTGATATGGTTTTGAAATAGATATGATATTCTGGTTTTGAAGTATGATATTGTTAAATGACCACAGTGTTACAATAACGTTTGGTGGTTAATAGTATATATTACTGCAAAGTAGATAGTTCCACGGATCCTTAGAGGATGGTTATCCCAAACATCCTTTGAGTTACTTATATTTTAGTTGATATTTCACTTGAATTGGATTTATTGATATAAGAATGTTAACCATTACTCGAGTGTTCTGTGTTTTGCTTTACCTCGGGTCAGACTGAGTGTACCAGTATTCGAGATTCACCTTTGGACTTGGAGCTTCGTTTGGAGATCCATCTACATCTTTTTAGCTTGCAGTTATTTAGTTGATTCCAGTGATGTATTCTGATCTTGTATTTGACTATTGTATTTGAGACTTCTGTTGTATCTTATTTAACTCTATTTAATATATATAGTAACTTCATGAACTACTATACATTTGTTTCGGCTGCATATTGTTATATTACTCTGTGTCTGTGATTCTATGAATATTTTATTTACTGTATATGCCGAGTTTTGCCAAATTCAAATTAACAATATGATATTTTGAGTAATTCAAGTCCGACATGTGCGGATGCAAAAGGTTGAAAATATCAGGTTGTTACACTCTAAAATTTTATGCATATGGTTATTATATTACTTTTGGTTGCATGCCGCTTTATGTCAATGTTGACCCAAAAAATGGACCAACACCTTGGTTTAAATTTGAAAGCACCAGCCATGTTCTTACAGAGCAATATCACGATAATAGGTATAGAAAAAGAACAGTAAAAGAAAGTAGACAGATAATTTTTGTAGTGGTTTGGCTGTTAATGAAGTCTACGTCCACTTTATAGTTTTATTAAAGACTATATTGCTATTACAAGTGATGTTTGATCACAAGGCTTTGATTATTTCTTAGCTCGATTGAATCTCAAGAGTTGGAATCCACATGAGAATCACAATGTATTCCTTCGGAGATTATTATGAGGGAGGTAGAGAGTAAGAATAATTCTAGCAGAGCTTCAACAACCAGTCCAGAGAAGATCATGTTTATGTGGCAGGTTGGATGGTATTCATATGGGTTGGAGAGCTTCTAGCCCTAGCTACGTCTACATCAGCTCGCAGGTAGTAGGAAACGACTCATAGAGAGTTTAGCTCACAAAATGAGGAAGAAACATCGGTCGTTGGTGACCCATAGCCTACGGATCGCTGACGAACCATAGGCTTGGCTCATTTGCAAGCCAATGCCTTGGCCTCTTTCATAGTATTCTTTAGCTTGTTTGTTTGAAGGTTTGTGGAGAGGTAAGGTTGCTGATGATCCAAGCACTTAGGATTTTTATGGAGTTTGGAATTGGAGATGTTTTGATAGTCTTCTATCCTAGTTACTTCACTTTGATGGCAATTCACTAGCTGTTTGCGCTCCACTGCAGACTGGACTGAAAGAATGCTAATCTCTCGGCTTCATTTATCCTAGTCGTTGTCTTAGCCATCTATCTTGGCCCTAGTTGATCCATTGTCTCAGCTTTTCTGGTCAAGTCCTGAACCATCCTGTTTACACGAGGTAGTTCTATTCTGTATTGGTTTTTGTTAGGTTAAAAACCAGGATAACATTAGCCCTCTAGAGTACGTCTTCGTGGTAAACAAGGCATGCTATGGAAGCTACCGTTCTAAATATCCATCAGTCGATCTCCAAGTGATTGCATTAAAGCTTTACGAATACGCTAACCCAATGTTGTTGGTCGTCTTTCTTTGGTTCTGACTGCTTCTGCTTATCACAATGTATCACATTTCTGCCCGTAGTTTCCCAATGTGCCTTGGAATGATGAACAATTTTAAGAGATCGAGCTTGAGAAGAATAAGTGAAGTTTCCTTTCCCCCCTCTCTATCTTCTTTTCTTACATATATATATATATATATATATATATATATATATATATATATATATATTTATATTTTGGTGGGTCGCTAGCGATCCATTAGGGATGGGTTGCTAGCGACCCTAACTGCATAGGGGAATTTCTAACAACATGAACTTATGTCGGGTCGCAGGCGACCTATGATGGGTTGGGTCGTTGGCAAACCGATTACATAGAATTTTTTTTGCTCTTCTGCCTGCCTACTTATACTCGAACCGACCCATCGTTTCTTTATTTGACCCTAACAAATCTTGCTTCTTAACGCGATCAAAACTTCGATGACTTGATTTCATACGAACCAAAAATTTGCTCGACCCGATTCGTTCACTCACTCGAATCATCTGATGTTGATTCCTTCAAGTGCTCGCCTCTTTCATGAAACCCTAGCCGACCTCATCATCTCGTTTGAATCCAAATCCTAGCCTACTATTGAATCGTAACCGACCTATCATTAGTTCACCACAGAACCACTCCATTGCTTGCTGAGTTTGATTTGTGGTTCTTTCGGTGCCTTTGAAGTTAGTTTGAAGTGGTTTTGCTTAGTTGATTTGCTAATTACTGCGTTCATGTAATGACTTGATGACTAGTGTCCTTTCGCGATGTTGGTTGCGAGAAGTTCGAGTTGATTGTAGTTTAATGGAGGAAGATAGTAAATTGAGTCTCGAGTTGTTTCCCGTAACACAATCGGGCTTTAGCCTGGTGCTCGACACGTTTTGCTTTCTTCATCCATTAGACAAAATTGACTTGTGTCCAATTTCATGGCTGTCATTACGCGTTGCATACATTCACTAGTTGATCCCGATTATTCCAAAGGGTTTGGACTAATCTTGTTCACTTGTTGCACGTTCGACGTTGCTATGAGGAAAAGAGTTTTCCATGTCGCTTCGGACAATGGATATGTTACCGATCATCGATCAATAAAGGGTAGTTTACGAGGAGTATAAATAAAAGTAGAAAACGAAGTAAAATGGGAATTTTCTTCTTCGATTATGAGCGAACTATCTATATGGGATAGAGCGTTTGTAGTGTATCGAGCACCGAGTTTATCCCATATAGATAGCAGATTGCACTTACCCCCGTCTGCACTTGAAATCCAACTTGTCGATTACAAGTTAATATTTCTTTAGAATTCAAGTGTGGTAGGGGAAACTTATGAAATTAGGATAGATTCACCTAGCCGTTTTCGAACACGAGTTCTGTTATATAGAATGAAGCCGCCAATAAGTCAAGCAGTCGGAACCCAGCGTTCTCAAAAGCGAGTCATAGTCCACTTCGCCGGCTTAATACGGCTAGTTAGTCCCGGTTAGGCAAATCGTGGATCGTACTCCCTCCAACTTTCGAGTCTTGCTTAATCCACCTTAGAGAGCTTCATCGATGGTTTCCGCCAAGGTTCTTCGTAATATATGCGCACAGCATGGAATTCCCGAAGAGTGTGCGTCCATCGACAAAAGACGAATTCGCTCACATGCCCCTTGGGGTATACCGCTTGCCATCAATACATGTATCTAAACGGAGTCGTGCCTCCCTTCAATGATTTTATGGTGAAACTCTCCCTAATGTGAGTATTTTCCCATTCTAGCTTCATCCAAATGGCTACGCCATCCTTACTTGCTTGCATGCCCTTTTCATGAAGACGTTCAATCATGCACCAAGTTTTAATGAGTTGTGGTATTTTCTAGGATTTAAGAGGAGAGATGACTGTCCTTCTTTGATTATAACTAAGGCTCAAAGAAATCAAAAGATCGTCCTACGCTTGCAAAGTAACTTATCATGGTTCAAGATGTAGTACTTTTTTGTTAGATGCCTTGAGGGATTCAACCGTCGGTCGATGACCGGGGTAAGCTTCTCTTTTCCATTTGTCGAACTTCGATGCATTGTAATGGAGTTTCTAACTAATTATACATCTCTTGCAGTTATCCCCAGGCCGGATAGAGATGTGACACTTTATGAAGTTTTCCAAACTTTAAAGGTTATTGACACCGAGGATAGGTGCTTAAAGTTCTACTGTTCGATGAGAACTTGCATTGATACGGACTGTTGTCTCCTGGTAAATCCACCGTTCAAATTGAATCTCCCTCTCCTGGCCGATCTAGGATTCACACAAGATCTATTTCTTCATCCAACGGTTCCAAGGAAGGTCAAGAGAGAGGTAGCTCATCTAGAGGATAATCCGGTGAGGCCCGTGAGGAGGAAGACGCTACTGCGACTGGACTGAGTGGTTCAGTTAGAATGCCTCCAATCTTGGAGGAAGCAAAAGATGAGTTCACGCATAGAGAAGGCAAAGCCATGCTGGACTTAGAGAAAGAAGAAGAAGAATTCGAGAGTTGTAGTGATAAGTCTACCACTAGTGATTACTTCTCGTCAGAATTTAAGGATAGGGACTCGAAGTCTTGCGAAGAGACTCTAGGAATGAATCCCGATCTCCCAAGTCCACCTCCTTCTACCGCAAGTGGTAAAGGCAATGCCACTGAAACTGGAAAACATCAAGATTCTCTAAATAAGGATTTTGAAGCGGGGTTTGGAGATTTCAGCGACTTTTTTTTCCGACTTTAACGCGGTCATGGAAGAAGACTTTATATTTGACACGACGTCTTCCTGTTCGGGCGATATCGCGCCAGTAGTTAGCTTGGTCCTTCCTACAACTACCGATGTCAATCCGTGTTCGGCACATATTAGAAATACACAACACGTTGCACTAGGATTAGACTTATTTCCATTCTCTATTCCTTCATATATTTTCTTAGCTTATGTTATGCTTTTGAAACCTTTTATGCATGCCTCATTCTTGGTATGACGAGGGGATGAGGCTTTTATGACGACTTCGAAGATTACACCGATTCACAATGGTACTCCAAGCACTTCTTCAGCCGCCATCAAGTCCGAGAGGCGGAAGAAGAGTACAGGCGGAGGAAAGAACTCGAGACTGAAACCCGTTGCCAAGAAGAGAGAGATCGAGCTCGTTCTCATAAAGGCGGGTATGAGAAAAGATGATCTCTTGAGGAAAGAGATGAACTATCTACGAAGTCAAATTTTGATTATCGCCCCCATCCTTTAGATCTTGCTTCGAAACACTCTTCCATGGGCTAAGAAATTCCCATCACTTCTGCCCCGATTCCTCCCTCAACTCATATTTCATCCTCTTCCATCGTTACTGCTGCTTCTAGTTGCTCTCGCCTCCACCGGAGGCCAGCCTACATTCTTCCTTCGGGGCTCCTAACCTTGAGGCAGTGCTTCCAGGTTGTTTCTTAAAGGGGGTCAAGTTTGACCTGGATCTCCACCTTGTTCGTAAGGATTCTTTCATGTCGCATCTCCAAGCTATCCAGAATGACCTAGAACAGGCCAAGAGATGGTAGAAGCTATGCAAACAGCTAGCTGATACAAACAGAAATAACTAGCAGGAGATCTTTTCTTTCGAATCCAAGAAAGACGATTTCATGAAGGCGTTGGTTGATCGGGATGATAAAGTCAAATAGTTGGAGGAAGAGAAGGAGGCGGCACTTCATGAAAGTTAGAGAACCACCGGTCTGATGAAGGAGTTGGAGGAGGCACATGAAAAAGTTAATATTTTCTAGAGGAACGAGATTAAAAAGACTCATGCGGAGGAGTCGAAGCTAAAATAAGAAGTGGTCGCTTGTAATGCCATCAGTGAAACTAAAAGAAAAACCATCGTAGATCACGATTTAATTGTTGAAGGCCGCAACAAAACTATCTCCGACCAAGCCGAGACCATTGCCAAGCTACAGGATCAGGTCATGCAGCTTAGTGCCGACAAAACTGCTGCTAAAATTGAGAAGGCTACGGTTAAAGCGGATTACATGGTGCCTTTGACCAAAAAATGGAGAAGCTGGATGCAACAATTCTGAATTTTTGTGTTTACTCTTTATTGCATGAGGGGAGCCTTAGCTATCTCGGCCCGAACTATCTGTGCACTCTTGCCCTCATTTAGGAGGAAATCTTATCTCACTTTACAGAGAGTGGCAACGTTTATTCAGATCAAAAGTTGTGAGAGGCTTATCTTAATGATGAATCCAAGAAATCTCTACTTGAGGGCTAGGAGATCCTCCAAGTTGAACAAGAGGATGTCACCGATGCTGCCTTTATGACCGCCATCGACATGCTTACTAGGATCTCTATCTCTGGTGTGGGCGAACCATCAGAGCAGCTTCACGACCAGCCAAAGAGTTCAAGACTTGACATTATTCCTCATGTGGTGGAGCCCTCAAAAGAAGGAGAAAGTGGTGAGTTCGAGGTCGCCATTCATGATCGTTCCTCTAGTGCAGGTGACATCCTTGCTTCTCCTGAATTCGCGAGCTTCCAACTTATGCCTCAAGGGAGAGAGAAGTCAAATGCTTTCATTTTGAACTTATAGGTTCATCCACTTTTCCTATTTACGTGCCAGCTACTTCGACGCCCATGCCTACTGCCATTTTCACATTTTCTGAGTTTGTATTTGTTCCTGCTATGGTTCCTACATCTGTGTCTAGCTCGCAACCGAGGCCAAAAGCTAAGAAGAAAGCCACGCACCACGGCCTGGATGTACCTCCGGCATCTTGGGAAGGTGATATAACTGCAATAAAAGCCAAGGAGAAATAAATGCAAACGACGTAACCAAGAAGAATTAGCATGATTTGATTGCCGTTAAGAAGGAAAAGGTTCAGGCAATCAAGTCTTCAAAGAGTTCGCAGAAATCATGAAAATGCAAAGGGAAGGGAGGCTCTTTTGAGAAAGTCTTGAAGGAAAAGGAGAGCATTGCCACTGAAGTGTTCGTTGATGTTACTAGCAGTGACACTTCTCTTGAAAAGAAGCAGGAACTACCAACCAAATGTGGAAATGTTAGTGATGGCAAGAAGCGTTAAGCGGCCGGTGTGTGGATGGACTTGATTTTGGCTTACAACTTGGAGGAAGACTAACTTGTTTTTGTTTCTTTTGGAGTCATTCCATTTAAGTGCAGACTCTGCACTTTACATCCTTACTATAGAGTCGGTATTTTCCTTTTTGTTGGTAATTGTTGTGAGGATATGGCCTCTGCATTTTGACCCTATGTACAGAAAATCATATGTAATACAATGATATTTTGACTGTACTTTTATTTATCTATTCACATATGTTCTGTGTACTTGTGGTTGTTTCATTTCATACTTCTCTAGTTCTGTGATTATAGTCAGAGCCCTTCATTCGAAGTAACAAAACTTAGAGATTATCAGTACTATGGAAGTTAGTAGAACTTTAGAAATTAACAGAACTTAGAGAATGTTTGTTTACAAATACATAAAACTCCTAAAATTCTAAGACTTTGAATTTTTTTAGAATTTTAAAACAGATATAAAACTTTGAGACAGAGTTTGAGGACTTATTATGGTTTGGAGTAACAGAACTTGAGGACTTGTTGTTGTTTGGAGTAACAGAACTCGAGAACTTATTTTCACACGTTTGTATCTCTATACCGGTATATGCCCCACAAGTTCATAGAGCTGTTTACTTCAAACAATTCTCAAGTAGCCGAAAACTTACGGTTTAAATAATTTTTATCAAAAATTTGGCTAAGTCACATCTTGATTCTTCCTTTTGTTTTCATTTTTGGAAGTTCTGAAACTTTAGCACGTAACCTAAACTCCTTGCGATATTTCAGCGAATATGCAATATTTGCGTGTTTCAAGATCGCAAAATGCATAGGTTAATTGAAGGAAGTTCTAACCCTTATGTGTCCATAGTTGAGGCTTTTCATTTGGTTTGTAGCATTCAAATAAGTTGGAATTGCGTTCATTATTCCTGGCTATGGGAGCGGTTGGCGTTGATTGTGGAATGCATGGTTTCTTGCATTCCTCGGTGTTGCCTATCTTTGGGAAGCCTGAGGAGTTGGTATTTTCGTGCATGGCTCATGAGGTGCGGGACTTTTATTTGGAGTTGAAATTCCATGCGACCTTTTTTTGTGGGCAGTAGTTCTTAACTCTACTTCTTCTCTTTTTTCATCAACCATGTCTAGCAATTCGAGTTGGGACTGATCGTTTTTCTTTTGATTTAAATTATACCTTCGATGGAGGGGACTTCTAATTTGACAGGAATCATTGCTTTTGAACTATATGCTAGGACGAACAGAGTGTGGCCAGCTGCCGCTTTGTGTGTTGTCTTGTATGCCCATAGTGCGAGTGGAAGTTCGTCGACCCAATTTTCTTTTGCTTTTGTTGCTTTTTGATGGTGGATTTAATGATCTTGTTTACGCTTCCACTTGCTCGTTTGCTTGCAGATGAGCCACTACGAAGAAGCTATTTTCGATTCGAAAGACCCTATAGAATCTTTGAACTCGACACTTTCGAATTGCGTTTCGTTGTCAGTGACGATTTTTCGCGGCACACAAAACCTGCAAATGATGTTTTTAGTAACAAAGTTAATAACTATCTTTGTGGTTATAGTGGCCAACGGTTCCGCTTAGGCCCATTTTATGAAATAATCCACGACACTGTAGCATATTTGGCCCCTCCTTTTGTTATTGGAAGGACGCCAATCAAATCGATCCCCCATATCACAAATGGCCATGGGAGAACCATCTGCGTTAGCTCCGTTGAAGGAGTTCTCTTATTTTGCTGAACCTTTGACAGCGATCGCATCTTCTAGCATAATCTACGGCGTCACGATTTATTGTTGGCCAGAAGTATCCATATCGAAGGACTTTCTTTGCCAGGGTCTTCGCTCCAGTGTGCTCCATAATTGCCTTCATGTACCTCCTTCAGGATTTGTCGCACTTCATCGTTGGTCACACACCTTAGAAGAGGGGTCGAGAATCCCCTTCGATAGAGTATTCCATCCCATGTCATGAACCGTGGCACCTTTCGGAGGAGCTTCTTCCATTGATTTCGATCGGTTGGAAGGGTTCCTGCAAGTAGATAGTCCTTTATCGGTGTCATCCATGTATCTGGCTTGACGGTGGTCTCTAGAATCTGGTTTACATCCATTTCGTCTATGCTTGGGTTTGTTAGCGCTTCAGCCGGAACCAATCCCAATGATTGGGCCTCTTCATTTCTAGCCTAGTTAAATAATATGCCTTGGTGTTTTTCTCCCGTAGGATGTGAGTTATGTTGCAGTGCTCGATATCGCTTAGCTGCTCTTGTACTTTGGACATGCATGGGGAGAGATTTTCTCCACGCGCTTGGTACTCCCCTTTCACTTAACAGACGATCAGCTAGGAGTCGCTGTATATGTGAATAGATTTTATTCCAAATTCCTTCACAACCTTTAGTCTAGCGATCAATGCTTCATACTCTGCTTCATTATTTATTGCTGGGAATTCCAAGCGTAAAGCATGGCTAATAGCTCGCCCCTTAAGTGTTCCAAGCACTACCTCTACTCTCGAACAGAAGTTGTTTGAAGCACCATCGACAAAGAGCTTCCATTGCATGCATGTTTCCGACTAAACTTCCTCCTCTTTGTCCCTTACAGTAAATTCGGCAATGAAATCGACCAATGCTTGCCCATTGATTGCTTTTCTTAGATGGTATGTGATATCGTATTGGCTCAACTCTATATTCAACTTGAGTAGTCGTTCGAAAGTTTCTGGTCGGTATAAAACTTGCTTCAAGGGTTGGTCAGTCAATATTTTAATCGGATGAGCCTGGTAGTGTGGCCGTAATTTCTAGGACGCAATTAGAAGGTAATACGCTAGCTTTTCTAGTTTTGGGTAATTCCTCTTAGCTTCGGTGAACCATTTGCTAACTTAGTACACGGGTCACTGGATTCTTGCTTCTTCCTGCATAAGAGCGGCACTCAGTGTGTGCGGGGAAACTGAAAAATAAACAAATAAGTCTTCTCCATCATTTGGTTTTGATAAGATCGGGGGAGTTTCCATGTATCGTAGTAATTCCTCGAAAGCCGATTGACAAGCTTCACTTCATTTAAAGTTTTTCTTTCCCTTCTTTATCACATCGAAGAACGGTATATACTTATCTATAGCTTTTGAGATGAATGGACTCAATGCTGTGACTTTTCCATTTGAGCTTTGAAGTTTATTCTTATTTTTAAAAGCTTGGACTTCACGTAACGTTGTTATTTACTCTGGATTCACTTCGATGCCATGGGCGCTTACTATGAATCCCAAGAATTTACCAGAGGCTACTCCAAATTGGCACTTAAGTAAGTTAAGTTTCAATCCATACTTCTGGATTATTTCGAACATTTCAGCGAGGTTGTTAAGATGGTTAGCAGCTACTCGGGATTTGACTAACATATCGTCCACGTAAACTTCCATAGTCTTCACTAGCCTTCGGTATGTTGCCCCTGCATTTTTGAAACCGAATGGCATTACTCGACAGCAGTATAGTCCCAAATCAGTGATGAAGCTGGTGTTCTCTTAGTCTGTTTCATGCATCAAGATCTGATTATAGCTCGAGTACGCATCCAAAATGACAGCAGTTCGTGTCCCGCTTTCCCATCCACCAGTTGATCAATCCTAGGAAGTAGGAAGCTATCCTTCAGACATGCTTTGTTGAGGTCTGAGAAATCAATATAAGTTCGCCATTTTCCATTGGACTTCTTGACTAGGACTGGGTTCGATACCCATTCAGGGTTGGTTGCATCTCGAAGGAAGCCGTTAGCCATCAATTTATCTACTTCCTCTCTCAATGCCTTAGACCGTTCGGGGCCTACGCTTCAACTTTTTTGCTTTACCAGTGTGAATTTGGGGTCAATATTGAGGGCGTGTAGGCAATTTCAGGTGATAATCCACACATATCGGAGTGTGTCCAAATAAATACGTCAAAATTGGTGCGAAGGAATTTGGTTAGTTCTGACTGCATCTTGTTTCCAAGTTGCGACCCAATTTTTAGGACCCGTATTGGTTCATCCATACAGACTGGGACCAACACCGTCAATTCAGCCGGTGTTGCTCGATCCTCCCTTGAGCTCTTCTTTCTGGGTCCAAAGCCTTGTCGAATCGGCTATGGTCCCTAAGCCAGGGGCAGTTTTGTAGTTGCTATTCGTGGGGTTTATGTATGCGGGGGGTTTTCCCCACATCCTTTCCATTTTCCTTTCTTCTTGACTCGCGTAATTCTGCTATGTAGCATTCTCGAGTGGCACTTTGGTCTCCTTTCACAATTCCGACTCCATGTTCGATAAGGAACATCATTATAAGGCACCATTGGCCAGTGCTATTCTAAAGTCGGCTAGTGTGGGCCATCCCAAGAATGCGTTGTATGCTGACATTTCATCCACGGTCACAAAAGTCTGAATGAGGGTGACCCTTCGCTCACCCTCTTCAAGCTCCACGGGTAGGCCAATTGTTCCCATCGGTTGTTTAGGTTCACTAGCAAACCCCTGAATCTTTGTTTGGCCCGTGGACACACTTTTCATGCCAATCTTCATTTGATTGAAAGTGCGTTTAAAAAGAATGTGAATGGAGCTATCGCTGTCAACCAACACCTACCGAGCTATAGCATGCCCAATTCCTACCGTCACCACCATCGGATCAAGATTTGGAGCTTCGATCCCTTTGGTGTCCCGATTTCGAAACACAATATCTTTATTCAAGATCCTTTGCATTTTAACTGGAGTTTCGTCTTCCACAACTAAATATGGTTCCTTCAGAGTGTGCTTCAATGAACTTGCATATCGCTCCATTTCTCCCCAACTTCTTTGTGCGGGATGTGGTCCCCCAGATATTGTTCCGGTGATGAATCTCTGGTCAGTTCGTTTCGACCCTTCTTCACTGGTTCCGGCTTATTTCCTTCATTATCTTGGGTGCTAAGGAGTTGCAGATTGATCAGGGTTTTACGATTGTCTTACGTACTGCTGGAGTTTGTTGTTCTAGATTAGTTCCTCAATGAGATTATTTAGGTGGTAGCATTCGTTCTATTATGGCCACGTGTCTCATGGAAGCGACAGAACTTCCTTAAGCGCTGCTACTGCTCGGTTGCCTCCTTTCTGGGTGGCGTTTTGCATTCCTCAGTTCCTTGATTCGCAAGAAAAATGTTTTCTGGTGTGTCGCTCAAGGAAGTGTTGCCTTCGGGCCTTAACCCTTTAAGCTTTTTATTACAGCCATTACCATTTTTTATTGGAGTTTTAACCTTTTCTCTTTAAATTCAGGTCTTTCCTAGTGATTCATTTAGAAGTTCAAGAAGTATGGGCATATTGATTCATTACTACGTCGCTTTGCCTGGCATTTGCCGACTACACACTAGTAGACATACCCTCCATTTCATATGCTTCGTCCAACCTTAGGTACTGACTTGCTTTGCGATTGAAATCTTTCCCGGTGGTAGGTTGCTTCATTTTAATCCACTTTCTGAATTCAGTTTCCGAGTGAATGGCACAAACTAATGCCATAAAAACCATGTCTTCGTTGGGGTTGCTTACCTCCATCACTACGGTGTTAAACCTGTTCATGAAAGACTTTAGTGATTCGTTACGCCCTTGGAACAACACGGATATGGATATAACATCTTTTGGCTACGCAGTATGGAGTCTAAACTGATCAAGGAACCTTGTCACTAGTTGGTTAAAAGTAGAGATAGATCTTGGTGGAAGCCTAATGAACCACATTGACACAACCCGTTCGAGAAAGGTAGGGAAGCAACTGCATCGAACAGCTTCAAAGGCATTCGCTCCATCCATATACCAACTGTATTTGTACAAGTGAGGCTTTGGGTCCTTTGTTCCATCATAGGATGGAATAGTTGACATTGTGAACTTTTTTGGATAGTTCTCGTTCAAGATTTCATCGGTGAAGGGAGTCCGACTTGGTGCATATCCCCATTCATCATCTCTTCTTTCTTTACTCTCCTCCAATAATCGTTTAACCATGTCCACTATGTATGCCTCAAATATCCGGTAGTCCTAAGGACAGCAATCAATCACTACGCTAAGTGTTTAACTTTGCAAATGGTCTTGGTGAGTGGGCTGAGACCTAGGCTCTTCTGTCTTTAGGAGAGCCACTCCTGCAGGGTCCGGTTGGTTTGCAGTTGGCCTAAATGGAGTACTTTGGGTATTCCTTGTATTATCAAACGCATTGGCGTTTTCCTCCAATTTGCCATCTGGCTCTCTGTCCTTTGAGTCAGAAAGATCCATAGCTATGTCTTCTACGGGGTTCTTTGCCCCCTGACTCAAATTTAGAATAGGTTACCCTGTGGCATACGGAGTACTTGCATTTTCGTCAATGTTAAGTCCTATTGTCACCCTTTTTTGGTTGTTTTCCATTTCTTCTATGTAGAGCGGAAATGGAGGAATTCTCTTATTCCATACCAGCCGTAGGTTCAAGCATAGTCCTTGGAGCGGGTTTGACTGTTGGGTTAGGAGAGCGTTAAGCTTATCCATTAGAGCCTTTTGGCCACTCTCCATTTTTTGGTTAATCTCATAAACCATTTTATTTAACTCATCCCTAGTAACAACTTCATGCTAACCGGAGGTGGTAGACCCCTGATTTCCTAAGTTAGCGCCATTCACTTTGGTTTGTTAGGGATTAACATCTTCTCCAGCTACTATTGCTCCTATAGACCTTCCAGAGGAAGTTCTTCTTCTTCCAAGAGCCATTGATTCCAAATAGTGGATTCTTCAAGCAAAGATTAAGGATCTAACTTTTGGACCTATGAGATCCAAAGTAGATAGCTAGATCAAGATTCTGAGTTTAGTTCTCAGTGAAAGCACCAAAATGTTGACCCAAAAAATGGACCAACGCCCTGATTTGAATTTGAAAGCACCAGCCCTGTTCTGATAGAGCAATATCACAGATAATAGACATAGAAAAAGAACAGTAGAAAACGTAGAAAGAGAATTTTTATAGTGGATCAGCTATTGATGAAGCCTATGTCCACTTTATAGTTTTGTTAAAGACTGATTGTTGTTACAAGAGATGTTTGATTATAAGGCTTTGATTATTTCCTGCCTAGATTGAATCTCTAGAGTTGGATTCACTGGAGAATCACAGTGTATTCCTTTGGAGACTGTTATAAGGGAGGTAGAGAGTGAAGAATAATTCCAGCAGAGCTTCAGCAACCAATCCGGAGAAGATCTCATTTATGTTGCAGGTAGAATGGTATTTACATGGGTCGGAGAGCTTCTGGGCTAGGCTATGTCTTCATCATCTCGCAGGCAGGCAGGAAACGACCCAAGGAGAGTTTGGCTCGCAAAACGAGAAAGGACCATAGATGGCCTATGGGTCACTGGGGACCCACCGTCTATGGATTGTTGGCGACCCATAGACTTGCCTCTTTTGCGAGCCAATGCCTTGGCCTCTTTTATAGTATTCTTAGGCTTGTTTGTTTGAAGGTTTATGGAGAGATATCGGTCGTTGATGATCCAAGCACTTGAGATTTTTTTGGAGTTTGAAATTGAAGATATTTTGATAGTCTTCTATCCTAGTTGCTTCGTTTTGAAGGTAGTTCACTAGCTGTTTGAACTCAACTACTGATTGGACTAAAAGAATGCTGATCTCTTGGCTTCGTCGATCCCAATCGTTGTCTTAGCCATATAGCTTGGCCCTTATTGATCCCTTGTCTTAGCTTTTCTGGTTGAGTCCTGAAACATCCTATTTACACGAGGTTGTTCCGTTCTCTATCAGTTTCTCCTGGGTTAAAAACCCGGATAACAATCACACTAGAGTTACCTCATTATTTTATGTTGCAACATATTAACTTGTTGCATCTGGTTGTTATATTGTTTATGTTGCTAGTGTATTTCTCTTTTGTGAGCATGATTCTCTTTTGAATTATGTAAGTACAAGATAGGGAAAGGAAGCAAGAGATTATTATTTGATTTCTTGTGCAGCTGCATTCACATCGAGATAGCAAGTTGCTTGCAAAAATTAGAATCAAATGCAAAAGTAGTATGTAGTTGATTTAGAAATTGGTGATTAATGTATGATTTTATACCAAATATGGGAGGTCACTTAGCTCTTGTTTTCTTTGTTGATTTGGGCTAGTTATAATTTTTTCAAATCAGCCGCACAAAGGAGGTGCTGCCAAAATTTTCTATGACATAAGGGTCTTTAATAGTCTGATAACTCATTTTAATTACTAAGTTTTTAAAGCCCAAGGGTAAGAGTACATTTTCTTTCTTTAGGAATTTAGGGGACGAAATTCTTTTAAAAGAGGAAGAATGCAACATCCTAGAATTTTAACATTTTAATTATGAATATTTAATTAAATTTAAGTAATTTATTTTTTAAGTTATAAATAACTTATATTCAAATATATGGATTATTTAAATATTTGAATTGTGGATTAAATTTTAATTAAATGGATTTGATAACCTTATTTAACTCCTTTAAATAAATAAATAATAATGGTGAACTCATTTTACAAATTCATTTACAATAATAAATAGTTCGAATAAATAATAAGAAAATAAATTGTTAATAAAACAATTTGATTTTTATTGTAGTATTTTAAGTGAATTTATAGAATTTTTCCATAATTTGTAATTTGAAAAATATTTAAATTTTCACATGACGTATTTTTCGACAAACAATGGTATTTTTAAATTTTATAGAATAAGATAACAAATGTATTTTATTTTTGTTTTGTGATCATATTGCATTTCGTATGTGATCGCATTTTAATTTTTGTCATTCGTGGTCTGTGGGCAAATAAAATTCTATGTAGCAAAGTTCTGGAAATATTGGAATAAAGCAAACTCAAGCCTAAGACAATTCTTTATTGTTGAAATTTTCACTCATTTTCATTTTCCCTCTCTTTCCTCCTTCTTCAGTTTCCATTAAAACAAAATTTTCATCCTTCATTCAAAATTCAAAATAAAAGGATTTACTCAAAGAAAAAATGCATCTTCCATTCAAAATTCAAAATAAAATGATTTACTCAATGAAAAAAATGCATGGTTCTTTGAACTCATATGGACTGCTGATCTCTTGGCTTCGTCGATCCCAATCGTTGACTTAGCCATATAGCTTGGACCTTATTGATCCCTTGTCTTAGCTTTTCTAGTTGAGTCCTGAACCATCCTATTTACACGAGGTTGTTCTGTTCTCTATCACTTTCTCCTGGGTTAAAAACCCGGATAACAATCACACTAGAGTTACCTCATTATTTTAAGTTGCAACATATTAACTTGTTGCGTCTGGTTGTTATATTGTTTATGTTGCTAGTGTATTTCTCTTTTGTGAGCATGATTCTCTTTTGAATTATGTAAGTACAAGATAGGGAAAGGGAAGCAAGAGATTATTATTTGATTTCTTGTGCAGCTGCATTCACATCGAGATAGCAAGTTGCTTGCAAAAATTAGAATCAAATGTAAAAGTAGTATGTAGTTGATTTATAAATTGGTGATTAATGTATGATTTTATACCCAAATATGGGAGGTCACTTAGCTCTTGTTTTCTTTGTTGATTTGGGCTAGTTATAATTTTTTCAGATCAGCCGCACAAAGGAGGTGCTGCCAAAATTTTCTATGACATAAGGGTCTTTAATAGTCCGATAACTCATTTCAATTACTAAGTTTTTAAAGCCCAAGGGTAAGAGTACATTTTCTTTCTTTAGGAATTTAGGAGACGAAATTCTTTTAAAAGAGGAAGAATGCAACATCCTAGAATTTTAACATTTTAATTATGAATATTTAATTAAATTTAAGTAATTTATTTTTTAAGCTATAAATAACATATTCAAATATATGGATTATTTAAATATTTGAATTGTGGATTAAATTTTAATTAAATGGATTTAATAACCTTATTTAACTCCTTTAAATAAATAAATAAATAATAATGGTGAACTCATTTTACAAATTCATTTACAATAATAAATAGTTCGAATAAATAATAAGAAAATAAATTGTTAATAAAACAACTTGATTTTTATTGTAGTATTTTAAGTGAATTTATAGAATTTTTCCATAATTTGTAATTTGAAAAATATTTAAATTTTCACATGACGTATTTTTAGACAAACAATGATATTTTTAAATTTTATAGAATAAGATAACTAATGTATTTTATTTTTGTTTTGTGATCATAATGCATTTTGTAATTGATCGCATTTTAATTTTTGTCATTCGTGGTCTGTAGGCGAATAAAATTCTATGTAGCAAAGTTCTGCAAATATTGGAATAAAGCAAACTCAAGCCTAAGACAATTATTTATTGTTGAAATTTTCACTCATTTTCATTTTCCCTCTCTTTCCTCCTTCTTCAGTTTCCATTAAAACAAAAATTTTATCCTCCATTCAAAATAAAAGGATTTACTCAACGAAAAAATGCATCTTCCATTCAAAATTCAAAATAAAAGGACTTACTCAATGAAAAAAATGCATGGTTCTTTGAACTCATGTGAACTAGATCTACAAATCCATATGAGTATTTTAGTATGGGTCATCAATTTAGGGATGACCAAAGTTGAACAATGAAATAAGATTTGCAAATGGTGTTGATCCGGGCGATTGAGGCTTCGGGGATAGGTGCAATGTATTTCTCATGTTGAATAGCACATTTCCCCAAAATTTCATGGTCTCTGGTCGTGTATGGTAAAACGTGACAGTTAATGGTCACATTTGGGTGCTCCAAGTGGCATTTTCATAGGTGATGCCGAGCTCGAAGTCATTGTGTGGAAGTTGAAGCTCGTGTGATGAGATGAACATCAGTGAAGTCGGATCGTGATTCCGTTGAGAAATGAGAGACAGAGAAGGAAGGATTTATGCATATATACGTTGGGTTTGTGCACATCTGTGCATGGCCTAGGATGAATGAGAAGAATTAAGGGGTGGGATGTGATTATGAAGGCGATTATAAGCGTAATTAGTTAATTAATGAATTTAATTAATGTTAATTTATTATAAATCCGATATCTCATCCATACGAGGTCGGCTTTGAACGTGATCCTTAACATTGGACTCGTATCGATATTATCTACACATTGGAATTGTATTCATTGAATTTGGAGCTAGTATATTTTTGAGATAAAAGTACGATTCTAGATCAAAGCGGAACATGAAAGCGTCAGTTGAAATTTAAATGAGTGTACACACCTCTAAATAAATTATATGATATCTTTGTTGCTATAGATTATTGTTGAATGCTTGGATGATAGTTAATGAAGTATAAATTAATGATAAAATTATAGTGATTTAATTTAATTATGTTTAACATAGTTAAATTTATTATACTTATTTATGATATCTATTTCGCTGAATAAAACACTATTCTGTTATAATTAAATTGAATAGATTATTTTGGACATCTATCGAGCAGAATAAATCATCGCACCATGCTTGCAAAGTGAAAAGATAATCTTTGAAGTTAATTAATATGTAGGTTAATTAATGAGTGATACGTTAGCCATCGATTGCTAATTATTGATAATAATAAGATTGTTATTACCGTTTGATTGTTTGTATGGATCTATATTGGAGCTTGAAAAGCGGATTACATAAATAACCCTTGTTTTGCAGGGGACATTTGTAGAGAGACCCTAAGGGGTTTCTTGTCATTATTGATTTATCGCTATACACATCTTACTTATATGTTTATGTTGCTTACATTAGTGTTTGGTGGAAATATTTATTACGTGCTACTCGATCTGTTAAGTGTCGTTACAATAATTATCGCTATACCATCATTTATGAAATATCATCTCTTTAGACCCTTATTTGTTGAACTTATACATGTATTTTTACAAAATAAATGTTTGGTCATGTTTTTGCACTTTGAAAGTTTTTTAAATCATATTTTCAAGTATTTTTATGGAATTTGAAATAAAGGATAAGTGTTGTTTAAAATTTGTAAAAGGAGTTATAAATTTGATTGATTATCTTTCGAGACAATTTATGTTGTTTTAAATTTATAAAAGATTATAAATTTAATTAATTTTCTTTTGGGATAATTAATGTGGTTTTAATTCTATAAAAGAGTTATAAAAGTATTTTGTATTTTAAATTTATTTATTATCTTCCAGGATGATAAATGTTGTTCTAAAATTATAAATGACAGTTTATAAATGAGGATTTTCTTTAAATGGAATGTTTAAAAATAAATCTACGTGTAAATTGTTTTTGAGTTTATAGTAAAAAATGTTTTAATGAAATTTGATTTGACCTTCTTTTTAATATACTAAGAAATATAATTTGTTTTACTAAAATAATATTTTAAAGAGTGCTTTTTATGAAGTGTTTTTACAAATATTTGTAATGTGACAATCGAGCACAAGTGTGAGTCAAATATTTTAAGAGATTTAATTTTCATATACGATCATTTTGTTATTCTCGATAGTTGATTTAATGACTATCACTTATGTTATCTTTTTTGTGTTCATCGATTCAAGATGATTTTTTTGTTCGTTTGGAGCATTTATATTCTTATTATTCTTAAATTTAAGAATGTTGTCATGTCAAGATGGAAAGTAACACTGCCCTATCTTGTCCGACTTCGTTGTTTTACCTGGAGTAGTACTAGTTTGTTTTTGATAGTTGATTCATTGACTATCGACTTGATATCATTTGTCGAAAATGACTAAAACAAAAGAGCGAGTGGTGGCTAAGCTATGACTCAAAACAACTTTCACATTTCATTTCAAAAATAATATTCCATATTCACTATATAATCCCAAACGTTTCCCAGGTTCAGATAAAATATAACTATTACAAAATACTCCAAGAGCGATATATCAAGATGCTTTCTTGGTTGATCGGAGTTCACTACTAGACTGTTATAACATCTATCTTTACATAAATTCCAACAGAATGAAAATTCAACACAGCGGATAATACATATAGATAAATTCCTATATACCTATATCTGCCTCCTGGACATCTTCGGAAGCTTTAATGTCCAACCTAAATAATCTACGAAACTTACTCTCAAACTACTCAATTGAGTACCTGAGTGTTAAAGGGGAAAAACAAAAACTTTGGGTCATGAAAGAAGTATGGTGTGAACAATAATATATCACCTTGACAAATTTATATCCAGTGAGACCTCACCATCAAGCGGAATGACTTTTCCTCTTACAAGTATCCTATAAAATATGCCTTTCATAAATTAAGCACCTATAGCTACAATGGTTAAACTAGACAATATAAACAATCATATGCATGCATGCAACCTGGGTAATCATGACCAATCTGTCTAAACAAGTGGACAATCTATCCCAAAATCATAGTTTTCTCAGGGTAACTAAAAACCTCTAGGCTGATTGGGGCCTACCAGATATACAATTTTTTTTAACTTACTATTAGAAGAGAAGTAGATGGTCTGTCCAAAACTTACTATTTCTAGAGTCATACTGATCCTAATAGTTTTGAAGGCCAACCAAAACCTAACTCCTCTATGTTTATTCCCTTCTATGCGTAAATCTTCTTTTAGTGTTACGCGTAACAAAATCCGATGCACTGGAATTTTAGACTAATATCGGCCAAGGGCTAACAACTAAAGTATAAGATGCGTCCCTACACCTATAACACTCCATAGTTTGGCGTTAGTTATTTAATTAGGTAGCTATTTTATTAATTAGGCTCCAAAAATGGAAGAAAATGATGGAATTTGACCATGAAACTGGCACCATTGAGTTAATGGAGAAATTCTAAGCAAATTTCATATCTGGAGTTTTGCAATGGGAGTCCAAACAGAGAAGTTACGGATGAAAAAACGAATTCAGAACGAAAACAATTAAATAAGAAAAATTAACGTTTATTAATTAATCGCCCGGGTCCATTGACCGACCTGTCATTGGGACGGTCGACCCTCGTGGTCAACCGATACTCCATGGATGGTCGACTCGTTGCCTTCAGGTGACTAGGGTTAACCTGGGCAACAACGACCCGGATCTAATATTTAAATCATAGAATTCTGCTTAATTCCAGCACCTACAAATTCAGGCCAAGCCCTTCATTCTCTTCTCATATTTTTATGGAGGCTGTAGCAAAGCACCACTATTTCTTCTACTCCATTTTCTTTCTAAATTATAAAGACTAGATATTTGTATCTATATTCATAAAAATCGGAGAAGAGTATAAATCTAATAAAAAGAAGAAGAGAAAAGAATAAACCATATGCGTATTTAAGGTAGTTTATATATATGTATGTATATGTATGTATGTATGTATCTATTTTCTCTCCCTATCCCAAATATCTTCTCAGATCTGTAATTCTAATGTATGGATATACTCTTTTATACATATCTCTTAGATTAAAAAGGATTTGAAGATGTATCAAAGGTTTTACTTCAGATCTGGAGATTTGGATCACTTTTAAAGGGTGAGTGTGAAATTTTATAGATTGTTATAATATGAAAATTATTCTGTTGGTGTTTATTTGATTTTTTATATCTAATTGGATAATTGTATATGAGTTGTAGGCAATATGTTGAATATAATCTGAATATAATAAATATTGCCTATATATTCTTGTTTATGAATTGATTTAGAATTGTTTCCAACCTGATCTAAGAATAAGGCCCAAAAGTGTGAAATCAGAATATTGATTTGAATGAAATTTATTCCAGATCTGAAATAGGTTGTACAATAATGTTATAAATTTGGATTATTACCCTAATCTTGTTGGAATGTAAACTTTTCTATCTTTGGGATTGTTGGAATTTAGATCTGTTTAGTATTTATAAATTAGTTTGATTTCTTTCCCTTAGAAAAATACAGTGTTTGATCTAACAAGGAATAGATGTAGATGTGTAAAGTATGAATACGTTATTGTTTACACTATCTATTTCGGTAATAAAAAGAAATGATTATTCCTTGTAATTTCAAACAATGTGATCTTTTAAAGTTAAATCTTTTGTTTTGGGCTAATTTATGGAAATTATAGTGGATAATGTTTGTAGATATGATTCCAATAATTTAACACGGAAACGAATATTCTAATGAAGATATATAACTAGAACATATAAGATAAAAGTAAATATTTGCACGTAATTTACTACGCTTACAATAAACAAATAAAAAGCTAATAACGACGCATGCAAGTAATATTTGCAATTAGGATATTTAACTAATGGGAAAAGAATTTAAAAGGTTGTAACTCTAATAAATGGTGATAAATATGGGAGTTGTAATAATTTTATAGGGTAAATGGATTAATGGGACTGATAAAAATGAAATGGATATAATAGGTTACTATTTTGAAATTAGTAATCATACATAAATGTCTTAGGAAATGTCCTTTAGGATTTTATAGACAAATTAACATTTATAAGCATTGTATGGGGATTTATAGGTAGATAAATATTTAAGGTAAATCTTACTGTCTTATAACACGAATTAGTAAGCTAAGTCTAATGTCTACCTTAGATGATATAAGAAAAGATTTAGGATGGTTAATTGGACTTAGTAGGTTAATGATGCGAGGTCGGTATATTCACTCGACGGAAGACTGCCCTTCACTTTAAGGCTACCAGTGGTCGGGTGCACTTACTACGGAAGACCCTACTATTAAATGGTCCAAAATTTGAAATAGAAGTGGTGGGGATATCTCCATAGGGGTTCGCTTCTGGTTTGAGGTCTTAAGTTACTGAAGGGTTAGCCTCTCTCCTAAATGGAATTATTAAGTAACTTAGTGAGATTCCAAATAAATAAATAAATAAGGATGTCTCTAAAAAGGGTTTACTTCAGTTTTGAGGTCTTAAATGGCTATAGGGCCCACCTTCCTATCGAAAGAAGTAACCTAATGAGATTCCATATTTATAACTAAAGACTGATAATGGATATCTTGGGAAGAGTTCACTTAGGTTTGGGGTCTTAAGTGACTAAAGGTTCACCTCTTTCCTAAAAGAAATATTAAGTGGCCCAATAAGATTTTCAAGCAATGTCAGCTAGATTGTACCAGTGAGGAGTCCGCCTTGGGTTTTGGTACTAAATGACAAAGGCCTACCTATAAATAGGAGTTAAATGGCTAGGGGTCTGCCTAGTCCTTATTAATGAGGATTAAGTGCCTTAGGTACGGTCTCTCACATTGCGAAGGCCATAATAACGATAGTACCATTTAGGAGCACGCCTTGGGAATAGGTCTTAAATAATGGGCTCTGCCTTAATTAAGTCTTAAATGACCAGAGTGTACCTATTTTCCAATAAAAGGTATTAAGTGTCTTGGGTACTGTTTATTACATAGCTATAATTTTATCAGCTATAGAAGCGGCAATAGTTGGACATTAATGTTGAAAGCCTTAAATAGCAGTTAGAGTTCTTGTAGCTAGGACCAACCTACCTTTGACAACATTGTTATGAAACCACCATGAGAATATGTCTTAAATGATGGGGTCTACCTTGATTAAGGTCTTAAATGGCAGAGTCTGCCTATTTCTCTTTTTAAAAAGTATTATAGAAGCCCGCTACATATTTAGAAGTATTAAGCGACAAAATTGGTTTGGAAGTATTGAGTGGTTGATAAGGCACCTTGAGAAGGGGCAAGTAAGAAATTGTGGATGCAATACAAGGTTGGATTAGAATTGCTAACCTTAATGGGCATAACTATTAAATGAAAACCCATTGGTGTAAATCACGTTATGGAAAGTTTATATATTTTTCCAGTCACAAGAACATTGTTCTGACCTCCTCTTCATTACAACACACATAGAATTTAGGGGAAAATGTCACTGGAGCTAGATGTTCTTTATTGTTAGAGAAGTCTTCTTTCTCTCATACTCGATGCTGATGTGACAATCTGCTATCCAAAGAATATCATTAATTCTAAGGTAGTAATCATAGTTATTATTCTTATTCGATTATTCTTTCTGCCGTGAGTTTAGATTTCTATCAATCTCAATCATGCTCATGGTTATTTGTAGGTACCAAATCCAACCATCCGTGCTGTGATGGACTTGGGTTTTGTTTTTTGTCGAAATTTAGGCTTTCTAAGGTATGGGTTGTTACATGTGTAATGACCGGGCGATTTCGATCCCCGAAAATCGACACTAATACATTCACTATATAGAGTGCCGAGCAATCAAGTGCCGAAAATACCAGGTTGTTAGGGTTTAAGAAGAAAATGAGATAGAAGGAGAAAATCAGAAAACAGCAGCAACATAGAATCTCATAATTACAGCGGAACAAATATAATATACCACAAAAGCTTTTTGTACACAAGAAAAACCTGTAGCTGTTAATATACATACAATTTATCAGAGTACAATCATCAACATATAAATCTGGACTGTTATAATAACTTGTCCTCAAAATGCTGAATATACAACCTACAATACACAGCAAAATATAATACGTGCAATACGTCTCTGCCATTCAGCTCGTCTCTTGAGCTCTAAAAGCGTCCTAACCTGAAACGATAGTACTTAGTCCGACCTGACCAATGTAACACTCAAGTCAGGCTTGAAACTAGCATGAGTTAAACAATCAATTTGAATTGCTTAAGTCATCAAAAATCCTTCGAAAATACCAAGATAACTCGTAAGACCGCGTCAAAAATAGGGTGGGTTCTTACCTTACGATAGCCAAAACACTTTTACAGGAAACCCAATAATATTATAATAGTGTCTAAGTATAAGATACTTATTGAAATAACCGAATTCGTTAAATTAATTAAATTCTAGCATATTGGACACTACAATCAAAACCGTAAAGGTTCATAGTGGTTATCGAATCGAAGTGGTTACGGAAAACACTGATATTCGATCCCAGTCTATTCGAACTCAAAACGATAAATTTTAAATGTCCAAGTCGTTTTATATAAACAATTTATGTTTGGGTGTCAGCATTCACATATGGGAATTTGTTACATATGTTTATTTTCAGTAAAACGTATCAATATTTTATTCCAAACATCTCAATTCGTTTAGCTACTTAATGGCATAGGCAAGAATACTTGAAATAGTTATTCAAGAGCAATAAAGCCAAACATATATCGCTAAATTAATTTAACGATAAATAACTAATATTAACTAATTCACAATTAGGTTTTAATCAACTTAAATTAAATTGGATCTAGTTATATTTTTAATCCAAATTAACGATAATTAGAGAATTACTTAACTAAAAATTAAACAATCTATTTGAAAACTAATTTATTAATTAACAAAATATTTAAGTAAATAAGAATTAATTAATTACTCATTTTAATTATTATAATATAATTAAATTTTAAATTACGAAAAATTAATAACATTAATTTATAACACCGAGTATTAGGATCACGATGCAAAAATCTTCACATTGAATGGTTTTAAATGAATTGAAAAACAATGTTTAAATTTTAAAGATTATTAATACAAAAAAAAACGTTAATTTTTTTTTAAAAAAAAACATTGGCCCAGCATAAGCAACCTGGCGTAAAAAAACGGCCCACCTATGTTTTCATTCCCCTTCCTTCTTCCCTGTTTTCTTTCACTTCCACTCTTTCATTCTCACGAAGACGTGCACCAACCTGTGCACGTACACACCCACGCCGATTGACCAACCACGCCATTGACCACCCTCACACGTCACCTTCGACCTCCTCCTCACGTCCAACCTCCTAGAACACAACCGAAGACCTTGGTTTGAAATTTTAACCCACAACCCATAAACCTAGGACAAGACAATAACCTTCAGATATCTTGCCATGATCTCCCGAAGCACCATCCATCACCAGATCGTACCATAAGCTCCACCACGACCACCTCTTCATTTCCCCCAGATGTGCATGTTCACTTCTTCCCCTTTCCATCGCCACGTCCACGAAATTGAAACCCGCCTAAAACTGTCACTAACTCTACATCGACTTGGCCAAGCCACCATGAACCCCTAAAAATCACCGCTCCATTTTTCTCGTGTGTACCAATCCCCACTCCTCCTCCACGCCAGGCATCGTACCTCTAAATCGATGAGACGCCTAGATTTGACCAAAACCCAAATTCTGGTCATCTTCAATTTTCTTCCTCCACATACAATCACCAAACCACCTTTAAAATTCACGATTTTCAATAACGACCAAAGTTATATGATCGATTTGCTAAACTATGATATTTGATTTTTTGTCATTTATAAGTAGTTTATTGTAACTTGCGTTTTCCTATCTCCATGCTTACCAAAGATTTATGAAATAATTTTTAAAATAATCCTCACTCAAAATAAAATAGCTTTTCTTTTGAAATAATGTTTTAAAACTCCATGGATCTTGAGATATAGGTTTTTAAAGTAAAAAGTTTGAGATATTTTTTTCAAACATGAAGAGAGAAGCCTTTCACGGAAGAAGAAGAAGAACGGTGTCTTAGTGGTAGATGGAACTGGCTTTGTTAAACACAAATCATTCATACATGTATTTACATATCAACATATATCCATTTACATAGATTAAGGATTCATTCAAAACATAATTATATATATATATATATATATATATATATAGATGATAGTCAGTAGCAACAAAGAGTATTTTACTCACCATTTTTAAATACTGTTGTTTTGCTTTATGTTTCTCCTCCTCTGTTTTGTTTCAATGGCAATTCCTTGTTGTTTTGTTTACTTTTTTTTTCTTGTATGTGAACAATGAATAAGGTGATAAGCTCGGCCATATGCATATATAGGGATGAAGTGTACAGTAGAAGGTTAGGGTGGCTGAGGCATTTGTGTACGGGCTTTCACTTTTTCTTTCTTTTTATCTTGATTTGATTTATTATGAAAGGATTGATTTTATATGACTTGATTTAATAAAAAGATAACTTGAAAACTTTTGAGTGAAAGATTTTTTTTTATTACATGCTTGACTAGATATTTTATCATCATGATGTTTCCTTGCATACACACACACACACACATATAGATTTTTTTGACCATATGTAAATGCATTTGACTATATACTAACATATAGCAACATGCTAAGTTAGATACTTCTTGTATAATTTATTTCATATACACTTTTTTATCATAAACACTTTTATATATATTTGTAGATATGCATATATATGCAATATACATTTTTATTTTACCTATTTACATTTATACATATTACATATCATGTTCACATAAGTTTGAAGTTTGCCACCTTTTATACATTCATGTATATATATATATATATTTACATATACAATATTTTTCATAAACATGTATAACTTACATATATATATAAAAACATCAAAATGAAGCTTGTATGTATTTGTATATAGATATATAGATATTTTATCTTAAATTTTAATGGTTGAGTTTATATATATATATTTCTATAAAATTTATCATATCTAGAAATTTTATTTTAAATTTGAATGTAGTTCTTTTATTAATTTATATATTCAAATATTTTAAATATCAAAAAAATTATATATCTGACTTATACTAATTAATATTCCAATAATTAAAATCAGTTAATTACCCTAAAATTGGATGGCTAAAAATCCGGGTCGTTACATTCCTCCCCCCTTAGAACTTTTCGTCCTCGAAAAGGAACGAAGCAAGAATTTGAATTTTGATGTATACTATTAAGTTAATCATCCTTTAAACATTTTAAACTCATACTACTTTACTATACAATTTAAAAATACATACACTTTAAATTACATGGAATTACTAAGCCAGATTTATATTAAAAACATTTTTCATAACTCGACGTCTTAACAAGTCCATCCTTTTTCTTATAGAAATTTAGTCATTCGTTGATCAGGCATAGGACTGAAAATCTATAAGTACTTAGTAGACCCATTTTAACATCCAGTGAAAATACATGAAAAACTTTTCATAGATGCTATGGAAAGTATCGCCCCCTTTCACCACCATGGATCACAGTTAACCCGATGATTGCGTCGCTGTGCTGGTGAAATCATAAGTAAACTGTAGGCATCGCCACCCATCGACTTTTGCCCTAGGAACACAATAGTTCACAGTTGCACAAAGGTTGCATTGCTATCATAGCAAAATCGTAAGTAGTATGTAGGCAATCTCTGCCCCTTGAATTATGCTATCAAATGAAACTATACCACAAAGATCGCAGCTACATAAAGGTTGCGTCACTATCCCAGTGAAACCAAACGTAGACTGTAGGTAATCGTGCCACCCAAATTATACTATGGAACCAAACCACATAGAACGCAATCTACCTATGTTACGTCGCTATCACAGCGAAATCAAACGTAGATTGTAGGCAATCACTGCCTCCCGAATTACACTATGGAACCAAACCACATAGATTGCAATCTACCGATGTTACGTCGCTATCACAGCAAAATCAAACGTGGATTGTAGGCAATCACTTCCTCCCAGATTGCACTATCAAATGATCATCAGGAACTCATGATTTTTGTCCGGGCATCCTCTAAGATCCCAATTCTCATTGAACCTACCCTGTGGATTCCTAGGCAGAACCAGCCAATGGATCTCTTACTCTAAGTTTCGACTTTCGTAGGGGTGCCTTTCCATACTTCTAGTTTCAAAACATATCATACTATATTTATAGTACCTTACAAATCATATACTTCATATGTATTACATAAAAATTTTGTCTATATAAAATCGATATCTTTTAAATTGATAGTTTTAAATTCGGTTTACCCAATTTCCAAAATTGACTATTTGCCCAAAATCAAATGTCTTTAAAAATCAATGGGTTCCAAAACTATTTCAGTTTCATTCTCATATACATATAAGATTATTCCTTTTAACTCGAATAATTTTTGGATCAACAAATTCTGAGTCCACCTCATAATTATATAAACTCTATTTAGTACTTCAAATATCTTTCAAAGATCATTTTTTCTGGTTATAAATTCAACAAGCGGAGCTTGAATATGTAACTAATATATATAACCTTATTTATACGAAATCAAATTTCAAAGTTCGATTACTTTTCAAAATTATTTGTAACATTTCTTACTCCTTATAAGTAAATTTCAGTTATAGTAACTATACAATCTTCATTTTAAAATATTTACTCAAAATATACTATATCACTTCAAAAATTATTTTTTCCCTTAATATCTCAATTTCGGTTCCAATTCAGAATTGCTTTGAATTTACATTTGGGTTATAACTTCCATTTAACCCAATTTGTATTTAAATCCATGACTTAAATATAATTAATTCCCATTCTGACTAGTTTGAATTTTGAGAATAGCTCGAATAGTTGTAAAATAGTTAATATAGGATAGTTTGAGTTTTTAAAACGGTTTGTATAGTAAAATAACTTGGAAAAATCAAAATAATTTGAATATTTAAGAAGATAGATTATAAACAGTTTATACTAAAAAAATTATTTTAAATAGCAAATCAATTTTATTTTCCAAATTAGTAACTACGTAATTATAATTTTACGGTCAAATCAATATAAAAAGTAATTTTATATAAGATCGTATTTTTATAAAATATTCAACAACATCAATAGACTATACACTAGTAAGTTTAAATATTACACCCATTTTTCCATATAAAAGACTTACAAAAGGTCATAAATCTTGACACCTTAACAACTACCAAGGGGTTTAGAATAGAACAGAGTCCTACTTATTACAACGAACCCTACCCGCCATCTCTCTCCACTCCACATCCTTCATAAAAACTTTCTTAAGGACTTCCTATCAACTTGCGAAAACCGTCCATGCAATCTGTAACAGGGTGTCCCCACTTCTTGCATTTGCCACAAAAGAACTCTATACTCCCATCTTCATAGTGATTTTCACGCCTCCTATGGGGCGTTCCACAACTTGCTCTTTATTCTGTCTCTTGGGACAATCCCTAGCGATGTGTCCCATCATTTTACCATAGTAGTAAATGGTTTATTCGTTGACTGGCACTATGGGCATATGCTTCATTTTCCTCGCCTTAGGGCAATGGTTTAGAAAATGTCCTTTCTCATGACACTTATAGCGTAAAATATCAAAGCGAAACCTTTTGACCTCTATATTCTTTTCCATTCTTCATTTACTGCACTTAGCTGCGTAATGTCCTTTATTGTAACATCTATAACATATGACATTAGCATAAGGACCTGGTCCAGCCCTTTCCCTAATCCATCTCTCATATTCCATTACTGCTTCTTCCCATGCCTTACGTGCAGCTGCTCTCTGCTCCCTACGCCCTGCCTTCCATTCTTCTCCTTTTGCCATCTCTTACAACTTGTACTAGATTCTAGCAGGACTTCCTAACCTATAATTAAAACCTCGATTAGTCGAATTTTCAGCTTTTATTCTTATTTCCAAATATTATTTTATTTGTTCTCGGTCATTTTTATAATTTAATTTACTAATTTAATAATCTGGTTCATTTTAATTTCCAGAATTCGAAACCCGTTTTATTTCAAAAATCATTTGGAATCATTTATACATACATAACTTCTTTTTCAACATTTTCTCAAATCTATACCTTTTCTTTTAAAATTTAATTCATTCAACTTCCATAAATTAAATTCTAAATTTATCTTGAAATTTCAAATTTCAGGTTATAAGTTCAAAACTTATTTAACTTACCCTGAGTAAATTCCCAATTCGTTCGATCCTTTTAAACTTACACTATTAAAATTTTTACCTTTCTAATTTAAATTTCCACAATTAATTTCTTATTAATATCATTTTCCACTTATAAGTTCAAAAACTTATTTTTTTTCCTTTGGCTGCACTTCTCATTTTAATGGAATTCCTGGAATTGAAACACCCAGTATTCATTTCAAATCAACTTTGAAATCATATATATATATATCCCATTTATATATCAAATCACACTTTTAAATTTTAAACCAACCTTGGTTTTTAAGCAAAACAAATTCTTCGAAATTTTCAAAACAACCCTTGTTTAAAACAAAAATTTTCATATTAAAAATATTCTAAATCATCTTACTTATTATTTCTTCAAAAAACATTGAAACACATTTCTAAATTTCCAGGACTTAGATTCAAAACTTCTCAATTTAAATTCATTTTAATTTATAAGTCATATTTATAAATTATGCATATATAATTCCACATCCTTAAAACATTTCGCAATGTTTTATCAGTGTTTATTCTATAATAAACATAGGCCCAATCAACCGATTTATGACAATAATCAATACTATCATATCTAGAAACCAAACACATCATATATTCCATAATAATTTCTTGAAAAATTATTTCTATATATAAAATATAATTAAGGTAAACTTTTTTCATTTCAAAACACTTTGAAAAATTCATCTGAAATTTCCAGGATTTAAATTCTGGTTTGAGTTTATTTTTAGCTTAACTCATTTGTAAAGTTCGTCCTTGTCAAATTTCTATTTGGTTATAAATGTATAACCACTTAAATTCTGTAATCTTTATTTGATTATAACAAAAACCAATCACCTTAATGTGCTATAATAATTCTGAATTTTTTTCTTTTTATATCAAAATAAAATCTTATATAAAAATTATTTTAAAATCGTTTATCCTTTAAAATTATTATATAAGAAAATAACAAGTACGCTCTCATAAATAATACACTCAACTCATTCTAGGGTACTACGGACCCTATCTCTAATGAATAATCCTCACAGCTTTGGATTTCACCTTCTAGAGCTAGAGAATTGCTGGAGCTTATCTATCTAACTAGTTGTCTATCTATTTCTATTTCAGTTATTTCTATTCAGCTTGTATTAGTGGATTTCTATTGTATTTACTTTCAGATTCTAGAATTATGTATTTGTTTTGAGACTATGTATGTAGTAGCTTCATGAACTACTATGGTTATTTATTTCTGCTGTAAGTTATTTTGATATTCTGTATCTGTGATTCTGTGATTGGTTTTATTTTCTCCAAATTATATTAACAATCTGTTGTTTTGAATTATTCAAGTCCAACATATATGGTTTTATTGTCGATTTGAATGGTCCAAAGTAGTAGGTCGTTACGTTTGGTATCAAAGCTTTGGTTTTAGCCAAACCTTAGCCCATGGAGCAAAAAACTCATTAGAGATAGGGTAGAAATACCCTAGAATGAGTGAAATTAATCTTAGAATCATTTCTTTGAGAGAGAATGTATTATTAAGTATAAAATCTTTTTTGAATGAGTGTAAAGGATTTTAAAGGTTATTTTGGATATAAATTTTTCATCTTTTGAAATCTAATATTTCTAAACTTCCTTCCATTCCTTTTCCACCTTGTTAATTAAATTCTTTGATTAGGATTTCCATTCTTGTTTAATCTTGTCTTTTGTTTCTCAATTACCTTTGTCCTAAAATCCATTCTTGATTTTTCTGGGTTGAAACGTGGGAATGCCAGAGGTAGGGGTCGTGGTGTTGCCCCAATTTCTGAGCCTGTTGCACCCGTTAAGTTCACTACTCTCTGCAAGGAATTCACTCCGCTTGGTGGTACCAAGTTTTCTGGATCAGTGAGCATCATAGAGGCTCAACAGTGATTGAAGGGTTTAGAGAGGATTTTCTTCGGTCTTGAGATCACTGATGCTCAGAAGCGTCAGTTGGCAGCATGGCAGTTGAAGGAGGCAGCCTTGAATTGGAAGGAGACTATTACAGCTCACACTATTGAGGCTGATATTTCTTGGAAGCAGTTTAGGTATCATCTTGTGTTAGTTCTGAATTTGGTTCAGCTTTATTTCTTTGGAATCTTTCTTATGTTTCGATATCGTGCTTTAGGGATGCTTTTGTGGCCAAGTGGATGCCCTAAGCAGGGAAGTCTCAACTATACCGGGAGTTTATTGATCTTAAGCAGGGTGACATGTCATTTTCTGAGTATGAGCGGAAGTTCAATGAACTTTCCACGTTTGGTCCTAACCTGATTGACACCGCTCTTAAGAAGAATGAGAAGTTTATAGCTGGAGCTTGTCCAGAGTATTATGATCGTCTCATTTCTTATGTGCATAACCCCTTCACTGGATTGATGGACATGGCCATTAGATATGAGAATCCTACTTCTAAGGATCCTTCTGTTGCTCATGCCCCTTTAGCTCAGCCTTCCTCTGGTAACCCTAAGAAGAGGAAGCCTAACTTTCATCAGCAAAAAAAGAATTGGGATAACACTCCGGGTTTGGGATCTTCTTCTTCTTAGAGGCAGCCTATCGACCTATCTTTCATTACTTGCTTCAAGTGTGATCAGAAGGGACACTATGCCAATAGTTTCCCTACTTCAGTTGGTGCTGCTGTTCCTCTAGCTCAATTGACTAGGCGTGATCTCTGTCGTATCTGTTTGTAGCATGGCTATTCTAAGTATAATTGTCCTACTCAGCTGAAGGGTAAGCCTTCTGTTATCTTCGCTGTTACCTCAGCCACTCCACCTACTCCACTGCTCCTAGTGATACCCAAGGTACTCTCCAGGGACCTTTTCTCTGTTTAATTTTCCTGTTCGTGTTTTGTTTGATACTGGAGCTTCCCATAGTTTTATTTCAGTGGATCTTTGTGATAAGTTTGAGCATCTCCTTTCTCCTGAGTATGCATCCATACCTTTATGTGTTTCTAATCCTACTAGGGGTCTTGCGAACCTTAGTAGGATTTGTAGAAGGATGAAATTCTTCTATTCTTGCTATCATTTTTCTGGTGATTCCTATGTTTCGGGCTTTGATGCTTTTGATATATTACTTGGAGGAGATTGGCTGAAGATTCATGAAGCTGTTATTTCTTGTAAAACCCGAATTGTTTCTCTTGTCGACGATCGGGGTAATTCTTCGGTTATTTAGTGCCGTATGCCTCGGGATTATGCAGGTAGCTTTATTTATTCTCTTGATTCTTCTCCCGGTGATCTTGATTCAACTCATGTGGTCAAAATCTAACCCGATGTACTTGGTGAAGTCACTGCTTTACCTCCTAAGCAGGAAATCGAATTCCGTATTGATCTTATTCCCAGAGCTCGACCTGTAATTCTTCCTCCCAAAAGAATGGCACCCTGTGAGAAGGTTGAGTTGAGGAAGCAAATTGAGGACTTGTTCTCCAAGGGTCTAATCAGACCTAGCCATTTCGAATGGGGAGCAGCGATGGTTCTTTGAGGATGTGTGTTGATTATAGGAAGCTGAATAAGATCACTGTGAAAAACAGATATCCTAAGCCTCGTATCAATGATATGTTTGATCAGCTCCATGGAGCTACTATCTTCTCTCAGCTTGATCTTGCCATAGGTTTTCACCAGCTCAGAGTTGATGAGGAAAGTATTCCCAAAACTGCTTTCCATCATGAGATTGGTTTTATGAATGGTTAGTTATGCCTTTTGGTCTGACTAATGGCCCATCTTTCTTTATTGATCTTATGAATCGCATTTTCCGTGATGTTCTTAACAAATTTGTTCTAGTCTTTGTCGATGATATCCTTGTCTTCTCGAAGTCTGAGGAGGAGCATGAATCACATTTGAGCTTTGTTCTAGGAACTCTTAGGAGTCATCAGTTAAAAGCTAGATTCTCGAAATGCCATTTCTGGAAGGATGAAGTCCGATTTCTCAGGCATATTGTTTTTGGTAATGTAGTTTCTGTTGATCCGGTTAAGGTCGCTGCAATCAACATAAGTCTTTCTTCTCTTCTCCCATTGCAATTTGATCATTCTATCTTTCCTGTTGTCCTTATTTCTCCCTATTCTATTGCAGGATTGGGAAACTCCTAAGACTCCATCTGATATCCTAGTTTTCTGGGCCTTGTCGGTTATTATTGGAGATTCATTGATAATTTTGATCGGATTGCTGCACCTCTCACTACTTTGACTCGAAAGAATGCTAAATTTATATGGAATGATAAGTGTGAAGATGCATTCAATAAGTTAAAGAGTAAGCTTACTTCCGCACCATTTCTTACTGTTCCAAATGGAAATGAGGGATTAACAGTATACATTGATGCTAGTCGTGAGGGTTTGGGAGCTGTTCTGATGCAACATGGGAAGGTCATTGCTTATGCCAGTCGTCAGTTGAAGATCCATGAAGCAGTTATGCAGCCCATGATTCGGAATTACTTGTCGTGGTATTTTGCTTTGAAGCTTTGGAGGCGTCATCTTTTAGGGACTAAGTTTGAGCTCTTTACGGATCATCGGTCTTTGAGATATATCTTCACCCAAAAGGATTGGAATCAGCAGTAGGTTAGGTGGCTTGAGTTCCTTGCTTCTTATGACCTCGACATCAGCTATACCCCTGGGAAAGCTAATGTTGTGGATGATGCTTTGAGTCGGAAGAAGGCGATGTTGTGTCAGCTTGTTATTTCTTCTTCTCCTCTATTGGATCGTATCATGGCTAAGCGGGATGAGGATGAGATACTTAGGCTTATTAAGGAGAATGTTCTTAGCAGGGTTGGTTGTAGCAGTTAAGATAGTAGTGGAGCCCAGATCTACGATAGAGGGATTTTGAGGATTAATAATCGGATTTGTGTCTCGAATGTCAATGGTTTGAGGCAAGAGTTACTTATGGAGAATCATCGATCCAGACTTTCTATTCATCCAGGTGTGATGAAGATGTATCAGGATATGAAGAAGCTTTATTGGTGGAAGGGTATGAAGCGCGATATCTCTATCTTTGTTAGTAGGTGTGCGACTTGTCAGCAAGTCAAAGCCGATCACCAAAAGACCCCTGGTTTATTGCAGCCTCTTGAGGTTCCCTATTGGAAATGGGAACAGGTTTCAATGGATTTTATTGATGGATTACCGAGGACTAGGAAGGGTAATGAGAGTATTTGGGTTATTGTGGATAGACTGACCAAGTCAGCTCATTTCGTTCTTGTCAAATCTACCTGTTCTGCTTTTAGTTTGGCTGAGATTATATGAAGGAGATTGTTCGCCTTCATGGTGTTCCTATCAGTATTGTTTGTCATAGAGATCCCATCTTTACCAGTCAGTTTTGGAAAGCTTTGCAGGAATCTTTAGATACGCACCTGAATTTGAGCACTGCTTACCATCCGCAGACCGACGGTCAAACGGAAAGGGTGAATCAAGTTCCCGAGGATTTCTTCATACTTATGTTCTTGATTATGGAGGATCTTAGGAAGATCATCTCTAACTCATTGAATTCACCTATAATAATAGTTATCAGGTATAATTTCAAATCTTCTATTTTAATCTTTTCTTAATTCTTTATCTATCTCATTTCATCCTTGAATCCAGGCTAGCATTGCAATGTCTCCACTTGCTGCTCTTTACGGACGACCTTGCAGATCTCCATCTTATTGGATTGAATTTAGCAATCATTTGGCTCTTTGTCCTGATATGATTCTGGAGGCTTCTGAGAGAATTGAGGAGATTAAGAGGAAGATGAGGAGTGCTCAGGATGGGCAGAAGAAGTATACTAATCGGCATAGGAGGAGTTTGGAGTTTTCTGTTGGTGATCAGGTTTTCCTTTAGGTCTCTCCCTTAAGGAATGTGATTCAATTTGGTAAGAGAGGGAAGCTTGCTCCTAGGTTCATTGGTCCTTTTCGTATCTTAGAGAGGGTTGGTTCTTTAGCTTATCGCCTGAATTTGCCTGAGAAGTTTTCTGGAGTGCATAATGTTTTCCATGTTTTGCATCTTCGTCGGTATCTTCATGATCCATCCTTGATTGTCCAGCCTTCTGCTCTCGAGAGTTTGGATATTGAGCCAAACCTTACTATCGAGAGGAAGCCACTTCGTATTATTGATAGAGGTACGAAGCAACTAAGAAGTAAATCCGTCAACCTGGTTAAAGTGCAGTGGAGTACTAATGATTGGGATTGTACCTGGGAGACGGAGGAGAGCATGCGTGCTTCAAATCCGAAATTGTTTCTTTCAGGCACTAATCGTTATTCTATCTTATCTTCTTTTGCTTTCCGTATCTCGTTCCTTTTCGAGGATGAAAGTTTTGAGTGAGGGAGAGTATAACAACCTATAATTTTATCTAATATTTTAAGTAATATTTATTTGAAAACTTTGATTTTAAATCATTTAAAATTTGAAAATGGAATTTTATAATGTATTTTTGGTATTTGTTGAGAATTATTTTTCCAAATATAATAAAATAAAGATCTTTCTAAAATTTAAATTATTGGTCAACTTTGGCCAAGGTTTGACTTTCAGTTGAAATTTTGAATTTTTAATTCTATTCTTTTTCTTTGAAGCTGGATTTGATTCTAACACTCTATACTTTCCGTTTCGTCAAATTCCGATTTATACTTTTTAAATCTATAATGTTTCGGCATTTTTCACGCAAATATTTTCAGTATTTTATTCTCCATTTTCATTTGGTTTGGGCTTGATTTTTGTTTGGGTTTTAGCTTGTTTTGACATTGGGCTTTGCTATTGGGCTTAGGAAATTCCTATGAGACACTTGATTGCCCTTTCATTTGAAAAGATGTCTTTCCAAAAATCGTTCACGTACAAAACTTTTGAATTCTTATTCCTTCTCATGCTTCTTCTTCCTTCAGCAAAATTTTACAGTAAGTGTTCTTTCTCTTTTCCCACTTTTCTTATTTTGTTTCTTCCTCCTCCTTATCAAGTTCGGCCTCATTCTTCCTCTAGCCGATCACACCTCCATCCAAACCACCATCATGATAATCGGCCATCACCATCACCCTCCCATGATCGTGATTTGCCATGACCAAAATTACCAATCCCATGCCTAAAACCCTAGCCGACCCCATGATTTCTCCCCCTCTCTTCTCTAATGCCTCGGCCACCACCTTCTCTTATTGCCCAACTGTGATCTTTACTATCTCCTAGCAGTGCTCATATGTTCCTTGACCAAATTCACCTAGGGCCGAACCACAAAACCAAAGTGGGCGAACCCAATGGACCATGGCCGAACCCAAATACCACTTGCCCAAGCCTCTTTTCTTCCATTGCCTTGTATTCATTTGCTCTGAACATGACTGAGCCTTTGTAGCCATTTCCAAAGTCTATAGGCCGAACCACTTCAATTTTCTATGGCTGAACCACCTGATCTAATCTAGGGCCACACCAACGTAACCCAAAGCTATCATGGTCGAGCCTATTTCCTATGTGGCCGAGCCTATTTGTGTAGTTGATAGCCCATTTTCTTTGTGTTTTATTTTATTCTTTTATGTATAAATAGTTGCTTATATATATATATATTATTTTTTTTGCTTCTAAGATTTGGATTTGGGTTCTACTTCTCCTCGAGATTGATTTGTGTTTTGTCATGCCTTTTGGAAGTTGTCTTAGGTTTGAATTGTCATCTCTAGCCAAAGAAGGTGAGTTTATCAATCTTGACTACGTACTTCTATTATATTGAATCGATAACTAGTGAAAGTGTAGTAGTGAAATGCTATAATGATAGTAATTTCATATATGCCTGTGATATGATATTATATGATGTTATCACCTTATGCTATACCTGTTTTATCACATGATATGCTATGTTATTTTGTTTATTTTATATTTTGTTTCTCACACTGCAAGTTCCCTCACTATGGGTTGAAATGTTACATACCCGAACGGACTTAATATAGGAAAAAATTATTATGAGCTGAAATGATAGACTCAAGCGATTTTTATTTCATTTGACTGGGGATTGCAGGTTTGAAATGTAAAACCTGGGATTTTATATATTATGGACTGAAATGATACATATCCGTATCACTTTACCTAGGTTACAAAATATTATACAGACCCATGGTTAATTTTTAAATAATATTTTTCTAAAAATTAATAAGTATTTTGAATTTTAAATATATGAAATTTTAACTTAAATTATATATATTGGTTTTCTAATAAGTTAAAATTTTATAAGTAAATAAATGGTTTAAAACTAAAATTTAAAGATTTTATCTACGATATAAATTTTAAATATAATTTAATAGTTTAATTTGATTTAATCTGGGATTTTAAATTTAACCTAGTGATAGTGATATATATTTTATTTATGAAATGGGTATTTTTTATATAATAAAATAGATTTTTTAAAAACTATAATAATATGGAAAATATTATGTTTTAAACATGTTTTAGTAAAATTTGTAGCATTTTATAATGCTATACTACTTAGGTTATGTTTTAAAAGTGCTACTATTTCTAAAAATGTAGCATTTTCGAAATGCTATTATATAAGGGCCACATTTTTCAAAGTGTTATGGTTTTCTACTTATTATATTTTTAAAGTGTTATAACTAAGTGTATAGTTTTAGAAGTGTTAAAACTTTGGAAAATGGATATTATTTTGAAGGCATAATGACATTGGATTTAATGGTTTTGAAATAGATATGTCTTATTTTGAAATGTAAACCATTTGAAATAATAACCATGGGTTATAATATGTTTGGTTGTTAAAGAGACCGGGATCGGAAGTTGTCATGCTCTTTGCCAACTCCGAAAACCACTTTAACAACTGTGTAAGCAGTGGGGATTCCAAAATGAAGTAGGATGGTGGCGACGATCCTATATGAGGTATATACGTGGACCCGACTCCCGTGAGTTGGCATATGTTGGCTAAAACAGGAGCAATTAACGGGCCAAGTGAGGTAGCTCTTTCAATCGGACACACTACTTCGATACCATTCTATTACTTTGTGATTGATTGGGTGCACCCTTTGATTTTTTTGGAAGTGTGGCCCGAGGTGGCGGAGTGGCTGCTATGCATTACCACCAGCCTGGAAGTGTTACAGGTATTTCTACCCTGGCATTTCCTAGTTGTGCCGTGTCAACTACCGTAACATGCCTTATACGAGTTTGTTTCGTACCATACCTATGCTGACGACGCCCAGTACGGGGGAGATTACGGTACTGTATAGACTATGCGAATATATAAAATGTGTTATAGGGGATATGTGTAACGCCTTAACGCTATTTTAATAGATTATTTTACTATTAAACATTATTACAATAGCGTATATTACTATGTAGTAGATAGTTTAACAGATTCTTAGAGGATGGGCGATCCCAAGCATCCATTAAGTTACTTGTGCATTTCTATTACAGTTCACTTGAGTTGAATTACATTTTATAAGTATGTATGTCCTGACTCGAGCGTTCTATGTTTTGCCTTACGCTTGGGTCAGCTTAAGTATCATAACTTTGGATTTCACCTTCTGGAGCTAGAGAATTGCTCGAGATTGTCTATCTACCTAGTTTTCTATCTATTCCTATTCCAATTATTTCTATTCGGCTTGCATTATTGTATTTGCTTTCAGACTCTAGTATTACGTATTTGTTTTAAGACTATGTATGTAGTAGCTTCATGAACTACTATGGTTATTTTATTTCCGCTATGAGTTATTATGATATTCTATGTCTGTGATTCTATGATTGTTTTTATTTTCTCCAAATTGTATTAACAGTTGTTGTTTTGAATTATTCAAGTCCAACATGTGTGGTTTTATTGTCGATTTAAATGGTCCAAAATAGTGGGTCGTTACAAAATTGGATTAAATAGGTTATAATAGATTAAAATAAGTGAAAGTAGTTTAAATTGATTAAAAATAGATTTCAAAGTTATATCCTAAAATTTTCAATAACTCAATTCCTAGAAATTCATTTTTCTTTGACACTTCAGCTTTGAAATTCCGATTTAAATCCTTTGAACAATTCATTAAATAAATTTCAAGTTCAACAATATTTACCCTTTGATTTTCGAAAATAATTCAATTTTATATAAATCAATTCCTATTTCAAAATACCAATTAACCAAATTAAAATTTTCAAATATTCAAAAATCATTTAATTTAACCAATCCGGTGTCTGTACATAATTTTCTACCCTAGAGTCAAGTGATACGGATATTTACAATTACAATCCGCAATTTAAATTATTACGGTTACTATCATTTCAAACCGCAATCCTGAATTAAATAAAATCCATAAAATCAATCGAGTCTATCATTTCAACTCATAACGATTTTTCCCTAATCTATAGATCATTCAGGCATGTATCATTTCAACCCATAGGGAACTTGTAGAGTGATAACAATATATAGATCAAACATAACATCCAATCATCCAATATCAACAACCAAACATACATCATAATCATCATCCAATTCGACAAATAAATTTCAACAAACAATAGATTATCATTTACTGGTAATTAAGTGGCAAATTAAATTCAAAATTAAATTAAATGACAATTTAATTCAAATTTACTGGAATGACAATTTAAATATACCAAACAACCCTAAATAAATTTTTAATCACATCATAAATTTATTTAACTAACATAAGAAATTTTAGCGGTTTGAGTGGGTTAAAACACTCACCTTTGATTTCAAATCGATTTAAAATCCAAAATAAGCCCCAAAATTCAATAGTCTCAGAATTCATCCAAACATACATCAAAATTTCTGGAATTTCGATACGATCCCAGTGGAACAAACCCCATATTAATCGGACCTCGTATGTCAAAGTTATGACATTTGAAGTTAAACAATTTTAAAATTAAAAGAAAAAAAATAAACAAATCGAACCTGAACACGTCATCAACTCTCTCTCTCCAGGAATGAACGCGACGACCCAAAAAATCGCGACCATGAACCACATGAGCTACAGCCGCCATGCATGCTAAATTTGACCAGTTATTACCTCCGTGCTGCACGATATCGACTTGATCCACCAACGTCACCAAGCTCGCCTAGTCCAGGTGCCCCCTCTCCGAAGTCGCGGCCGTCCTCTACCTGCCAAATATCTCTCCGCCGCCGCCGCTGTGGCCTTTGATGGCAATTTATGGTGAATCGGTGCAACTTGGAGACAAGCAAACCATAGATCTGAAGCCTGCTCGATCCCATCTTTCCAACGCCGCCTCCCAATCATCGGTCGGGTGACGATCCACCGTTGGATCATCAAAACCCTAAAATGGACGGTCGCAGTTCCTCCTTGATTTCTGGATCCCCACTGAATCCGATAGAAAAGCGAATCACACCTGTGAATTACGCTCATCGAGAGCTTCGAAATGATGTACAATTTGATAGGGTTTGAGGGATTTGAATTTTTGATTTGAAATTTGAAATAGGATTGTAGGATTTGTAATTGGACATTTGTTTCTGCCATTGGAAGAAATGAATAGACATATAGAATTGTATGTATAGTAATGAGAAATGAAAGGCTGCTAGGATTTGTAAGAATTTGTTTATATTACTGGAGCCCGATAAGAAAAAAAACGCATACCAAATTTGTTTGAATTGACAATAACGACCTGAAAAGCCCGTTTTGTTTCCGAAACGGAAATGGGTCATCACATATATCAAATTAGATTTTTTTGATATTTTTAAACTCAATGGAAGGGTTTCTGGTCCAAATTCCATTATACGAAGAAGTTACTTTAAAATCAACTTATTTCAAATTAATTTCAGTTAAATTAATTTCTAGGCGTTTCAAGCCTGTATGGTCGAACGACAAGTCTGATCGCTATGAAACAATAAATTTTGCAATAAATCACTATTACGGATCTGATGAAACTGGTTTCGTTGAAATCCAAGTCAGTGCCAAAATGGCTATTTTTACGTTAATTAAATAAACTAATATTAAATTAAATTTATCACTTCTTATATTCAAATAAATTAACTAGCCATTTTTATCATTTTTGATTACATGGAGATTTACAATAATTTTAAACAATTTTACATACCAGATTCAGTGTTAAATATTTCACTAATTACAGTGTTCAATTTCAACTGTAATTAAATCCAATTAATTAAAATTAAATTCTAATAAAAAAATTTAATTTGATTTCAACCTTTATATTCAATCAATTATTACTCCAATAACATAGTTAACATTTGTTTATATCTTACTTCACTAATATGCTACAATTCCATCCTTTATTTGCAATAACAACTATATTTCAATTACACTAAAATTTTATCAATTTTACACATTAATTATAATTTAAAATCTCAATTAACTTATTTATCTTGGTTTCATTCTTTTATTAAATCAATTATTTCCTTAGGTATAAGATTAACATTTCTATTCATTTTATTACATTCACAATTTACAATTACTGTCTTAACTCGCAGTATATAACATTTAATGACATTTATTTATAACTGATTAACTAAATTGGTAATAATTAACAATTGTCATCATTCCTACCTTTAATTACATTTGAAAAATTATTATTTAAAACGGAAGTTATAACCACTTATACTATACTATCCAATTTCTATTTATTGCACACTATAAAATAAATTAATACATCCTTTAAATTATCAATTCTTCTTAAATCCAATTATCAATTAATACATACATTACTATCATTTATTTACAACCTATATCAATTGTAACCTTTTAATCCTATCAATCAATTAGGATTTACATTTAAAGCAGTTATCAACTACCTTAGTTTAATAGTATTACACTTTATTCCAGTTATATTCTTATTAGTAATCACAAAATTTTATTTCTTTCAACATTAAATCAAAAAACTATATTAAATTAACTAATTTTAATTATCGAAAATTACGGGTCATTACACTTTCCCCACTCAAAAATTTTCCTCCTCCAAAAAGAAAAGAAAGGAAAAGAAGGAATTTAGAAATCAATATATCTTATTCAAAATATTAAATTTTATAAATAATTAATTTACAGAATTAAATAATTTAAATAGAATATATCAATTTATAACAATTAAATCCTTTTATATTCAAGCTAACAAAAGTTTGGAAAACATTTAACAAAATTTTCTAAGTCAAAAATTTACAGAAAATTTCGATAGGGTCTCCTTCGTACGGAGAGGTCTTGGAGGTAAAATAATATCAATAGTAACAATATATATCATATATCTAAAAATAAAATATCCCTAACCACAGGAAAACAATATAATATCGCTAGAAAACCGAAATCCGAGAACGTACAAAAGCAGTAGCTATTGCTTCCATAATCTATATTTCACTCATATAATCTAAAAGAAGCTAGCAAATTATATAAAGAGAAATATTTAAGTTGTTTCAGCTAATGACAACAAAACAATCACAACATAACAATAATCATCCACAAACAAACAGTACGAACATCATTTTCAACACGGAAAACAATTATCCATCCATAGCAACCAAACAATGGTTGTTTGGGCTTAGAAACTTTTAGTCGTATAAAATGATAAATAATAACTAAGTATATCATATACTCAATAGTCTCAGATAAAACTCAATAGCTTATTTATGCATCCTTACACAATAGAAGTATAATTTCCCAACCAATCCATAAGTTCAACAAACAAAGAATTTAACACCTTTCTAAGTTTACTCTATTTATCTTTTTCACAACATTTACCGTTCATTTTTTTCTTCATACAATGATTTTCTTTAATCCAAGTTCATTACTTACAAAGGTTAATCCTCATTCATTCATATAAGGCTTATTTCGTTAATTTAAATTCTTAACTTACATAAGTTATATCTATTCCAATTATTTAGATCATAAATGATCCATTATTTGAAGTATTGTATTCATTGCATTTTAGTTTCTTCACGTTTACTATTTAGTCTGATTTCCTCTTCTTTTTGCCAACATTTACTTTTCTTTTCTCATTCATATGAGGTTTATTTTCATTAATTTACATTTGTTATTACTTACAAAAGTTCATTTCTCCTTTATTCATACAATGCCATTTTCTTTCATTTTATTTCGTTGCATTCATTGCTTCAGTAAGTTATTTTTATTTCAATTACTGGATTATACATTTTAGGTAAGTTTCTTTGCAATTCACTTCACCATTTATAGATTATTTCTTTTTTTCTTTCACATTCATTCTTCATATATATATATATATATATAGTATTATTGAATATTAACTCCATTTCTAATTCATTTCAATGGTTTCTGAAATTATGACCATTCAATTAATATAGTACTCACTTTAGTTATAAACGGCTTCAATATTAATTCAAGTTTATAATTATTTACTTACAATATTTATCTTTACCATTAATTTGATTATACGTAGCCTAAAATGTTAACGTAAGTTTATAATCATTTTTCTGACATTATTCACTTTTATTACATTTAATTAGTAGCATTTCAAATTATAACTTAAGTTTATAACAATTTATAACATTAGAATTCTTATTTATAGAGGTAATTCCATTGAACACTTCCATTTTTCCAAGTTTTACTAGCACGATATTAAATTACATATTCTTATTACATTTCAACTTTTTAATATTTTGGTAAGTTATATATATGTTTTTAAGAATGTAATTGAATATTACCCAAGTTTCTCTTATTTATTTAGTTAACAAAAATGTTCAATAGTTACCATTTCTTATTTCATTTTCATTTTCATTTACTATTTACAAAATTTCAGTTTCTTATCTATTTCATTAATCGTTTTAACATCAAACTTCTTATTTTTGTTTTAGAAATTTCCAATTATTAATACATTCAAGGTTCCATTCATTACAATGATTTCAATTTCTAATTTTACAGAAACTTAAGAATTAATCAACCGGGTTTCATTTCTATCCTTTTAAAATAATATATATAATCATAACTTACATATATATATATATATACACACAAATATTTATATCAAGTCAAACTTCAGAATTTAAAAATTAAGATTGGTTTATCAAACCAGATGTGCAGATTACCGCAGTCTTCCCACTTTGAAACTCAAAAATGAACGTCGATGATGCATGCACTCATCACCGAAATTATTTTTAAGCGACTGAGAGGGGAGTACAACACTTTTTCCTTTAAAATTTCCCTTTTTAAACTTTCTTTCAAATCATCTTGAAATATTCATATCTGAAACTACTTCTAAATGATATTAATATTATATTCCAAAATCTTTCGAAAGAAATTTTCAAAAATCGCGGAACTTAAGTTCTCCAATTTAAATTTATATTCATTTTATTTGTAAATCTTATTTTTCCATGAGTATTTGTAAAATTTCACTAGCTAACAAACAAATATATTACAACCAATTATATCATTTATAAAATTTATTCTTTTATATACAAAATATATGCCAAGTAAAATTATTTCATTTACTAGTATTTCAAAACTAGTATTGTGTCGGTTTGCCCTATTAAGTATCTAGAAATCCCTATTAATGTCATAGCGTCCTATGCACCAACCATAATTTATAAATACAAAACATAACAAATTAACACAATACTAAAACTTTTTATAACACTAACAAATACACTCCCTCATGTATATACACTCAGTGACTCATTCTAGAGTATTACTACCCTGTTTAATATGAGTCAAACCCCACAAAGCTAAGGTAATCTCTAAACCAAAGCTCAAATACCAATTGTAACGACCTGCTTTTTTAAACGTTTTAAGCGGTCACACACGTGAGACTCAAACCATTCAAAAGGGAAGATGGTTATGGGGTAAATAAGAAAAAGAGAAAGAAATAAAACAAATACAGAATCTCGCAGCGGAATGATAAAATATAATAATCAAATAGTAGTTCATGAAGCTGTTTTATAAATACATTTTGATTATTCTTTACAACACAACATCAGAGTTACATAAACAGGAATACATAAACAAATAGATGTAGCGGAACAACATGATGCAGTGGAATAAATATAATAAATAGTAATAATACAAATCTTCGTCTTCATCCTCTAGGAAGCAGTCTTGGATAAACTGAAAAGCTCAAACTGACCCGAGTGAATTGAAAAGACAAAAAATTCGAGTCAGAACTAAAAGATCTTATGTAAGTTAAATCAATGGTAAATAAATATGAGTGGAACGACATCAGAGATGTTTACGGGGTTTGACATCTCTTATCCAGTGTCTAACGTGAGTGCAATAACTTAAGAGATGTTCGTGGTTTCCAACTCCTAAGGATCTGTTAAATTATATACTATGTAGTGCCATACGCTATTATAATAGTGTCTACAGTAAAGTATTAAAATAGCGTTAAGGCATTACACATATCCCCCTTAACACATTTTTATATATTTCCATAGTCTATACAGTACCGTAATTCCTCCATAAACTAGAGGGCTATCGAAGGGCACTACATAGGTATGGTACAAAACAAACTCGTAGAAGGTGCTCTAGGGCATGTGAACACGGCAATCGAGGCAATGCCATGGTAGATATACCAATTGCAAAACAGGGCTGGTGGTAACGCATAGCAGCTACTACTGGCCACCTCGGAACACACTGGCATAATCAAAATCAAGGGATGGCCACAAAATCATCACAAAGTCATAATATGGTATCGAAGAAGCATGTCCGATCGGAGGAATGACCTCCCTTGGCCCAGGTATAGCTCATGTTTTAGTCACATCTAAGCTAACTCAGGCGAGTCAGGTCACATCATACCTCATAGAGAAATCAATCGCCAAACCATCCTACTTCATTTCTGGAATCTCCACCATGTACACAGTTGTTAAAGTGGTTTTCGGTATTGGCAGAGAGTATGACAATATCCGATCCTGGTCTTTTTAGCAACCAAACGCTCATTTCACACCGGATGGTTCTTTTACATTTCAAAAGTCAATTCATACTTAATACCAAAATACCATATTCGATTTCGAACCATATCATTTTCGAAAATATATTCACTTTCAAAACCATATTCACTTAAATATGTCATTTCACAAAAAAGTATCAATTTTAATTTCCAACTTAATTTGTCTCATCGTCAAGGATTTAAATATAAATACTTTACTTTACACTATCTGAAATTTTAGAAAATAGTTTAGGTAATTATAAATAGTTTATATAGTTTTAAAATATTTTAAATAGATTTGAAATAGTTTAAATAGTAAAAATAGTTCAAATAGATTTAAATTTGATTTAATTAGTTTTAAAATGATTTAAATAGATTAAATATAGATTAATTATAGACTACATTGAGTTAAATAATTTAAATTGTATTAAGTAGATTTTATATAGATTAAATAAATTTAAAATAGATTAAATAGATTTAAATTATATTAAATAGATATAAAATAGGTTAAATAAATTTAATTATTTTAAAATAGGTAAATTAGATTAAATTGGATTAAATAGGTTATAATAGATTAAAATAAGTGAAAGTAGTTTAAACTGATTAAAAATATATTTCAAAGTTATATCCTAAAATTTCAATAATTCAATTCCAAGAAATTGATTTATCTTTGACACTTCAGCTTTGAAATTCCGAATTAAATCCTTTGAACAATTCATTGAATAATTTCAAGTTCAACATTTACCCTTTGATTTTCGAAATAATTCAATTTTATATAAATGAATTCCTATTTCAAAATACTAGTTAACTGAATTCAAAATTTCAAAGATTCAAAAATCATTAAATTTAACCAATCCAGTGTCCGTATATAATTTTGTACCCTAGGGTCAAGTGATACGGATATTTATCATTTCAATTCGCAATTTAAAGTATTACGGTTATATATCATTTCAAACTGCAACCCTAAATAAAATAAAATCCATAAATTCGCTTGAGTCTGTCATTTCAACCCATAACTATTTTTCCCTAATCTATACATCATTCAGGTACGTATCATTTCAGCCCATAGGGAACTTGTAGAGTGATAACAATATATATATCAAACATAACATCTAATCACCCAATATCAACAACCAAACATCCATCATAATCATCATCCAATTCGACGAATAAATTTCACAAACAACAGATTGTCATTTACCGGAAATTAACTGGCAAATTAAATTCAAAAATAAACTAGATGACAATTTAATTCAAATTAACTGGAATGACAATTTAAATATACCAAACAGCCCTAAACAAATTTCTAATCAAATCATAGATTAATTTAACTAACATAAGAAATTTTAGCAGCTGTGAGTGGGTTAAAACACACATCTTTGATTTCAAATCGATTTAAAATCCAAAATAAGTCCCAAAATTAAACAGTCTTAGAATTTGTCCAAACAAGTGTCAAATTATCAGGAATTTTGATACGATCCCAACTGAACAAACTTCCTATGAATCGGACCTTGTATGTAAAAGTTATGATAATTAGAAGTTAAACGATTTTAAAATTAAAGAAAAAAATAAACAAAATCGATCATGTACACGTCATCAGCTCTCTCTCTCTCTCTCTCTCTCTCTAGGAATGAACGCGACAACCCTAAAAATCGTGACCATGAGCCACACGAGCTACATCCGCCATGCATGCTAACTTTTACCTGTTATTGCCGCCGCATCACGCGATATCGACTTAATCCACCATCGTCACCGAGCTCGCCTGGTCCAAGCGCTCCCTCCTCGAAGTCGCGGTCGTCCTCCACCTGCCAAATCTCTCTTCACCGCCACCGCCTTTGATGGAGATTTCTAGTGAATCGGCGTGACTTGGAGACGAATGAATCATAGATCCGAGGCCTGCTCGATCCCATCTTCCCAACGCCGCCTCCCAGTTGTCGACCGGGCGACGATCCACCGTTGGATCGTCAAAACATTAAAATGGACGGTCGTGGTTCCTCCTCGATTTTTGGATAAACGGTGAATACGATAGAAAAAGAATCACGCTAGTGAATTATGCTCATCGAGAGTTTAGAAACGATATATAATCTGATAGGGTTTGAGGGTTTTGAATTTTTGATTCGAATTTTGAAATAGGATTGTAGGGTTTGTAATTGGACATTTGTTCTGCCATTGGAAGAAATGAATGGACAGATAGAATTGTACGTACCGTAATGTGAAAGTCTGCTAGGGTTTGTAAGAATATATTTCTATTACTAAAGCCCGATAAGAAAAATAAACGTATACCGAATTTGTTTTGAATTGACAATAATGACCCGAAAATCCCATTTTGTTTCCGAAATGGAAATGGGTCATGCCATATATCAAATTAGATGTTTTTGATGTTTTTAAACTCAAAGGAACAGGTTTCAGGACTAAATTCCATTGTATGAAGAAGTTTCTTTAAATTAGCTTATTTCAAATTGATTTCTAGGCGTTTCGAGCACGTACGATCAAACGACAAGTCTGATCGCTGCAAAACTTGAAATCCTGCAATAATTCACCGTTACGAATCTGACGAAACTGATTTCGTCGAAATCCAAGTCAGTGGCCAAAATGGCTATTTTCACGTTAATTAAATAAATTAATATTAAATTAAATTTATCACTTCTTATATTCAAATAAATTAACTTTCCATTTTTATCATTTTTGATCACATGGACACTTACAATAATTTTAAAAATTTTACATACCAGATTCAGTGTTAAATATTTCACTAATTACAGTGTTCAATTTCAACTGTAATTAAATCCAATTAATTAAAATTAAATTCCAATAAATTGCTTTAATTTGATTTCAACCTTTATATTCAATTAGTTATTACTCTAATAACATAGTTAACATTTGTTTATATCTTACTTCACTAATATGCTACAATTCCATCCTTTATTTACATTAACTACTATATTTCAATTACATTAAAATTTTGTCAATTTTACACATTAATTATAATTTAAAATCTCAATAACTTATTTGTCTTGGTTTCATTCTTTTATTAAATCAATTATTACCTTAGGAATAAGGTTAGCATTTCTATTCATTTTAACATTTAATGACATTTATTTGTAATTGAGTAACTAAATTGGTAATAATCAACAATTGTCGCCATTCCTACCTTTAATAACATTTGTAATTTTATTATTTGCAACGAAAGTTATAACCCCTTACACTATACTAATTTTATCCTATTTTTATTTATTACACACTATAAAATAAATTAATACATCCTTTAAGTTATCAATTCTTCTTAAATCCAATTATCAATTAATATATACGTTACTATCATTTATTTACAATCCATATCAATTGTAACCTTTTAATCCTTTCAATCAAATAGGATTTACATTTAAAGCAGTTATCAACTACCTTAAGTTAAAAGTATTACACTTTGTTCCAGTTATATTATTATTATTAATCACAAATTTTTATTTCTTTCAACAATAAATTACAAAACTTTATTAAATTAACAAATTTTAATTATCGAAAATTATGGGTCGTTATAGCGTCAAAAATACGGCGGGTTCTTATCTAATGATACCCAAAACACTTTTATAGGACACATGGTGACATTATAATAGTGTCTAATTATAAGATACTTATTAAAATAACCGAATTTGTTAAATTGATTAAATTCCAACATATTGGACTCTACAATCAAAACCGTAAAGGTTCGTAGTGGTTATTGAATCGAAGTGGTTCCAGATAATGCTGATATCTGATCCCGGTCTCTTCAAACTCAAAACGATAAATTTTAAATGTCCAAATCAATTTATATAAACAATTTATTTTCGGGTGTCAACATTCATATATGGGAATTTATTACATATGTTTATTTTCAATAAAACGTACCAACGTTTTATACCAAACATCTCAATTCGTTTAGCTACTTAATGGCATAGGCAAGAATACTTGAAATAATTATTCAAAAGCAATAAAGCTAAACATATATCGTTAACTTAGTTTAACGATAAATAATTAATATTAACTAATTCACAATCAGGATTTAATCAACTTAAATTAAAGTGGATCTACTTATATTTTTGATCCAAATTAATAATAAATTAGAGAAATTATAAAATGATTTATTATTAGTTAACTAAAAATTAAACAATCTATTTAATAATAATTTATTAATTAACTAAATATTTAAGTCAAATAAGAATTTATTAATTACTCATTTTAATTATTATAATATAATTAAATTTTAAATTACGAAAAATCAATAACATTAATTTATAATACCGAGTATTAAGATCACAATGCAAAAATCTTCACGTTGAATAGTTTTAAACGAATTGATAAAACAATATTTAAATTTTAAGATTATTAATATAAAAATAAATGTTAATTTATTTATAAAAAAACACCGCCCCAGCATAAGCAACCCGGCCTATAAAAATGGCCTACCCTCATTTTCCTTCTCCTTCCTTCTTTCCTGTTTTCCTTCACTTCTTCTCTCATTTTCACGAAGAAGTGCACCAACTTATGCACGCACACACCCATATCGATTGACCAACCACGCCATTGACCACCCTCGCGAGTCGCCTTCGACCTCCTCCTTACGTCCAACCTCTTGGAACACAACCGAAGACCTTGGTTCAAAATTTTAACCCATAACCCACGAACCTGGGACGAGACAATAACCTTCAGACACCTTGCCACGATCTCCCGAACCACCATCGATCACTAGATCCTACCCCGAACTCCACCACGACCTCCTCTTCATTTTCCCCAAGTGTGCACGTTCCCTTCTTCCCCTTTCATTGCCACGTCCACGAAAACAAAACCCACCTAAAACTGTCACTAACCCTACATCGACTTCGCCAAGCTACCACGAACCCCTAATAATCACCACTCCATTTTTCTCATGTGCACCAATCCCTACTCCTCCTCCGTGCCAAGCGTCGTACCCCTAAATCGACCTAGACACCTAGATTTGACCTAAACCCAAATTCTGGTCATCTTCAATTTTCTCCCTCCACACATGATTTAAAATCACCAAACACCTTTAAAATTCACAATTTTCAATAACGACCAAAGTTATATGATCAATTATTTGATTTTTAGTCATTTATAAGTAGTTTACTGTAACTTGGGTTTTCCTATCTCCATGCTTACCGAAATGAAATAATTTTTAAAACAACCCTCACTCAAAATCAAATAGCTTTTCTTTTGAAATCATGTTTTAAAACTCCATGGATCTTGAGATATAGGTTTTTAAAGTAAAAAGTTTAAGATATTTTTTTTAAAATATGAACAGAAAAGTCCTTTCATGGAAGAAGAAGAAGAACAATGTCTTAGTGGTAGATGGAACTGGGTTTGTCAAACACAAATCATTCATACATGTATTTACATATTAACATATATCCATTTACATATATTAAGGATTCATTCAAAACCCGGTTATACATACATACATACATACATACATATATATATATGTATGTAGATGATAGTCAGTAGCAACAAAGTGTATTTTACTCACTGTTTTTAAATACCGATGAACTGTTTTGCTTTATTTTTCTCCTCCTCTATTTTGTTTCAATGGTAGTTACTTGTTGTTTTGTTTACTTTTTTTTCTTGTATGTGAACAATGAACAAGGTGATAAGCTCGGCCATATGCATATATAGGGATGAAGTGTACAGTAGAACGCTAGGGTGGTTAAGGCATTTGTGTACAGGCTTTCACTTTTTCTTTTTTATCCTGATTTGATTTATTATGAAAGGTTTTATTTTATATGACTTGATTTAATAAAAAGATGACTTGAAAACTTTTGAGTGAAATATGTGATTTATTATATGCTTGACTAGATATTTTATCATCATGATGTTTCCTTGCATACATATACACTTCACACACACACACACACACATATAGATTTTTTTAACCGTATGTTAATGTATTTGACTATATACTAACATATATCAACATGCTAAGTTAGATACTTCTTGTATAATTTATTTCATACACACTATTTTATCATAAACACTTATATATATATATATATGAATACATATGCAATATACATTTTTATTTTACCTATTTACATTTATACATAATCACATATCATATTCACATAATTATAAAGTTTTCCACCATTTATACATTCATGTATATATATATATATATATATATTTATTTAGATATACAATATTTTTCATAAACATATATACACATATATATAACTTATATATATTTTTAAACAACAAAATGAAGCTTGTATATATTTGTATATAGATATATAGATATTTTATCTTAATTTTTGTGGTGCAGTTTATATACATATTTCTATAAAATTTATCATGTCTAGAAATTTTATTTCAAATTTGGATATAGCTTTTTTATTAATTTATATGTTAAAATATTTTAAATATCAGAAAATTTGTCTACCCGACTTATAAAAATTAATAATCCAATAATTAAAATCAGTTAATTACCCCAAAATCGGATGGCTAAAAATCCTGATCGTTACAACACCAATCCCATTATGGTTTTCAAATCTCCGAGTCAATTCATCCTATTACAATTCATTTAAAGGTGATAAGAAGCATAGTTATATTGTAATCTCTGGTCTAAATAATCTTTTCTATTTCCTTGAAAACAAAATCTTTATAAATGATTTAACCCATGAAATCATATTTAAAATAAGGAAGATTATAGCCATTTACTTTACATATAACATTTGTGCCAAAGTATATGCTTTATAAAATAATATTGATGAATGTCATTATCACTTAGAGGTTGTCGTACCTCAAAACTATAAGCAACAAAGCCAAACCCCTAAAACTCTTAATTTGATAAAGTGCGGCGTAGGTATTGTTAGCATGGGTTATCGCAACCATTTAACACCGAGAATTATGTTAAAGCCTTTGATCTATAATTACAAGACTATGGAGCCAAAACCTTTTATATCTCCTATATAGTTTGTCGACTATAAGCGGCGTCATTTTTGGTTGCATAGGATAAAAATTTAAAATTTAGAGGTATGAGAATGATGGCATTGGTAATGGGCAGTATCAATGTCTTAAAGAAAAGTTTGGCCTCATTATAGCCGTTATAAAACAAGTGGCATCATTGCATTAAAGAAAAAACATGGCATCACTAAGGCCGAGGTTGATAACACGTGACATCAACATAACCGATATGAAAATAAGCGGCACCATTAGAGCTGATATGAAAATAAATGGCATCATTACCTTATAAAGTCGGTGATGTTATAGAAAATATGCGACATCATGCCTTTTATGTAAAAATAGCACATAAACATGACATAAAGATATATGCGACATCATTGACTTCGTTAGCATGCATGCCAACGTCGACTCCAACCTAATTGAATTCATTCCATATCACTTGGAAGTGATATCCTATGAATCCACTAAGGTCGACATTGTTTAATGGCAGCACTATGGCCTTCGGGGTCATTGACCTCGGCACGACAATATTGTAAATATCATAAAAACTATTTTATTTATCTAAATATCAATATTTTTCACAAACTTCTTTTCTTTGTCAAATTATTATTGGACAATAATTCTCTTTACCAAAATATTTTCCAAAAAATTACTATAGAGAAGATTTATCTTTCCCAAACTAATTTTGCGAACCATCATTTTATTAGGAGTTTCAAGCCCAATAATCCATAATAATTTAAAAATATTTAGGAGTAATATCAAAAATGACAATAAATCAGACTTTATATATTTTTTGTCATATTAAAATTACGTGACCAAAATAATTAATTACATATTTTTAGTAATTAAAACCCTAAATGATTCATTTTCTTCACTTAAGAAAATCATAAAATATTCATACTTAATCAGAAACTTATGTAAAACCCACTTCAAAATAGTGGTCTAACATCATATTAAAATTTCAAGTCATTTGGGTGTCGTGTGATAAGTTTTTAGACTTTGACCTATCTAAAAATTCATCATAAAGCATACAATTATTCACACATTCAAACAAGGCATAATATCAATCATAATATTTCGGGTTTAATCCTAAAAGCGAAATTAAGCAAGCACATTTCATTATTCACCTCGATTTGATGGAGGAACTTGAGCTTTAGAGTTTGAATTTGTTTCCTTAAGCTTTAATCTTGTTTTCTAGCTTTTCTTCTTCTTAATGCTCTTAGCAAATTCCCGCCTTGATTTAGTTTATATTTGTACGAATGAAAGTGAATGCGGAAGAAATAGTGTAAAGGTTTATGTTTAGGAATTATGGCCTATTCCTATTTTGCCTTTAGCATGAATTCCTTCTTCTTATCTTATTTGTAAGCATTCTTATTACTTCATTTCTTAAGGCATGACCAACTAAATGATCAAATCTCATTTTCCTTTGTCATCCTGAATTATTTTATTTATCTAATTAAATTTCCAAATGACGTTGATCAATATTAGGGATGTTACAGACTCCTCTCCTTAAAGAATCTTATCCTCGAAATTACGGAAAGGTATTAACAAACATAAAATAAAGGTATAAAAATACCATTACAATAAATTAGGATAAGTGTCTCTAATCATGACCTCGGTCTCCTAAGTGCATTCTTTTTCATTATCACTCGATTGGACCTTTACAAGTCTGAATGTCTTGTTCTTTAAACTCTTCTCATCCTTAGCCACAATACGAATTGTTTGCCTAACAATAGTCATTTTCAGTTCCAGCACTAAATTTTCCAATACAGTCGGTGTGATAGTGTCTCTAGATCACGAACACACATTCTAAGATGAGAAATATGAAAAACATTTTGGACACCAGCCAAACTGCTCGATAGCTCAATCCTGTAAGAGAATTTCATGATCCTTTCTTTAATCGTTATGTGGTCCAATTCCAATTTTCTTAACTTCCCAAATCTTACTACTCCTTCATCGGTGACACTTTAACAAAAACATGATCTCCAACTGAGAACTCTACATCTTTCCATCTCTTATCTGCATTATTTTTCCACCTAGGTTGGGCTTCCTACATTCTAGCTTGGATTAACTCAGTCTTTTCCATGACTTCTCTTACTTAATCTGGACCAAGCATTAATCTATCTTCAGTCTCTAACCAACATACTGGTGATTTACATGGTCTTCCATATAAAATTTCAAAAGGTGTCATCCCTACACTAGTCTGATAACTATTGTTATAGGAAAATTTGACTAAAAGTAGACGGTATTCCCATGACCCTTCAAGGCCTAGCACACAAGCTCTTAACAAATCTTCTAGAACTTTGTTATCCCTTTCCATTTACTCATCTGTCTGTGGATGATAAATGATACTCATCTTGAGCTTGATACCTAAAACCTCTTGCAAACATTTCTTGAATTCGCTAGTAAATAATGAATCTCTATCACTGACTATACTACTAGGAACTTCATACAGTCTAACAATATCCTTCAGGAATAACTTAGCTAAAACAAGTGTCATTCTTGTCAACTTAACGGGAATGAAATGTACACTCGTGATTAATCTATCCACTATGACCCAGATATTTTATTTTCTCCTACTCGATCTTGGCAATCCATTAATGAAATCCATAAATATTGAATCCCATTTCTGCACTGGTATATCCAAAGGTTGAAGCAATTCACTTGGTTTCTGATGCTTGACTTTTACTTGTTGACAATTCAAGGATTTCTTTACCCATTAACCTACATCCCTTTTCATACCCTTTGAGAAGAAACTTCTCTTTATATCTGGATAAATCTTTGTTCCTCTACGATGAATCATAAACTTTGATCGATGACACGCCCTAAGGAATTCATTTCTTAGTTGTCTAATGTCTTGAACACATTGTCCTTCCTTCTTTCTCAACCATCCATTTTGATAAAGATAAATATCCTTCAAATCATCAATCTCGGTTCCATTTTCCAATCTTCTAATTCTTTTAGCTAGCAATGGATCATCTCTTTTTTTAGATGAAATCGTTTCAATCAATACTGGGCAAATCTCTAAGAAAGATAACATTACAGTACTCTAACTAGGACTAACCGTTGATCTTAACTGCACACTACAGGTAGTTATTGCTTCTAAATCTTTCCACTCCGCTAACATTGCCAATACTTCATTCTGATGTTTTCTATTAAGTGCATCTACAACTTTATTTCCTTTCCTTGGTGTATATTCAATTATGAAATCATAAGCAGCTGTAAACTCTAACCAATTCTACTGTCTCATATTTAACTCCTTTTGGGAGAATAATTACTTTAAAGACTAGTGATCCGTATACAACTCGAATCTGTCTCCCATAAGGTAGTGTCTCCATACCTTCAAAGTAAAAATTAAAGTAGCCAACTCTAAATCAGAAATCAGATATTTAACTTCATGCGGTCTAAGCTATCGAGAAGCATAGGCAATCACTTACCCCTTTGCATCAGCATAGCTCCTAATACTGTTCCGCATGCATCAGTATGCACCACCAAATCTTGATTTCCATTTGAAACAACTAACACATGTGCATTGGTTAATAAATGTTTCAGCTTCTGGAATGCCTCCTCAAATTTATCTATCCAAACATACTTCTCATCGTTCCTTGTTAGTTAGTCATCGGTGTTGTTATACAAGAGAAGTCCTTGATGATCTCTAGTAATAGTCAGCTAGCCCAAGAAAACTCTTTATGTCAATCACTGTCTCGGGTCTCTTCCAACTATTAGCAGCTTCTATCTTAGATGGATCCACTGAATACCCTTTTTCTTTGAGTACATGACCAAGGAACTTTACTTCTTTCTTCCAAAAATGAAACTTCGAAACATTTCCTTCATTTGATGTTGCCTCAATGTCTCAAACACTATTTCAAGGCAAGCCTCATGATTTGGCTCATTCCTAGAATATATCAAAACGTCATATATAAATACTAACATGAATATGTTCAAATGCTCTTGGAAGATTCGGTTCATAAGATGTGCAAAGAAAGCAGGTGCATTAGTTAAGCGGAATGACATTATTACCACTCGTACGAACCATATCTTGTTCTGAAGCCGTCAAGGAATATTATCCTCTACCACCCTTAATTAATGATACCCTGTCACCAAATCTAACTAAGAAAATACTTTGGCATCACTCAACTGAACAAATAAATCATCTATTCTTGGCAAAAGATATCGATTCTTTATCGTATTTTCATTCAACTTACGATAGTCGATACATAGTCTAAATGATTCATCCGGTTTCTTCATGAACACCATTTGGCTGCTTGGTCTAATAAAATTTTCCTATTAAGTCCATCAGCTGCATCTTTAACTCCATCATTTCAGTCGATGTCATTCTACAAGGTGGTCTACTTATGGATTTGGCTTTAGGCATAAGATTTATTCGAAATTCAGTAGCCTGTTATAGCGATGGCCTTGTCACTAGATTAAGGACATCTGTAAACTCTCTAATGATAAAAGCTCGACTCAACCCATCTTCCTCCTCCATTGCACCCAACAAAGCATAAAAATCAAAATTCGAGTCCTCTATGAAGTATATAATTTGATCGTTTCTATTAGGGTGTCTTAGTGATATGTTCCTATCCTGGCAAAATATCCTAGCATCATATTTTCTTAACCAATCTATACCCAAAATAATCGTAAGGCTCACAAAATCAAAAACATGCAAACTGTAGGCAAATATATGACCTAATGATTCAAACTCTAAATGGTCACATCTCATCTCAAGAGTTGCATAACCTCTTATCAGATTCACAACCCTTAAAGAATTAACTAGGTATAAGAGTTCCAGATAAATCTTATCTACTAAATGATGAGATATAAAAGAATGTTATGCACCATTATTAAATAATACTCTAATTGGCATGCCATGAATCAAAAGAATACCTCCCACTACAACCTTTCCCATCTCTTCAGTTGTGGGTCTCGAGGTTGATGGTTCCAAAGCAAACACTTTTCCCTTCTCAACCTTAGCTGGTTCCTTGCACTGATTCTTGTAATACCCAATTTAATCACGGTCGAAGCACTTGATGTTCTTCCTTCCAATGACTGTTTTTCCATCCCCTAAACGACATTCATTTGCAATATGCGCCTTCCTCTCACATTATAGCATAGGACATTAGCTTTTCCTTTCTTGGCAGTTCCGCCATTTTGAGCTCCCTTTTTCTAAAAGAACTTTCTTTTATGGTTCTGCCCACTCTGAGTCTCCACTATTTGTTGCCACTAAAGAATTCAAGCAATGTCACATTCCATAGTTCTATTTCCACTGCTATGTTGCATGGATCCCTAAGATGTGGTAAGGTTTCTCTTGCAAGCTCTATTCTTAATCCACAGATCAACTTTTAATTTCCCTTAATCACTATGTAACATCCCGCCTTTTTGCACACTTTAAACCGACACACGTGCCAATTCAAAGCATACGCAAGGGCGGATTGTTATGGGGTAAATAAGAAAAACAGAGAAGAATAAAAACAAAAACAGAATCTCACAGCGGAAGGATAAAATATAATAACAAATATACAGTTCATAAACAGTTTACAAAAGCTTGATTCTTCTTTTACAATAAATATCAGAGTTACACATACCAATACAAGCAATGCAGCGGAATAGAAAGAGTGTGGTGTAATACTATATATAAAATAATACTGATTCTTCGTCTTCGTCCTCCAAAGCTAAAATCTGCTATCCTGAAACGCTCGGACTGACCCGAGCGAATTTGAAAAGACAAAACACCCGAGTCAGACTAGAATATCTTATGTGAGTTAAATAAACAGAATATAAATATGAGTACAGTAACTCAAGAGATGTTCGGGATTTACATCTCCTAAGGATCCGTTAAATTATTTACTATGTAGTATATTGCGCTATTATAATAGTGTCTATTTATAAAATAAACTTACTTTTAAATAGCGTTAAGGCTTTACATTTTCCACCTTAACACGTAATAGTCCCAGTAGTCCGTCCAATATCATAGCCCCTCCTGATCGGGAAGCCACTAGAGGATACCACACGGGCTACGGGAGAAAACCAAACTCGTACAAGGCGCGATATGGTAGGTGACACGGCACAACTAGGCAATGCCAGGGTAGATATACCAATTGCTATCCAGGCTGGTGGAAACGCGTAGCCGCAGTTACCGCCCACCTCGGACTAACTCCCCAAAATCAAAATATAGAAGTGGCCACTGAATCAAATCCAAGTCAAATTATAATATCGAAGAGGAGCGTCCGATCAGAGGAATGACCTCATTGGCCTGAGAATCGCTCCTGTTTTAGCCACCTTATGCCAACTCACGGGAGTTGGGTCCACGTATTTACCTTACAGGAAACGTCGCCACCACCTACTTCATTCTGGAATCTCCACCGCATACACGGTTAGTCAAAGTGGTTTTCGGTATCGACAGAGAGTATGTCCATATCCGGTCCCGGTCTCTTTGCCAACCAATCGTTATTATAACACCGCGGTCATTTAAAAATAGTTTATACTTTTAAAACCAGAATATAATCCATTTCAAACCGTAATATTACGATATCATTTCTTCTTTTAAAACCCAAAATAATATGATATCGTTTATCCCAAATAAAATTATTCCTTTCAAAAAAAATTATGTCACTTTTTATTATTTAATATCCCATGTAACCAATATTCTGTTTGTAACTTTCAACATAATTCTTCGAAAATCCATAGCATTTTAAAACCATTATTTTCAAAACTAAATGGTTTGGATATTCAACGGTATGCGAAAAAAAAAAAAGTTTAACTTTACTGTTGCTTTATAAAGAAATAAATTACATGGCTTTCCAAATATTTCTTCTTTTAAAGTTAAACCAAAATCCAAAATATTACTTCAAGTCGCAAAACCATTCCAATTTTATATATATTTATATCCATTTTGGAGCATTAATATTTCAACTAAAGTTGGATTTTTATCCTTTCAAAATCAATATTCTATTAATTAATCTTGACCATTCACATAAAATCCATAATTAATAAGACTTCAATTTCTAGTAAAATATATATATATATTTCCAAATTCAATTTTTACTAGAATATTCATTTCTATTTATTTTGGGAAAATCCAATTACAAATATCATATCTTAAAATTTCCAACTTAACATTAAAACATAGGATATAAGTTATAAATCTCCATTTTCTAAATTTTCTTCCATTTTTAAATAAAGGAGTTTGTGCACCTTTTAATTTCAAAATTCTTAACTTTACATGTATATGAATACGGAAGAAAATATTTATACAGTATAAAATTTTAGATTATTATAAACCGTATTCCATCCAAACCATAGTAATCACATTTAAAATAGTTATATATATACCGCGGTGCCTGTATATAATTTTCTATCCTATGGTCAAGTGATACGGATATTTATCATTTCAATCCGCAATTTAAAAATAAACTGCGGTTGTATATCATTTCAAACCGCAATCCCGAAAGGAATGAAATATGCATGATAATTTGAAATTTAATGATATGCAATAAACATTCATTCATCAACACATCCATCATCCAATCGCAACCATCAACCAATATCAATCAATAACAATATATGTTTGGTAATATACAACAGGTAATAATTGGCAGTTTTATTTCAAATTATATTTATCAACTATTAATCTAACAATTTATATTCAGTGATAATTGACATAACTGTTAACTAGCAGTTCATATGCAAACAATAATTTCTAACAACCAATTAACACGTAATAAATCAATTAAATTAACAGTTAAATTCAATAAAATGCAATTCAACAGATATAAATGAAATAACATGCCAAAAGCTCATAAATAAATTTCTATTCATTTCTAAAATTTATTTAACAAACATAAAAGCTTCTAGTAGTTGTGAGTGGGTCAAAACATTCACCTTTTGAATTTAAATCGAATTCAAACCCGATTTAAACCCAAAAATTCGTCCATCTCAGAATTCGTCCAAACCAGCGTCATCGAGTCCGGAATTAAATTACGATCCTAACAAAAAAAATTTCGTGTGAATCCGACTTCGTATGAGAAAGTTATGTCGAAAAATGGAGATTGAATTCAAATTAAAAATAAAAGAAAACGACACACAAAACTCACCTAAACATATATGTGCCACGTCATCATCAAAGTAACGTGCAGCCCCCTCTCTCTCTCGCGTTCAGTAGCTCCCAAAACCCATGCGCCAGAACACGCAAGCAACCGTTGACCAAGCCCTTTGACCGTCCACTGCTCGCGCCACCAGCCACCAACCCTCGGCCGACCATCACCATCCAACTCGCCTTGAAGAGCCGCCTCCATCCCCCTAGGTCCGGTCACCCAGAACTTCCAGCCGCCGCCTAGCATATTTAAACCCTAATTGAATTTTGACTCCAATCCGACCGTTGAATTGCCAAACAAATTACATAGATGCGCTCCCCTCGGTTCCCTCTCCAAAACCCAGAAACAGAATCTCGATCCGATAAAGTTTAGTGCGACGATGATGAACGGTTTTGGGGCTGTTTGAATTTATTCTGGATGAACGACAGCTCCAATTGAAAAACGAATTTCACCAGTATTTTACGCGTATCGAATACTTCAACATATATTTTTTCTGGAATTTTCTGAAATTTTTGAGTTTTGACTTTTGATTTTGAACTGTGGATGGATCTGGAATTGGATCTGAGATGTATACATTTGGGGAAGAGAAAAGAGTGAAGAAATGAACGTACAGCAAATGAAAAAGAAAGGAGCTAGGGTTTATAGCTGTATATTTATAAATAGGCTAGAGGTAGGGTAGCTAGACTGGATACGCGAACGTGCGTGACAAACCATGGTCCAAAAAGCCCGCTATGCCTCCGGAGTCGGATTTGTTAAAACTATATATCCAAATAGGTGTTTTAAAATATTCTGAACGCGATGGAAAAAGTTTCGCGACCAAATTCGATCGTATGAAGAAGTTATGCTAAAAAAACAAAAATTTCACATTGATTTCAAAATGCGTAAATTTCAAGGCGTTTCGGGTCCGTACGATCAAACGACAAGTCCGATTGCTACGAAACTTGAAACATTATTATAATTCAACGTTACGGATCCGATGAAACTGGTTTCGTCGAAATCCGAGTCCGTGACAAAAATGGCTATTTTTAATATTTATTAAATAAATTAAATAAATCATAAAAACAAATTTTATTTTTCAACTTCTATTATTAGCCAGATTTCATTACTAAGATAATTCAATCAGTTCCAATTGATTTAACACGCTTGAATTTGAATTAAAATGTATAAGTATATTAATTTGCAGCGTTAATATCCGCACTTTCTTATTATTAGGAAATTTAAAATTTTATTCTAAAACCCAATTATTAAAACTTATACCCTTATACTCTCAACAAAAATCTAACTAAATAAATAATTGGATTTCCATTTCAACTCATTATCTTGATTGCAATTAGCCTTTTTACCATAATTAAATTCCAAATTATTAATAACCCTTATTTTTCTCAACTATTTATTAATTCCAATCCAATTGAATTCAACACTATAAATTTGATTAATTTATTATATTCACTTCCTTTCTATTATTCAAAGTTATTGTTGTAAATACGACGAATACTAACATTAGTTTAAGATTTCACTCAATGTTTACAAATTCCATTTCCATTTAATAACGTAATATTTTACGTTCAATTCTATTTCATTTGTCGTAAATACCACTTGTTGAATTAAATACTCAAATCATAAATAAATCTTGCTTCTAAAGTTATACCAACAATGGTCCAGTTAAATTTGAAATAGCTTTACCTTTTTTTATGAAATTAACTATTGCAATAAATCCAAATTTATAAAGAAGGTTAGATTCCTATACTACTTCTTTGGTCTCAATTAACCTTTTATGGCGAGTATGAATTTCCATGTATAATTGAAACTTTTATATCCCTTAAATTTTTACTATCATTCAATATCTACATCTTCTAGCTAAATTTCAACTAACATATAAATTAGCTATTCCAACTTCCATAAATTTCGATTATCATACTATAGAAATTAAATTCCCTTAACCACATAAATAAAAGTTGATCCCCATCTATTAACATTATATCACGTTTGCATAAATTTATTCAATGGTCACTTTTAATTAATAACTATCCAATTTCCAATCCAAATGTAAATCTTCCACCTTTGAATTCTTATATTAAATGGAATTTAATATTTACTGATTCAACATTTATATGTTTCTAAAAATTAGCTCCAACCAAATGTGACAATTTACATTTCATTTCTATGCAATATATACTCATCTTATTCCATTTATTTGGTTACTGCATTGAAATCTATTTATTAACCAATACTAACGTTATTATCATTAAATAAAATTTGATTCCCCATTTCACCCTTCTATTCAAACCAAGTATCATGCTATGATAATATTTTACGTTGTTCACACTGAATATAATCAACCTTTTCATCGTTATCAATTAATCATACATTGATTGCACTAATTTAAGGAATTAATTGCCATTGATATCCGATTAAATTTAATAGGCCATATAAATAGGTAATATATATACGAATTAAATAAATTCAATATTTCCATTTCGTTTTTTCCTGTACTAAATTTATTACTAAGTGTATATACTCCACTTTATCAATATACCTGAAATTTCTACCTAGAATAAGGTTACGTTTCCATTGAAATTTACATTTACACCTTACGTTACAACATTAAATCAACTTGCTTAACATTTTATATGATTTCTATCATTTACTTCATAAATTAACTCATTCCACCTAAACCCTTATCTACAAAATAATTCAACATCAAATTTCACCACATACCAATTAACCTAATTATTTATTTATTAAGTCATCTCATTTAAATAATTTATCAAAGTGAAACGTTCATTCAAGGTACAGATTTATTACTTGCGTTACCGAATTCCTTAATTTATTCTAATTTCCGTTTTCATTCCTTTACTGCATTAAATTAATTTAATATTCCCATTTATTTCTCATATTAAATATATATACAGGTAAAGCCTTTTCACTACTTAAATTCATTTGAATTAGCTTCGAATTCTATAAGTAGGTTTAATACATATTATTTTCTACTAAATTCAATTACAACTTATTAAAGAAAAACGAATTAAAACCATGAAATAAATGAAATCTTCCCATTTGTTTTCTTATATTAATTTCTTAGCCTATAAATAACAATTTACAGCACTTAAATTTCTCGTCATTTTGTTCCAACTGGAAATTCTTATACTTAAATTCCCATGGTTTCATTTCACTTAGTCATTTGCTTCATTAAAAATCACAGATCTTAAATTTTTCTAAATTAAATTATTTAAATCCTATTAAAATGACTAAATTGAACTAACGAAAATTACGGGTCGTTACACTCTCCCCCACTCAAAACTTTTCGTCCCCGAAAAGGAAAAGGAAGGGAGAAGGAAGAATAAACAGTATATCTAATTTCAAATATTAACTTATAACAATAATTTACTAAATTAATTTCCTTTAATGAATTACACTTGTTTTATAATCATTATGTCTTTTAGTACTTGAATTATTAAAGTTGGAAAACAATTTCAAGAAAATTCTAAGTCCAAAATTTACGAAAAATTTTGGCAGAGTCTCCTTTGTACGGAGGGACTCTGGAGAAAATATAATATCCAGATATACGAATATATTACATATATATCCAAAATAAAATATCCCACACGGGAAAATATATAAATAGCGCTTTAATCGTAATCCGAAAACGTACCTATTTGTCGGGCAATACGCTTATTATTTTGGAACCAAAAGCAGTAGCAGTTGCTTCCAACACCTGTATTTACTTATATAATCTAAAAGTTAAATATCTATATTACAGTGAAATGTTTGGGTAGATTCAATCATTCATATCCAAATCAAATGCAACAACCATACATTTTAACAAACAGCATACACCACAAACAACAATCATTCAATCAACAACCATTAGTTGTTCGGGTTCAAATTCTGAAATTTTACGGAGTGAGAAATAACTATCAAGTGCATCCGTTACTCAACAGTCTTAGATGGAATAGAGATAGATTATTGTTCCTCCAACAACTCCAAAATTCCTTACCCAACAACCATACATCAACCAAACAATTCAAATCAACACCACAATAGCTTATTATACCTTTATTTCATGCTTCAGTGGTTTTATTTTCTTTCTTTCATTTATGGAGGGATTTCTTTGTTTCTTACAATTTTCATTTTCCATTTGTTACAAAATTTATTATATTGTATTCCAATTTATTGACTAAGGTTTATATCATCTATTTATACTACTTACCCTTTCTTATATAGTAAAATTTCCAATTTAACTTAAGTTTATACAATTAATTCTCATTTATAACAGCAAATTTATTGAATACCTTAATTACCTCAAGCTTCACTTGTAAGATTTCCCCTTACATTTTCTTACTAACATTGCAACTTTTATTATATGGTAAGTTATGTATGTTTAAGAATGCAAGTGAAAATTTACAAGTTTCTTCTCAATTCCTTTTTATTTATTAATGGTTCAATAAATATATATTCGTTTTATAAATTACAATTTCAACTTACCCTTAATTTCATTCCTTTATTTAATGTTTACGTTTTATTATATTTAATTACAGTAACCCTCTACTTACACTTAAATTATTAACCTTAAAACCTCCATTTTTATAAATAAAGGATCTTATTAATTCATTATCTAGGGTTTACAGACATTTATTTATATTACCTACTTTTTATTATATTACTAGTAGCATTTTAAAACATACTTAAGTTTATAACCCTACACATCAATCTTTATTAAAGAATTTCATTTTATTTACTTAAGTTAAAATCACCTATTAATAATACTCACCTTTAATTTGGGTAAAATTTCAATTTATCACTTAAGTTTATACCAATAAATTCTTATTATAACAGTAATTTATTGAATACTTCATTTTTCCTAAATTCCTACTTGTAAAATATTCAATTCCAGTTTCTCATTTAACACTTCAACTTTTATATTTGGGTAAGTTATTTATGTTAAGGAAATTGCAATTGAACTTATACAAGTTTAATCTTCATTCTTTTAATTAAATTTAATGTTTATTCATATTACCCTTTGTCTCATATGTATGCAAATTCCTCTTTATAGCTTTGCAGTTATTCTCTTATTTCAATTAGAGGTTTCAATTCATTTATTACTTAACTTTTATTTCACTAACAAATTTTAAACAATTAATTAACGGAAAAATTTAGAATTAAATACCGGGTTAAATTTCAATTTATTTCAAAATAATAGATAATTAATTTCTTGCAACTTTTATATCTCTAATTATATTTAGAACAATAAAAGAAAATTTTTAGAAAATTTCAAAATAAATCTGCAGTAGAATTTACTACAGTGGCCTTTTCCCTTCGAAACTCGAAAATGAAAGTCGATGATGCGGCCGTCATCACCGAATTTATTTTCCAGCGACAGAGAGGAAAGTACAGAATTTAATTCTTTTTCCAAAATCTTCTTTAAAACAATTCTTCCAATTTATACGAAATATTTATATAAGAAAATACTTATAAACCGAACCATTATTTTTCATAAACTCTTTGAAAGCAGATTTGGAAAAATCCCGGACTTAAGCTCTAAAATCTCCAAATTTGGTTTATTATAATTTCACTTAGCTTCAATTTATTACAAATATTCTTATTGCCTAACACCCAATCTATAGCAACCAAATATATATATATATATATATATATATATATATATATATCTTTATAAAATATCTTTATATATAGAAAATATAATAGGCAAAATTCTTTCATTCACCTATATTAAAAACAAATATTATGTCGGTCTGTCCTATTAAGTGTTTAGAAATCCCTATTGATGACATAGCGTCCTATGCATCAACCAGGATTTATAAATACAAAGCGGAACAGGTTAACACAATATAAAAAATCTTTTTATAACACTAACAAATACGCTCTCTCATATATATACGCTCAGCGACTCCCATAGGATATTTCTACCCTATTAACAAAGAGTCAAACCCCACAAAGCCAAGGTTTATCGCTAAACCAAAGCTCTGATACCAACTGTAACATCCCGCCTTTTTGCACACTTTAAACCGACACACGTGCCAATTCAAAGCATACGCAAGGGCGGATTGTTATGGGGTAAATAAGAAAAACAGAGAAGAATAAAAACAAAAACAGAATCTCACAGCGGAAGGATAAAATATAATAACAAATATACAGTTCATAAACAGTTTACAAAAGCTTGATTCTTCTTTTACAATAAATATCAGAGTTACACATACCAATACAAGCAATGCAGCGGAATAGAAAGAGTGTGGTGTAATACTATATATAAAATAATACTGATTCTTCGTCTTCGTCCTCCAAAGCTAAAATCTGCTATCCTGAAACGCTCGGACTGACCCGAGCGAATTTGAAAAGACAAAACACCCGAGTCAGACTAGAATATCTTATGTGAGTTAAATAAACAGAATATAAATATGAGTACAGTAACTCAAGAGATGTTCGGGATTTACATCTCCTAAGGATCCGTTAAATTATTTACTATGTAGTATATTGCGCTATTATAATAGTGTCTATTTATAAAATAAACTTACTTTTAAATAGCGTTAAGGCTTTACATTTTCCACCTTAACACGTAATAGTCCCAGTAGTCCGTCCAATATCATAGCCCCTCCTGATCGGGAAGCCACTAGAGGATACCACACGGGCTACGGGAGAAAACCAAACTCGTACAAGGCGCGATATGGTAGGTGACACGGCACAACTAGGCAATGCCAGGGTAGATATACCAATTGCTATCCAGGCTGGTGGAAACGCGTAGCCGCAGTTACCGCCCACCTCGGACTAACTCCCCAAAATCAAAATATAGAAGTGGCCACTGAATCAAATCCAAGTCAAATTATAATATCGAAGAGGAGCGTCCGATCAGAGGAATGACCTCATTGGCCTGAGAATCGCTCCTGTTTTAGCCACCTTATGCCAACTCACGGGAGTTGGGTCCACGTATTTACCTTACAGGAAACGTCGCCACCACCTACTTCATTCTGGAATCTCCACCGCATACACGGTTAGTCAAAGTGGTTTTCGGTATCGACAGAGAGTATGTCCATATCCGGTCCCGGTCTCTTTGCCAACCAATCGTTATTATAACACCACGGTCATTTAAAAATAGTTTATACTTTTAAAACCAGAATATAATCCATTTCAAACCGTAATATTACGATATCATTTCTTCTTTTAAAACCCAAAACAATATGATATCGTTTATCCCAAATAAAATTATTCCTTTCAAAAAAATTATGTCACTTTTTATTATTTAATATCCCATGTAACCAATATTCTGTTTGTAACTTTCAACATAATTCTTCGAAAATCCATAGCATTTTAAAACCATTATTTTCAAAACTAAATGGTTTGGATATTCAACGGTATGCGAATAAAAAAAAAGTTTAACTTTACTGTTGCTTTATAAAGAAATAAATTACATGGCTTTCCAAATATTTCTTCTTTTAAAGTTAAACCAAAATCCAAAATATTACTTCAAGTCGCAAAACCATTCCAATTTTATATATATTTATATCCATTTTGGAGCATTAATATTTCAACTAAAGTTGGATTTTTATCCTTTCAAAATCAATATTCTATTAATTAATCTTGACCATTCACATAAAATCCATAATTAATAAGACTTCAATTTCTAGTAAAATATATATATATATATTTCCAAATTCAATTTTTACTAGAATATTCATTTCTATTTATTTTGGGAAAATCCAATTACAAATATCATATCTTAAAATTTCCAACTTAACATTAAAACATAGGATATAAGTTATAAATCTCCATTTTCTAAATTTTCTTCCATTTTTAAATAAAGGAGTTTGTGCACCTTTTAATTTCAAAATTCTTAACTTTACATGTATATGAATACGGAAGAAAATATTTATACAGTATAAAATTTTAGATTATTATAAACCGTATTCCATCCAAACCATAGTAATCACATTTAAAATAGTTATATATATACCGCGGTGCCTGTATATAATTTTCTATCCTATGGTCAAGTGATACGGATATTTATCATTTCAATCCGCAATTTAAAAATAAACTGCGGTTGTATATCATTTCAAACCGCAATCCCGAAAGGAATGAAATATGCATGATAATTTGAAATTTAATGATATGCAATAAACATTCATTCATCAACACATCCATCATCCAATCGCAACCATCAACCAATATCAATCAATAACAATATATGTTTGGTAATATACAACAGGTAATAATTGGCAGTTTTATTTCAAATTATATTTATCAACTATTAATCTAACAATTTATATTCAGTGATAATTGACATAACTGTTAACTAGCAGTTCATATGCAAACAATAATTTCTAACAACCAATTAACACGTAATAAATCAATTAAATTAACAGTTAAATTCAATAAAATGCAATTCAACAGATATAAATGAAATAACATGCCAAAAGCTCATAAATAAATTTCTATTCATTTCTAAAATTTATTTAACAAACATAAAAGCTTCTAGTAGTTGTGAGTGGGTCAAAACATTCACCTTTTGAATTTAAATCGAATTCAAACCCGATTTAAACCCAAAAATTCGTCCATCTCAGAATTCGTCCAAACCAGCGTCATCGAGTCCGGAATTAAATTACGATCCTAACAAAAAAAATTTCGTGTGAATCCGACTTCGTATGAGAAAGTTATGTCGAAAAATGGAGATTGAATTCAAATTAAAAATAAAAGAAAACGACACACAAAACTCACCTAAACATATATGTGCCACGTCATCATCAAAGTAACGTGCAGCCCCCTCTCTCTCTCGCGTTCAGTAGCTCCCAAAACCCATGCGCCAGAACACGCAAGCAACCGTTGACCAAGCCCTTTGACCGTCCACTGCTCGCGCCACCAGCCACCAACCCTCGGCCGACCATCACCATCCAACTCGCCTTGAAGAGCCGCCTCCATCCCCCTAGGTCCGGTCACCCAGAACTTCCAGCCGCCGCCTAGCATATTTAAACCCTAATTGAATTTTGACTCCAATCCGACCGTTGAATTGCCAAACAAATTACATAGATGCGCTCCCCTCGGTTCCCTCTCCAAAACCCAGAAACAGAATCTCGATCCGATAAAGTTTAGTGCGACGATGATGAACGGTTTTGGGGCTGTTTGAATTTATTCTGGATGAACGACAGCTCCAATTGAAAAACGAATTTCACCAGTATTTTACGCGTATCGAATACTTCAACATATATTTTTTCTGGAATTTTCTGAAATTTTTGAGTTTTGACTTTTGATTTTGAACTGTGGATGGATCTGGAATTGGATCTGAGATGTATACATTTGGGGAAGAGAAAAGAGTGAAGAAATGAACGTACAGGAAATGAAAAAGAAAGGAGCTAGGGTTTATAGCTGTATATTTATAAATAGGCTAGAGGTAGGGTAGCTAGACTGGATACGCGAACGTGCGTGACAAACCATGGTCCAAAAAGCCCGCTATGCCTCCGGAGTCGGATTTGTTAAAACTATATATCCAAATAGGTGTTTTAAAATATTCTGAACGCGATGGAAAAAGTTTCGCGACCAAATTCGATCGTATGAAGAAGTTATGCTAAAAAAACAAAAATTTCACATTGATTTCAAAATGCGTAAATTTCAAGGCGTTTCGGGTCCGTACGATCAAACGACAAGTCCGATTGCTACGAAACTTGAAACATTATTATAATTCAACGTTACGGATCCGATGAAACTGGTTTCGTCGAAATCCGAGTCCGTGACAAAAATGGCTATTTTTAATATTTATTAAATAAATTAAATAAATCATAAAAACAAATTTTATTTTTCAACTTCTATTATTAGCCAGATTTCATTACTAAGATAATTCAATCAGTTCCAATTGATTTAACACGCTTGAATTTGAATTAAAATGTATAAGTATATTAATTTGCAGCGTTAATATCCGCACTTTCTTATTATTAGGAAATTTAAAATTTTATTCTAAAACCCAATTATTAAAACTTATACCCTTATACTCTCAACAAAAATCTAACTAAATAAATAATTGGATTTCCATTTCAACTCATTATCTTGATTGCAATTAGCCTTTTTACCATAATTAAATTCCAAATTATTAATAACCCTTATTTTTCTCAACTATTTATTAATTCCAATCCAATTGAATTCAACACTATAAATTTGATTAATTTATTATATTCACTTCCTTTCTATTATTCAAAGTTATTGTTGTAAATACGACGAATACTAACATTAGTTTAAGATTTCACTCAATGTTTACAAATTCCATTTCCATTTAATAACGTAATATTTTACGTTCAATTCTATTTCATTTGTCGTAAATACCACTTGTTGAATTAAATACTCAAATCATAAATAAATCTTGCTTCTAAAGTTATACCAACAATGGTCCAGTTAAATTTGAAATAGCTTTACCTTTTTTTTATGAAATTAACTATTGCAATAAATCCAAATTTATAAAGAAGGTTAGATTCCTATACTACTTCTTTGGTCTCAATTAACCTTTTATGGCGAGTATGAATTTCCATGTATAATTGAAACTTTTATATCCCTTAAATTTTTACTATCATTCAATATCTACATCTTCTAGCTAAATTTCAACTAACATATAAATTAGCTATTCCAACTTCCATAAATTTCGATTATCATACTATAGAAATTAAATTCCCTTAACCACATAAATAAAAGTTGATCCCCATCTATTAACATTATATCACGTTTGCATAAATTTATTCAATGGTCACTTTTAATTAATAACTATCCAATTTCCAATCCAAATGTAAATCTTCCACCTTTGAATTCTTATATTAAATGGAATTTAATATTTACTGATTCAACATTTATATGTTTCTAAAAATTAGCTCCAACCAAATGTGACAATTTACATTTCATTTCTATGCAATATATACTCATCTTATTCCATTTATTTGGTTACTGCATTGAAATCTATTTATTAACCAATACTAACGTTATTATCATTAAATAAAATTTGATTCCCCATTTCACCCTTCTATTCAAACCAAGTATCATGCTATGATAATATTTTACGTTGTTCACACTGAATATAATCAACCTTTTCATCGTTATCAATTAATCATACATTGATTGCACTAATTTAAGGAATTAATTGCCATTGATATCCGATTAAATTTAATAGGCCATATAAATAGGTAATATATATACGAATTAAATAAATTCAATATTTCCATTTCGTTTTTTCCTGTACTAAATTTATTACTAAGTGTATATACTCCACTTTATCAATATACCTGAAATTTCTACCTAGAATAAGGTTACGTTTCCATTGAAATTTACATTTACACCTTACGTTACAACATTAAATCAACTTGCTTAACATTTTATATGATTTCTATCATTTACTTCATAAATTAACTCATTCCACCTAAACCCTTATCTACAAAATAATTCAACATCAAATTTCACCACATACCAATTAACCTAATTATTTATTTATTAAGTCATCTCATTTAAATAATTTATCAAAGTGAAACGTTCATTCAAGGTACAGATTTATTACTTGCGTTACCGAATTCCTTAATTTATTCTAATTTCCGTTTTCATTCCTTTACTGCATTAAATTAATTTAATATTCCCATTTATTTCTCATATTAAATATATATACAGGTAAAGCCTTTTCACTACTTAAATTCATTTGAATTAGCTTCGAATTCTATAAGTAGGTTTAATACATATTATTTTCTACTAAATTCAATTACAACTTATTAAAGAAAAACGAATTAAAACCATGAAATAAATGAAATCTTCCCATTTGTTTTCTTATATTAATTTCTTAGCCTATAAATAACAATTTACAGCACTTAAATTTCTCGTCATTTTGTTCCAACTGGAAATTCTTATACTTAAATTCCCATGGTTTCATTTCACTTAGTCATTTGCTTCATTAAAAATCACAGATCTTAAATTTTTCTAAATTAAATTATTTAAATCCTATTAAAATGACTAAATTGAACTAACGAAAATTACGGGTCGTTACACACTATATCAACCATAGTGTACCCATATCTAGATAACTCCTCAAACCTTGTTGCATAATCCAATGCAGTAATGTCTCCTTGCACTAACTTAGCAAACTTCCTTAGCAAAGTCGCCTTGGCAATTTCAAACATAAACCTCTCCTCGAACCTCCTACTGAACTCAGTCCAAGTCAAATTCTCCTCTAGCACTCCAGCAGTAACACTATTCCACCAGTATAATGCAGCTCCTTGCAACTTCCTGGATGCTAGTCTCCTTCCCTACTTTTTTTTATTCTAAATCAACAAAAAACCTTTCACAATGCAGCAGCCAATTATCCACCTCGATAGCAACCTCAATTTTAATGAATGGATTGCCTCCAAGTCTTATATAATCTCTACTGAAAAAAGCATAATCATTGACAGCTGTAACTTTAGGATTTTCCTCTCTGGCATTTGCCCCAACTAATCCAGCTGTAACTCCTGCTTGTATCATGTTAACAAAGAACTGATACATAGTTCCCATATCCATCGGTGGTGTTCCAGCATCTATATTAGCAGCTGTTTGTCGACCCAGATTCCTCCTTGTATTAGGCCTGACATTTCCATTGGTTATGGTGCTTCCTCCAATGAGATTCATTGTTCCGTTTTCTCCCTCCATATCTTACTTTCCTTAAATCTGCATTAGAACCTTAGTAAGACAAGGAAAAAATCTAAGAGAGATGGGAATAGGGACAAGGTATATATACTATTATCCTGCGTCTTGGAAAAGCCGTGATATCATCGATTTGGCTAGGAACGGATGTCAACAGCCTGAGGAACCAATTACGTACAATACTATAGACGATGGTTGGGCAGATTTGAACGAGGACCCAATCGAAGCATAACATGAAGTAACTAGCAATGGCACCGTGAAGTTATATTTCAAATTTGGAGTTGATTGGAGTTGAAATACATAAGTCACGATGATGCAGGAATTTGTATGGATCAACGAAGAACGATCCATGTAATAGTTCAAGTCATCAAAGAACATTCAATGTCTTGAAATCCACGAAGCCAATTCATGTGAAACTTTTAGAGCATCAATGAAACAAGGAGAAGAGCCTATGAAAACGATTGCATATTAAAGGGTGAAGGAGGCAAGATGACCGATTTTTTATGACCGATCATTCTTACTGATCCATCCTAACGATCAGCATAGTTCAATGTACACTCTAACTTCAACCAAGATCGACCCATTTCTCACAATCCACAACTCAAAATGATCATATATTTTAGGAGAAATCTCAAAAAGCATGTGGGACCCCTTAAGAACGATCACACCATGATTGGAGCTAAGAAAAAGGATAGGCCAACATTAGGCCGATCGATCCTAATCTTTGAGTTAGCATAGCCGATCGATATGATGGGCCCATCTAGACCAAGAGATCCTTCTTGCAAAGTTTCGACCCAAACCATGCACTTCTTCTCCTATAAATATAGCCTGCATAGCTTTAGAAAGAGGATCCTTCTTTTGGCTACGAAGGCTCGGCCATTTTCATTCTTCATTTTTGTACTAATGGATCTCGGCTGATCCAAACGTTCTGGTAGTGATAACCAAATTGAAGATTAGTAAAAATATAAAGTGGATGTAGGCCAAGATTACCGAGCCATTATAAAAATATGTGTTCATTTACTTTTGCTGCTATGTTTTGATTTTAATCTTCATTTAATCTCTAATAGATTCTATAGGGTGTTGATGCCCATTTTTGGCGTTAACATTTTGGTGCTTTCATTGAGAAATGAATTCACAGCTTTATTGGATCTCATCTTCAACTTGTGGATTTTCATGTTCACGAGATAAATCCAGCTTTCGATCATCAAATTTCCTATTCTACTTAGATTTGAAAGAGATCTGCGAGGAAACTATTAGCCATGGCCAGAGGAGCCAATTCTACTTCCACTGGAGAAGAAGGAAATCATGATATTAGTGATTTATTAGTCATGTGTTTGATCAATGCATACTTTTCATGTTATGAAACATCTATAACCAATCATTTTTTCTGACCGATTGTTCCATAGGATCATTCCTCTACAATCATTCCATACGATCGTTTTTTCTACTAACGTTCCAACATGATTTGTAGGATCTTTACTTTGATCGATCATTTTTATGTACGATCGTTATTTTGACCGATCGTTTCAACACTCTATAGAATTAAACCGATCGTTTCCACACTCTGCAGAGTTACACCAATCGTTTCTACACTCTATGGGTTTTCGCGGATCATTTCTATACCAACTGTTCCTATACGATTGCTTCACAAGACCGATCGCTTTTTTACCGATTGTTCCATATGATCGTTCTTGTGCGATCGTTCCACTGCTACATGTTTTCGTACGATCGTTCTTTATACAATCATTTTCCAACCGATCATTCTATCTACTAACTATCATACCCACATGATCGTTTCCATCCAATCTTCGCAGAAGATTGTTCCATTGATTGATTTCAATCGATCATTTTCATTACACCGGCCGTTTTTCAAAAAAAATCTTTTTAAGGTACGATCCAAATTTTAAGAAAAAGGATCTAATTTTTTTTCTCAAAACTCAACTTAAAGGCAGTGAAATATATCCAATTCCCTTACGTCCTATGACTGACTGGGCCATAAAGGATTAAGCGATAGCTTTTGAATTGCAACCAAGGAACGGACAAGCAACTGCTACTCAAACGATACTCCCAAAGGTTGGAGAACATATGTGAGGCGACTCTAAGAAAACCCAAGAAACTTTGGCCCAAATCCAAACTCAGGTAAAACCAAAATTTTCTCCAAGCAAACCAATAGCTGACTCTAAGAAAATAGCGTATTTTCTTGGGTCCAACTCCAAGTAACTCACCACTAATTCATTAATGTTGGTCCATCTGGCTTTACTCATATCTCGGGCATGCATACATCATTCATAAGCATAAAAAGTAGCTAAAACTTGAAAAACGAACTAAATTTACGATGATCGAAGCATCTCCCCCAATCGAAGCCTATTCTTTGAAGTCGTTCAGTGTGTAGAATATCCGAGGAGATTCAATGTATCAATCATATCGGTTTACTCTAGAAAAACCAAACCTGGACTACATCTCATGAAATTCGAGTGCCATTTGAATTCCGCCAGAGCAATATGTGCCATCGAATGCAGACGCTTTCCTACATTCCTTGAAGGTGTATCGATCATGCGATTTATGTGATTATAGCCCAAATCCATCTCCTCATTAAATCAACCAGACAAGACGTTTGTTGAGCAGTTTAGAATGCATGCGACTCACAACAATGATGTGATGTCTTTATCCAATTTATTCCAGATGATATGTCATACTAATTGCATTGATGAGGGGAATCGACCCCCAGATAGATTTTGGAAGCTAGTTAGCTTGAGTGCCTCCTACAACCTTGGATCGTTTTTGTTACAAAGTGAATTAGGACCTAAGCAAGGAGGAGGTAGAATAGACTAGGAGAAAGAACAATACATGCCCGTCGGCTAAGGACTATGATTCCAAGAGATGACCTAGGAACTCAAATTTTGACTCATAAACTCCTTTGAACAATTCAATTGATAATGTCTACTTAAAGACTCATAACTTAGAATAGTACTGAAAACCAGCCTCGAGAGTGTTAATCGAAGCCCAAAGAAAACCACAGGAATGTTCTATTTTCCAAGATGCACATGGTCCAAACATTAGCGATTACAAACACCTCCGAGATGTGATTGAAAAGTTGATTCAAAAAAGAAAGCTTCAACAATATATGCATGCCTTTTAGAATGGCAGGCAGGGAACATTCGATGCCTGTCAATAAAGAACACTGATTATCAATTGGACCGCTGACGGTCGACATCCTGCTGAAAGAAGCTAGGGGAAAAGTGGAATAGAAAGTACATGATGCTACTTCTCTTATCAATGAGATTTATTTTGATCTTCTTTGAATTATTTAATTTTAATTTCAACTACGTTATGAACTACGACCAACTTGAATTAAACTACTTGCATACGATGCAGGTAATCAAGTACCTAGAGGTAGGAGCCAACCAATCTCCGCAGACCATGATCGAACCTTTGGAGTTTCGTCAAGACAAACATGATTCAACTGCTCATCCTCTACCATATGCCCTTGACTTAGGGCCAAAGAATCGAAATGGAAAAGCCCGACAAGATCGGGATCCAGCAAAAAGTGGACACGACTGATCGTCTACTCATCAACTTTCGCGCCTGACTTGGAGACCAAAGAAAGACATAGAGTGGATGCAACCCAACCATCCACTTCCCAGCTCATACTTGGAGTTTGCCAAAATACTTATGCCTCTCTCGAAGCTCATAATAACCAAGGTCCAATTAAAGTGGATGCGATTTGACCATCCACACATTAATTCCTGCCCTGAACGTAAGAGGCAATTCAAAAGCTCAACTTAAAGTAGGCGTGAATGAATGCCCACTCATCAACCACTTCCATTAACACGTGGACATGACTATAGCTTGAGGAGGATGTGACTTGATCGTCCACTCGACAACTCTCTTTTTTGCAGGAGGAGTACTAAGAAAATTGGACGAGAGCTGACTACCCAACACAAGCATGGACGTGATCTAGCCATCCATCACTTACTCCCTTCCACGATTTGATTATAGGATCTACAATCACCAAATGGACATGAATTGGCTATCCATTTGTCAAATTTTGTCCTTGATGCTGGGGCAAAATTCCATTCCATGGATGAACGTGATTCGATCGTTCATCCGACAATTCTTACCTCGACTTGACAACTAGAGTATAAATCAAAAATGGGTGTGACTAACCACCCATTGACTAACTTTGGTCCACAGAGTGCGGACCGGAGTATAAACACCAAAAAGATGGATGTGATACGACCGTCCATCGACCAACTTGGTCCCCAAAGCGTGGACTGGAGTATAAACATCAAACGGGTGTGACTGACCACACCTCGACCAAATTTGGTCCCCAGAGTGTGGATTGGAGTATAAACATCAAACGGGTGTGACTGACCACCATTGACCAACTCTGGTCCCCAAAGCGCGGACTAGAGTATAAACATGGAACGGGTGTGACTGACCACCCATCGACCAACTCTGGACCCCAGAGCATGGACTAGAGTATAAACATCAAACGAGTGTTACTGACCACCCATCGACCAAATCTGGTCCTAGAGCGTGGACTGGAGTACAAACATCAAACGTGTGTGACTGAACACCCATCGACCAACTCAGATCCTAGAGCGTGGACTGGAGTATAAATATCAAACAGATGTCACTAACCACCCATCAACCAACTCTAGTCCCCAGAGCATGGACTGGAGTATAAACATCAAATGGGTGTGCTGACCACCCATCGAAAAACTCTGGTCCTCAAAGTGTGGACTAGAATATAAACATGATTCGGGCATGAACCGACCACCCACGAGACAACTCTAAGTCCCCAGAGTGTGGATTGGAGTATAAACATGATTCGGGCATGAACCGACTGCCCATGAAATAACACTAAGTCCCCAGAGCGTGGACTGACATGAACATAAATCGAGCATGAGCCGACCGCTCATAAAATAACTCTAAGTCCTAGTACAAACAAGAACGAAAACTACTAAAAGCTGAATACGATAGATCATTATAGTTCCGCCTTGGTGTTCCTTACGAAGGCAATGACTACAAGGAGGTCTCATTACAAAACTAATCAAAATGATGTCCAAAGTTATGGGCGACTGAAAATATCATGCCGTTGGGTCGACGGTCAATACCGATCCTCACTAAACACAAACGGATGTGACTCGAACATCCTTCGAAAAACTTTGATCACCGAAGTGCGAATAGAAGAATAAATCACTGATGAGTGTGAGTTGACCATTCATTCTCCAACACCCTCCTTTGGTTCATTAGGAGCAGTATAGAACTAGATGAGAATGACCCGACTATACCTGAGCTAACTCTGTCCCCATACCTGATAGGATAGTATGAATCAAAACGGACGTGACTGACAATCCAGCTCTGAATGAATGTGATGCAAAATTCATTCGTTGACTTTTGCCATGATCCGACTAGAAGAGCAATACGAAACGGACGTGACTCAACATTCTGCACACTGATCCTTGGCCTTGGTCCTGTAGGGAGAGTATCAACCAGTGATTGAATGTGACTTAACTATCCATTCTTCATGTCCTCATGCGGAGTCTTGAAACATTAGCGCTAAAAGTGGACTTGATTGACCGTCCAGTACCCAAATCATGCCTGAAATCCAACCAGGCATCGAATTATACCACTTGAAATGGGAAAACCAAAATACAATCTAGGATAGCGAGACTTAGCCTTCCATCAACTAATTCAATTCCGTGATTCAACAGGAAAGCGTATAAAGCTAAAGTGGACATGGCTTGCCTTCTTATCAATGTAAAGAGATATAGAAATGTAGACTACTTGTCCTACTCATCAACATATGCCCCAGACTTGGGGGCAAGAGAGAAAAACAAGATAAATATGAACCGACCATTGATTGATCAACTTCAAGTCTTTGGACCTTAGGTGGGAGTATGAACATTAATAAGACGAGACTCGACCGTCCGTGTAGTATATTTATCAACCCATGACCGAGGGAGAAGTGTATTCGTTTAAGGAATGACTGTGATATCTCAACACCGCGATTCATATCCAGTGTTTACAATGACTTGAGGCCACGACCGTATGAAGGCTTTGAGATGGATTAATCAGATTAACGTTCAATTCAAGGAGCAATGAGTCATAAGTGCATAAAATGAAAAATATCATATCTCGGATATTTGAACAAGTTAATGCAAAAATCGTACGTAAGAACAAAAGAATTCTTATTTATATGAAACTAGTTTTACATCGCACAAATCTACTCAAAATGCAAGACAAAAGTCGAGGGTCGCGCCCAAATAAATACAACCTAAAAAAGAAAAATGATCATATGAACTATTTTCATGTTCGAAGATTACTTCTTGGATTTTCTATCCTTCTTTTGTTTCTTTGGATTGGCTCCCTTTGAACTACCGCTTGACCCCCTCTTTGACCCTTTTCCACCTCGACTTTTCTTTGAAGGAGTCTCCTCGGTTGTATGAATCAGGGCGGTATTATCTTTGGAAGTAGGAGGTATGGAGGCATTCTCGGCATCAGAAGCAGGAGGAACATCGTCCAGAGGAATCATCCCTCCAAGAGGGTCTGAAGTGGGAAGGAATTGGTTCATCTGAGACTGAATCAATAGGCTCACCCTTTATCATCCTTTTTGACAGCTCCTCTCGCTCAATCCGCTCTTTTATACTGAGCTCACAAGTGGGATTGGATGAACTTGTATAAAAACTTCCTTATCAAAGGGGATTTCATAGTGCGGGTCGTTTCCCTCCTTAAATAATTCCTCTATGAATTGCTCATCAATAACAAAGGTATCTTCTTGAGTGCTATGAGTGGCGTATGAAGTCGTAACTTAAACAGATTCTGCTTTAGCCGTTTGCGACTCCAACTGAGCCTCTTGTAAAGGGGGAATAGCAGTGCCTAATGGATCCGAAGATGATAAAAGATAAGCGAAAAGATTAGAAATATCAATTGATAGCACCCTAACATTGTGAAAGTCGGAAAGATCGACGGAATACCTTCTTCGGTATGACTTCCAGGTTGAGCCAGAGCATCTTCAGAACTATGCTTGAGAATTAGATATAAATGTGGATTGTCCGGATCATATCTGGGAATAGTTGAAGAGGTTGCCGTAGAGCTAGGCATGACTTCGGACACCGGAGGCAACTCATCTGTAATATCAGGTGTGCCGTCCCGGATCCTTCACCCGCTTCATGTAAAGGAGCAACCATAGACTATTTCTAGAGAGAAACTTGAATGTCATGAAGTATTTTGGGTTCATCGCCTAATAACCCTTTAGTTTCAAGTTTAGGTACATCAACATCCTTTGAGCCATGACGTTTTTTCTCTTCCTAAAAAAGAAATTCCCACGCATGATGGAGCTTGCAGGGATAGTCTTCGCTAGGGCACATCAATTTCCTATGCTTGAAAACCTTGGCGTTGTATAGAACAAGAAGCGGGTCAAGGTCGTTCATTATCTCTTTTCTAACCTTTTCTTTGGTAGCTTCCCTTTCACGTTGAATGAGCACGTCGACATTTTTGGGCTTTTCAATAGTCGTATCTCTCTTGAGCCTAGAACGAACCAACTCTTTGCAAGAATCCTAAGAAATGTTTTGAGCATCATCTTTTTCTTTGTTTGCATACTCAAGCTTGGCCTTGAAATTGACTATTTCTTTCAAAGCTACAGACTCATTATTCCGAACCGCATCTCGCTCAAGCGCTATCTCTTGGTTTTGGTGATGGAATACTTCGACCGTACCGAGATGGATGGATTTCATCTTTTCCGTTAATTTCATAGCAGCGTTAGCTTTTCCTTCAGCTTCTAATAAGGCGGTTCTAGAGGCTTCCAGCTCATTTTTCAAAGTGTCGGCAATTCTTTTGTCCTGTGCCTCTTGGCATTTTAGCTTTTCGATCTCTACCGTGCACTCAAAAGGAACTTTTGACATTTTTACCACTACTTTCATCCATTCTTGATGTTGCATATGAATGTCAGTGACACAATCGGTGGTCCTCTTCTGAACATGATTCAGAACCCTTTTTAAGTTAGGAGGAAAATAGAATCCTTCAAAGCATAAATTCAGAAATTCTTCATGAAGCTGCGCAATATGAGCAGTTGGATCGATTGTAGGATCTTCAGTAGCAGCTTCAATTTCGGTACTTCTTTGCCATGCTTGTGGGCAGTAGTGTATTCGCCATGGCGACAGCGTTCGCTCAGCTACTGAGAATGAGATGGAGCCGAGGGTTGTGGAGGCGTTGGAGTTGTAGTCGGATCGCAAAGGGGATTAAAGGGTTGGACCCTACGGTCAACTAGTCTTTCAGGACCTTTTGGAGGAGGAGATCTCGATCTATGTTTATTCTGAGCTAGCCTGTCCCTATCGTCTCTTCCTTGATAACCCCGATTGTGGCGGGACGATAGCTAGAATCATAGTAATCTCGACTACCATGATAGGAGCCAAAATGTGAACCCGAAATGACTAATGATCAATATCTCGGAGAGAATCAAACATGTTCCTCTTCCTCGCCATCATTTCTGCAAAGGAAAATAGATATCAATCAACTTTGGGCATTAGATAGTACAAGTCAAGTACAGTGCAGGGTTGGATAGTGCAAGTGAGTATAAGTGTCCTAGTGTAACCCCCCGGTAGACCAGGTGTAGGAGCTTTGCTCATTAGTGAAACCTCTCCTCGGGAAGTAGGGATCACCGAGCCGATTCTTATGGGGGACTATGATCCTCTAATGCTCACATCAGTAAAATGGAAGGCATAGTGATCAGGTGGAATTGGTAGATCTGAAAATGGGTCTAGTGGTAAACTCAAATGCTCTAACGGTTGGGAGGAAATTCATCTTCAACGGTCTTTTGGGCCATCGACGACTAGGACTGATCGGAGAGGTGACTTCTTGAAAGCTATGTACGAATGTTTTAATTTTTCTCTTATCCGCAACTAGGGGTTGTGAGACTTGCAAGGATCCTACATCGGCCATAGGATCATATTTATCACCATTATGACCAAATGCATCGTCACCATTCCCTTTGGCATCAGTATCAGCAAACTCTTGGGTACTCTGACTTGGGGCACCATAGGGCCGGATTGACTAGATCTTTTAACAATTGCAACCCATTATCTTATCCCCGCCATCTGGGTAGTTTTAGTTAGCCCTACGCTGAGGCCCTCCTACATCTAACCAAAAGCGACGAGGCGTTGGTCCCTAGCAAATATTCAATATTCTGATCCTCAAGTGGAGCATTCTTCAGAATTGAGACCGCCTCTTCATAAATATCACCGCTAAGCCGAGCAACGACACCTGTAAATGTTTAACATTGTTAGAATGGCTACCTAAATTTTATTTTCCTATGTTATCATAAAATTGGTGGGTAGCACTTACGTTTGTATAGCCATTATCGAGCGAAGCCGAGCGGTCTGCGAATAAAGAACCATTCGCTCTTAAATGCACTTAGTTTGTTCCACATGTCGGTTAGAATTCAGCACCTCTTTGCTGACTCAGGAAATGTGAATGAGAGACTTTCTATCTGCCATTTAAGGGTAAAAATAAATCGAATATCTTTAATAGTGGAAGGATGGTGCAGAAACTCCATAAATACCATATAAGTACGATAAAGGAGCGTGTAACCATTCGGATGGAGTTGCGTTGGAGTTATCCTTAAGTAATGTAGGATTTCCTAAATATATGAGTTGAAAGTAGGATGCATCTTGCCCAGCACATAAACTTGTTACATGTTGTATACCCTTCAGGAGGTCTGTGAGCCCTACAATGCCACGATGGGACCAACGTGTCATCGTAAGGAATTCCATGCCTTATGAAAATTATTTGGAGAACATCTTCTTTAATTTTTGAAGCTACCAAATCAGGGGGATTTTCAAGGATAACTGCATGCTCTAGAGTACCGGGCGTAGGATCGATAACCTATAGTAGAAAGACAGGGACGTTTTAAGAAAGATCAAGCTGAGAACCCGGATCTTTCGGCTGTTCTAAATCATAATTGGATGGCAGACAACCGGACTCAGTTGCCGAACTAGACTCTACATCAAAATTATTCTTCTAGGAAGATGATCCAGTTGGCATAGTCATTGAGCGCCCGAAACATCTAAATCCCATTGCTATTAAATTTAGTAAAATCATAATTATAAGAAATAACATGTACCCCCCAATGCATACTAAGTGCTAATGTAGTGCGATAAAGTGCTGTTTAGTATAGTAATAAGCTGTACAAACCTGAAGAAAGAAAAGGCAACAAGATTTAAAAAGTTTGGCCAAAGAGACCGTCATTCCTGACCGTCTCAACTTTCTCCACGAGTTATCAAGAAACGATGCAGCTTGAGTTTTCATGAACGATCGTTAGCCAATAAAAGTTTAGTTTTTGTTTAATTTACAGATGAGTCTTAACATGATAGTTAAAGGCATTAGTTCGTGTCATTTGTTCTAAGGCAATTTGCTACCAATCATGAAGTTCATATCAGCAAGTCATACACAAGTCTTAATGTTTGCCCAAGTATGCAAGACTAAAGCTCATTACCTAGTTCAAGTTTTCGTATTTTTGTTCCATTTTATCAAAAGGAGAAGGAGTGGTTCATGTAGGGTTTAGATCGATCGTTCATGCATAATTTTATAAGCTGATCGTTCTAATATTATGCTATAGCCGATCATTTCCCCAAGACAGCACTGGATGATCGTTCACCATCAATATTCCCCACCAATCATTCTTATGAGGCTATAACTCCAAGCCATAACCGATCATTTGTTAGCAATTGTTAAGCTTCAATGTCCTAGAATTACGTCGATCTTCCAAGAGAAGACATGGACGATCGATCATGCGGCATCTTCACAATCCAAAGCACCATGCCTAACAATGAATGATCGGCTAAAGACACGGCTCGCTACTCTCTAACCACTCAATGTCCATTACACAATGATCATAAGGAGAGAGAAAGGAAGGCGGTGGTCCCTTAGATGAATCGAATCGCTAGGTTTTGAGGTTTAAATCTTAAAATTATAAAGCGAATGTGGAATTCATGCTACCTAAATTTGAATCTGAATAGGAGAATGTCAAGATGATTAGAAAAGTGACAAATTTGCTGTGTTTGATGAAAGATCGGCATGAAGGAGTGGAAGAACTCACTTAGTCTTTGCTTCAAAAGGGAGGGATAAAGTAGAGTGAAGGAGAACAAAAAAGTATAGGAGCTTATATAGGAGAGAGATATGCCGATCGTTTTCGGCCAAAAACTCAATGCCGTTCATTTTCGGTCCAAGCTTTATGCCGATCGATCCATCTCCAAGCTTTATGCCAACCGATCCATCTCCAACCTTTATGCCGATCGATCCGTCTCCATGCTTTATGCCGACCGACTCATCTCTATGCTTTATGTTGACCGATCCATATCCAAGCTTTATGCCGACAGATCCATCTCCAAATTTTATGCCGACCGATCCATTTCAAATCCATATGACGATCATTCCATTAACTAGCACGTACCAATCGATTCCATGATCGTGAGTGGATTCAAATTTTTTTTTTAAACAAAGGAAAGATATATAAAAATAAAAAATGAATGATGAAATGACCAAAGGAAACTGTTTATAAAAGTTATCGCGGTTAACTTGACAACGGCTCATGAACGTATAATCGTGATCGAGAGTTAGGTGCATACACGTAACGTGTGAGTATACGTTTTGAAATTTAATTCTCTAAAATCAGTAAAGAAAACTGACAGAGATGTTACATGGAGCTGACTAGAGGAAAACATAAGATAAGTTGCTAAAGCTTGAAAATCGCTTGGGTAAAAACAATATGACAGTTAACAAGCAGTGAACCCATGTTTGTGTTATTGGAAATCGAGCAATCATCACGACGGATAGGGAAAATACGACCCTCGACAAGAAAATAGCTCAATGAAAAGATAACGACTGTTCGACGAACAAGACGGGTTTCTTTCTGACAATTCTAGCTTTAGACGTTTCAAAGCACGTCATGTTCAAAACAAGACGTACTTTATGGGGCAAATGTTAGCTCGCCTTCTGGCAAAGCCATGATATCATCGATTTGGCTAGGAACGAATGAATAATAGCCTTAGACACTAATTACGTACAGTATTATAGACGATGGTCGGACAGATTTGAACAAGGACCCAATCAAAGCGTAGTTAGCATGAAGTAACTAGCATGACCCCCATGAAGTTATATTTCAAATTTGGAGTTGAAATGCACAAGTCACGGATGAGGTAAGGATTTATATGGATCGATCAAGAACGATCTATGAAACAGTTTAAGTCATAAAATAATATTCAATATCTTGAAATCCATGAAGCTAATTCATGTGAAACTTTTAAAGCATTAATGAAATAAGGAGGAGAGCTTATGAAAACGTTCGCGTATTGAAAGGTGAAGGAGGGAGGATGACCATTCTTTATGACCGATCATTCTTACTGATCCGTCCTAACAATCGGCATAGTTCAGCGTACATTCCAACTTCAACCAAGATCGAACAATATCTCACAATCCATAACTCAGAATGATCCCATATTTAGGAGCAATCTCAAGAGGCATGTGGGACCCTTCAAAAAAGATCGCACCATGATTGGAGTCGAGGAAAAGAATTGGCCAACATTAGGCTGATCGATCCTAATCTTCGAGTTAGCATGGCCGATCGATATAATGGGCCCATATGACCTAGAGAGCCTTCTGCAAAGTTTCAACCCAAACCATGCACGTCTCTCCTATAAATACAACCTGCATAGCTTCAGAAAGGGGATCCTTCCTTCAGCTACGGAGGCTCAGCCATTTTCATTCTTCATTTTTATACTAACAGATCCCAGATGATCCAAACATTTTTGTAATGATAATCAAATGGAAGATCAATAAAAATATGAAGTGGATGTAGGCCAAGATTGCTGAGTCGCTATAAAAATCTGTGTATTCATTTACTTTTGCTGCTTTGTTTTAAATTTAATCTTCATTTAATCTCTAATAGATTCTATTGGGAGTTGATGCCCTTTTTGGCGTCGACATATACTTATATATAGCAAATATAAGTACGTTGCTATAACGTTATCCCTTACCTGAACTTATTTTCTGATCCATTTGGATTATGTTTTCAAAATCTTTTAATCTTTTAAATTTTACATAAACCTATACTCCGATACCAAGTTGTAACATTCCCCTTTTTAGGCCTGAAACTTACCACAACAGATACTGCGGTCATCTATAATATTAATTTTCGGTGACAAAATGCAATAAGTTAATTGTATCAATAACATGAGAAGCATAAGAATTTTAAATTTTCTTGAAAACAATTTCATAAGAACTTTTATATTTCATTTCAAAGATATTATTTATATTCATTACATAATCCCAAACGTTGCCCAGTTTAGATAATATATAATTGCTATAAAATACTCCAAGAGCGATATATGAAGATGTCCTTTGGTTGATCAGAGTTTACTACTAGACAGTTATAGCATCTAACCATACATACATTCAAACAGAATAAAAATTGAATACAGTATATATACACATAACTAGATCTATCTCCTACATATCTTCGGAAGCTTTATTCATCCAACCTAAATAACCTGTAAACCTTACTCTCAAACTACTCAATTGAGTACCCGAGAGCAAAACGGGGGAAAAAATTTTGGGTTGAACAAAAAGTCTGGTGTGAATAATAATATGCCATCTTAGTAAATGAATATCTAATGAGACCATGTCGCTGAATGAAACGGGGTTTCCCCTCACAAGTATCCTATAAAATACGTCTTTCATAAATTAAGCACTTGTAACCACAATGGTTAAACTAGACAATATAAACAATCATATGCATACATGTAACCTGAGTAATCATGACCAATCTATCTAAACAAGTGGACTATTTGTCCCAACATCATAGTTTTATCAGCGTAACTACAAACCTATATGGCTGACTCGGGCCTACCAGATATAAAAAACTTTTTTAACTTGCTATTTGAAGAGAGCTAGATGGTCTATCTAAAACATACTATTTCTAGGATTACACTAATCCTAATGGTTTTGCAGGCCAACCAGTAAACCAACTCCTCTTTGTATATTCATTTCTATGCGTAAACCTACTTTTAGTATTACCTATAAAAAAGCCCTAAACACTAGAATTTTGAACTAATAATAACCAAGGTCTAATAGCTGAAGTATAGGGTGCAACCCTACACCAGTCTTATTTGGTTTTCTAATCTATGAGTCAATTCAACCTATAACAATTTATCTAAATATGATAAGAACCATAGTTATCTAGTAAAACTTTAGGCTAAATACCCTTTTATATTCCTTGGAGACAATATCTTTATAAATGATTTAACCCTTGAAATAATATTTAAAACAAAGAAGATTATAGCCCTTTACTTTACATAAAACATTTATTCTAAATATGTGCTTTATAAAATAATATTGATGAATGTCATTTCACTTAGTCGTACCCCAAAACTATAGGCTACAAAGCTAAAACCATAAAACTCTTATTGCCGACATGGATTATCGTACCCCTTTACACTGATAATTATTTTAAAGCCTTTGATCCATAAAGTATAAGGCTGTAGACCTAAAACTGTTTATATCATCTATATAGGTTGCCGACTATAAGCGGCGTCATTTTTGATTTGCATAGGATAAAACTTTAAAACTTAGCGTCATAGGAATGGCGACATTGGTGACTGGCGGCATCAATGTCTTAAAGAAAACTGCAGCCTCATTATAACCGTTATAAAACAAGTGGCATTATTGCCTTAAAAAATACGGCATCACTAGGGCCTAGGGTGATAATGCATGGCGTCTGTTGAATATGAGATTATATGATTTTTGTTTGATGATAATAAACATATATATTCATTTAAATATATTTGTTAATGTACTATTTTATTTTTCACAGATTAAATAAATATTTGCTGAATAAAATTAAATAACATAGAATTTGAATTCAAACAGAAATTTTATTCAAACAAATATTTATTACAATTTTGAATAGTACAAATTCAAACTCTCACTATACATATACAACTTTGATTACAATACAAATTCAATTACATCACAATCTCACTTTTACACCTGACCTCACTACATATCACTCATTCACTCAACTCGTATTTTATCTTCAACTTTATTCCAATGTGAATCCGGCATATGAGAAATCTGCAAAAATATACATTGACGCAGTAGAATTGAAAAGGAAATATTTTTGCAGTATTAAACAAAATGTGGTTTTTGAAAATAATATTTGCCTCAGTTATTTGGGTTGTTCAACATCATTTAATTTTCAATTCATCATACACGAACAGCTTTTGACATCAAGTCACTTTATCACTGTATATGCCACAAGGCCGTGCACACCGATATTTACACTTGATAAATTTACAGGGACAAGTGAGCACAGGTCAAATCCAATATACCGGATTTAACTCAAGTGCAATAAAATAATGTCACAACTTTCAGCTCAAGGTCAAATCCAAGCTACAAGCTGAATTCAACTCAAGTGTAATGCACAGTCCAACTAAAAGTCAAAATTCTCACAAAAGACTGCTCAATTCAAGAAGGCATCAAACCACAAACAAAATGCAAAGGTCAAGTCACTGCTATCATGACTCAACTCAACTGCACGTCCAAACCAAAGATAACAGCAATACCAATAATAAACACATCAAACATCATGAGCCAACTATGTGTACATAAAGGAGATGTACCAAAACAAATGCCACAGTGAGAAAGAAACAAACTAAGCAATGGCACAGCACACAACAGTGACAATGCAACCTGACTCGAAGCAGTGCACAGTGAAAATCAAATGTGCAAGTTTAAAACAATGCAAGCTCAAACCGAAGCAATTTCAAGTCAAGTATGGCAACAATGCACAAAGGACACAGCAAATACTCGAGCTCAAGATAGTACAACCCAAAATGCAAAATGCAAATACATGGGGAGTGACGATATCAAGTCAATGCAGCAACCAAAACAAATGCAATAGTGATTCATAAACCAAGTGCACCAAAGATATGGCAACACAGCAACAAAGACCAAGGTTACAATGTGCACAGATATGCAAACAAAACATGCAGCTATGACACAATGCAGACAAGCTACAATGGATAATCAAACTCAAAAAAAATCAGACTACAGAGACAAACAGAGTTATATATGAACTCGAGCAAGTCCAGATATAATGCAACATGAACGAATGATTATGTGGTCTGCAACAATACCAAAGGAGTGACATGAACAATGCACAGCAAGCATGCAACTGTGAAAATTGGATCGAGCAAGTGCAGACACAAGTGGTACAAGACTAATCCCAACATCAGTAACAAATGAAATACAATGCACAAGAACAAAAACAAAAATGAAACAGAGGTTGCTACAACGATGAACACAATCCGTGGCAAGGTTAAGTAAGTGACAAAAATTCAAGTTAAAACCGATACTGAACAAGTCAGTGCAAAAATCGTCACAGCATAGTCAGAGCCGTGGAAACCAAGAAATCGAAGTTGACCAAGTCAGAAATCGAGTGTGTGAATTTTTTTTTTGAAAAAGTCAAAAATCAAATCCAAATAAAATAGGAAAGTTGCTGCCGTAACGATCAAGGAAGGATCAAACGGTTTCAAACTAAAACCGTGATAGTGAAGAAGGAAATATACGATATGAACAAGTCAGAGCATATCCATAGCATTAAAGAAAAATCAAATGGCCGAGAATACTCAAGCGACGAATTAAATCAAATAGATACGAACAAAAATTCAAGGGCATCGAATTATATATAAGCAACATCATTGGCAGTTCTACAATCATCGAGTTCAAGCATTAAAACCAGAAATCAAACGAAAAAATCACGTACCCGATTCAAAGCAGAGACGAACTCAATCAAGCAGCCGAAAATATCTCAAGAGACAATCAACTAAAAAGCAAGGAAGTCAAGTTGAATCGAGCAGTTGTTATCGACATCAACGAATTAGCAAAAAACCCTAATATCTGAAGAGAAGAGGGAAGCGCGGCCATTATCTCAACAAAAAGGGGATGGATCGAATAAAGTGAAAAGGGAACGGGCCGAATAAAGTGAAAAGGGAACGGGCCGACCCTCTTATTTTATTAATTAGGGTTATTTGTTTTGTTTGTTTTTAAATTGCCTTTTTAAATTTGTTTTCTAAATTTTAAATCATTGTAATCATTAGTCGTGTGACTAGGTGAAAAATTACGTGGCGTAGTTTGAGAATTCATAACCTAGTGGCTGATTTGTGGCAGGGTTTTGAGTGTAGAGTTAGGTTAGTCAGTAGAGGGTGTCGCGAGTTTACGTGTGTAAGAGTGTGACTACTTAATTTCTAGTAGAAACCTTGGGGGTAGCACGTAGGCACGGTTTTGCCGAAGCTGGGTAAATTTTGTGTCGTTTTATTTCTGCATTTTATTCTGCTATCTGTGCTGTTATTATTCTGCATTGAAATTATTTTAAAAGCTTCAGCAATTAATTTTCATAACTAATATTGTCACCCTATTCACCCTCCTCTAGGGTAAAATCGATCCTACAAGTGGTATCAAAGCTAGGAATAGAAGTCGGTTTTTGGTTTTAAAAATTTGAATTTTTCAAAAATTAATTTTTGTTTTAAAAGTTGAATTTTTAAAATGGATTCTTTTAATAATGCTTTTGCTGAGGGTCAGTCCATAGCTAGACCACCAATATTCAATGGTGAATATGCCTACTGGAAAAATAGAATGAAAATTTTTCTGAAAACCATTGACGCTTGGAACATTGTTGAGACAGGTTATAGAGCACCAACTATAATTGTAGATAATCAGGAAATAGATAAACCGATGGATCAATGGACAGAGCTAGAAAATAAATTACAAAATGCTAATGCTAGAGCTATGAATTCTATTATCTATTCATTGGATCAATTTGAATTTAATCGTGTCTCACATTGTCTAACTGCGCAGGAAATATGGCATACACTAGAAGTGACTCATGAAGAAACATCTCAAGTCAACGAATCTCGCCTTGCCATGCTAAGCAGCGAATACGAGAATTTCACAATGGCAAAGGAAGAAAATGTCAAAGAGTGCATGTATGACTTTCCAATATCGTTTACAAATCAAAAGCTCTTGGAAAATCATACACAGAGTTGGGGATAGTCCGAAAAATCCTCAGAGTCCTTCCATGAAGTTTTGAAGCCAAAGTGACTGCCATTCAAGAATCAAAAGATTTGAAACAAATGAAGGTCGAAGAACTCATCGAAAATCTCACCACTTATGAGCTAGAAATGAAATTCAAGGAAGAGCGTGAAGGAGGAGATACTCGAAAGAAATCAATAGCTCTCAAAGGAACAACTGAAAGTGATGATGATGATGATGATGATGGAGCAGCAGAGTTGGAAATGGTAATAAAGAAATTAAAAAGGTGGAACCGCAGATACGGAAATCCAACTCTAAATCAAAAAATAAAAGGCAGAATAATCAAAGTTTTAGATAACATAGAACAGCAAAAAATCATCTGTCATAAGTGCCATCAACCCAGACACATCAAGCCCAATTGTCCTCAAAATCGACATGACTTTGAAAAGAAATCAAAAAGGAGAAGTTTTGCAGCCACGTGGAATACAAGTGATGAAGATAATCAAAGTACTAACAGTGAGAGTGAGAAAGCAGACATGTGTCTTCATGGTGAAATAACTGACAGTGATGATGACGAGCCAAGTGAGGTATCAAAACTTTCTCACTCAGAATTACTTATATATTTCCACGAAGTGAATGGCTGTTTTGAACGACTTAGGGAGAAGTATGCCAAACTTGAATCACAAAAAGATACTTTGATAGATTTAAATAAACAACTTGACCCATTAGTTAAAACATATCAAAGTAGGATCCCTAAGTGTGATAAGTGTCCAACATTCGAAGAGGAAATTAAAAAATCAGAAATTAATATAAAATCACTTAAAAATGAAATTCTAATTTTGAAAGAGAGTGAAAATACAAGGAGAGAAAATTCTATTAAAAAGTGCACACAATTGTTAAACGAAAATGAATCTCTCAAAACACAAGTCCAATAATTGTCGACGACTTTAGATAAATTTTCAAAAAGTGGAAAAACGTTGAATATGCTATTAGAAAAACAAACTGTTAATATAGTTAGACAAGGACTTGGATATAATCAAACTGAAAAAGCTAGAAATGAATTTAATCAAGTCAATTCAATGTGCACAATTTGTAGAGAATTTGGACACACTCAAAATAGTTGTTGGTATAAACCCAAACACGTGAAAAATATACCAATTTGGGTTCCAAAAGGCACAAATATAGAATCTCTCAAAGTTAAACAAATTTGGGTGCCAAAAGAAACATATATAAATAGTTTTAGGTCTCTACAAAATTATTTTTCTAAATATTCCGCCACTAACAACCATGGACCTATAAAAACAAATAGGTCACAGAAATCTTTTCTCGTGTAGGTGTGGTGGCAGGCTAAGGAACAACAACAGTGTTCTCTGGATTTTGGCTGTTCCAGAAACATAACGGGCGACAAAGAAAATTTCCTTAGCCTAGTATAAAGGTGACAGAATCACAATGGACAACAACGAAAAATATCGTAAAGGTAAAACAGGTAATGGTATATTTATTTGAACGATATATTAAATGTGATAATCTGCACCGTAATCTAAGTAAAATCAGCCAATATTGAGATGATGAAAAGATGTTGATTTTGATTCCGACTTATACAAAATTGTTGGCCAATTATATTATTATGCCAAAAACACTATAAAAATATCTAGATTCTTTGAATTACTTCATATATATTAGTTTGGATTAAAAATAGTGTTTGTTGTATGATAATACATTTGGTTATAATACGGCTAACTCTATATTCACGGTTTCTGATTATTTACACGGCTTCAATTCAAATTCAAGAGAATGTCATTTAAAATGCTGTTAAAATTGATTTTGAAATTTTTGTTGCACACTTCATGGTCTGGTCTATTAAATTCAATTAGTGATAATTTGGAGTGAAAGAGAAATTCAGATGCAGATCGTACTGGTAATCTAGTTGATAGAAAACTTACTAGTTGAACGTGATTTTTAGCAACTGCATCATTTTTTTAAGAAAATATCTGCATATTTTTTAATTCAAATAATTTTCAAATAGCAGAAAATTTTCTTATATAACCCCTTCGAGAAAATCATTTTTGATCATATTTTCAAATTTTGATTTTATAATTATTTTTGAATTTGATTTTAAATGATAATTTTGACTAGTCTGACTCCCTAATAATTATCGAAAAGATAAATAGTGATTGAAAAAGTGATGAGTGTTGATATTTATCATACATTACTCAAGACAGTATATTTAAAAAATTTCTTTAGAAATTCAAACAAGAGTCATAAAAACTTTTATTGGGTAAAGATTCCATGACCATTTCTATTTCTATCATATTTCTATCGACCATCGCTCATCAAAATTCAATATAGTTTGTCGATATGTGGTATTTTAATCAGGAATCATTCGTTTTTTTTCATTTTATAAAATAAAATAAAATCCAAAGTATTCACTCTCATTTAAAAGTCCTCACGGTTATGCATGGGTGAATTACTTGGAATTTGGTATGTGTTTCCATGCTCATTTAAATGTCCTCACGGTTATGCATGTATGGAACGCATATCAAAATTGATTTATTAAATAAACAAGTTGATTCTAATCCCATTTAAACGTCCTCAGGGTTATGCATGGTTAGAAGATACTTGAATTCATTTGTTTTTTTTTAAATAAAACTAGAATACTACTAAACTCATTTAAAAGTCCTAACAGTTATGCATGGTTAGTAGAAATTCAAATTCCTGATAGAAATATACCACAACTAGACACAGCTATATGATTTTATGTGATGACATCATTCCCATCATTTCTAAAAATGGAATGTGCGCCTAACAAGAATAGTTATGATTTTTGTTTGATTTTTTATTTAAATTTCATATTTATATTCGATTAAGTTTTAATGTTGTATTACTATCTATCACCTTATCTCTATTTTCATGACACTTTTACACTTTTGCTGATAACAAAAGGGGGAGAGAAATGATAGATTTTGGAAAATAAATTTTATACTTTCATGCATATATGAAGGGGGATTTTTTGTGTAAAGATGAAGCATTTAAATAGGGGGAGCAATTAGAGTATATCAATGAGCAATTAGAGTATATCAATGATCAAATACATTTAACATATTCAAAATCTTAAATATATGTTTGTTATCATCAAAAGGGGAAGATTGTTGAATATGCGATTATATGATTTTTTTTGATGATAATAAACATATATATATATATATATTCATTTAAATGTATTTGTTAATGTACTATTTTATTTTTCACAGATTAAATAAATATTTGCTGAATAAAATTAAATAACACAGAATTTGAATTCAAACAGAAATTTTATTCAAACAAATATTTATTACAATTTTGAATAGTACAAATTCAAACTCTCACTATACATATACAACTTTGATTACAACACAAATTCAATTACATCACAATCTCACTTTTACATCTGACCTCACTACATACCACTCATTCACTCAACTCGTATTTTATCTTCGACTTTATTCCAATGTGAATCCAGCATCTGAGAAATCTGCAAAAATATACATTGACGTAGTAGAATTGAAAAGGAAATTTTTTTGCAGTATTAAACAAAATGTGGTTTTTGAAATAATATTTGCCTCATTTATTTGGGTTGTTCGTCATCATTTAATTTTCAATTCATCATACACGAACAGCTTGTGACATACACAGCGTATCACTGTATATGCCACAAGGCCGTGCACACCGATATATACACTTGATAAATTTACAGGGACAAGTGAGCACAGGTAAAATCCAATATACCGGATTTAACTCAAGTGCAATAAAATAATGTCACAACTTTCAGCACAAGGTCAAATCCGAGCTACAAGCTGAATTCAACTCAAGTGTAATGCACAATCCAACTAAAAGTTAAAACTCTCACAAAAGACTACTCAATTCAAGAAGGCATCAAACCACAAACAAAATACAAAGGTCAAGTCACTGCTATCATGACTCAACTCACCTGCAAGTCCAAACCAAAGATAACAGCAATACCAACAATAAACACATCAAACATCATGAGCCAACTGTGTATACATAAAGGCGTTGTACCAAAACAAATGCTACAGTGAGAAAGAAACTAACTAAGCAATGGCACAGCACACAACAGTGACAATGCAACCTGACTCGAAGCAGTGCAAAGTGAAACTCAAATGTGCAAGTTTAAAACAATGCAAGCTCAAATCAAAGCAGTTTCAAGTCAAGTATAGCAACAATGCACAAAGGACACAGCAAATACTCGAGCTCAGGACAGTACAACCCAAAATGCAAACTTCAAATACATGGGGAGTGACGATATCAAGTCAATGCAGCAACCAAAACAAATGCAATAGTGATTCATAAACCAAGTGCACTAAAGATATAGCAACACAGCAACAAAGACCAAGGCTACAATGTGCACAGATATGCAAACAAAACATGCAGCTATGACACAATGCAGACAAGCTACAATGGATAATCAAACTCAAAAAAAATCAGACTACAGAGACAAACAACGTTATATATGAACTCGAGCAAGTCCATATATAATGCAACATGAACGAATGATTATGTGGTTTGCAACAATACCAAAGGAGTGACATGAACAATGCACAACAAGCATGCAACTGTGAAAATTGGATCGAGCAAGTGCAGACACAAGTGGTACAAGACTGATCCCAACATCAGTAACAAATGAAATACAATGCACAAGAACAAAAAAAAAAAATGAAACAGAGGTTGCTACGGCGATGAACACAATCAGTGGCAAGGTTAAGTAAGTGACAAAAATTCAAGTTAAAACCGATACTGAACAAGTCAGTGCAAAAATCATCACAGCATAGTCAGAGCCGTAGAAACCAAGAAATCGACGTTGACCAAGTTAGAAATCGAGTGTGTCAAAAAAAATTGAAAAAGTCAAAAATCAAATCCAAATAAAATAGGAAAGTTGCTGCCATAACGATCAAGGAAGGATCAAACGGTTTCAAACTAACACCGTGATAGTGAAGAAAAGGAAATATACGATATGAATAAGTCAGAGCATATTCACAGCATTAAAGAAAAATCAAATGGCCGAGAATACTCAAGTGACGAATTCAATCAAATAGATACGAACAAAAATTCAAGGGCATCGAATTATATGTAAGCAACATCATCGGCAATTCTAACAATCATCGAGTTCAAGCATTAAAACCAGAAATCAAACGAAAAAATCACGTACCCGATTCAAAGCAGAGACGAACTCAATCAAGCAGCCGAAAATATCTCAAGAGATGATCAACTAAAAAGCAAGGAAGTCAAGTTGAATCGAGCAGTTGTTATCGGCATCAATGAATTAGCAAGAAACCCTAATATCTGAAGAGAAGAGGGAAGCGCAGCCATTATCTCAACAAAAAGGGGACGGACCGAATAAAGTGAAAAGGGAACAGGCCGAATAAAGTGAAAAGGGAACGGGCTGACCCTCTTATTTTATTAAATAGGGTTATTTGTTTTGTTTGTTTTTAAATTGCGTTTTTAAATTTGTTTTTTAAATTTTAAACCGTATTAATCATTAGTCGTGTGACTAGGTGGCAAACTACGTGGCCTATTTTGAGAATTCGCAACTCAGTGGCTGAGTTGTGGCAGGGTTTTGAGCGTAGAGTTAGGTTAGTCAGTAGCGGGTGTCGCGAGTTTATGCGTGTAAGCATGTGATTACTTAATTTCTAGTAGAAACCTGTGGGCAGCATGTAGGCAGGGTTTTGCCGAAGCTGGGTAAATTCTGTGTCGTTCTATTTTTGCATTTTATTCTACTATCTGTGCTGTTATTTTTCTATGTTGAAATTATTTTAAAAGCTTCAGCAATTAATTTTCATAATTAATACTGTCACCCTATTCACCCTCCCTCTAGGGTGAAATCGATCCTACAGCATCATCATAACCGATATGAAAATAAGCAGCACCATTAGAGCTTATATGAAAGTAAGTGACATCTTTGCCTTATAGAGTTCCGTGACGTAATAGAAAATATGCGCCATCGTATGTAGCATAGAAAATATGTATGGCATCATCGACGTCGTTAGCATGCATTCTGACATTGACTCCAACCCAATTGAACTCGTTCCATATCAGTTGGAAGCGATATCCTATGCATTCGCTAAGGTCAACATCATTCAGTGGCGGCACCATCGCCTTTAGTGTCAATGACTTTGGCATGGCAATATTGTAGATATCATAAAAACTGTTTTATTCCTCCAAATAGTAATATCTTTTCACCAACTCCTTTTATTTGTCAAATTCTTATTGTATTGAAATTCTATTTATCAAAATATCATCTATAAAATGCTACAGAGAAGATTTATCTTTACCAAACTAATTTTGTAAAATATTATTTTATATTAGTATTTTAATATAATTATTAAGCGTTTCCATCCCAATAAATCCATAATAATTCGAAAATACTTTGGGAAAATCCCCAAACTTTCAATAAATGAGATTTTATATATTATTTGTTATATAAAAATTTCAGGACCAAAATCGTTATTTAATTATTTTTAATAATTGAAACCCGAAATAAACCATTTTCTTCAATTAAGAAAATCATAAAATATTCATACTTAATCAGAAAATTATGAAATTAAAAACCCATTTCTAAAATAATGTTTCTAAAATCATATCAAAATGTCAAGTCATTTAGGCTTTATATTATAGGTTTTCACGCCTAAGCCTATTTAAGAATTCTATAATTGAATGTAATAATCCATCATAAAGCATACAATCATCCAAACATTCAAACATGACATAATATTTCAATTATAAAGCATACAATCATCCTACATTATTATATTTAATTTATCTAATTAAATTTCCAAATGGTGTTAATCAAAATTAGGAGTATTACATACCCTCTTAGTCATTGTTAGAAAATTCCTATATTTTATCTAATTCAAATCTTTGAATCATTTTTTTAATTGCACTGAGAAGTGCCTAAAGCCCTTCTCAGTGTTTAATTATTTGTTTCCATTCTTTCAACTCTGTTTTTTCTGACTTTTTTCATTCTTTCGTCTATGGATGTTGTTCTTATGAGGTAAAAATCGTAATGTGTTTAGTGCATGGTCTCACAGAATCATTATACGTTCACCATATTTCTTGAGTTTCTCAAACCGGTTTTTCAGAATGATCCGGGTGTTATTTTATTATAATGCTTAGTCATATCTAGTACTTTTCTAGGTTGTAGTTGGTGGGACATAGAACTCATGGAGTAGAGCTGGATGTTCACCAGTCGTAGTATTTTTATATTTTCACCTTATTATTATATATACCGATCAGCAACTATAAGGTCGTGAAGTTATAACTGTCCAGGCTGATGACGTTTGGCTTTGACTTTGATATACGATGTATTTTAGAGTGATAGTTTTACGTCTTTGTTATACTATATGCTATCATTCCATTACGAGATTTTGTTTCTCTTGTTCTTTTTCTTTTTTGTCTTTTTACACCAACAATCTGCCTTTTCTACACTTAGATGTTCGGCATTTGAATATTGTGGATGTATTGAGTGCTGAATTTCAAGTGTCCCAAAGGCCGATTGTCATAGTAGATTATTTATCATCCTTGGGCGATGAGAGGGATTTTAAACATGAGCAAACCATGAGTTCCATTTGTCAGTAAAATTTGAATATTATTGATTATTGTTGTGTGGTTGTTTCTTTTGTTTGTTATTCATGTTGGAATTTTGAGGATGGAAGTTTTAAATGGAGGATAATGTAACGACCTAGAATTTTGAACACTCGTATTTAAATATCTAAATTATTTAAGTATTTGAATCTTAGATTTAGTATGATTAAATTTATTTTGTAACCTTGTTAACCCCCTTTAATAAATAACTAATAGTGATAAACTTGGTTTTGAATTTTTTTTACAAAAATACATACTTCGAAGAAATATCAATAATGTGACCGAAAATCATTTTATCGATTAATGTTTTTTTACTCAATATAAGTTGTTCGAACTTGTTATGCTTTCTTAGAATATTAATGTTTAATTAATAGCAAATGAAATTATTTTGCACCAACGGTAATTGGTGGGGTAGGACGATGTCGTGGGTGATGTTATAGGGTAGAAGATATTTTATGGAAGATATTTTCTAAATGGTGTGAGGTGGAAAGTGAAGCACATGGAAGAAAGCATACATAGTGACCTTCCATGTAGAGTAGAAGGTGGATGGAAACCCCTTAGCAATGTCTATTTAAATTCCATAAGTGTTTAATAGGTTTGCAAATTATAAACATAAAAAACTATACACTTCATCCTCTTCAATCTTCTCTTTAACAATTCCTAAAAATGGAGATCGACACCAAACTTTAGCTAAGGGCCTGGCATAACATAGGAGACAAGTATATCAAAGAAAAAGTGGAAGAAAAGGAGTACGAGGTGGAGGGGGCTATGGACGGACATGCATGACCATGAGCATTGATGGGCTAGGAAGGGTGGCTAAAGGCATTTTGGAGAAAAAGGTGGTATCTTTGGATATTTGGTGGTGGTAGGAAGTGTTCTAGTTTTCTTAGGGCTTGTACTTGGTCGTAGTGTTGCTTTAGGATAAGTTTACTCACCACTGAATGCTTATATATATTGTTTTGAAAAATAAAGTTAATGAACTACGTAAGTTTTAACTTTTGGACCCTCTTGCTTTGGAAAGCAAGTGATAACTTCATATGTGATATTGTCATTTCTATTATCCTCTATAATATGCAACGTGGCCTTGACTTTTTGTTTACACGTTTGGTTTGATTATTTGTGGCTTTGAAGTGTGTTTGTAAGTGTTTGAAGCAAGAAATGTCGCTATAAATGTACTTCGAAATCACTTGTCTTTAGCTTGCTTAAAATGGTTATATGCGAATATAATACGAAAGTATATAATATGGTTGTTCTCTACATTTATAATAGTGTATTGGATAGTAAAAAATTGGCTTCGAAAATTATAAAAATGATAGAATAAAGTATGCAGAAGTTAATACACAAAATGGTCACTATGGTTGCTCTTTGAAATGCCTCATTTTTTGTAAATTTTTATAGTATTTTGTAAAGAAATTTTTAGGGGGTTTCTCTACATAGTTATTAAGGTATGAAAGTAAAGTGCTTACTGTAAAAAATGGACTTTTAGTCGATTAATAGCAAGTTGAAAACCGATCAAACATTTATGGCTTTGAAAATGGTTTTGTGGCAAAAACATAAAACTGTAACACTTTATAGGCACTTTAGGACTTTTGATAGTACATCTGTTAAATGTTGTTGTTTGCTGTTTGAGACTTTAAAATAGTTAAAAGTGTTATTTAAATAATGTATTTTTCAAGATCTTTTTTGAGATGTTTAAAAACATTAATTAGAGTATTTTAAAAGTGGTTTGAAGTTTAAATATATTTAGGATAATTATGTATGAATTTTTAAATTAAAGGGTTTATTATAGAAAAATGTTTTTTATGCTTTTTGTCAAATTTATAAATTAGTTATTTTAGCATGATATTTTACAAAGATATTTTTAACATATTTATAATGAGTAGCTTAAAATTATATATATAATGTAAGTGTTCTATGAAAGGATAAGTGGTTTCGATTATAATAGATATTTTTGAAAAGTTATTAAAAGTACGTTACTTTGTTAAAAACAAAGTTATAAGTAGATTTTTTTTTTAAGGATAGTGGTAAGTATCAAATGGCTTTGGGTTTATAGTAAATAATGTTTTAGTAACATTTTTTTAACCCATTTGAATATACTTACAAAAATGTATAATCTTGTTAAGAGACTTATGAATATTCTCATACCTTGAAGATAAGAAAATGAATATATTTTTAAGAATGTAAAGATTAGAAATGAATAGTTAAATAGTATTATGCATGTATATTTCTTTCATAAAGGTATTTCAAATATATTTACAAGTATTTACAAATAAGTATTATTTGAGTATGGAGATTAGATGTCGCTTGTGTGACTTAATCATGCTTTGTGTGTTTACTCGTTTATGGAAAGTATGTAATCATATACTTAGCATTAAAAGCCAAAAAAGTAGACTTGTTCTATCTATGAGAGTTAAGAAGGAAGTGTCTAGGTAGGGCCTAGGTGCAACCGGTGCTCTAACAAACCTGGTTTACTCTTGACCAAGGAATTGCGTAAGTTGAGAAGGTCAGAAATAGTGATAAGTGTACGAGACTTGATTTCTATATGAGATTGTTTTTATTCCTATCAAACTTGACCAAAGGTTGCATGGGTAGTATATGTAAGCATCACATATTGATAAGGTTCGAGATCCCTCAGCGAAGACTCATTCATATGGCTTGTCTCTTACTTTAAGAATGTATATATACAAGATCCCTTGAGGAGGACACCTTTATATCGTTCGATTCTTTTAAAAGAACTGGAATTGAATTGACTGAACATTCACCGATTTAGCTTTGAAGTGTTTGAGATCGTATAAGAGTACTTATGTATGCCTTATCGAAAACCACTTCAAAATTGATATACGAGTTCCATGTTTTGGAAGCAATTATGAAGTGCAATGTTATAGAGTTAAACAATTTATCTTAAGGTTAAGTCCAAGGGAGAGGTCAGTATAAACATTTTGGATAATGCTATAGAGTCGAATTGTCTATCCTAAGGTTAAGTCCAAGGGAAATGTCAGCACTAGCATTTGTGGGACAACTTATGTTAGAATCCTTCGAGAGGTTCGTGAACTACTTGAGATGTTGGAATCCATGAAGTGGTTCAAGGTTTGTTTGAGTGATGAAGAATTGTGTGAAAGATGTTGAACGTGACTTCACCATCGGTAATGACAGAAAGCATAGTAGGTTAATATCCAGTGGGTTTAGCTAACCTAAGGGTACATCAACTCCAAATATCTAGAGTCGCCTTTGATTGATGCTCGCGGGAGTTGTTAGTATTTAGTATCACTTATTTGGGTGTGGACAAGTTATGTTATCCTTTGTGACATATTTTATCTAGAGATATGCATTCTTTCAAAAGGAAGTTTCTAACCCTTGTTAGGAGGCCGGCCTTGACATATCGAAGGGTCCTCCAGATAAATCCATATGTGAATGTACTTTAACAGTTTTAGTTATACTTCTAATATTGTTATGTTGTAAGATGCAAGCAACCCAGTTATTTTTTGACTTGTATTCTACACTCTCGACACAATTTATTATATCGCCATATGCACTTATTAGATGGTTTGGTTCTTTCGAGAGGAAAGCGGTTACGGTGATTTGAACAGTCTCAAAAGTTACTATTATATGTTGTACACGTATTTCTTGAGTTTATCACATAAGACTTATGTCTAACTCGTGGTTTTTATCTTTTCCTTGATTCAACTGGTGCTCTTCCGAGTGGTTTGAGAAAGATGGGTTTTCAATGATATTCTTTGTAGCTTAAGGAGACTAGTTGGATGCATCCATTCGCCTATTTGTGTATTTTATTTCTGCCACACTGCTAGTATATGTATATATATATCTTAAAGTAGCACTTTGTACTATCTTTTAATATTATATATTATCATTTCCTTATGCGATTCAAATGTTTTGTGCTTTCCTTGTTCCTTTTCTATTTCATTTTCCTTTTATTTTACCCTAACAATTTATCTTTCTGCCACTTGATTGCCTGGCATGTGAATGCCAAGGATGTATTAGTATTGACATTTGGGGTCGAAAAGGCAAATCATTACATTTGGTATTTGAAGGTTAAGCAAGAACCTTGGCTTTTGTTGAGTATAACATTAGAGATAGGGTAAGCGATGTCCTAGAATGAGTTAAGTGTATTTCTATTTGTGATAAAAAAAAATGCCTTAAAGGATTTCAACTATGAAAAAAAAATTATATATAGGGAAATTATATAAGTATGATTTGTATGTATAATGTTCATTTATTATCCCTCATTGATTAGATTAGTCATGCTCGACCAGTTTATGAGCATTGTTATCATATGTATATTGATTAGTTATGTTCGACCAATTTATGAGCATTATTATCATTTATAGATTGATTAGTTATTATTGACTTATGAGCATTATTATCGTCTATTGATTGTTGATTTGTGCTTGACCAGTTTATGAGCAATTTAACCCTTTACTACATGAGTTGGGTAGGTATTATTTGTGGGTGAATTAAAATGAACACCTTATGATTATTATTTCATAGTTTGACTATAAGGCATTCGGTTATAATATTAGGTTAGAAGTTTACTTTAATTGAGGAATCTTTGTGTAAATTTTGTAAATAAGTTTATAAAAGAAGTGGATTTAAACTGATATTTTGAGAACATGAAACCCAATGTCTTTGAAATTGATTTTTAAGATTATGGAAAATAGTAGTAGTAGTATTTGGAAGTATTTGTGAATACTAATATTTTGGAAAGATTTTTAAGATTTGTTCGAATTTGAGGTTGCTTTCAGAATTGATGAGTCAATTCGAGAACAAGTTATTTTTATGTTATATAGTTCTAGTGGCTCAAAATTGACTTAGAAATGGGTGTGAGATGTGTTCTGTCGGTAAGTACTTCTCATAGGCATTACTCTTCTTAGTAAGGGAACATGTGGTATGACTTAGTAGGACCCATTTCTTTAGTATATTTTAGTATTACTCGATCTATTCATTTATTTTCTATGGATTTTAAAGTAAATATTTAAGAAATTGGTTTAAAAAGTAAGATCGTAATGCTTAGTTGTAACGACCCACTTTTTTAGAGGACTTAAATCGATAATAAACCACACATGTCAACTTAAACCATTCCAAAGGGAGGATTATTAATGTGGTGAATAAGAAAATATGAGAAAGGAATGAAAATAAAACACAGAATCTCATAGCGGAATGACAAAATATAATAATCAAATAAACAGTTCATAAAGCCGTTTTACAAATAACATTTGATTAAACTTTTACAATACAATCAGAGTTATACATATAGCAGGTATAACATGATAATGCAGTGGAACAACATAATGCAGTGGAATAATAATAATAATATAACACTAAACTTCGTCTTCGTTCTTTAGAAATAATTTCTTCAACACTGAAAACCTCAGGCTGACCCGAGCGTAATGAAAAGATAAAACACTCGAGCCAGAATTAAAGATCTTCTATAAGCTAAATCAACAGTAAGTATATATGAATGTAATGGCTTCAGACATGTTTACGGGATTTTACATCTCATATCCGGTGTATAATGTGCATGCAATAACTTAAGAGATGTTTCGAGATTTCCATCTCTTAAGGATCCGTTAATCTATTTATATGTAGTAATATACGCTATATATATAATGTCTATCAGTAAAGTAAAGTATTAAAATAACATTAAGGCTTTACCCATATCCCCCTTAACACATTTTTATAAATGTCGTTGTCTATACCGCACTGTAAACTCCACCAAACCGGTGGGCTATCAGGGAGCACTCCATAGGTACGGCACAAACCAAAATCGTAATGGGCTCGATAAGGCATATAACAAGGAACGCGAGGCAATGCCCAGGGTAGGATTCCGTTTTGCACTCCCAGATTGGTGGTAACGCATAACAGCTACTACCGCCCACCTTGGAACACACTCCCATAATCAAATAAAGAGTGGCCACTAATCAGTCATAAAGTAATAGATATGGTATTGAAGAAGCATGACCAATCGGAGGAGCGACCTCACTTGGCCCAATATAGCTCATGTTTTGGACATATCAAGCTGACTCGAAGGTCAGGGATGCATTCTCACCTCATATAAATAACGTTCGTCAAACCATCCTACTTCGTTCTGGATTCTCCACCACCTGCACAGTTGTTAAAGTGGTTTCGGAATCGACAGAGAGTATGACAGTACCCGCCCCAATCTTTTTAACAAACAAATGCTTATTTCACACCGTGGTCATTTTATAAAACATTTTTAATAATAAATAAATAAAACGGTTTGAATAGTCATATCTAGATATTCATATATTTATTCCAAAAGTATAAATATATTCATAAATACCGAGGAAGATTTCTTTCAATCAATTTCTAAAATAATTTATAAATCTCTCTTAAACTATTTATAAACTATTTATATGCATTAAAACCATTTATAAAGCTATTTATAAATTTCCAGAACAGTTTACGACTCTTTCCCTTTTCATAAACTTCTACGTAAATTCCTTTAAAACGCTTCCAAATCCCTTTACATAGGTTCTTTCATAAAACTCTTATAGAAACCTTTAAAACCTTTATATCTCCTTTATAAAACCATTATAAAGTCCTTTATAAAAATATTTTATGAAATCCTTTTATAAGATCCAGTATAAAATTTCTTATAAAACTTTTATAAATTCCTTACAAATCCTTATACAAAATTCTAAAATCTTTATCCATTAAAGTTATTATAAGGTCTATATTTATTATCTTAAATCAAGCTATACTTATCATTTAAATTTAATTTAATATATATATATATATATATATTAATACTATATTAAATATTTTATTAAATTAAAATCTTAAAAAATTTAAATTATATATTTAAAATTAAATAAAATTATAAGTTAAAAATCTTAAATTTACATTTAAAACCATATATTAACTTATAATTTGAAACTTTAAAACATATAAAATAAATTATTTTCCAAATATAAATTTTTAAATAAAATCACTAAATTAAATTTAAAAATCAAATTTAAAAATCAAACATACTTTACCATTTAGAAAATAATTTAAAATTGACCAACGGTGTCCGTATATAGTTTTCTACCCTACAGTCAAGTGATAGGGTATATATCATTTCAACCCAAAATAGTTAAATTTCCTTAGTATATACCATTTCAACCCGTATCCCGAATCAATAGTTTCCAAAGCAATAAAATCGCTCGGGTATGCATCATTTCAACCCATAACGATGTTTCCCTAATCTATTGGATAATTCGGGTATGTATCATTTCAACCCATAGTGATAACATGGATACAAACATCCAATCATCCAAAATGTTAACAAATAAACATCCATCACAAGCAATATCAAAATCAGTCAATAAATCACAACAATTAACTGGTTGTCATTATCAAGTAGTTAACTAACAATTTAAATCTAATATTAATTTAAATGGCAATTTTAATTCCATAAAATTCAATTTCAACTAAAATGTCAAATTAAACTACCAAACAACAACCAATAATATTCTTATCACATCATAAATTTAATTCAACTAGCATAAGAAGTGTTGACCCAAAAAATGGACCAACACCCTGGTTTGAGCTTGTAAGCACGAACGCTGTTCTGATAGAGCAATATAACAGATAACAGATATAGAAAAGGAATAGTAAAAGAAAGTAGACAGACAACTTTTATAGTGATTCGGCTGTTAATGAAGCCTACATCCACTTTATAGTTTTATTATAGACTGATTGCTATTACAATAGATGCTCGACTACAAGGCTTTGATTGTTTTCTAGCTAGATTGAATCTCCAGAGTGGGAATCCACTCGAGAACCACAGTTTATTTCTTTGGAGATTTTTATGAGAGAGGTAGAGAGAAAAGAATAATTTCAGCAGCGCTTCAACAACCAATCCAGAGAAGATCCCATTTATGTTGCAGGTAGGATGGTATTTATATGGATCAGAGAGCTTCTGGGCTAGGGCACTTCTTCATCCGCTCGTTGGTAGGTAGGGAACGACCCATGGAAGATTCGGCTCACAATACGAGGCAAAGCCATGGGTCGTGGGTGACCCATGGCCTTTAGTCGCTAGCGACCCATAGACTTGGCTCGTTCGTGAGCTAATGACTTGGCCTCTTTCGTAGTATTCTTTAGTTGTCTGGTTCGAAGGTTTGAGGGAAGGCATGAGTCGCTGATGATTAAACCACTTAGGATTTTTTGGAATTCAGCATTGGGGATGTTTCCTTAGTCTTTTATCGTAGTTGTTACATTTTGATAGCAATTCACTAGATGTTTACATTCAGCTGCTAATTGGACTAAAATAATTCTAATCTCTCGGCTTTGTTGATCCCAGTCATTGTCTTAGCGGTATAACTTGGCCCTTGCTGATCCCTTATTTTGGTCTTTCTGGTAAGTCCTGAGCCATCATATCTACATAAGGTTATTCTATTTTCTATTGGTTTCTGCTGGGTTAAAAATCCGTATTACATTTTCCCCCCAGGGTACATCTTCGCTGTATACAAGGTGTGCTCTGGAAATTATCGCTCTCAATATCCATTCATCGACCTCCACGTAATTGCATTAGAGCTTTACAAATGTGTTAACCCAATGTTGTTGGTCGTCTTTCTTGGTTTTGACTACTACTTGTCGTAATGAATTTCTCTCCATAGCTTCTTTTTGTGCTTTGAAGTAATGGGTAAGTGTCGAGGCCACCATGCAAATTTTCCTTTGGCTTTCAACCATGTGTTGAATTTTCAGTGTGAATCATCGGAGTCGACCTCAAGATGTTTTCAACCGACTGACTTCCAATAATTGTTCATTTTTTATTTCCATCTGAATTTCCATTCCTGGTATTGATGATGCAATCTTTGCTTCGTAGTTTACGCAGGGTTCAGGTCGGTAAGTGGGTGCATGACGTCTGTTTGGAGTCGGCCCATATAATTTCAATTCGACCGGCGATGAAGCTAAGTTTGTCTTGAATGTTTGTACGTTGTTCTGGAGTGAAACCTTGCTCTTTTTCTTTATCTTTTTCTTCATGTTAATTTGGTTAAGTTCCCATTGAAGTTTTTGAGTTCCAATGCGACAATTTATTCCAAAATCGGATATAGTGGATGATTCTATCATATCGCTCTTCCTATTTCTGTATTCTAGTGATCCCGAAAAGAATTGCTCACGTCGCTTCGGACAACGGCTTTGTTATCGATAGTTGATCGATAACGGGTAAGTCTAGAAGAGATAATTTTAAAAGAAGATATGGATTGTTTTTCAAATGCAAGCAAGCTTGCTATACTGGATTGTTTGTCTGTAGTATTAGATACTAGACTCTTCTCATGTAGATAACATACTACATTTGCCCCGGTCAACACTTAGGACCCGATTTGTCCAAATGTGTTGACTTCCTTTGAATTTCGAGCGTTGGTTATATGAAGATATTATTTAAAGTAAAACATACCCGACAAGGTTGAATGCTAAGTTTTGTCATTGAAAATGATTTTTCGGTCATCCAATCTTTAGTTTGGCAGAGATTCTTCCGCTCCTCCAGAAGCTGGGTCCTTTACAAATTTGGCTTCGCTTATTACTCCTATCATATTGCGAGGACTGATTGCAGTTTAATTACAAGGCACAGTTGCTCTTGTAGAGTTGTAGTTTGAAGTTCAATTAGGCACAGTTTTAGCCTTCGAAAACTAGCACATGAGTTATTCGATTGCGATTACCCTTCTTTGACGTTTTTCGGAATTCAACGCACACTTGCCTTTGTCTATGGGACTATTGGCTTAATTGCTCGATTCTTAACATTTCTTTTCTCGTTGTTGCACTTCTTGGGCTTATGTGCATCATACTCATTTACTTTTGATTCTATACATGTTAGTAATACTTCTACAGTCATTTTGACATATTCTATTTCATGGCTTTGTTCAGAACTATGATGTAGCTTGGTCTAGCCAGTTCCCTAGCTAATCCCTATTTACGTTTAGTTAAGTTAGTTTCAACAAAGTGTTGGTGTAAATGCCTTAGTCCATAGGGCTAATTACTTTTAGAATCGAGCCAACATATTTTGGGAGACTAGGTTTCCTAAGCAATAAGTTCGATTGCCCTAGTTTGATTGACACGATAACTCCTTTCTTTGGGAATTGGGGACTTTGTTGCTTGATCTCAAGATTCAAGTTTTGCAATGATGTCAGCATGAATTAGGGAGATGCATTTGTGGCATCTTTTTCTAAAGTAACTTCCTTTGAGTCATACGTTGGGATCCTAATCATGTGTTTGTTTCTATCTTTGGAAACTCATACACGGATGACTAAACTCTGTGGATTTTTCCTTGATGTTGTGAATCTTCAAATAGCATGATCAAACTTTGGGTAATGGCATTATCATGCAAGTTGGAACCAAATGATATAGTTAGACTGTAAGTAGGTCAACGATCCTTCTCACTATCGCCAGACTATGAGAGACATTGGATTTTGAAACGTTAAATCCTTTTTTTTCCTTTGTTGATGATTTTGTGGCCAGAATGCTCTATTTTGTAATACAGAACCGTTATCCAACCAACCTCGTGATTATTCACGTTTGGACTTCTGAAACATTTCTTTTGATCAAGTATCTATGCTTCTATCCCTTTTTGAGGGACTAGCTATTTCGAATGCTTGTGTTTGGGCAATTGTGAGAGATGGAAATCTGTGGGGTAAATTGATCAATTGCCCCCACTTTGGCACTCAGTCCCATTCTGGAATTGAGGACGTTTGGGGATTTTATTTTTGACCTTTCATGATTGCTCCCGCTTGTTCTTAGCTATTCATGATTTTCTTGGTCGTTGATGTTGTTGTGAAAGTTTTGTTTATATGTCAACTCCTATCTTTGAGAATAGATAACCTAGCTGTTTGGCTCCAAACAACATTTCCTTGAGGCTGCCTATCATTTGGCTATGTCTAAATTCTTTCTAAGTTGAATTTAGGAAATTGGGTTGTTCACCAGCTTTCATCCCTAGAAACTAGTACATGGGTAATTCAATCCAGCGATTTCCTTTCGATGCTGCTTTATTTTTATGCACTAGTCGATTCCTGTAATGAAAGGTCGACCCATCCAGCTGACCTTTGAAAGGATATGTCTTTCAGTTGCTGCTTGTCATTGGGCAACAATAGTTTTATGAAGAGAAGGTAGAAACTCAGTTGAGGATCAACTTCTATCTCTGGAAGCTAATGCATCGATGGTTCACTGTAATGAGTGTTTCTCATCGGCTTCGTAGATTAAAGTTTTCCTGGCATCGTCGGGCCAATATCGATACTTAGTGAGTAGAATGTTTCCAGAGTTGTCGGGGAAACATCGCTTCTTATGAAATTGAAAGTTTCCTAGCATTGCCGGGGCAACATTGGTACTTAGGAAATAGAAAAATTTTCTGCCGTTGCCAGGGCAACGCCAGTACTTAAAAGATAAAAGAAGGCGTTGGCGTTGGCGTTGGCGAGGCAACACCGACACTCAGGAGTGGGTTTGATTTTCCTGTCAATTCGGCAATGCTCTTAATCCCGTTGAGTACTAGTTTCAGTCTTCGAAAACTAGCACTTCTATGGTTGGATTGTAGAGGTATTTTATTAATGCTGCCTGTCTTATGGGCTGTGTTAAAGTCATGTTGTTGACGGTCTTTAACGGTTTGCACTTCTCTTGCCGATTTTAGGTTGGAATTACTAGAATAGGGGATAGTTGAGACCCACTCATCGATTCATGGTGTTTGAATTCTAGTCCACATTTTGGGAACTTAGAGTCATTCTATAGGCGATCGACTCACACTCGATTTGTGTTCATAATTCGATACGTGCTTTGGGGACTTAGAGTTCTTTCGTGGGCGTTTGCACTTTCGCGAAATTGTTTGTACTTCAGTTCGTAGTCAAGGGCTGGGAGATTTCTATGAATCGTTAATACTCTTGTCCGCGCTTTGGGGATTTAGAGTACTCTAGTCCATGCTCCGAGGACTTAGAGGTTTTTGTCAATCGTTTATACTTTAGTCCGCCCTACAGGGACTTAGAGTACACTTAGAGATTTTTGTAAATCGTTTATACTCTAGTCAGCACTCTGAGGTCTTAAAGTACTCTAGTCCATGCTTTGGGGATTTAGTGATTTTTGTAAATCGTTTATACTTTAGTTCATGCTCCGGGGACTTAGAGTACACTAGTCCGTGCTCCGCGGATTTAGAGAATTTTGTAAATCATTTATACTGTAGCCCGCACTCCAGGGACTTTGAGTACTCTAGTCCACGCTCCGGGGACTTAGAGATTTTTCTAAATCATTTATACTATTGTTCGCGCTCCGGGGACTAAGAGATTACTCTTGTCCGTGCTCCGGGGACTTAGAAATTTTTGTAAATCATTTATACTCTAGTTTACGATTTGGGGACTTAGAGTCAGTTTGGTGATGGTTGAATCATTCATTCGATCCTATAGAGTTGAGTAGATTCTCTTTAACCCAATGTGGTGGTTTTCTCAACATTGTTTAACTTCAGGTTGCACCAAGTTCTCTAATGATCCCAAGCGTTTCTGTTGCCTAGCTTGGTTTATAGCTGTCAAGTGTTACCCTTGGAGATGCAAGGCTATTGCTTAACCAAGTCCATAGTTATTCTTATTCATGAAAAATCAAATTTCCTCCAACCAGTTTTTTCTATGTTCTGATGACTAGTTGTGGAACCCTTAACTTCCAAGTGCCAAATTTCAGGTTCTTATAGAAAATCTAAAATTGAGGAGCAAGTTATCACATTGTCGCCGGCATGACCGCGTTCATTCCTATACTGATCATGGACCAGTTGAGTTTAGAAGTGTTTGTCTTGAATCCTGGCATTTAACCTTGCTTGTTTCAGGCCATATGCATTACGCTCATTTAACATCCTGCCTTTTAAGGCCCACAACTAACCGCTACGGTTGCTGCATTCACCGTAGTTGTTATTTCTTGGCGGTCGAATGCGACATTGTTAATATTGATACATAGGAGCACATGAATATGAAATTTTTTAAACATCCAATAAACAAAATTTCACATTTCATGCAAACTACAATTTAAGATTTGACTACATAATCTCAAACGTTAACCACATTCAGATCACATATACATGAACAAAATACTACAAAAGCGACATATGAAGATGTCCCCTTATGATGATCAGAGAACTAATAAATATGCACTTTACAGTTCTTAGTATGTCAGAGTGGAATACACAAAATAGCTCCTATATAGCTAACCCTGCCTCCTGCACATCACTAGAAGCTTATTTGTAAAAAAACTAAAAGTCTTCAACTCTCAGACTACTCAAATTAATTTTTGAGTATACGAGAGTTTATGGAGAAATACAAACTTCGAGTCAGACAATAAGTCTGGTGTGAATAATCTATCATCTCTTATCAATTAGATATCAAGTGAGACCACGCCGCATAACAGAATGGGTTGTCCCCTTACTAGTATCCTAAATAAACTTTTAAATCATGTACTATGCTCCTGCACCCAAAATGATTAGTCTTAACATAATATGAAATAATACCATAAATCATATATATAGAGAGGATATCTTATCCACCCATTTATTAGATTTCCCATCTAAAAACAATTTATTAGATATCCCATCTAAAAACAATTTATAAGATATCCCATCTAAAACCCTTTAATATGACTATCCGCCAAATCTTTAATAGGACCATCCATCCCAAATTCATTAAAATAAATGCAGATTATCCATCGTACATTATTTATAAAAGCCAGTGTGGGCTATCCACCGCACAGTTCATTTTTTTCCTAGGATGCCTATGAACCTTTGGGTGCCAAATCCCGAGGCTAGCCACCTCTGGCAAAACATTCTTTACTTTATAAATTTGACGTTGGTTATCCATCGCACATTCCATGGTTTTCCTAGGTTAACCAAGACCTCAACACTTGGCCAATTAAAATATCATGATCTCCATGATTATTTATTGAAATTCATGATCCCCGTGATTGTTTATTTTTTTTCCATGTATTCCACATGTTTAACCTATTTCCATTAGCAACCCCAATCATGTTAAATTAAATAAAAACACATTGATAGCCCCAAAGTTTATTTTGGAAAGCATATTTCTGTTTGTAACTCCAAACAATGAATCGAAAGCATAAAACCCACCCAGGTATCCCCAAAGTTTAATAACATTCAATATATAATGGATCCCCCTTAAGTATTCAAACAAAGATAAGTATTTTAGGCTATAACCCTTCGAAGTAACCCCTTCTAATTCGAAAATATTACTTAATAAAAATGGCTTAAAACAGCCCTTTAAACCCCTTCAAATGAAGCCCCATTCGAAAGCAAATAAACATTAGCCTTCGGAAAGCACTGAAAACCATACCTTTTGACCTTGTCGAACGGTCCTGCCTTTCGACCTTGTCGAAAGGTTTTGTTTCGACCTACTTGAAAGGTTTCACTTATCGACTTTGTCGAAAGCCTGAGATATCCCCTACAAAACCATTTATAATCTTTTCGAGAGCAATGAAACTCAAAACCTTTCGAAGTCAAAACCTTCGAAATCAAAACCTTTCGAATTTATTGAAGGTAACCCCTTCAAAACCTTTCAAAAGCCTTCAAGTAGAGCAAAATGATCAGAAAAAATACGTTGGAGTCGAAGGCACTACTTCGAAACATAAAACCTTTCGAAACCATTCGACAATGTAACGATCCGAAAATATTAACGGTTTTAATAATATAATTAACTAAATTTTTCATAAAATTAAACTATAAAATTGTGAAATGAAAATTTTATTTTTGAACTGCGTTTATTTTAACATAGCAATTGACAGACTTTTATTGGAAAATATGAAATTTAGTTCTGTTGTGTAATTTTCAATTTCAATTTTTAAAAATCACTAAAAGAGATGAACGTAAAATATTTTTGAAATTTGAATATTTTTATATAATAAAAAATTTAATCTATTTCTAAGTGAGACGTCGTATTTCGTTTCGCCAAATTTGGATTGCTCTAGCCTCATTTATCTTATTTTCAACAGTTTAGCAGCTTTTTGGATACGAATATCGACTTTTGATAGGATGATCATATTGTTGATATCTGTGTACCATTCTATTCGTCTCGTCATGTTGATCTCCATAGTATATTCATTTGTGCATTTCGGTGTCTGGTACGCGGCGAAATCTACGAAACGATTAGCCATATCGGTTCCGCGTTTAGAATTTTTGGTTCGGTTTTTTTCGTTGTTTCCTGAAACAACCAATAGCCATTGACTATTAGTATTTTCAACTTTTAGCTTTTACAATTCCTATTGTTTCAATATATTTTCTAGTTGATATATTTTGTGGCCATTCTCTCTCCAAATTATTTTTATTTGTTCATTGTTTTAGAAAGCAAGAATAAAATATAATATTATATGAATTGTTGCATTCTTGTTTCTGGAACATGCTCGTTCCTTCTTCCTTTTTTGTTCAATTGATTTCGCTCTTAAAATCAATAAAAATATAAAGTTTGTCTTTTTATATGTTGGATCTGCACGTCTTCCTTCTTGCTCGTCACCCTTCAATCTTGAAACCTCCATCCGAGCAGTGCTCCGCCCCAGACAACTCGATCCACCACCTCCCTGTCAACACAACCGCTCTCCCTTTGCCTCTCCAGGTCCTACGCCTCAGAACCGAGCCACATCTCCTCCATGCTAGTCCTCCAACACAAACCACCCGGATCCACCTCGCAACCCACTCCAACCTTCAACAGAATGCTACAATCTTTCTCCGACCACCATTACCCTTTCTTCCGACCAACCCTGTGCTCACGGCCTGCTACACTCTTCGACTCAAAACCCATAGCTTCGCACTCCCAACCAGCAGAACATCCCTGACCACCACCATGCTCCAACCGTGTGCCTCCCACTCGCTCGCCCACAACCCTGACCTGCTCGCACTCTTCTCCCCTCCACCCCGACATCGACCGCTCTACAACCCTATCTCCAACGTAACCCAGCCCACTACTCCTCCCACCTGATCCGCCTATTCACCAGCACCACCTTCCCCCATCAACCTCTGACCCCACCATCATTACTGCAGTTTTCCAACCAGCGGCCTTCCCTGCTCTAGCCATGACCCGCCTTACCAAATTTCTCACCACCGTTGCACCTTTCACCTACTACATAGTTTACAACCTCCCTCCTCAAACACCCCTCCACTTCGGCCACAGTTAGCTACTTGCAATCGCCTTGTACCCGAGCCTGTTCAGACATTTGTAGCCACTGGCCTCCTTAACCTCAGCCGTGCTACACCACTGCCGCATATTACCGGAGAATATATTTTTTGCCTAAGGATATACATAGGTATTTACTTAAGATATATGCAAAAAGACATAAAGAGGCATATATATATTTTATTCTGGAATTTTCATTCATCTTGATTTTCTTTCTCACCATCGAATTTGTCACAACAGTGGATGGATATGGGTTTCTGCGCTACAAGTTCCATTCACTTTGATTCTCGAAATATATGTGTATTATATATATATATATATATATATATATATATATATATATATATATATATATTTCTCAAATTCTCATTGTTTCCATTCGCTTTGCTTATTGTGTTCAATCCACTTCGCTTTGCTTTGATTTGGAGTCGTCGTTTGGATTCTTCTTATTCTCATCGTTTTCATGGCCTCGGAAGATGAGTAATCACTTAAGATTAACACTCTTAAGTTTAGTAAATTGATTTCATATGAAATGATGATTAAAATATGTTGCTAAATTTGAATTGTTTAGTAGTTGAATTATTAAGTATGACCTCTTATTATTTAAACTTATTAACCTATGTTAACTGACATATGACACCTTGACCTGTTGAATATATACATATACATATATATATATATATATATATATATTATTAATTATGATCATATTTTCCATTAATAGCCATTGTTCTATTGTTCTCACTTTGCAAGTTCCCTATTAGTTTAGGAAAATCCTTAAGCGTTGAAATGAAACATACCCGAACAATATTATAGATTATGGAAAATCGTTATAGGTTGAAATGATAAACCCAAGCGATTTTATTGATTTTGAAATTTTGGGATTGCGGGTTGAAATATACTCGTAAATATTAAATTTTTGCAGATTGAAATGATAAATATCTATATCACTTGACAATAGGATAGAAAATTAGATACGAATACTGTTGGTCTGCTTTTAAATGATTTCCAGATTTTTGAAAGGAAAATTTATGTGTTAAAATAAACATTGGTTTTAAAATATAAAATATAGATATTTTAATTTTAATATATGTGTAAAATTTAGATTTTTAAATTATACGTTTTGGAATTTGTTAATTTATAAGTTGAGTTTTAAAATGTAAATTAAATTTTTTACTTATAACTTTATTATTTTTAAATATATAAAATAGGATTAAAAATATATTTAATAATAATAAGATTTAATTTAATAATAATTAATATAATAAAATTTAATAAGAATTTAATTTAACTACTATATATATAATATGTTTAAAATATTTATTTCAATTTTTTATTAGTACTTTAAAATAGACTTTTGCAATAACTTTAATAAATAGAGGCTAGGAAGATAAACTAAAGTTGACTTGACATTTAAATTGGTTAATAATTGAATTTAAATAAGAATTGATTTGTAATTTAATTTAAATAAGAGTTGATTGGAACTTATTGATTTTAAGATTTTTAAAGATACGATTTCTATAGCTTAACAACTTGATTTTTTTAAAGGTGATGTAATTAATATTTTAAATTTAAATAAATTGTAATTGAATATTAAATTTTGATTTAAATTTGTAATTTAAGATTTTATTTAAATTTTTATAAAAAGGCGATTAAGTGAATAATTTCAAATTAAATAAAATTAAAGTTGAATTTTAAAATATAAATGGAATGTATCAAATTCACTACTACAAAACAGGCCATTTGCATCGGTTGTTTACCTCCCTTTTGCATCAGTTCAACATCCGATGCATATGCAACCGATGCAACAGGCTTAACAGTTTTGCATCAGTTCTAAAACTGATGCAAAACGATGCTTTTTACATCAGTTGTTACTAACAACTGGTGCAAATTACGGTTGGTTGCTTTGACACAGCCCTCATGTTGCATCGGTTGTAATGAAAACCGATGCAACAAAGGAACTTGTTGCACAGGATGTTGTTGGAAACCGATGCAACATAAGAGTCTTTGGTTTTAAAAGGCTTCTTTGTTGCATCGATTTTTTATAACAACCGGTGCAAACTATCCCTCTATTGCATCAGCTATTTATACCTGATGCAAAAAATTCATTCTCAGAAATCATTATTATAGTACTCAAATAGACAATATATATACATTATTGATTATAACAAAAAATTATTGCATGCAATATTACAATCATTCAGAATTAAATTTGATGGCAAATACAAACTGAATAACATAATACCAAAATAAACATATATCAATTATAATGTTAATAATCTATATAAAATAATGGTTCATACATTCATTTTAGCAGCATAATTCAGATCTTTAGTACAATCATTAAGTGGTATAGTCTTAATTCAGATCTTTAATTAGTACAACCATTAAGAAATAGTATAGTGAAAACCTTAAAAACTTCGTGGAATCTTGAATACCCAAATTTTTAGGGTTCAGCTCAAAACCATATGCTGCATTCCATGTTTCCAATGTCAACTTGAACCTGGGAAAACAAGAAATAAACATGTTTTGGCAATTTGGTTAATATATAAGACCTTGCATTCCATTCACCGCAATTACTAGCTAGCACATGATAAATGATTCTCACCAAAATAACAAACCCCATTATTTAAAATGAAATGAAGACCAACTTAAAACCAAACTGAAGTTGATGTGTCGCTGACATATATAATATTTACCTGAATATTAAAGTACCAACAACAGTAATTCTTTAAAGGCTCTAGTATATTTGATTGTCGAAAATGTTTAACCCTGCTTGATAGTATCAGTTACCAAACATAGATGATTAGTTTGTGTATGGTTTTCCATTCATATTCAGTTTGAAAATATGTCGGTATGTGGGATCGATTGATTGATAATTGATTGATACTATGGCATGCTGGGAAAGATGTGTGCTCGTAAAACTTAAGAGATTGATGACCCAAAATCATATGCTGTGAATGTCATTATAATCTCATTATGCCTAGGTAAAGATGATGTAAAACCTCCTATTTGATCAAGCATTACCCTTTCTCCATGATATAAAGATAATGTGATTGTATTGGCATCAACAGGCTCCACTCCAATAATTTTAAACTGTATTGGATATTCCATTTTATTTCTTATTTTTTTATCAAAATACATGTCAGATGTTACCATGAAAAACAAAGCAGTAAAAATAAAAAAGTGTACGGTATACATACTTCATAATAAATTCACTCCACTTTCTACAATTTCATCAAGCCATAGATAGCATACAGACCCAAAAACACGGCTCAAACTGACCAGCAAAAATAATAAGTCAAACCAAAACCCAACTGGACCCAAGGCCAATGGGTCTCAGTTGGGGTGTAGAAAATATAAAATATCATGAAGATCTGATCCAAAACAAATACAATATATGCTCATCCGTCTGGAAAACCCAAACAATAAAAAATACACCCATAATGTACTTCTATTATCTAGTCCAAACCAAATTCTAGATAGGGTAGGTCTTAGTTTTGAAAACAATTGTCAATGTATTTCGATTATCGAAGCATGCATATAGTAAAAATGTCAGTAAATTGTCAATGTTCGTTTGTTAATGTTTTTTGTAACCAAGAGAAACTAAATGTAAATGCAAAGTTCGTTCAGAGCAAAACAAAACATGTTGAAATGCATGTTCTGAACCTGACATTTCGAAGAAGACAAATGGAAAACTTATTAACAGTTAGAAAACGCAACCAGATAGCGAAGTAGAATAATATTCTTACGACAACACAATGCAAAAATATTCATTAAAAGACTGTAAACAGTTTTGGTCATAGAGAAAAAAGAGCATATACCTCAGGTCGTACTCATTTGACATATGCAGCAATGCCAGCAATAAGCCCACCACCTCCAATTGGTACAAAGATCGCATGCAATGGTCCTTTGAATTGGCGTAGAATTTTCATTCCAACATTTCCTTGCCCTGTTATAATATCTGGGTGATCAAAAGGAGGAATAAATGTGCGACCTTCCTTCAATGCCCTTTGTTTTGCATATGATTGTGTTTCATCATAAGAATCGCCCACTAGAACTACTTTGCCCCTTAATTTCTTAACTAATTGCCACTGCGTAAAAATATAACAGGGGATTTAGATGTAAGGGGATAAAATTATTAACATATATATATATATATATATATATATATATATATATATATTGAAATAATAACTAATGCACTTTTATTGGTTTGAAATAGTGAAAACAAAGTTTATGTTTGAACTTTTATTAGATTTGAAACAACAATAAATGCACTTAACCTTATGATAAATAAAAAAGATGAATGTGTGTAGCGGTGTTAACAAAAACTGATAAAAGCTTGTATCATTTTACAAAATATAGTTAAGTTAACCTTAAATATAGCTCTTTATAGATGGGGTGCAACTTTAACCTGAAAATTACATGGTTAGAGTAAATGATGGGGATGATGATGTGATATGGTAATCACACCATTATTTCTGGAGTGGTAGTAGGCATTGCGATGACAACATCACAGCCAAGCTTTCGAGCTGACATGGCGACACCTTGTGCATGATTATCAGCTGATGAGCAAATGACTCCTTTTTCCAATTATTCTTTTGAGAGATTAGACATCATATTAAGCACCACACAGCTTGAATGAGAATACCTTCATTTTGAATAAATACACATCAAAGAAATTTGGTGTTGCGTTGCTCCATCATTCAACAAGTACATTATAAATCCATAAACTAAAGGAAATAATATTAAAACAGTATAATACTAGTATATAAGTGGTTGTTCATTAGAAAAAAGAACCTTAGGGTTTGTCTACAGATAACTTTGGATTAGAGTTAGAGGTTGGTTAGAGGTTAATGGCGTTTTTAAACAATAATTTTGTTAGAAGTTGGTAATAGATTGGATAGAAATTAAAGATTGTTGTGCATTTTGTAATAACTAATAATTACTAACTAATTATTAATAACTAATAATTAATTCATTACTGATAATTAATATTTAACAATCAATACTTAATAATTAACAATCGGTTTTTTAATTAAATGATAACTAATTCGATTTTGATGGAAAAAATACTACTCAATTCAAATACAACAGCGAATAGGAATTCAATCAAATGATTGACCTTGGGTATAATTCACATACACAACAAACATCAATATATAAGATAGTTCAAAATATCCCACAATTTGAAACAAGTCCAGAAGCTTACAAATACCATGAAAGTTATCTTCTTCTTCGATTCTAATGTCTCGTTTGTCATCAATTGTTTCTATGGATTTTTCAAGTGTTAGAATCATATAAAATAATACAAGCAACAACAAAAAGATATGAAACTGAAACATCAAGAAAAGCTACAAAACTGAAACATCAAAAAGTTGATGCGCTGCTTACTAACACATATCTACAACAAATATATGACACGCCGCAATATGTGTAAAACAACTAAACATGCCGTTTGTATTAGTTAACTAAACAAAAAATTCACAATATGCATGTCATGGCAACCAGCATTGGTAATCAATTAAATAATATTAAACACCGATAAAGAAACAACAATCTGGTACGATGACCCTATCTATATGCATAATAAAGATCAAACATCAAATAATCATGGATTTATTTTAATTTTTGATACTAGTATAACTCGCATGTGCGTGCATCTAATAACTTTGGTGGTCACAATACTTTTATTTCAAAACGTTTCGTTGGTGGTGTCGGTTGTAAATTTATAGTGAAACTTTGTTGATGGGTAGTCGGGAAAGGGATGGTGGTGGAGATTGCAAACCGACGGTAAGATTCCGTTGGTGGGTGTTAGATATTTTCGGAATTTCAAAAAGACACGGTTGAAACCTTATTCGTTGAATTCTCATTATTAATAGCAGAGATAGAGATAGAAATGTTTGTCGTATAAGTTTTAGGGTGTAGACAAAATTGAGTACAAATGACATGAGTCAGATTTATTAGACTAGTCTTGCAAGCACAAATAAGAATAAAAGCACAAGTGGCTGAGATGAGATTCATGTTAAAGTTTTCTATAGTTATTTGAATGTAAATGCCAAATAAACTAGGACTTACAAGATTATTTGCAGCAACACCTCCATCAACAAGATTCAAGCTCCAACAAGCTTCCTTACATTCAATCTCAAACGAGTGTGCTGGAAGATATATTGGTTCAGCTGATCCGCTAAGTCCATTTCCCAAAATTTGTGTTTTTCCCTGTTAATTAAAGTTAACTTGTTATTTCATATGTATAATTGCACCTCAGTGAATAATAAACAAGCCAGTTGAGTGATTGATGCTAGAAACATGTTGAAAAGTTGTAGGCTAAATGTTCAGATCACCATGATTAACTTTATATTTTTACACTAAATGACTAACAGTAACAGAAGTTTAATTTATCACCATTCTTTAGATATGTTAATAGAATTACTAACAAATCGTGTCAAAGACTCAAACTCGTAGTCCCCGGTAAAATAAATAATCAAGTCCGACTGATGTATCCTGGAAAGATTATGAACAAATCTCACTCCTGATTCTGTCAGTATTACAGTAAACATCTCTATTCTCCACTTTTGTAACAAACATAGTTTGCCACTTTATTATATTTTCATATCTCATGCAAAGTGTATGTTTCCGGTTTCAATGTAATTAAACATGTCTCGTATCTTATTAAGCTTTAGTGACATGATTAAATTATATAAATTGCTTGGCTCCAAAGCTGATACCTATGCTTGGTTCACAAATTAATTGATACCCAAGGTCAATCATGTGAGCTCACATATGGAAAACTACAATAGGCGATTTCAGCTGATGAATTATTCACAAGTCTTAATAGTTGATAACAGGTGCGTTCAGGGACCACGTTCCGCTTCAATTAGCCGTAAGTGAAGTTTACGTATATTTAAACTGGTTACATTGAATTTTTAATTTACATCAAAGGGTTGTTTCAAAGCGGCTGTAAGAACAAATTTTCCACAGAAAAATAGGTAACGTAAATAATACATCTAATGTATGCACGATATAATACGTCGTATACTCTATAGATCGGACATATTATTTACTCTCGACTTTTCTATTATGAAATGTTGCCTTCTATTTATACATTTTTCTCACACTCCATTTTCACCATTCTCAATTACTTTTGAACATGGAATCCACAATTGAAACATGTAAAAAACCAACATTTTGCTGGAACTTCGAGCAATCAATGTTATTCATCGAAATTTCGACGAAAGAATTTTTGACTATTAAGAAAAGTGTAAGACTAGCACATCAAAAAATTATAGAAAAAAACATGAATTCCTCCAAAAAGACTAGTCAAGTATTTGATGTGACATAAGAAAAGAATTGATACTAGATGTACATAATTGTTATATCTTACATAATATCTAGAAGACAACCATATCAAAGAACCTAGTCTTCAGAATTAATTAGTTACTAGTTGTACAGCAAGGTTATATCCTACTTAATAACTAGAAACCACCCTTGATATTAAACAATCTAGTGTTATCCAACCACAAGTGATGGGCATTATCATGATTTGCAATAAGGTTCCATGCTAAAACAAAATTACTTTATATAACGCATAATTTGCAGAAGCCTTCTATCCGTCAGTTTTTGCAAAACATAATCTCAGCTGAGCTTCGGTTCATATCCAATAGATGGTATTATGCTTCACCAATGCTTGCTAGTACTAAATAAGTAATGCACATCCAAAGCTATTAACAAGACAATAAGAAAACTAAAAAGTAAATGCCAATGCAATCTCACAGCAAAAACATAGGCTAACGGTACATACTCTGGAATAGATAAAACTGAAAATCAAGCACTTAAGAGCGCACTTTATAAGCAACAGAGTAGGAGATGTTGTAAAAAAATTTGTGGCCACTATAGAAAAGTTATTGATTTATCCCTAATTGGTACCAATCCCCAAAAAATGATTAAAACCTTAAATAGGTTGGATTAAACATGAGTAGGAGAAAAATATGAGAAACGTAGCCTCAGACATCCAAGGAAGGAATGAACAGCATAAGCTCTCAAGCCTGGCAAAGCAAAAGCTCTTAGGTGGCCACTGCGAATGTACTTAGAAACAAGCCTTTCTTGTATCATCACTGACTGCTCGCGAATGTACTGAGAGACAAGCTCTTAGCCAAATCTAATCCGTGAAATCACGTTTGAAATTAATGGTGAAAATCAATTTCTAGGGTTTTTTAATTTTTTTTTGAAGCAGGCGAAATACTTTTTAGGGGAAACGAATGGGAAAATAAGCGGCCGAAAAAACTGAGATGGCGGGAATTAACGGGTGAATAACGAAAGTGGTTTGCATCGCCTTTGCCAATCAACCGAAAATGATTATTTTGGATCTATCGAACAAAACTATGTTGGTAAGGGTCGCAAATTAATGTAGCTGCATCGGTTGACTTTAAAACCGATGCGATTAAAATTATTTGCATCGATGTATTTTCTTTGGTTGTTGGTGACAACTGATGTAAATTTGATTTTTTATTACCTATTACTTTCCACGTACCAATTGCACCGGTTTTAAGATAGAACTGATGCAAATAATTCTATTTGCATCAGTTTTTACTTCAACTGATTCGAATGAGGCGAAGCAATATGCACTTTTTGTACTAGTGATTGAGTTAGTATAAATTGTTTGAATATTTAAACTTTTAAACCTATTGAATCAGGAGTGGTTTAAATTTGAAGTTCAAACCTGGATTTGAAATCGATATAAATTAAAAATGGTTTAATGATAATTTGAATTGTCTTGTCATATTGGAAAAACAATTCCAATTTGAAATTGTTTTTGATATAAACTCTTTAATATATAAATCATTTTTAATATATAAACTATTTTAATCTATAACCTATTTTTAAACATATAAAATATTTTTAAATTTATAATTATTTCAATATATAAACTATTTTTGAATTTATAACTAATTCAATATATATATAAACTATTTTTAATATTTAAAATGTTTAGATTGAAAATGTAACGATTTAGATTTAATGGATATAAATGCGAATATATTTTGATATGATGTTTTAAACTATTTTGTGGTTATGATTTTGGAAGTGAATATGATTTCAAAAGTGGTATGATTTCGAAAGTGATTTGATTTTGAAATGAATATGAAAATTTGATATTAGTAATGAACTATTTGAAATGAAATGACCATGGTGTGAAATAAGCGTTTGGTTGTTAAAGAGACCGGGATCGGATATTGTCATACTCTCTGCCAATATCCAAAACCACTTTAACAACTATGTACGTCGTCGAGAATCCATAACGAAGTAGGTAGCTTTATCGTCATCTATATGAGGTATGAACGCAGCCCTGACTCCCACGAGTCAATTTGATATGACTAAACCAGTAGCCATGTCGGGCCAAGTGAGGTCGCACCTCCGATCGAGCATGCTTCTTCGATACCATTTTATTACTTCGTGATTTGATTGGGTGCACCTTTGATAATGGGAGTGTGTCTCGAGTGGGTGGTAGTAGCTGCTATGCGTTACCGCTAGTTTGGATCCGCAAAACGGTAGTATCCTACCTCGCGCCCTCTACGAGTTTGGTTTGACCTGTGCCTATGGAGTGCCCTCTGATAGGCCTCTAATTTAGGAGGAATTACGATACTATATAGACTGTGGGAATATATATATAAAAATGTGTTATGGGGATATGGGTAACGCCTTAACGCTATTTTAATAGTTTACTTTACTTTGCACATTATCTATTTAGCGTATTGTAATATTTATGTAGATAATTTCACGGATCCTTAAAGGATGAGAATCCCAAGCATCCTTTAAGTTATTTACATTTCACTTGGACATTTCACTAGAGTTTATACTTACATAAGAATGTTAATCCTGATTCGATTGCTTTGTATTTTGCTTTATGCTTGGGTCAGAATAAGTGTCACAGCATTTGAGACTCACCTTTAGAGCTTGAAACTTTGCTTGGAGATCTACTTTATCTATTAAGATTTCCAGTTGTTTCAGTTATTTCCAGTTGTTACGTTCAGACTTGTCATTTGCTTATGTATTGAGACTTCTATGTATTTGGGATTTCTGTTATATTTTGTTTCAAACTCCGATGTTTATGTAGTAGCTTCATGAATTACTATTTATCTATTTCCACTGCTTGTTGTTACATTATTCCATGTTTGTGAATCTGCGATTGATTTTTTCACTGTATATGCTAAGTTTTGCCAAATATAAATTAAAAATCTGTTGTTTTGAGCAATTCTGGTTCGACATGGGTGGATGATTGTCAATTTGGATGGTTCGAAATAGCGAGGTCGCTACAGTTGGTATCAAAGCTAAGTTTAGGCAAAACTTAGCATATGGAGTAAAAAATTATTAGAGATAGGGTGGTAATTGCCTAGAATGAGTAGAATTAATCATGGAATCATCTTCTTTCGAGCTAGAAATTCTTTGTTAGGATCCTATTTGATTAGGATTTTCTTTTAAATTTTGGAACTTTACTTTGTTCTGAAATCCATTCTTGACTTTTCCTGTACATATTTCTTTTGATACTGGAGCATCCCATAGCTCTACTTCTTTTGATCTCTGTAATAATTCGAGCACATTTTGTCACCTCAATTGGCAACTTCATCCTTATGTTTGACTAGTCCCATCGACGGTCCCACCAACCTGAGTATGGTTTGTAAACGGGTGAAACTCCTTTACAACAGGCATTGATTCATCGGAGATTTTTACGTCCTCAGTTTTGATCCTTTTATTTCTGGCAAAGCCCGAATTGTTTCTTTAGTAGACGACCAGGGTAATTCTCTTGTGATTGAACGTTGATTGACTTAGGATTATGCAGGCAATTCTCTCTTTCGCTTGATTCCCAGCCTATTGATCTTGACGCCACCCCTGTTGTCCAACTATTTTCGAATGTCTTTGGTGAAGTCACTTCTCTTCCTCCAAAGCGGGAAATTGAATTCCGTATTGACCTTTTTCCTGGAGATCAACCTATTTTCCTTCCTCCTAGACGAATGGTTTCTATTTACGGTTAGTCATACCCTTGGATTAACCAATGCTCCTACCTGTTTCGTCAATCTCATGAATCACATTTTCCTCGATGTTCTCAACCAGTTTACCCTGGTTTTCATTGATGGTATTCTCATTTTTCTAAGTCTTGGTTGACTCGGTCAAGGTCACCGTGATTAATATAAGTCTATCCAGCTTTCCTCCTTGGTAATTTAATTATCTTATCTTCCTTTCGAGTCTATCTTCTTAGTCAGGTGCACTTTGATTAGGGTTCCTCTAAATTTGAATCTCTATCCTTGTTCTAAAATCCATTCTTGAATCATCTTATAAGGGAGCGTATACGTAATTAATATAAAATGTTTTAAATTGTGTTGTTTGTGTTGTTAAGTTTGAATTCTTGGTTTTGATCGATTCGTCTGGCCAACGCTATCGATAGGAATTCCAAAACACTTGAACAGAGCAAACTGACACAATATTGTTTACGAAATTGGTAAATGAAATAATTTTATGTATGATTATGTTTATATATGAAAGTGAGTTTCTGAAATTGGATAGTTAAATGAATTGGTTGTTAGAAATGATAATACTAGATCATTATTTATTATTTTGTTAACATTCTTAAACCATTAGCTATTGTTGTATGCTATAAGAGTTGAAATTTTTAAAACATGGTTTTAAATCTATTTTGCAAGTGAAATGAATTTAAATTAAGGATTTGAGAATTAAATTTTTTGTTCTATTCAAAATTTGGTTTTCAAAGTTGAAAAAAATATTATTATTTGAAAGTGTTTTCGAATGGAAATTATTTTTGAAGAATTTTAAAAGATGTAAGTTAGTACTCCCCTCTTTTTTCATAAGAAAATAATTTCGATGATGACCACGGCATCATCGACATTCATTTTTGAGTCTCAAGGTGAGGAGACCACTAGTTGCTTAGCTACACTTTATTTTGAAAAATGGATTTGATTTGAATTTTTTGAGTATGATTTGATGTACAAAATAAATATTTGTACATATTTATTTCATAATGGCTTGAAGTAAAACTGAAAATTTAACTCTTAAGTTTTATGTTAAGTGGTGGTTTTCAATTACTGAAATGAAGCAAATTATTTGAATATCTTAAATGAGATGGAATTGAAACAACTTGCAACATTTGAACTAGGAAAAAATTTATTTGTATAATACTCAGTTGCACTCTAAAACATATATATTTTACCTGAAATATTCGAAAGTGAAAATGTTAAAATGTAATTGAAGGTTATATAAGAGAAACTAAAGTAATAAAATGTTCAAAATAAATTTTTGCTTAATAAAAATATTGTAAATAAAAAAGTAAATTGTATAGTGCTCAATTACATTCTGAGGCATTAATAAACTTACCTGGAAATGGGTTTGAATGTAATGAGAACGTGTAATTGAATAATATATGATATAAAATGTAAGTAATACGATGAACAAAAATAAATTTTTATAAGGTAATTTATAAATAAAAATTTGGATGGTTATAATAAATGTATATACAAATAATATATGTTGCAAGATATATTAAGTGAATAAATATAGAATGTTAATATTAAACTTAGATAAATTTATTGAAGGGTTAATTAAGTAATATTGATATTAAAGGATAATACTATGTGAATAAAATGAAATAAAATAAATGAAATTTATATGATTTTAAACTAATTGTTATATTTGGTACTATGAATTTGAATCCATCTTTCCTTTCTGTTACTTTTATCACATATCTGTTCCTTTGTGGGGACGAAAAGTTTAGAGTGGAGGAGACAGTAATGACCAGAAATTTTAACAGTTTTAATATCGTAATTGACAAAAAAATTCATAAAATTAAACAATAAAATTTTGAAATCAAAATTTGATATTTGAAACGTCTATTTTAACATAGCAATTGGCAGATTTTTATCGAAAAATATGAAAGTTAGTTCTGTTGTGTAATTTTCAATTTTAATTTTTAAAATTAATTAAAATGAGATGAACATAAAATATATATGAAATCTAAATATTTTTATATAATAAAATTGTAAATCATTTTCTGAGTGAGATATCGTATTTCATTTCGCCAAATTTGGACTGCTGTAGCCCCATTTATCTTATTTTCAATGGTTTAGCAACATTTCGGCAGCGAATATCAATATTTGAAAGGATGATTATATCGCCAATATATATGTACAATTATATTCGTCTCGTCGTGCTGATCTTCGCAGTATATTCATTTATGCATCTCGGTGTCTGGTACGCAGCGAAATCTGCGAAACGGTTAGCCGTATCGGTTCCGCAATGGGGTTTTGGGTTCTATGTCTTTTTCTTGTTCCTTGAGACAACGAATAGCCATCAGCCATTAGTATTTTTAGCTTTTGGCTTTTATAATTACTATTGTTTCAATATATTTTCCAGTTGATATATTTTGTGGTCGCTCTCTCTCCAAATTTTTTTGTCTGTTCATTGTTTTAGAAAGAAAAAAAATATAATTTATATAAACTGTTGCATTCTTTTTTCTGGGAACCTACTCGTTCCTTCTTCATTTTCTGTTCACTTGATTCCATTCTTAAAATCAATAATAATTTAAAGTTTTTTTTTATTTTTTGGATCTGCACGTCCTCCTTATTGCTCATCACCCTTCAACCTCGAAATCTCCACCCGAGCAGTGCTCCGCCCAGTCAACTCGACCCACCGCCTCCCTATCAACACAACCGCCCTCCCTCTCCCTCACCATGTCCCGGGCCATAGAACCGAGCCCCACCAACTCCCTGCCATTCATCTAATGCCAAGCTCCTGGATCCATCTCGCAACCCGCTCCTACCCTTAACAGAACGCTATCAATCTTTCTCCGACCACCATCACTCTCTCTGCCAACCAACCCTATGCTCACGGCCTGCCACACCCTTCCCCTCAAAACCCACAGCCTCGCCCTCCCAACTAGCAGAACATCCCTAACAGCCACCACGCTCCAACCATGCGCCTCCTACTCGCTCGCCCACTGCCCTGACCTACTCGCACTCTTCTCCCCTCCACCCCGACATTGACCGCTCTATAACCCTATCTCCAACGCAACCCAGCCCACTACTCCTCCTACCTGAACCACCCATTCACCAGCACCACATCCCCTCATCAACCTCCGACCTCGCCATCGTTACTGTAGGTTTCCAACCAGCGGCCTGCCCTGCTCTAGCCATAACCCACCTTGCCAACTTTCTCACCACTACTTCACCTTTCACCCACCATATGGTTCGCATCCTTCCTCCTCAGACACCTCTCCACTTCGGCCATAGTCAGCGGCTTGCCATCGCCTTGAACCCGAACCTGCTCAGACATCTATAGCCACTGACCTCCTCAACCTTAGCCGTGCAACGTCACTGCCGCATATTATCGGAGAATATTTTTTCCTGAGGATATATATGTATTTGCTTGAGATATATGCAAAAAGAGAGAAAGCGGTATGTGTGTGTGCATATATATATATATATATATATATATATATATATATATATATATATATATTATATGTATATATTTTATTTTGGAATTTTCATTCATCTTGATTGGCTTTCTCAGCATCGAATTTGTCCCAATAGTGGATGGATAATGGGTTGTTGCACTACAAGTTTCATTCGCTTTGATTGTCGAAATATATGCTATATATATATTCTCGATTTCCTATTGTTCCCGTTCGCTTTACTTCTCGAATTAAATCTACTTCACTTTATTTGATTTGGAGTTGTCATTTGGATTCGTTCTTATTCTCATCGTTTTCATAGCCTGGGCAATCACTCACGACTAGCACTCTTAAGTTTAGTGAATTGATTTCATATGAAATGATGATTGAAATATGTTGTTAAATTTGAATTGTCTAGTAGTTGAATTTTAAAGTATGATATATTATTATTTAAACTTGTTAACCTATATTAATTGACATAAGACACCATGACCTGTTGATTATATATATTTAAACTGTTAATTATGATCGTATTTGCCATTGATATATTGTATTATTTTATATTATTATTCTATTGTTCTCACTCTACAAGTTCTCTGTTAGTTTAGGAAAATCTTTATGGGTTGAAATGGTACATACCTAAACAACCTTTTAGATTATGGAAAATCGTTATGAGTTGAAATGATAAACCCAAGCGATTTTATTGATTTTGAAATTTAGGGATTGTGGGTTGAAATGATGTATACCCATGAATATTAAATTTTTGCGGATTGAAATGATAAATATCCGTATCACTTGACCATAGGATGGAAAATTTTATACGGACACCGTTGGTCTATTTTTAATTGATTTTCAAAATTTTGGAGGGAAAATTTATATGCTTTAAAAAAATATTGGATTTAAAATATAATATATGTAACGACCCAGGAATTTTAAATAATTAAAATTTGAATATTTAATTAATTTTAGATATTAAGAAGTGAATTTGTAAGTCAAATAAATTTTTATTTGAATTTTTGGATTTAATTGGATAATTAAATCGATAATTTAATATGTTAAATTATAGAAATAATTGAAAATTGAGTTAAATATGATTGAAAATGATTTGTAAAATTTTATTTTATCATGTTGAAGTTAGAACGATATTTTAGAACTTTTAAAATCGAATTAAAAGTTAATTTTTGAAAATTGAATATTTTAATATTTAATCGACTGTAAAATAGTCAATTTTTGAACAGTCTCAGAATTGAACGAGACAAGTTCCATTGGATCCGTAATAGTTAGTTATTACCGAATTTCAATTTTCATGTCAATCGAAGCTATCGTTTGATCGTGGCAGCTCGAAACGCATCGAATTGTTTTTAATATTAATTTGGCGAGTTAAAATAGCCATTTTTCAAAATGTCTCGGATTTCGACGAAACCAGTTTCATTCGGATCCGTAATGTGATATTATTGTAAGGTTTCAAATTTCGTGTCAATTGGATTTACCGTTTGTCCTGTACGAATTAAAACGCCTAGAAATCGATTTAAATCGGTTTATTTTAAATCGATCGTTTATTGCCATTGTGACGACCCAGAAATTTTAACGATTTAAAATGGAATAATAAATTGATTTTTAACATTTGAAAGGTTATTTTCAGCTTGAATTCCAAAATATTAATATTTATTAGATAATTAATGTATTGAATTATATAATAGAAATTGGGTAAATTGTTGAATCTGAAATTTTTAAGCCTGTTTAAATAATTTGAAGGCTTATAAAATTTATAATGATGATGCTGAAGATAATAGAATGGTTAAAATTTAATATAAAGGTGATCTGTTCAGTTTTAATAATATATCGTTTAAATTGAATCTTAAAAATAGCCTTCCGAGGCACAGTCTCGGAATTCGACGAAACCAGTTCCATTGGATCCGTAATAGTTAGTTATTATCGGATTTCAATTTTCGTAGCAATCGGAGTTGTCGTTTGACCCTGGCAGCTCGAAACGCTTAGATTTATTTTTAATCGATTTAATTTAAATTTGATCGTTTGCTTCTGTAACTTACACATACGATTAAATTAGCTTTCGAAACACGTTCCATCCTGTTCGAAACGCGGTAAAACCTTATAATTGCCTAGTGGCATTCCTTAAGAGGAGATTGGAATTTTAAATGGCAATTAATGAGATGTTTTAAAAGTTTTTCAATATAATAAAACTCAAGGTCAAATAGTCAAAGATAATTTCATTCACGAGCGTACTCTAGAAGCCGTTCCTTCCTTCCTTCCTTAGCACGCCTCCCCTTCAATATTTACTCCTTTTCCTTTCCAGTTTCTGCAAATCGAAAAAATGAAAAGAAAAAGGAAATCTCGTCCCTCTTAAAAAAAAAAATTCCGAGCTCTGAATCTAGTTTGCACACAAGGGGGGAAGGGCTCGACTTCGCCGTTTGAGGCCATTTGGGATCGCGATTGGGAAGTGGAGAGCGTGGGGTTTTGGTCGTCGCAGTGGAGTTTCAGTACGTCTTCGCGCGGTCAACAAGTATGGTGGGGTTTGGGTGGTTACGGCAGCGTCGCCGCGTTGGAGGGGAGGCAGCTGTCGTGAGCCTTACAATAGGCTTTGGTGGCAAATCTGGAAGAAGTTTTAGCAGAGGCAAGGCAACGTGTGGTTTTGGTGGTCGCTGACCTTTGCGTGAGTGCTGCTGTCGATCGAAAGTGGGGTACCGAGGTCGAACGTGAAGCCAAGCTGAGTTTGGATCTGAGTTGCAAATCGAAAACAAACGTGAGTAAATCTTCGATCGACTATATTCTATTTGAATCTTAATTTGAAATGGAATTTAAAATGTGAGATGGAAGTAAACATTTTTAATGTGTTGAAAATGATTTGAAAATCAGTAAATTGTGAGGTAAATAAAGGGTTAAATCAATAAGTTGTTTAATTGATGTTATGGGTTAATTAATTTGTATTCAAAGTGGTAAATTAACGTTAATTACTTAGAGAAGTAATTAAAGTAAATGGGTTAATGAATATAGCATATGAAGGATCATTGGTGAAGGGTTTTAAGAATTTTTTTTTTCAGTAATGTGATGAAATTAAGGTAATTAATTTTATTAACTAATTAACAATGATCAAATGTGAAATTTGGTTGGTATAATTACTCAATGAGATTTATTTTAAAGTATGATTATTTGGTGAAGTAATTAGTGATAATTGTTAGATGCAATAAATAAATGGATGGTTAATAAAAGAAAGTAATTTGGATTATTATTTAAATTTAAATAGTTAAATTTAAATAATCGGTTGAATGATTAAATTGATTGAATGTTGCACTAATGATCTAGTGACCTTGGTTTTGGTTGTTCTCGAGTTAATCGTTGCTTGACTCACAATATTCAAGTTTAAGTTGGCTAAAACTTGAATCACAAATAAGAAAAGTTTTCGTTGTAATGTTAATAAGGACTTGATGCTTTGTGATTCGTCAAATAAGAAGGGTAATTAAAATGGATAACTTATTAATTCAATAAATGATTGATTCGGGTTGATTAATTTAGTAATTGAGGGTTTGAATCAATTAATTAAAGTTTAAGTTAATTTATTTAATTTAATTGACTTAGAATAAATCAAAGGATCGGTTGATAGGGAATTACTTAATGTAATTAATGTAACATAATTACTTTGCGAAAGAAATCAAGAGATTAAATAAGACAAATTAATTAAAGAGTTAGTAATTTATTTAATGAAGTAAAGAAAAGATAGTTAAGTACATGATGAGATTATTCGAGAATGATTAATATTGTGGTTGGATAAAGGTAATTAAATTTGTATGTGATTTAAGCTTTACTTATGAACGATTGAATGGTGTTGGATGCTTTAAATGAGTTGATATCTCTGATATGAAATGTTATGTATTTCATTTGGATAATTGGGTTAGGATGACATGAGATCCGAGGAAACCGAATCGGGTATCAGGAAATACCCAAAAATAAATTGTAATAAAATAAATAAATAAATTGATGTGTGAAATCAATGGACTGGAATGAAAAGATTTAAGTCAATTGATGTGAGGAATAAGTGTTGTCTATATCGAATTGTGAATTTGTTAAATTGATGTATGTTACCCGGGTTTACATAGGTTGTTTGTTTGGTATTCCTTGTTAGTTGGGTTTACTCACGCTGGTTTCCAGCCTGACCCGGGTGTTACTTTGGTATAATGCTCGGGTCAGACCGAGTATTACAGATTTTCAGGTAGGTACGTTTGGAGCTCAGGAGGCGAGCTGGATGGCAAGTACGTACGGAGTATTTCCGCTGCAGTATATTATTGTGTATCTGGGACATGATTTATATGTCTAGTGTCTGTATATATATGTGAAACTCTGATGTATATTAAATGTAATCAACAAATATAGTATTCTTTTGTAAACTATTATTTATTATTATATTTTATCCGCTGCGAATGTGAGTTGTTGATGTTTCTTTTCTTCTTCTTCTTCTTCTATCTCTTTCTTCTTTTTCATAACTATCTGGAATTTTCGGGTTAGAAAATTTCGGGTCGTTACATTTGGTATCAGAGCCAGGTTAAGCGAGAACCTTGGCTCTGGTGGGAATTACTCATTGAATAGAGTCCGTAGTACTCTAGAATGAGTTGAGTGTATATATATATATATGAGCGCGTACTTGTTACTTTCTTATATAAAGGTTTTAAATGATTTTATATAAGAATGTAATTTGATATATATAGCAATATTTCCTTCTAATAAATATTAAGGTGATTGGTTGTTAAATTATTGAAATTAAATTAAGAAGTAATATAAAATACAACCAAATTAAAAATGAAATTCTAGAATTAGAACTCAAAAATTAGAATTGTTTGAAACTTTAAATGAACAAAGTTAAATTTGGTTTAAAAAGGTTAAACCAATCTTTGTGAATATAGCTCGAATTATATAATTCGAGATGGTTTAAATTTGAAGTTGGAATTGAACTCATTCAAATTGAATTCGATTTGAATTAATTGGATTTGGGATGGAAGATGTATAAGTTCAAAAATATTTAAATGGGAGATTTGAATTGGATTGAATTGGAATGATTGAAATTGATGTGGGTTCAATTGAATGGATATTAGTCCAAAGTAATTGGAATAATTTTGGAATTTTAATTTAAGTGAAATTGGTTTAAAATCAAAAATATAGATTGTAAATGTAATTTATTAATTGAAATAAACTTCATAAATAAATGAGATTATAATTTGAAATAGAATTCCAAAGAATATTTGAAATAGAGTAAGATGAAAATTCCAGAGTAATATTTAAATATGAATTTGATGGATTGAGAGTTTGGAATTTTGGGAAAAATTAAAATTCCTTTTGGTTTGAAAGTGGTTTCCAAGGGTTTTAAAGAAAGAATAGTATTATTTCAAAAATATTTTTGTGTTTGAAATTTGAGAGATTTTAAATCAAAAATATTTGGAAGTGTTTTTTTTTTGAGAGATAAAAGCATTGAACTCTTTTGGTCACTGGAAAATAAAGTCGGTGATGACTGCAGCATCATCGATGTTCATTTTCGAGTTTCTAGAAGAGAAATTGCTACCAAATTGTTTTAAATTGGGATTGTTTGTAAATTGGGTTTAATTTTGAAATTCAAAGGGATAATTGAATTTGCCAAAGAATTTTGGATATAGTTGAATTCTAAGGTGATATTGTAATTTGGACATTTGTTTAAACTCTGGAATCTTGATTAAATGTTTATGGAATAATAAAAATATATTGGCTAAATAAAATGTATAATTCTGAGTTAAAAGCAAAATGTGAGTGTAATTGATTATAAATAGAAGGTGCAAAATTGAAATTATACTTAAGGTTGTAAGTTTAAAGATCAAATGGAATTTGATTTGAGGTTGGAAGGAAATTGAGAATCAATTTAATTTGAATTGGGGATAAATCAAGTCCAATGGAAACTGGAGTTAATTAAATTGGGATTGAGTCAATTTAAATGGAGTGGAAATTTAAATTGAATTGTTGAGGAAGTAAACAGTTTTGACTCTAGACCATTTTCAATGTAAATTGTTTTAATATAAGTAGTTTTAAATCCATTTTCTTATCTACTTACCATACAACTTTCTTTTTAAACCCAAACTATTTTTATACTGGTTTTTGCCACTACTTTTGGAACTATTTAACTATTTTACAACTGTATTATAAACTAATTACTAATTTCAACTAAGTTACGAGTTAATTTCTATTTTACAACTATTTTGCAATTATCTAAAGTTTCTGAAACTATTTAACTATTTTTCCAACTATTTTTCTATTAGTTAACCATTTTATAGCTATTTTGCAAAACTATAATTATTTTTCAACTACTTACCTATTTTTAAACTTTTCAAGCTATTTTTCTAAACTGGTCGGAGTTTAAACTGTTATTGATTAAAATACCCAACTGAGATAAGGATTAAAGTAATAATCCAAATGGGGATTAATGTAAAGGTGAATAGGGAATGTGAAATGGTTCTTTTGAACTGAAAGAATATTTTGAGAAATATGAAATGAATAAAGATGGAAATTGGATATTTCTATGGTTTCTGAGAGTGTTTGGAGTATGAAAGGTGTTTTATACAAGAAGGTAAGGATCCAAAGTTTTAAAAATTTATATATATATATATATATATATATATATATCTGAATATATATAAAGGATCTTATGAGGATTTTGAGAAAGACTTTTGATTTTTGAAAAAAAAAATCAATATTGAGTTTTGGAAAGCCTATTTGGAGAATTATCGATTTTGGGATAATCGATTTTGTGTAAAGGAACTTTGTATAATATCATGCTAGGTGTATGATTTGAAGATACTATATATGTATAGTATAAAATGTTTTGATGATGACTCTGGGGAAAAAGGCGCTCCCTTGAAATGGACTTCTCAGGAGTGCCACCGGGTGGTGCTGCCTTGAGCCCCAAGGGGGTTCTAAAGTTGATCCTGTGAGGAGTCCGGACAAAACTAGTTCCTGAGGATTTTGAGTTAAGTTTACCATAGCGTAAGTCGTGTGTGCCGCGGAGAGCCAACAGTTACATGGACTTTTGTTGTGACTGCAACGTAACCCAGGATGTAACTGCGACCTATGGTAACATTGTGAAGGTCGTGTGTGCCGCTGAGAGCCAACAGTCTGCGGTTGAGTTTATCTCGGTAGACTGCGACCTATGTAGGAGTGGAGAAGTTTCATTTCGACAGCGAAATCAGAGGCCGCGGAGAGCCTGCAGTTACATGGACTTTTGCTGCGACGGCAACGTAACCCTGGATGTAACTGTGATCTGTTGTGTGGGATCCATGGCGTAACCGAGAGGCCGCGGAGAGCCTGCAGTTACATGGACTTTTGTTGAGACTGCAACGTAACCCTGGTATGTAACTGTGACCATGGATGGGTGTGATGATTTCCAGAGCATTCTCACCAAAGATATTTCCTCTATTTTCAAAAATTGTTTTCTGTATTTTCAATAAAATTATTTTCCAAATATTTTCACTGGGTGTTGAAAACGGGTTTACCAAGTACTTATAGATTTTCGGTCCTACGCCTGATCAACGTATGACTGAATTTCTGTGAGAACAAGGATGGACTAGTTGAGACATCGAGTTATAAGAAATATTTTATAAAAGCTATTTTAATATTATTATGAGATTTTATAGGCATTTCTAAAATTTTAAAATAAAGGAGATGAAATTTTGGAAAATCAAGGGAAGTTCAAACTGAAATTGTAAAATAAAATTGAAACTCGGGAAATTTTAATGAAGTGATTCTTTGTAATTAAAAATCCAATGTTGAATTAAAAAATTGGAAGTAAGCTAATTAACTAAATAATTATGTGATAGAGTATGTTAATAAAATTTAACCCTGTTAAATAAATGGATTTGTAAGTTAATAATGGAGTTAGGAGTTGAACTCAAACTTATAAATTGAATTCGACTCGAATTTGCTAATGAATTAAATAAGAGGAGATATTGTAAAATAAAAATGAAATAGAGTTGGATTGATAAATGCGATGGTTAGAGTTGTAAATCATAACCCAAGTGAATAGAAATAAATTGAGAATAGCCTTGTATTAATAAAATAAACTCAATAACGAATTAAGTAATTGAATTAAAAAAAATAAATTAAAATGGGTTAACTGAGTTAAATAATAAATGGATGAAGTTTGGTTGAATAAAAACTGAACCAAAGTTGTGATTGGAATTGGATTATCAGACTGAACTTAAATTTGTTGGTATATTAATTTGAAGAATAAACGAGTTGTGTTGGTGCTTGGATATTATTCTGATAAATTGAGAAGGTGAATTTAAATTTAAAATTTAAAATGGATGGGCTAACTAAATCAAACGGAACTTGATTAGGTGAAAATCAAATAGAAGTACACTTAAGTTGATGTTGGAATAAATTAAAGTAATTAACTTAAGTTTAAAATGCATGGAAGCTTAGCTTCGATTAAGAATGAAAGCCCATTAATAAAAGCTTGGATTGAAGTAATTTGGGAATGACTAGTATACAAGAATGAAATGTGGCGAACTAAATGAATGGGTGTGAATAAGTTAGAATGGAATTGAATGAAATAAAATTAAGTTGGGATCAATTTTAGTTGGTTATAAAACCTAAGTAATTATTTATTCACATGGATATTATCTAATTGCGTAGAAATGATTGTCATTTAACGTAAACGAGATTTAATTAAATTCTATGAAGTAGTGGAAGCAAATATAATTGATTTTTGAATCAATTGATATGACTATGAGTTTGTTTTGCTTAAAAATGAAATGAATGTAAACAATTGCGTTGTAAACCATTAGAAATTAAATGAAATAGCATATGAATTGGATGGAAGCATTTAAATTAGCTTTAAAAACCATATAAATCGTTTCTTGTAAGTGTTTGGTGCTTATTGCTTTCGTAATACTTGTTGTTTATGTAATTCTTGGGTTAGCTATTAAAAGTAAGTGTAATGCTAATAGAATTTCTATATATGACACTTACATATTTAAATTGAGCAAGTACAGGTACCAGGAAGCTGTTTGGTTGATTTGGATTGCGCTAATTGGTAATATAAATAAGCTGCTTGCTTAAAATGCTAAAAAAAAAAGGTACGCCTACGCAATAAAAAATAGGAAATATGAACTGTTTTTGCTTTTTCCGACCGTGTGGGTCGATGTATACATATTTATATCTCTTGTCAAATTGCAAAAGCTCCACCGTACAAAGGAGACTCTGCCAAAATTTTCCGGAAATTTTGGGAGTTAGAAAATTTTTGGAAAATTTTGGTTAACAACAAAACAATTTCAAACGGGAAACTTAAAGTAAACTAGTAAATGAAACTAATATGAATCAATTTAAATGAATGATATAACTCAATATTAGAAATCGAAAATGAATTGAATTCATATGAAATGGCGAAAACTAATTTGAATAGAAGTGGATATGACACTTATCTAAAGAGATGTATAAAATGATTTTGGGATATTGTGTCTGAATATTAGTGCTAAGCAGGATATGCAGGTTTTATAAAAGAGAAGGAAATTGGATTTGATTCCAAATGATAAATTTGAATTGCCCGACTAAAAAGGTAAGTATTTTGGTTCCGTATGATATTGGATTGGGTTTTTGATGTAGCTACTTGGCTTTTGTTTTCTTTTTGGAATTTGGGAGCCCGTAGAGGCCTTTTGTAGTAGTACCGAGCTAGCCGCGCAAAGGAGACGCTGGCAAAAATTTTCGGGAATTTAGAGAGTTAGAAAATTTTTGAGAAATTTTGATAATTCAAAAAAATTGGTTTTAATTTGAAATTTAATTGATTGAGCAGAAGAGTATTGATTGGATCTATAGAAGGTTTTGGGAAAGTTGAATAAGGTGCTAGTGGACCTTTAATAAAAGATAAGTGGTAGGATGTTGAATTGTGAATTTTGGAAAAGATAAACGGGTAATGGTCAATTCTTCTTAATTAGTAATTTCGGGGACGAAATTCTTTTAAGGGGGAAGGAATGTGACGACCCAGAAATTTTAACGATTTAAAATGGAATAATAAATTGATTTTTAACATTTGAAAGGTTATTTTCAGCTTGAATTCCAAAATATTAATATTTATTAGATAATTAATGTATTGAATTATATAATAGAAATTGGGTAAATTGTTGAATCTGAAATTTTTAAGCCTGTTTAAATAATTTGAAGGCTTATAAAATTTATAATGATGATACTGAAGATAATAGAATGGTTAAAATTTAATGTAAAGGTGATCTGTTCAGTTTTAATAATATATCGTTTAAATTGAATCTTAAAAATAGCCTTCCGAGGCACAGTCTCGGAATTCGACGAAACCAGTTCCATTGGATCCGTAATAGTTAGTTATTATCGGATTTCAATTTTCGTAGCAATCGGAGTTGTCGTTTGACCCTGGCAGCTCGAAACGCTTAGATTTATTTTTAATCGATTTAATTTAAATTTGATCGTTTGCTTCCGTAACTTACACATACGATTAAATTAGCTTTCGAAACACGTTCCATCCTGTTCGAAACGCGGTAAAACGTTATAATTGCCTAGTGGCATTCCTTAAGAGGAGATTGGAATTTTAAATGGCAATTAATGAGATGTTTTAAAAGTTTTTCAATATAATAAAACTCAAGGTCAAATAGTCAAAGATAATTTCATTCACGAGCGTACTCTAGAAGCCGTTCCTTCCTTCCTTCCTTAGCACGCCTCCCCTTCAATATTTACTCCTTTTCCTTTCCAGTTTCTGCAAATCGAAAAAATAAAAAGAAAAGGGAAATCTCGTCCCTCTTAAAAAAAAAAAATTCCGAGCTCTGAATCTAGTTTGCACGCAAGGGGGGGAAGGGCTCGACTTCGCCGTTTGAGGCCGTTTGGGATCGCGATTGGGAAGTGGAGCGCGTGGGGTTTTGGTCGTCGCAGTGGAGGTTCAGTACGTCTTCGCGCGGTCAACAAGTATGGTGGGGTTTGGGTGGTTACGGCAGCGTCGCCGCGTTGGAGGGGAGGCAGCTGTCGTGAGCCTTACAATAGGCTTTGGTGGCAAATCTGGAAGAAGTTTTAGCAGAGGCAAGGCAACATGTGGTTTTGGTGGTCGCTGACCTTTGCGTGAGTGCTGCTGTCGATCGAAAGTGGGGTACCGAGGTCGAACGTGAAGCCAAGCCGAGTTTGGATCTGAGTTGCAAATCGAAAACAAACGTGAGTAAATCTTCGATCGACTATATTCTATTTGAATCTTAATTTGAAATGGAATTTAAAATGTGAGATGGAAGTAAACATTTTTAATGTGTTGAAAATGATTTGAAAATCAGTAAATTGTGAGGTAAATAAAGGGTTAAATCAATAAGTTGTTTAATTGATGTTATGGGTTAATTAATTTGTATTCAAAGTGGTAAATTAACGTTAATTACTTAGAGAAGTAATTAAAGTAAATGGGTTAATGAATATAGCATATGAAGGATCATTGGTGAAGGGTTTTAAGAAATTTTTTTTTCCAGTAATGTGATGAAATTAAGGTAATTAATTTTATTAACTAATTAACAATGATCAAATGTGAAATTTGGTTGGTATAATTACTCAATGAGATTTATTTTAAAGTATGATTATTTGGTGAAGTAATTAGTGATAATTGTTGGATGCAATAAATAAATGGATGGTTAATAAAAGAAAGTAATTTGGATTATTATTTAAATTTAAATAGTTAAATTTAAATAATCGGTTGAATGATTAAATTGATTGAATGTTGCACTAATGATCTAGTGACCTTGGTTTTGGTTGTTCTCGAGTTAATCGTTGCTTGACTCACAATATTCAAGTTTAAGTTGGCTAAAACTTGAATCACAAATAAGAAAAGTTTTCGTTGTAATGTTAATAAGGACTTGATGCTTTGTGATTCGTCAAATAAGAAGGGTAATTAAAATGGATAACTTATTAATTCAATAAATGATTGATTCGGGTTGATTAATTTAGTAATTGAGGGTTTGAATCAATTAATTAAAGTTTAAGTTAATTTATTTAATTTAATTGACTTAGAATAAATCAAAGGATCGGTTGATAGGGAATTACTTAATGTAATTAATGTAACATAATTACTTTGCGAAAGAAATCAAGAGATTAAATAAGACAAATTAATTAAAGAGTTAGTAATTTATTTAATGAAGTAAAGAAAAGATAGTTAAGTACAGGATGAGATTATTCGAGAATGATTAATATTGTGGTTGGATAAAGGTAATTAAATTTGTATGTGATTTAAGCTTTACTTATGAACGATTGAATGGTGTTGGATGCTTTAAATGAGTTGATATCTCTGATATGAAATGTTATGTATTTCATTTGGATAATTGGGTTAGGATGACATGAGATCCGAGGAAACCGAATCGGGTATCAGGAAATACCCAAAAATAAATTGTAATAAAATAAATAAAATAAATAAATAAATTGATGTGTGAAATCAATGGACTGGAATGAAAAGATTTAAGTCAATTGATGAGAGGAATAAGTGTTGTCTATATCGAATTGTGAATTTGTTAAATTGATGTATGTTACCCAGGTTTACATAGGTTGTTTGTTTGGTATTCCTTGTTAGTTGGGTTTACTCACGCTGGTTTCCAGCCTGACCCGGGTGTTACTTTGGTATAATGCTCGGGTCAGACCGAGTATTACAGATTTTCAGGTAGGTACGTTTGGAGCTCAGGAGGCGAGCTGGATGGCAAGTACGTACGGAGTATTTCCGCTGCAGTATATTATTGTGTATCTGGGACATGATTTATATGTCTAGTGTCTGTATATATATGTGAAACTCTGATGTATATTAAATGTAATCAACAAATATAGTATTCTTTTGTAAACTATTATTTATTATTATATTTTATCCGCTGCGAATGTGAGTTGTTGATGTTTCTTTTCTTCTTCTTCTTCTTCTATCTCTTTCTTCTTTTTCATAACTATCTGGAATTTTCGGGTTAGAAAATTTCGGGTCGTTACAGCCATAACTCGCACAGATGTTCGAATTAGCTTCCGAAACCTGTTCCATCGTGTCCGGAACGCGGGATAAACCCTAGGAACGTCAGTTCGGCGCGTAAATCGGAGTTTGGAAAATCGGAATGAATAGTGTTCGTTTTTTCCTCTATAAATAGCTCATAATTCTCAAAAAAACAAAAAAAAACCTAAACCCTAATTCTAAATGGCCGGCCGCCAGTATCACAAACCGAAGGCCAGAAATTCACGAACTTCTCCTCCTCTTATCTCTTCATCCACTCAACGATTCAAGAATTCTTCAACTACAAACTTGTAGAGCGTAATGAGATCTACAAGATCAACGGTTACGATCGAGATTGGAGCTGTATTTTGGGAGATAATAGGCCGCGTTCCCCTTGCGTTCGTGCACGCATTTCTATGCATGGGGGGACCGAGTTGAGCAAGGTTGCAGCCGAGTGGAGTGTTGGGTGAGGGCTTCGACATGGAACTACCTGATCGACATGTAGTTGTGTATTTTGGTTGCTAAATTTAAACCCTAATTGAGATATTGGGTTCGGCTATGTCTGTAGTTGCACGAATGCATTTGGGAAGATGGTGGGGGGAAGTTGGAATTGAAATGGATGGTGATGATGGGTTAGGTATAAAAATATAAAATAAAAGTTGTAATTTATATGCTTTATAAAATCGTGTAACTTCAAAAATTAATAACTTTTTCATACGAGGTCGAAAACGCGCGAAACCAGTTGTGTTGGAATCGTATGGACGAGCACTACGCGATGGAGTTGGATTGGAGTCGTTTGGAGTTAGTGAGAATTTTGGGTAAAATTAAACGTCCGTTTAATTTTATTCGAAATAAATCGCTAAAACGAAATTGAAATCAAGGTGAGAACTTCTCACTCAATCGAATCAGTTTCGATTTTTATTTTAAATAGTTAGATTTAAAATATTTGAATGCATGTTTGAATGATGATTGTTATCTATTGATTGTTAAAATAGACATTATGCGCCGTTAGTAAGCGGATGTTATTTATTAAAAACATATACCGCGAATATTTCATAAACAGTGAAATTGGTATTATATATAATAGCAATATATATATATTGGCATATGTATATATTGGAGTTATTGATTCCCCGCATTTGTTTAGCGGATGAGACCCTATTGCGCCGTCTATTAAGCGGATAATATTTTAAATCCCATATACCGCGATAATTCCGTACTGGAGCGGAATTGGTATTGTGCTAATGTTTGTGGATGTAGGAAAACAGGTTGGAGGGATCCAACTGGATTCCTCAACAGTTTTTATTTGATTTCAGATATTTTTATATTTGATGGATTATCATATCGATATATGATATCGTTGTTGTCGTGATTGACTATTTGGTGTGTAGCATCATTGGACCAAATTTTGGAATTTTAAAAAGGGATTTCAAAGTGATTTTTTGAAAGTATACGTTTATAAAATATTTTTGGGAATTTATCCATTTTAAATAAATAACGTTATAATTTTAATGTTATAAAAATTATGATTTTTGAGAAATATAGTTAAAAGTTGATTTTTGAAAATATGGGTTAATAATTTTTATAAAATAGTTTAAATTGGATCTCTGAATTTATTGTAAAAAGTTTAAATATAGGATTTATAAAATTTGATTATTTTATAAATCAAAAGGATGAAATTATAAAGGAGATTAAAGACGTTTTAAAAGAATAATATAAATTGATTTATATTAAGAGATTTATAAATGGATATTTATAAATTGAAATATTGACATTATAAAACGAGTTTTTATAAGTGTTTGAATGAAGTGAAAATGGATTGCATAAGTGAATGGAAATTATAAAATTATAAATGGTGAAGTTATAAATGAAATTTATAAATAGTAAGATTTATAAATTTTGTGAAGTTATTAAAGAATATATTTGGATAAATAATTGAATCTTATAAGTTATAAGATTTATAATTATGAAGTTCAAAGAAACGATTTTGTAAAATAATCGTTTTATAAGCATTTGACTTATAATATGAATTTTTAGTATATCATTGAGATATAAATTGAACAGGTTAATAAAGGGATTTATAAACGTTGTTTTATAAATTCGTAAACGACTTATTTTGATAAGTAAATTGTTGAAACCTATTAATGGAGTTATATTCACATTTTTGGTTGTGAATAATCCTTTAAAATAAAATGTATAGAAATGATGAAATTGTTAATTGAAGTATATTCACGTTTTTGAATAGTGAATAATATGTTAAAGAAATTGTTTTGAATGTGATGTTTTAAATAGAATTAAAACGATCTAACGATGTTTTAATTATGTTAAGATTCGAAACCATAGATTTCAACATTCATTGTTGAAATAGACGTTTTCGAGAAATAGAAGGAAATGGTGGACTATAACACTGTTGTTATAGTAAATGATTTCCTAAAGGAAATGTTTTGTATAGTATTGGGATTTATATATCTATTTTAATTTCGAATCCCTATACTAGTGATTTTGGGTTGTCGTAACGATGTTTTACGTAACATTCGTTTTGGCCCAAATAAATATGTTTAAGAGAATGATTTCCTTAAAGAATGAAATATATACTTAATCTCGATTGAAGTATATTGAATATTTTCCAAGTGTTGAAAATGAATAGGTTCGTGAATTACTTATTAAATAAGTATGGAAATGTTTTCCAATATAAAGTGAATATTTTGAGAATTCATCTTTTTGAAGATAAATTGAAATGAATAATTGAAATCGTATATCCGTAGATATTGTGAAATATAAATTCACTATGGAATTTATAAAGGAAAGGGGAACTTGTTTAAAAATAAATATTGATTTATTTTTGAAGTATTGAAATTATATATCTTGTAAAGATATGATTTTTGGAAAATAAATAATTTGGAAAATTATTTGGAATCTGGCGATGTGTGCATATCCATTGATAGTTCAATAACCGACTATCAATATTTCCCTTTGAATGATTATTTGATGTGATTTGTTTGAATTTGAATGCCACACTTATTTTTGAATAAGCGCTCACTATTCGGGTTAACCGCGAAAGGACCATGGGGTCGTATAACCCATTCCGAATATGTGATACGTCGTTATGAATTGAATTTGATGACCAGTGTTGAAGACCGGTATTTGCGAAAGCGATAGGATGACCTATCGATTGTCTCTGCACTGGGTAGCTCCTGGTATAGAGATCCCCTAAGTGATGGGAAATTCGATCGGGATTGTGAATACCCGGATTGCAAGGGCTTCGTGAGAAGTGCCTTCGGTTTTGTTCGAGCCCGGAACAGACTTGTATGGATTGTATGTCTGACGTTACAAATTGAGATATAAAGCAGATTTCATTCAAATATATTTCTGTTGGTGGCAGAGAATTTATTCTCTTAGCTTAACACCCTTCTCTGAGACGTACGAGCTCAGAGGTTATGTAGTTGAATGTTATCAGCAATATATTCCCAATTTGGTAATGTGACATGCTGAGTGTTGCTGTGAAATGATCATTGTGTTGATTATTTGTGATAGGATCGTTTATTTGATCGTCTATCTTTGTGATCATTTCTATGATCATTTGTTGACCCAAAGCATGGCTTTTAAATAAAGTATGTTTTTGTGGACGTGACTTCGTCGAGCCTCACACCCCGTGAATGGTCAAAACAGGAAAGATGCGACAAGGTTATGAGGGGTAGCGCCCTTTAGGATGTGTGCATTTCCTTCTGGAAAAGGGTGGTATCATGGTATGGAGCCCAGATGCTTACTCATGTTGAAAACACTTTATGATTGTGTGAATTGATTGCGAGCGCTCGGTTGAAAGGTCCCAAAGGACCGGGGGATGGCATATTCGGTCAGTTGTTACTCAGTTAGGGGTAACCCGGCCTTGTGTTGGTAGAGATCCGGTTTGGTTCTCGGGGATGTCCATCCAGAGGCATTCTCATGTGGCAATGGGAAGTTCCTTGGCCTGATCATTCGTTGGAAATCCAAAGAAACAATACGAGACTTGTACGGTTTTAGTTGTATAACCTGCTATGGAATGTGGCGGTAACCTGCTATTGAACATAGTTAGCTATAGTAGGCATACGATAATGGTCGTATGTTGGCTATGATTTATATTCTACTTTCGAAATGAATTTTTCCTACACTATGCACTAGTAATAATATAAAATGTTCTTTTTAAATGCGTATCAAGCATCTTTGACTATCATAAGGAGAAATCTCCTCCGATTCTGCGTTTGCATTGTGTGTGTGTGTGGGAGGCCTTATGGTAGTCTTATTTTTAAAAGCATTGCGAATTGACTTTAAAAATATCTTCTATTTTGTTTTTTTTCAAAGACAAATAAACTGTTTTGAGTTCTCACACCAGTCTTGCTTATGCTAGGTGATATGTGATGGGGGGTTCTCGCTTCGCGGTTTGGTGGCGAACGGGAGACTCTTACCCCCACATCCTCTTTACGGGGTTGGTTAGGCGAAGCCGTGACATTCGAAAGGGTGGCCGTAAAAGCAAGTTTGGGATATCAGTTAAGCCACGGTGGGGCTGGGATGGTTGAAAAGCCTACCGGTTGTGACCGCTGACGGTACGTTCGTGACATTTGGTATCAGAGCATATGGTTAAGCGACAACCATGGTTCTGTTGGGTATTTCTCATTAGAGATAGAGTCAGTAGTACTCTAGAATGAGTTTGAGTGTAATAATAGCTATGAGAGCGTATTTGTTAGTGAATATAAAAATTGTTTTATATTGTGATGATAGGTTTATTGAGTGGCATATGAACTTTCGTCAGCGTGGTCCGCAAGACTATGCCGAAGGGGTTTCTAAACACTTGAATAGAACAATTCGACACAATATTGTTTTAAAATTGGGTAAATGAAATAAGTTTACCTTGATTATATTTTTATATATGAAGGAATAATTTTTAGAATTATTAAAGTGTATGTAAGTAGATTGTTTGATTGTTTAGTTGTTTGAATAATCTAAATTGAAGAATAATTGTATAAGCAAAAGAATTATAAGAATTGAATTATAATTAAAGTGATTTACAATTGTGAAATAAACTTATATATATGAGAAGTGAAACTATGTGAATATATTTATGAATATGAGTTGTAAATAAAAAAGTGAATTTAAAGTTAAATGGAATATAACTTAAGAGATGTTGAATGAAGTTGATATTAGTATCAAAGTAAAATTATTAAAGTTAATGATAAATGTGAACTTAAGTTATGTAATAAAATTCAACTTTAGTAATTGTATTGAATGAATGGATTGAATGTTAATCAATTGAATGTAAATTAAGTTGGTATGAAATAATGAATATAAGTGTTAATTCATTAAAATCTAATGTTATTGGAAGTTGAATAGTTGAATGGAAATCAATTAAAATTTAACCAAATTGAATAAATATAAGCAAAGGAATTTGGTTGTAATTAATAAACATATGATTGTTAGTTGATTGATTGTATATAATTCATTAAGTGTTAATGAAATTAAATTAATGAAATTGGAAGCTAAAGTAATTGAAATTCAATTGGAAGTTAAGTGAATCTTAAATGGAATTGAATTTGAATTGGAAGTGAACCAACTTGAATATGAATTAGTGAATATAAACTAATTGAAAATGAATGTTAGTAAAAACATCCACTGTTAATGAATCAAAAGTGATTAAATTGAAAACCTATTTCATTGAATATTAATGAGAATATGAATGAATATTTATTGGTTATGGATGTTAGTTGGATGATAGTTGGTTGATGTTTGCATTTATTGCTTTTACTGCATTTGCTATGTTGGCATGTATAGTTATTATGTTGCTATATGATGTATATTGAGATTATTTTCATATATGCATGTTCTCATGTTGTTTGTTGAGTGATTAGTAGGTGCAGATCGCGTTTGCTTCGCATTTGGAGCTCGCTTTCGCGCTATATTAGCCGTATAGGCTTGCTAATAAAATATAAGGTACATATCTCGGATTACATACCGTACTTTTATAGTATTTTCCCTGCGGGATGCCTCATTACTTGATGAGATGTATATTTGTGATATATATACTGTCATTTTTTTTTCGGATCGAGCCGCGCAAAGGAGACTATGGCGAATTTTTCGAAAATTTAAGGCGTTAGAAAAATTTGAGAAAATTGGAAAATTTTGAAAACTTTAAGTTTGATTTAGAATTGAAAGTTAAACAATAGTAGTTGTTTTTGAAAAGATAACTAAGTATGATTTGAAAACTTAGTAAAGTTATTATAAGAAGTTAATTATGAATTTTGGAAAATTAATAAATTCTGTAATTTTTCTTACTTGTTAATTTCGAGGACGAAATTCTTTTAAGGGGGGAAGATTGTAACGACCCAGGAATTTTAAATAATTAAAATTTGAATATTTAATTAATTTTAGATATTAAGAAGTGAATTTGTAAGTCAAATAAATTTTTATTTGAATTTTTGGATTTAATTGGATAATTAAATCGATAATTTAATATGTTAAATTATAGAAATAATTGAAAATTGAGTTAAATATGATTGAAAATGATTTGTAAAATTTTATTTTATCATGTTGAAGTTAGAACGATATTTTAGAACTTTTAAAATCGAATTAAAAGTTAATTTGTGAAAATTGAATATTTTAATATTTAATCGACTGTAAAATAGTCAATTTTTGAACAGTCTCAGAATTGAACGAGACAAGTTCCATTGGATCCGTAATAGTTAATTATTACCGGATTTCAATTTTCATGTCAATCGGAGCTATCGTTTGATCGTGGCAGCTCGAAACGCATCGAATTGTTTTTAATATTAATTTGGCGAGTTAAAATAGCCATTTTTCAAAAAGTCTCGGATTTCGACGAAACCAGTTTCATCGGATCCGTAATGTGATATTATTGTAAGGTTTCAAATTTCGTGTCAATTGGATTTACCGTTTGTCCTGTACGAATTAAAATGCCTAGAAATCAATTTAAATCGGTTTAATTTAAATCGATCGTTTATTGCCATAACTCGCACAGATGTTCGAATTAGCTTCCGAAACCTGTTCCATTGTGTCCGGAACGTGGGATAAACCCTAGGAACGTCAGTTTCGACGCGTAAATCGGAGTTTGGAAAATCGGAATGAATAGTGTTCGTTTTTTTCTCTATAAATAGCTCATAATTCTCAAAAAAACAAAAAAAAAACCTAAACCCTAATTCTAAATGGCCGGCCGCCAGTATCACAAACCGAAGGCCAGAAATTCACGAACTTCTCCTCCTCTTATCTCTTCATCCACTCAACGATTCAAGAATTCTTCAACTACAAACTTGTAGAGCGTAATGAGATCTACAAGATCAACGGTCACGATCGAGATTGGAGCTGTATTTTGGGAGATAATAGGCCGCGTTCCCCTTACGTTCGTGCATGCATTTCTATGCATGGGGGGGACCGAGTTGAGCAAGGTTGCAGCCGAGTGGAGTGTTGGGTGAGGGCTTCGACATGGAGCTACCTGATCGACATGTAGTTGTGTATTTTGGTTGCTAAATTTAAACCCTAATTGAGATATTGGGTTCGGCTATGTCTGTAGTTGCACGCGTGCATTTGGGAAGATGGTGGGGGGCCGTTGGATTTGAAATGGATGGTGATGATGGGTTAGGTATAAAAATATAAAATAAAAGTTGTAATTTATATGCTTTATAAAATTGTGTAACTTCAAAAATTGATAACTTTTTCATACGAGGTCGAAAACGCGCGAAACCAGTTGCGTTGGAATCGTATGGACAAGCACTACGCGATGGAGTTGGATTGGAGTCGTTTGGATTTAGTGAGAATTTTGGGTAAAATTAAACGTCCGTTTAATTTTATTCGAAATAAATCGCTAAAACGAAATTGAAATCAAGGTGAGAACTTCTCACTCAATCGAATCAGTTTCGATTTTTATTTTAAATAGTTAGATTTAAAATATTTGAATGCATGTCTGAATGATGATTGTTATCTATTGATTGTTAAAATAGACATTATGCGCCGTTAGTAAGCGGATGTTATTTATTAAAAACATATACCGCGAATATTTCATAAACAGTGAAATTGGTATTATATATAATAGCAATATATATATATATTGGCATATGTATATATTGGAGTTATTGATTTCCCGCATTTGTTTAGCGGATGAGACCCTATTGCGCCGCCTATTAAGCGGATAATATTTTAAATCCCATATACCGCGATAATTCTGTACTGGAGCGGAATTGGTATTGTGCTAATGTTTGTGGATGCAGGAAAACAGGTTGGAGGGATCCAACTGGATTCCTCAACAGTTTTTATTTGATTTCAGATATTTTGATATTTGATGGATTATCATATCGATATATGATATCGTTGTTGTCGTGATTGACTATTTGGTGTGTAGCATCATTGGACCAAATTTTGGAATTTTAAAAAGGGATTTCAAAGTGATTTTTTGAAAGTATACGTTTATAAAATATTTTTGGGAATTTATCCATTTTAAATAAATAACGTTAAAATTTTAATGTTATAAAAATTATGATTTTTGAGAAATATAGTTAAAAGTTGATTTTTGAAAATATGGGTTAATAATTTTTATAAAATAGTTTAAATTGGATCTCTGAATTTATTGTAAAAAGTTTAAATATAGGATTTATAAAATTTGATTATTTTATAAATCAAAAGGATGAAATTATAAAGGAGATTAAAGACGTTTTAAAAGAATAATATAAATTGATTTATATTAAGAGATTTATAAATGGATATTTATAAATTGAAATATTGACATTATAAAACGAGTTTTTATAAGTGTTTGAATGAAGTGAAAATGGATTGCATAAGTGAATGGAAATTATAAAATTATAAATGGTGAAGTTATAAATGAAATTTATAAATAGTAAGATTTATAAATTTTGTGAAGTTATTAAAGAATATATTTGGATAAATAATTGAATCTTATAAGTTATAAGATTTATAATTATGAAGTTCAAAGAAACGATTTTGTAAAATAATCGTTTTATAAGCATTTGACTTATAATATGAATTTTTAGTATATCATTGAGATATAAATTGAACAGGTTAATAAAGGGATTTATAAACGTTGTTTTATAAATTCGTAAACGACTTATTTTGATAAGTAAATTGTTGAAACCTATTAATGGAGTTATATTCACATTTTTTGTTGTGAATAATCCTTTAAAATAAAATGTATAGAAATGATGAAATTGTTAATTGAAGTATATTCACGTTTTTGAATAGTGAATAATATGTTAAAGAAATTGTTTTGAATGTGATGTTTCAAATAGAATTAAAACGATCTAACGATGTTTTAATTATGTTAAGATTCGAAACCATAGATTTCAACATTCATTGTTGAAATAGACGTTTTCGAGAAATAGAAGGAAATGGTGGACTATAACACTGTTGTTATAGTAAATGATTTCCGAAAGGAAATGTTTTGTATAGTATTGGGATTTATATATCTATTTTAATTTCGAATCCCTATACTAGTGATTTTGGGTTGTCGTAACGATGTTTTACGTAACATTCGTTTTGGCCCAAATAAATATGTTTAAGAGAATGATTTCCTTAAAGAATGAAATATATACTTAATCTCGATTGAAGTATATTGAATATTTTCCAAGTGTTGAAAATGAATAGGTTCGTGAATTACTTATTAAATAAGTAAGGAAATGTTTCCCAATATAAAGATAATATTTTGAGAATTCATCTTTTTGAAGATAAATTGAAATGAATAATTGAAATCGTATATCCGTAGATATTGTGAAATATAAATTCACTATGGAATTTATAAAGGAAAGGGGAACTTGTTTAAAAATAAATATTGATTTATTTTTGAAGTATTGAAATTATATATCTTGTAAAGATATGATTTTGGAAAATAAATAATTTGGAAAATTATTTGGAATCTGGTGATGTGTGCATGTCCATTGATAGTTCAATAACCGACTATCAATATTTCCCTTTGAATGGGTATTTGATGTGATTTGTTTGAATTTGAATGCCACACTTATTTTTAATAAGCGCTCACTATTCGGGCTAACCGGGAAAGGACCATGGGGTCGTACAACCCATTCCGAATATGTGATACGTTGTTATGAATTGCATTTGATGACCGGTGTTGAAGACCGGGTATTTGCGAAAGCGATAGGATGACCTATCGATTGTCTCTGCACTGGGTAGCTCCTGGTATAGAGATCCCCTAAGTGATGGGAAATTCAATCGGGATTGTGAATACCCGGATTGCAAGGGCTTCGTGAGAAGTGCCTTCGGTTTTGTTCGAGCCCGGAACAGACTTGTATGGATTGTATGTCTGACGTTACAAATTGAGATATAAAGCAGATTTCATTCAAATATATTTCTGTTGGTGGCGGAGAATTTATTCTCTTAGCTTAACACCCTTCTCTGAGACGTACGAGCTCAGAGGTTATGTAGTTGAATGTTATCAGCAATATATTCCCAATTTGGTAATGTGACATGCTGAGTGTTGCTGTGAAATGATCATTGTGTTGATTATTTGTGATAGGATCGTTTTTTTGATCGTCTATCTTTGTGATCATTTCTATGATCATTTGTTGACCCAAAGCATGGCTTTTGAATAAAGTATGTTTTTGTGGACGTGACTTCATCGAGCCTCACACCCCGTGAATGGTCAAAACAGGAAAGATGCGGCAAGGTTATGAGGGGTAGCGCCCTTTAGGATGTGTGCATTTCCTTCTGGAAAAGGGTGGTATCATGGTATGGAGCCCAGATGCTTACTCATGTTGAAAACACTTTATGATTGTGTGAATTGATTGCGAGCGCTCGGTTGAAAGGTCCCAAAGGACCGGGGATGGCATATTCGGTCAGTTGTTACTCAGTTAGGGGTAACCCAGCCTTGTGTTGGTAGAGATCCGGTTTGGTTCTCGGGGATGTCCATCCAGAGGCATTCTCATGTGGCAATGGGAAGTTCCTTGGCCTGATCATTCGTTGGAAATCCAAAGAAACAATACGAGACTTGTACGGTTTTAGTTGTATAACCTGCTATGGAATGTGGCGGTAACCTGCTATTGAACATAGTTAGCTATAGTTGGCATACGATAATCGTCGTATGTTGGCTATGATTTATATTCTACTTTCGAAATGAATTTTTCCTACACTATGCACCAGTAATAATATAAAATGTTCTTTTTAAATGCGTATCAAGCATCTTTGACTATCATAAGGAGAAATCTCCTCCGATTCTGCGTTTGCATTGTGTGTGTGTGCGGGAGGCCTTATGGTAGTCTCATTTTTAAAAGCATTGCGAATTGACTTTAAAAATATTCTTCTATTTTGTTTTTTTTCAAAGACAAATAAACTGTTTTGAATTCTCACACCAGTCACATGACTGACTCGGAGTTTATTGTTTTCCTTCCTAAACTCTGGGTGCCCACCAATTTCCACACGGGCAGTCAAGAGTTAGGTTTATCAGGATATTCTGGATATTCTGGAGTTGCTGGAGGCAAGCTGGATGGCATGGCGTATTATTAGTATATAGTATTTCTTTTTCCGCTGCACTATTTGTTGTTGTTGTTGTTGTACACTCTGATGGTATGATGTAATGAAATGTAATGTATAAAATGTAATAACTGATATAGTTCTTTGTTTAAAGATTATTCATTTATTATTATATGTTGTTCCGCTGCGAATTGTAAGATTCAGTTATTGTTCTGTTGTTTTCTATTCCGTTCTATTTTCTATGTTCTTTTCTCTCCTCTCTCTATTTTTCTATCTTTTTCTCTCTTGTTCTGTCTCTTTCTTTTTCTTAAACCATAACATTTCGGGTTCCCGGCCTTCGATTTCTCGGCAGTCGATAAAGTGAGTATCAATGTTGAATTTTCGAAAGTCGAAAATTTTCGGGACGTGACAATATATATATGTATATTAATTTTAATATTTTTTAAAATTTAGATTTTTAAAATTATATGTTTCGTAATTTTTTAATTTATAAGTTAAGTTTTAAAATGCAAATTATAAAATTTTACTTCTAACTTTATTATTTTTAAATATATAAAATAGGATTTAAAATAGATTTAATAATAATAAGATTTTACTTAATAATAATTAATATAATAAAATTTAATAAGATTTTAATTTAACTACTATATATATAATATGTTTAAAAAATTTATTTAAAATTTTTATTAATATTTTAAAATAGATTTTTGTAATAACTTTAATAAATAGAGATTGGAAAGATAAATAAGTTGACTTAACATTTAAATTGGTTAATAATTGTATTTAAGTAAGAATTGATTTGCAATTTAATTTAAATAAGAGTTGATTTGAACTTGTTGATTTTGAGATTATTAAAGATACGATTCTATAGCTTAATAACTTGATTTTTTTTATGGTGATTTAATGAATATTTAAAATTTAAATAAATTGTAATTGAATATTAGATTTTGATTTAAATTTGTAATTTGAGATTTTATTCAGATTTTTACAAATGGAAAGTATCGAATAAAATAAAATAAAGTTGAATTTTGAAATATAAATGGAATGTATCAAATTGAGTTATTATGAATTTTGAATATTTAAACTTTGAGACCTATTGAATTGGGAGTGGTTTAAATTTGAAGTTCAAATCTGGATTTGAAATCGATGTAAATTAAAAATGGTTTAATAAGAATTTGAATTGATTTGTAAGATTGGAAGAAACAATTCTAATTTGAAACTAATTTTATGTATGTTAACCCGCATTTTGGCAAGGCCGTAAACAGGTGGATTTAAATGAATCGATTGTTTAGTTATCATGGCTGGAATATAGTGGATATGGTTCAACCTTGTTTCAGTATGTATCGCTTGGCCTTGACTCAACGTGAATGGTTCGGCCTTGTTTCACATGTATGGTTCGGCTTTGGTTCGACATGTATTGTTCGGCTTCGGTGGTTAGGTATACGTCGCTCGGTAATGGTGCACGAGCCGAAGTGGATCGGTCAATATTGTTAAGGTTTTGGGTCGGATTAAATGGGCCGGTCGAAGGAGAGTGGGTTGAACTGGGTCGGTCAGATGTGGGCCGCCCACTCAAAGTGGCTCAGTCGTACGTGGCTCGGTCTAAGAAGAAAGGAAATGCATGGCACGGATGAGATAGGTCATATTGCAAAAGCTCAAGAGGGTCGGTATGTATGGCTCGATGGATTGATTCTAGATCAGCATTTCTTGATCAGAAGTGGAGTGGATCAGTGATTACAGTGGATCTGTGATTGGAATGGATTGGTAGAACATGGATCGGTCATGTTGGAGTGGTTCGGTGATTGAAGGAGGTTCAGCCTCAAGGGAATCAGGACATGTGGGTCAGCCGAACCGCGTCGGCCCGAAGCGGTTCGGTGGCCATGTTTCGGTCGTCATCAGGGTCGGTATAGGTGGGTCGGTGGATGTGGATCGGTTTACCTAGGTCGGTTGTAGTGTTGAGTCTGGATCGGCCATGGTCTTAGTGGACCCGGACTACTCAGGAAACCCAGTAACTCGAGTTTTGCCTATAAACACAGTCGGCGGGGATTCAGAAAAGGGATCTTTATTATGTTTTCCTCCTTCTTCCCTATTAAAGCCACTCTGCCATTATTGCTTTAAAAATCTCTGGATTGTAATTGTAATTAATTCTTATATCAATAAAAAGGAAATTTTTTGAGTGGACGTGGGCCGGAGTTAGCCGAAACACTATAAATCCTATGTTATTACTGCTTTCTTTTTAATTATTACTGTTCTTCATATTTATACTTTCTACATACATTCTATTTGTGATCCGTAACTGCAATTTGGTGCTTTCAACGATGTGTGCGTGATAGTCACCAATTTTGGCACAAACATTTTGGTGTTTTCACTAAGAAAGTTAGCATTTAGGGATTCAGAAGCTTGGATTTTGGATAAAGCCTAGGAACTTGATTCTGGAGACTATGGCAACGTAATCAACCAGGAGACAAAGGACAAAAAGGAGTCGTCAAGAAGAAAGTCAAGAAGCCTCCTCTGTAGTTGGATCAGATCAGGCATCCGTCTACATCACTACAGGCGAGATGTAGATTATGATGGATTCAATGCAGGAGCAGTTGATAAAAAGGCAAGAGGAAATGATGCAGACACTTCTTAAACAATTTTAACAGGCAGGAACAGCAGGAGCTACAGGAGCTCAGTTCCATGGTGCTGGATTAGAAGGACTTTACCAACAAGCAAATGGTGTGGTTCAACAGGGGCCAGCCCTTGATTGGCAAACAACTGTCAACTCAGATGAACCTAGACTAGGTGGCATAGCACTAGGTAATGTAGGAACAATCCATGGAGGGATATCAGATGGCATGGCGTAGCTTGGCGCTAACAGGAATACAAGAGTGCGTGATGAGGAGTATGTATTGGAATTCCCTCGAGGATTTAGAGGGCAGTTAGGAAATATGGGTGAGGGGCAACCTTTGGTAGGTAACACTGGATTAGCTGATATTATCAGGCAAAACTATTCGTGGAGGTATGATAAATAAAGATTTAGAGGGAGTCAACAAAAGTTCGTTTACCCGTAAATCAGGATAGCTAGGAATCCACCTGATTTCAAGCTACCCACTCTGGAAGTATACAACGGTAAGACGGATCCCACTGACCACTTGATGAGGTATATAAGACATATGGAAGTGTTGGGGGGCAGCAGGGGAGGTTATGACCCCATATTTCCCTCTATACTTGATAGATATAGCGGCTATATGGTTCGGACAGCTGGAAGATGGATCTATTAGAACATGGACAAAACTGGTGGATAGGTTCTTGAAGCAGTTTCGAATTCACATAAAAAGGCCAAAGAATGTGATGACACTTGCGTCAGTTAAGCAAAGGATGGAGGAATCTCTCAGGACTTTCTTAACTTGGTTTAATGCAGCAATTGCTTCGGTGGATCGACCAGATCCATCAACGGTTCTGATGGCTGTAGTATCAGGAGTCGGGGATAATTCGAATTTCAAAGTATCGTTGATACGGGATCCACCAATGGATCTCGGGTAATTCTTTCATGAAGCTGAGAGATTTACTCGAAAAGAGGATGCATGTTTGGATATGAAGTCAAAGGTAGTAAACATGGTTAAGAATGGAGAACTGTCTGGTGAAAGCTTGGGTAAAGAAAAGGATAAAAGGAAGAGGAAGCGCTGGAGAGAATCAAAATTCTCCACTTACACAGGACAAAATGAGACATTGGAACGGATATACTTGGATGCTCGGGATCGCCTTCTTTATTGAACACCAGCAAGGAGGGAACCCTCAGAACGTGAACGGGCATCAGAAAGGCACTGTCTCTTTCATGACCTAGACGGGTATGATACTAACAGCTGCAGGCATCTAAAGGATATAATCGAGGAGCATGTAACGAATGGTCAGTTACGGCAATATGTCGAAACTCGGAATGCAGCGGTGGAACAGGAGCAGTAACCGCCTATCTTGAATGAAGATGGGGCGAGGCCTAGGAATGGTGGCCGGTTGGTCATCAACTAATCGCGATGGTTTGGAATAAGTAACAAACTCCAGGAAAACGGTTAAAACACGTACTCATGTACAAGGATGGAGACAACTCTTAGGCATGCTCTGAGATGATGATTTACCGAGACGTACTAGTTTATGAAATCTATTTTTACATTTTGGCTTGGACACTTGTTTTTTCTACATTGGTTTTGGAGTTCCTTTTGAACTCTTGGTTTTGTCGGTTTCCTGGTTTGGATTTTGGTTTGGATGCTTAATTTTTGATGTGGATTTTAATTTGAACTTTTGATATGGACATCGGGTTTCCTGACTAGAATCTGGATTTTAGATTGGATTTTGATTGACTTTTTATCTGGTTTTTGGCTAAAAGGTCATCGGGTGTGGATTATGCTCGGCAAGAGTCCGAAGAGACCAGGATTCGGTCTAGGACGTAGGTACCATATTCAGTTACTATTTCAAGTCATGGAGTATGGAATATGTGTTAGGAAATCAAATCTATGGTTTCGATGACAACAACCATATAATGGAAATCGAATATACATATATATTTCTATATGCAGGTACTTGCCCAAATAACATCACTGGAAAGACAAGAACAAGGCTCAAAGAACGTTACAAGAGACTACAAGTCGATAGGATCCAAGAAGCAACTGAAACAATGCACAAAACAGATATGCATAGGTTTTAGACGTCTGGGTGCACAAGCCATACGTCCAGAAAAAATCCTCTGGAACAACAAATAGACTAAACCAGACATCTGGTAGTTGCACTCAAACGTCAGAAAATCTACTATATACAAAAAATATATAGTATCAAACGTCTAATACAAACACCAAACGTCTGATTTCGAACTCGAATTTTAAAATTCTAACTTCAACTACCGCATTCGAATAGACATCTCCGCTTCTCTTCGCTGCAACTCTTCATCATCAACAGAAGCAACTATAGAGCATTTGTTAATGGATGAAACTACTCAAGGAACCTCTCTAAAACTATATATATCATCAAGAATCAAGAGAACCCTTACTTTACCTTACTGACTTACGCTCTCTACTTACATACTCTATCATATATTCTTGATCTCTAGCAATCTATACTTGTATTTCAATCTTTCATATATTCAGTTCTTCAGAGACAATACTCTCTAGATATATAGTGGAAGCATTTTTACTAATTAGTCAATATCCGTGTTATAGAACACATATTTGACAAGAACAATTTATTGTAACCAAGCCTATTCCTTCGGGAAAAGCAAGGGTGTTTGATAGTCGAATTCCGAAGGGGAGCTTTGGGACTGGACATAAGACGGAAGGTCCGAACCAGTATAAAATCCTGGCGTGCTTATTCTATATTTACTTAGATTAATATTGCTTCAGTTGCATCATATATTTTGCCATATATACTTGCATATACACTACACGATCCACCCTGTAGACTTACAATTGGTATCAGAGCAAGGTTAGATCAAAGTATAGTAACACATTTTTGAATCACTATAAAATGGCTAGTACTTTTCAAGTAGGTCAATGCACAGCACGACCACCACTTTTTAATGGTTCTAATTATGCATATTGGTCAAAACGTATGAGAATTTTTATGGAAGCTAATGGATTAGAAATTTGGTAAGCCACTTAAAATAAATATGAAGCACTCGACACAACTATGAACATATGGAATGTTGCACAAAAAACCACAGCTTTTAATAATGCCAAATCTATGAATGTTCTATTTTGTTCACTAGATAAGAATGAATTTTCATGTGTTTGTTATGTAACACTGCATATGATATTTGGCGTACCTTACAAGTTACACACGAAGGCACAAACAAAGTTAAAAAACTAAGATTTCAATATTACAAAATTAATTTTCATCATTTAAAATGAAACAAAATGAATCTATGGTAGAATGTACTCTAGATTCCAGACCATTCAAAACGATTTAATGGCACTTGGAGTCAAATTAACAAATTTTGACTTAGTATCTAGAATACTCAATTCTTTAACTCCAGAGTGGGAAAGAAAAGCATTAGCTATCGAAGAAGCTAATGATCTCTCAACACTCTTAATTGAAGAATTAATAGGAAATTTAATGTCATATGAAGCTAATTTGCAGGCACGAAAAGAACAAAATTCGAAAAAGAAGAACATAGAATTCCCAGCAACAAATGAAGATTTTGACTTAGACGAAGAAGAAATTGTATTTATTGCCAAAAACTACAACAAATTCAAGAAGTTTAGGATAATGACTAGATTTCAAAAAGGAGGAAAATCAAGTTCAACAAATCAAACATCAATCAAATGCTATGAATATGACCAATTTGGATATATGAAGAAAGATTGTCCAAAGCTCAACAATGATAAAAAGAAGAACAAATTTGAAAATTTTAAAAAGAAGAAAGCCTTCAATGTAACATGGGATGACTCAGATTCTTCATCATCATTAGACAGTGACAACGATAGTAATGGAGAACAAGCTAATATATGCTTTATGACACAAACTGATGAGGTAACCAAAATAAAAAACAAGGAGAAATGGATACTTGATAGTGGATCCTCCAAGAACATGACCGAAAATTAAGAAATGTTATCAAATATAACATATGTCGATGGTGGAACAGTAACTTTTGGACATAACTCAAAAGGATACGTCGTGGGCATTGGAGAAGTCATCAATTCTGGTATTTCTAACTCTCCTATTATTACAAAAGTTTGTTAGTAGAGAATTTAAAACACAACCTATTTAGTATTAGTCAATTATGCGATAAAGTTTTCGAATAAATTTTGAAAAAGATAGATGTAATTTTTTCGATAATAATAAACAACTTATATTTGAGAGTTTTAGAAACAAAAATGTTTATGTCTTAAACATGAATATAAATCGAAATTACAAATTTGTGTTTAACCGCCAAACATGACGATACATGGTTGTGGCATAAATGATTTTGTCATAATAATTTCAAATATATTAATAAATTAGCGAAATATAAGCTAGTTAGAGGATTGCCTAAAATAAATTACAAAGTAAAAAATTTATGTGACGATTGTCAAATTGGAAAACTAAAGAAAAACTCTCTTAAATCTAAAAATAATATTTCTACAAAACAACCATTACAATTATTACATTTAGATTTATTTAGTCCAACTCATGTATGATCTATAAATCACAACAAATATGTTTTCGTAATATTTGATGATTTTTCAAGATATACATGGACTACGTATTTAAAACGTAAAAGTGACACCTTTGGTATGTTTAATTTTTTTGCTAAAAGACTTAAAAAACAAATGGATTTGAAAATTAAGAGTATTAGAAGTGATCACGGTGGAGAATTCGAAAATGATCTTTTTACTTATTTTTGTAATAAAAAGGGGATAAGTCATATTTTTTATTTTCGTCGCACACCTCAACAGAATGGTGTAGTTGTAACGACCTGATATTTTCAACCATTCGCATCCATTATAAGTGTATTGGTAGACGCTCATGCCGGAATTGAATTGCTCAAAATACCGCGTTGTAAATAAAAATTTGGCAAATCTCAGAATATGCAGTAAATAAAAATCACAGATCACAGACATAGAGTATTTAATAATGCAGCAGAAGTAAAAGAAATAGTAGTTCATGAAGCTACTATTTAATGTATCAGAGTTAATTAAAATACAAAGAAGAAAATAAAGTACAACAGAAGTTTCAAGATGACAACCAAGTACAAGCTGAATAGAACAATAGAACTGGAATAAATAAGACTAGATAAGCAGATAATCTCCAGCGATTCCAATCTCCAGAAAGTGGAATCCAAATCTGTGAATAACTCAGGCTAACCCGAGCATAAATAAAAATACAAACACTCGAGTCAGGACATACACTAATACAATGTAAACTAACTCAAGTGAACTGTAGTAAAAGTACAAGTAACTTAGAAGATGCTTGGGACCGCCCATCCTCTAAGGATCCGTTAAACTATTTACTATTTAGTAATATTGCACTATTATAATAATGTCTAATAGTAAAATAAACATACTTTTAAATAGCATTAAGGCTTTACATTTTCCACATTAACACGTAATAGTCCCAGTAGTTCATCCAGTATCAGCATATCTCCAGATCGAGAGACTACCCTAAATACTCCACGGGCTACGAGAGAAATCCAAACTCGTAGTAAAGGCTCGGTATGGTAGGTGACACGGCACACAAGGCAATGCCAGGGTAGATATACCATTTACGACACTCGAGCTGGTGGTAACGCAGCAGCTACATACGCCCACCATGGAACACATTCCCAAAATCGGAGGATGGCCATCTAATCAATCACAAGTATGAGTATAGTATCGAAGAAATGCGTCCGCTACGAGGTGCGACCTCCATTGGCCCGAGACCGCTCATGTTTTAGCCACCTTATGCCAACTCACGGGAGTTGGGTCCACGTAATATACCTCAAGAACGTCGCCACCATCCTACTTCATTCTGGAATCTCCACTGCGTACATAGTTGTCAAAGTGATTTTCGGTATCGACAAAGAGTATGCCAGATATCCGATCTCGGTCTCTTTGCCAACCAATCGTTATTATAACCCGTGGTTATAACTTTAAAATAATATTTTACTTCAAATAGAATATCATTTCCAGTTCAAATCTTTATCAAAATAAAGATCAAATCATTTACAAACCATTTTAATATATCAAAATATCATATCTTCTCAAAACTTCATTTCAAATCATTTCAATATATCAAAAAAAAATCATATCTTTCCAAAACTTCATTTCAAATCATTTTAATATATCAAAATATCTTATCTTAAACATCCTTTGAATTCAAAGATCACATTCATTCATTTCAATTCAAACCACTCTTTAAATGATTTATATTTCAATTAAATTACTTCATTTAAACCCTTTAAAAGTGTAATTATTATTCTTTCAATTCAAGTATTCAATTTCTAAAGTTTCGAACCATCCTGAGTTCGTTTACTAAGTCAAAAACCATAATTATTAAAATTTCAACATTTCACAGCATATAGAAAAAGCTTTATAAGTTATACTTGAAAACATTTTAATTTAGCAAAGATGGCATTTAAAACCGCTGAAAAACTCAGTTTTAGTTCAAAATAGCAAAGACAGCATTTTCTAGAAATGTTGTAATAGCTCAAGTTCAAGTGTAGAGTTTTTATTAGTTTCAGCAAAGACAGCAGACCACTACAGCAATTACAGAACTGCTGTAATAGGCATGAGTTCAATTTTAGCCTATAAGTTCAAATATGGCCACTACAGCATTTCAGAAATGCTATAATAGCTCTTTTTACTTAGTTTTAGTTAAATTCAGAAACCATATTATTTCTGAATGCTATTAAAAGTGAATTCCAGATTTTAGTGTATTTCCAGCAAATAAATAACTTCATTTTAAACTCATTAAACATTTTAAAAATCATAATTTAACATTAAAAATGTTTATTAACATATCATTAAACATACTGATTTTTATAAAACCAATTTCTTATAAATAAATCCAAATTTCGATAATTCCACTTATTAGTTCAAGTGTATAATTTCCTTTCTTCACTTTTCAACAAATAAGCTTAACACTTCAGATTTACATTACCGTTTCACAAATTTAACTAAATTTCCAATTTATTTAATTAATTTAAATCTTTAATTAAAACTCAAATTTCACATTTCCAAGTCAAGTTATATTTTAAAATTTCACTTTTAAGCATTCATTTATTTAACCACTTAAATTCATTGAAAAATCAATAATACTTTAATAAATCACTTAAATTCAAATTTAAATCAAATTATCATATTTATCATTTTCCAAATAAAATTTAAATTTCCATTTTATTTATATAACTTAAATATCATTTTTAACCAAAATTCCAAATTTCCAAACTTAAGTTATATTTCAATAATCCAATTTAACCATTCATTAATTACATTTTTAACTCATACAAAAATCATAGTTTCTTTATTTTACAACATTTCAAATCTATTTAAATCAAATTTCATAAATTTATATTTTTAAAATACTTAAAAATATCCAAAAACACTTTATAAAATAACCACGGGTCTGTATATAGTTTCTAACCTAGGTCAAGTGATACGGATACGTATCATTTCAATCCGCAGTTTAAAAAGAAAAATCCGGGTTCTATCATTTCAAACCCGCAATCCCAAGTTAAATAAATTAAATAAAATCCGTTCAGACCTATCATTTCAGCCCATAACGATTTTTCCCTATTCTAAAGTCCGTTTGGGTATGTATCATTTCAACCCATAGTGATTTCTAATCTACATGGAACTTGCAGTGTGATAAACAAATATAAATGAACAGTAACAACATATATATAATAACAGATGATATGAAATGAAATTTAACAGGTTTAACATCATATATAAATAATCACAGGCAGTTATACATCATATGATTTTCTACACATTCAATTGTTGTTGTTTCACAACTGCATAAGTATAAACATCGTGTGAGTTTTACTCACCTTTATGGCTGGAGATTGCAATACAAATGACACAATGGATTTCAGAAGGCACGATGACACAACAATAGGCTCAAGTGGGAAGAGATCCAAGCTTAGAACTTGTGTTACAACCCAAAACAAAATAAAATAAATACAATTCAATACAACATTTAATTTGAAATAACTTTGAAATGAAAAGAGATTTGAATATCAAATCTTTTGCCTTGTTTTCTACAGTGCTTTGCATGGCCTAGGGGTTTATTTAGGTCAGGTTTTACATGATTTTGGCTCAGGTTTGATCATAGTAATGCATAGCATAAAGCCTAGAACATGTGGAGGAAGTTACAACATAAGAATATCAAGAGACTAGGCAACATAGTGGAGTTTGGTTCAACTTTTGGCTCGGTCTATGGGTCAAATGGCTCGGCCATCATCAGGTACAGGTCTGGACATAGGTTTAGGTAGTGAGTAGTGGCGGTAGCAAGGTGGTGGTGGCGGATCAAGGTGGTGGCCTTGGTGGTGGATGAAGGGTAGATGAAGGTAGGCTCGACTATGCAGTTGTTTATGGGGTTTTAGACATTGTTTTGTGGTGCTAGCTTCAAGGGGAGGTCACGGCCATATATGGTCAGAGGAGGTAGAAGATTAGGTCGTGGATGTTGTGGGAAGGAGTTGGTGTGGTGGTCGGTGAAGGAGTGGTGGTGATAGGCCGAGCAACATATGAAGGAATCATAGCAAATTCAAGCAACATTCAATAGAAAAAGTGAAGAAAAGAAGAAGAAAAAGAAGGCCATTACCTAAAATTCTTTCAAGCCGTGAGAAATGAAATGAGATGGTAATGTTTCACGTGAATGAGGGATGAGAACTCACGGCTATCACAAAAAAATGTACGGCTAAACAAAAAATAAATGAAGAGTTATGGAAATTGAAAAGTCTAGCAATTTAAAAGTCAAAAGAAAAGGAAGAGTCTTTGCCTCTTCAAATATCCATTTCTTTTAAAACAAATAAAACAAATAATTTCAGAAAAATACTTTTAAAAGCGAAACAAATTGAAAAAAAATGAAAATAAATAATTAAATTTAAAGGAAAATAGAAAAGAATAAAAGAAATTGTTTAAAAATCCAAAACAGTGTCCAGAAATTACAAATAAATCACCATTGACTTTGGAAAATTGTTTACTTCATTTTAAAAATATTCTAAAACAAAATTTTGAAATAAAAGGATTTTTAAAACATTTTCAAAGTTAAATAAATAATTAAATTTGGAGAAAATAGAAAAAGAACTAAAGAAATTGTTTAAAAATTGGAAACAGGACATGAAAATTACAAATAAATATCACTAGCCTTATAAAATTCTATTTTACTTTAAAACAAATAAAAGTTAAATAAACAAAGTAAATAAGGAACAAAATAAAGTAGGAATGAGAATAAATAAGTTCTTAAGAAAATATAAAGATAAATAAAGAATTACTTTAATTATTTGAAACTAGAAATTAAAATTTATAAACAGAATACAGTTGACATTTGAAAATGTCAATGACACTTTTAGAAATGTTTAAAACCAAAATATATACATAGCATGTTATTTTACCCATATAAATATAATTATAACATTTCATGACCAAATAAAATATTATTTATATAATTTAAAATAAACCATTTTGTAAAATACAACAAATTACACACAATACTTAAAAAGGCATAACTTTCACATTATAAGTCAGATTTCAACGAAACGAAAAGTAGTGTTCTTAAATTTTATTTACTTTCATAATAAAAGATAAAATTCAAATTTATTTAAAATTTAAATTTAAAAGTCAAAGTTTGACTATTTTAACCAAAATTCACTTTTTGAAAAATTATTCTATTTAGTCATATTTGGAATACTAATCCATATCAAAATCAAAGTTTATATTTAAAATAACAAAATTTATTCTTTTTCATAAATAAAGCTTTTAAATCTGGAAATTCAATTTAAAAATAATTGTAAAATACAGAATTGTTACAGTAGTAGAAAGAAAAAATCGTACTTTACAAGAATGTGCACGAACAATTTTAAATAGTAGTGGTCTACCAAACCATTTTTGGGCAGAAGCTATTGCTATGGCTTATTATGTTTTGAAACGAGTAACCATACGACCTATGACTAAACAAACTTGTTTTGAAATATTTTTTGTAAGAAAACCTAAAGTATCATACTTTAAAACTTTCGGATCAAAATGTTTTATATTAAATACAAAAGATAATTTAGGAAAATTTGATCCAAAGGCCGATGAAGGAATATTTGTTGGATATTCAGATCGTAGCAAGGCATGTAGAATTTTTAATAAACTAAATAACACAATTGAAGAAAGTTTACATGTTTCATTTGTTGAAAATCTTCTTAACCATCATACTAACGACGATGAAGAAATAATTCCAATAACAAATGCAACAAATTCTTTTAATAATGAGACAAATGCATAAAATAATACTTTAGTATCATCTCCTAGAATTCTTATAGATCATCCAAAAGATAATATCATAGGAGATCTCAATTCTGGATAATAGCAATGCAAGAAGAATTAAATCAATTAGAATGTAATAATGTTTGGGAATTAGTACCAATACTAAAAAATCAATCGTTTATAGGAACAAAATGAGTATTTAAAAACAAAGCAGATAAAAATGGAAATATAATTAGAAATAAAGCATGCCTAATCGCTCAAGGTTATAATCAAGAAGAAGGTATCGATTACGACGAAACATTTACTCCAGTAGCAAGACTCGAGACCATATGTACATTACTCGCTTTTGCAAATCATCACAATTTTGAACTGTTTCAAATGGATGTCAAAAGTGCCTTTTTAAATGGTTTTATTAAAGAAAACGTATATGTCGAACAACCTCCATTGTTTGTTCACGAAAAATATCCCGACCATGTATTTAAATTACAAAAAGCCTTATATGGTTTAAAATAAGCCCCCCGTGCCTGGTATGAACTTCTTAAAAATCATTTAATTACATCTGGTTTTCAAATAGGTAAAATCGATACAACTTTATTTACTAAACGAGAAAACAACGATATTTTAGTTGTACAAATTTACATAGACGATATTATTTTTGATTCAACTAATGATAATCTTTGCAATCAATTTTCAAATATTAGGAATAATGAATTTAAAATATCTTATATGGGAGAATTAAATTTCCTTTTAGGTTTACATATAAAACAACTTGAATATGGAATCTTTATTCATCAAGAAAAATATTGTAACAATCTATTACGACGTTTTGAAATGGATAAAACTTCCAGCAAACCAACACCGATGAGTACTAGTGTTCATTAGGAAAAAGATGATAACGGAAAAGATTTCGATGAAAAATTATATCGTAGTATGATTGGCTCCTTACTTTATTTGACGGTTAGTCGACCCGACATTATGACGAGTGTATGTCTTTGTGCCCGATTTCAAGAAAAACCAAAAGAATCTCACCAAAGAGCTGTTAAACGTATCTTACGATATCTATCTAGGACTAGAGATTATAGTTTTCTACCCTTAGGGATCATCGTTTGAACTAGTTTCATATAGTGATGAGGATTTCGGTGGATGTAAAACAGATTGTAAGAGTACTAGTAGAACATGTCACTATATCGGACAATCATTAGTTTCATGGTTTAGAAAAAAGCAAAATTGTGTCTCCTTATATACTTGTGAAGCAGAATATATTTCAGCAGCTCTTGCATGTGCATAAGTGATATACATGCAACAGACACTTACGGATTTCGAGAAAGATATCGATAAATTATCAATATATTGCGATAATACGAGTGCAATAAATCTATCAAAAAACCATGTAAATCACTCTCGTGCTAAACATATAGATATTCGTCATCACTTTTTATGTAACAATGTAGAAAATGGACTTATTACATTAGAATACGTAAATACCAAGAATAAAATAGCGGATATTTTTATAGAACTACTAAATGAACAAACATTTGTTAAATTGCGACGTGATCTAGGAATATGCTCTTTTAATGATCTTCTAAACTAATACTATATTTTTTATATTCTATTTTTGACTAGAAATTTTTTATCCACATATTCAAATTGTTAACTCATGCACCTTAAATTTTTTTAGGCGGTTGTTTTTCTGAAATTACCTATAAATAATTTGTAAAATCATATATAAATACTTTATATAAAACAAAAGGTAATATATATATATATATATATATATTTCACATTTTTACAACAGAAAATATAAGCATGTCTTCCGATAACTCTCATCTCTCCTTTTCGACGCCAACAACTGATAGCTCAGCGGATACACCCCATCGCCTACCAAATCCTACACCAAACCAGGAACCAATGTATAGGTGGTCCTCCTATCACACAGGATTCACTCCCGATAACAAGAAGTTCAAACGATCTTTATTTGTTTCTCCTAACACCAATGAGAAAATTAATGAGATACATCACTATCAAAAGCGGCAAATAGATCTACAACGAGTATTATATTTTGAACAAAAAATCATGGCGTGACAACTAAGCTTTCTAGAGCAAGTAGTGATAAAATTTTGTAATTCACAGAAGATGGATGTACATAAACCACTTTCGATTCCTTGCAGTTCTTTGGATCCCTCTACCTCGTATCGTACACCTTTCGATCCTTCACCAAGGTGATTCTCTAGTTCCTCGAGAACCCACGAACGTGGAAATATATGGTCTCCGCTCAAGCCATGGAGGGATGACAAGTCTGAAGATCGCAATGCTCCATCGCCATCTAAATAAATTTAATTATTCTTCTTGTATTTTTGTCTACATATATTTGTAATTCTATTTTACAAATAATAGTACTATATTTTTGAAAAATAAAAGATTGAAAAATAAGCAACACCCTTCAAAATTAGGCTTTTTTTGGACAAATTGGTCATTTCAGACGTCTGAATATTGCCATCAGACGTCTGACACTTTGGTATCACACAAATTTTAAACCATCATGCATATATTAGACATCTGACATAACCTTCCAGACGTCTGAAAATTACGTCTGCTTCATAAAAATAGAAACCAGTTGATTTCAGACGTCTGAATTATTGACCAGACGTCTGAACATAGTCTCTGCCTCTATATTATAAAAACTTACATCATTTTCAGACGAATGATATTGTAGCCAGACATCTGAGAAAACTATCTGTCGTACAAAAATAAAATTTCGACATATTCCAGACGTTTGATAATACAAACAAATGTTTGATAATTCTATCTGACTATTAAAATTTACAAATCGATCAAATCTAGACGTCTAACTCTATCAACTAGACGTCTAATTCTATTTACTGTCTTCAAACTAGGTTAAATTAGATGTCTCAATTACCTTCTAGACATCTGAAATTCAATCGACATTTTAAATAACCAGATAATGTCTATTTTTACTTCTCTCACTTAAATTTTAATTCGTTTCTATAGCACGGATGGTTTTTCAATTCTTAAAAATACTTCATCTTAAAATATCTCTCGAATTCAATGGCCCCTAAAATAAAAAACCCTAAGATATCTAAGCGAAAGCAAGACTAGGAAACTTCTTCCAATCCTCAAGTTTGCTCTGATGATCAAATAGAATATTGGATGAATCGTGTACCGCATTCGCTCAAGAGATATGAGGAAATTCAAAAGAAGAAACTCCATACAGGTCCATTTTATAATTTCCTCAAGTTCCCAATGTACGATTTAGACGAAATGTGCGAAAGTACTGCTTTAGAAACTTTGATATCTTTTAATCCCAATAACATTCAAATTGATCAGTTAGCCATATTTCTCTTCTATGCTAATTTGGATAGCACAGCAGCTTGTAATACTGAAAACGACGATAATTGGCAATGGTCTAGCGTTTATGGAAACATAATTTGGCTCACTCCAGGAATCATAGGCAGAAGTCTCGAATGTTCTGACACCGGCGAAGATTTATATAATATTCCTGATATGCATTTCAAATTGAGAGACAATATCACATATCAAATATAGGAATATGAAATTCCTAAGTTAGCATCTAATTAACTAAGACCTAAGGCGAGACTTCTAACTCAAATGATTATCAACTCTATCATTCCTCTCTATGGTAGTCATGAGCAGATAACGGAGTTAAAGCACAAGGCCATGTATGCTACATTCAGCGGAACAAGGGTTAATTGGGCTAAATTTATATCTGACGAGCTTAAAAAATTTTGGACTCGATCACACCCATCGATTATCTAACCCACATACATCATGAGACTTCTACGTGCTCACAACATTCCCTCCTATTTATCCACTTTTGAAGAAATTTCTTCGAAATATGCTTCCATAAATTTTTTCTCACTAATGCACCTACCGAAAAATCCTCCAGAGTTTATATCATTTGACGAGTGGACGCAACGTCGTCAAGCCAGACAAGCTGGGCCTCCACCTCAAACACAAGTTGAACCATCACAAGAGGTGGAGCAACATCATGAAACTACTCCTCCTCCTCCTCCTGAACCCTTTGATTATACATCCCAGGACGACATTTTAGAGACTCTCACGGAGACGAATCCAAATGAAAGTATTCGCGACTTGACTCTTCAAAATCAGCTTATTTCATCTCGGAATCAAAACGTATTGGCTAAGCATATTGAAAGTTTTGAAACATTTTTTGCTACATGCCTGGCCATAGTTGAAATGTCACTTTCAACTGTATTATTAGTTCTAAAAGAGATTCTACCAAGTTCGTGGTCCTACACTGCCTTCAGAAGATTTGCCAACCTTAGTGCCTTCTCCTCCTTCGAAACACTACAAACTTTTTGAGGAGAACGAACCTCTTGAACAAAATCTGACATCTCCTAAGAAGCAGCCTAGCTCTTCCAAACATAAAGATGAAGGAGATGATCAAGAAAAAGCTTCCCAAAAATATTCTTAGATTTTTAGGACTCCATATTATGTACAAAAATGATTAAAATCTATGAATGAAATCGATTAATGTAATTAATGAAATTTCTCTTTTTTGGTGTGTTATTCCTATGTATATTTCTATCTTACGACGATTGGTAAATATTTAATGGAATGGAAATAATTTCTACATTTAAAAATCCTTTTTGATAATGCCAAAGGGAAAGAAATAATAAAGATCACAATAAATTATGGGAAGCATATATTCAGGGGGAGATTTACAAAATAATATATAAGTACTTTTTAAGTACATTGTATAGTTGTCATCATCAAAAAGGAGGAGATTGTTAGGAAATCAAATCTACAATTTCATTGACAACAACTATACAATGGAAACCGATTATACATATATATTTCTACATACATATACTTGCTAGAGTAACATCACCAAAAAGACAAGAATAAGGCTCAAAGAACGTTACAAGAGACAACAAGTCGATAGGATCAAAGAAGAAACAGAAAAGATGCACAAAACAGACATGCACAGGTTTCAGACGTCAGGGTGCGCAAGCCAGACGTTTGGAAAAATCCTCTAGAACAACAAACATACTAAATCAGACGTCTGGTAGTTGCAATCAGATGTCTGGAAATCTACTATATACAAAAATATATAGGATCATACGACTGATACAAATACTAGACATCTGATTTCGAACTGGGATTTTAAAATTCAAACTTCAACTGCCGCATTTGAATAGACATCTCCGCTTCTCTTCGCTGCAACTCTTCACATCAACAAAAGCAACTGTAGAGCACTTGTTAATGGATGCAACTACTCAAGGAACCTCTCTACAAATATGTATATCATTAAGAATCAAGAGAACCCTTACTTTACCTTACTGACTTGCGCTCTCTACTTACACACTCTATCATATATTCTTGATCTCTATCAATCTATACTTGTATTTCACTCTTCCATATATTCAGTTCTTCATAGACAATACTCTCTAGATATATAGTGGAAGCATTTGTAATAATTATTCAATTTCCGTGTTATAGAACACATATTTGACAAGAACAATATATTGTAACCAAGCCTATTCCTCAGGGCGAAGTGAGGGTGTTTGATAGTCGAATTCCGAAGGGGAGCTTTGGGACTGGACGTAGGACAAGAGGTCCGAACCAGTATAAAATCCTGGTGTGCTTATTCTATATTTACTTAGATTAATATTTCTTTATTTGCATCATATATTTTGCCATATATACTTGCATATACACTACAAGATCCACCCTGTAGATTTACACTATGCTCGACAAGGGTTTGGAGCGATCGGGATTGGACTTAGGACTTAAACCACAGCATTACTTAGCGTTCAGGGACACTGAACCAGGATCACCATCGGTCTAGGACTTAGGCCAGGACATTGCTTCATACAGGCCGCCGAGTGTGGATTACGCTTGGCCAAAACCCGGAGAGGTTATGGATTTGACATTGGCTATGAATAGCTAAGGATTTGGGCACAAACTCGGAGCGGTCCCAGATTTGGATATCAACCCGGGGAGGTCATGGATGTGGTAATTGGTTATTGGATATGGATGGATTAAAACTCGGTTGTTGGGTTCGGATGGATGTGGAATTGGATAAGGATTTGGTACCGGATAGGAATAGGAAATCGAATCGGAGCGGTCGTAGATTTGGATAAGGATATGGAAATGGCACTAGGATAAAATGGACTGGACTATGGATCAGATGGTATGGCTATGGACGACATATGGACTTTGGATGACGGATCAGAAATGGTTCAAAACATACCTTCCAATAGCAAGGCATGTTTTGTGGGGCAAATGTTAACCCCCTTTTGGCAAGGCCGTAAACAAGAGGATTTAACTAAATCGATTATTCGGTTACCGAGGCTAGAATACGGTAGATATGGTTCAGCCTTGTTTCAGTATGTATCGCTCGGCCTTGACTCAACGTCAATGGTTCGACCTTGTTTCACATGTATGGTTCGGCATGTATCGTTCAGCCTCGGTGGTTAGGTATACGTCGCTCGATCATGGTGCACAAGCCGAAGTGGATCGGTCGGTGTTGTGAAGGTTTTGGGTAAGATTACATGAGCCGATTGAAGGAGAGTGAGTAGAACTGGGTCGGACAGATGTGAGTCGCTCGCTCAAAGTGGCTCGGTCTAAGAAGATAGGAAATGCATGGCACAAACGAGGTAGGTCATATTACAAAAGCTCAAGAAGGTCGATATGTATGGCTCAGTGGATTGATTCTGGATCGGCATTTCTAGATCAGCAGTGAAGTGGATCGATGATTGGAGTGGATTAGTAGGAAAATGGGTTAGTCATGTTGGAGTGGATCGGTGATTGAAGAAGGTTCGACATCAATGGAATAGGGACACGTGGGACGGCCCTAAGCGCTTCGATCGCCATGGTTCGATCGGCATCAAGGTCGGCATAGGTCAGTCGGTGGACGTGGATCGGTTTGCCTGGGTCGGTCGTAGTGCTGAGTCTGGATCGGCCATGGTCTTCTTGGGCTTGGACTACTCAGGAAGCTCAGTAACTCGGGTTTTGCCTATAAATATAGCAGGCAGGGCTTCGAAAAAGGGATCTTCATTCTATTTTCCTACTTCTTCCCCGTTATAGCAACTCTGCCATTATTACTTTAAACACCCCTGGATTGTAACTGTAATTGATTCTCATATCAATAAAATGGAAATGCTGCCGACTTTCTTTATTTGGAAATTTAAATAATTTTGAAAAAGCACCTTTCTCCTTTATGATGATACAAAACATTTAAGTCCTATACCATAAATAATTTTATATAAGTATTAAAACATCTTGAAAAATTCTGGAAAAATTCTAGAAAATTATTAATATGTTCTCTTCAACCTTCAAATTTCAAAGCATATAAAGATCAAAATAACTTAGATTTTAACCAAAACCTTGCCCATTAATGTTTAAAACGCCTATGCCTTATGCAAACAAAGATTTGAATGATAATATCAAACACACATATGGATCAGATATAAGGCCATAGCCGAACTGAACATAGAAAATGAGATGATAAACATGATTATTCCCTCTGATTAGTTCATTGGAGATTGAGATAATATGCTAGCTTTTTCTTCAATTTATTGCTCATCCTTGAGCTTTTAATGGTCGGCTGAAATGTAGGTAAGGAATTATGAACGAGGAAGTGAAAAATTATTAAGGTGGAGGAAGAGATTTATACTAAGAAATGTAGCCCATTTCCAAGTTTACCCCTTAGGAAAATTCCTGCTTCTAAATTTAGTTAAGTCTTATTTTAGTTCATTTATTAAGACACGACCATTGGATTTATTAATCTCATCTCCCTAATTATTCACGTTATTCTATTTAATTTATCCAATTAAATATCCCAAAAATGTTAATTGAAATTCCGAGGCACTATAGCTAGGCTGATAGCATTATTACGTATATCAACCTTATTTATTGGTTCTAATCTTCGAAAATCAATGGTTTAGCTGCTCGATTTCGAGCTTTCTCTCCTTACCATGGTCTGTCTTCAGATAACAACTGGTTTTCTGGAAGTTAGGATTTGAGACCTCAGTTGAGCACCTGCTTCTGTTTTTTGGAAACTGGTGCGTTGTTGATTTGATTCAAGAATAGCCTTCTATCGTCGTCTATCTCTAGACGACGGTATGTTCCTCCTTTTATTGCAATTTGGAGCGATCTTTTATCCTGACTAAGTGTTAATGTGTCATGTGCCCTCAATCCACAGGGCTGATTATTATGAATATTTGATGTGATACTTAACATTATGGGTGGCTCCCTGGATGCCCTTATTCAAAGGTATGTCGCAGCTCCTATCTTTGGGAACTCATGACTTCGATGTCTTGAATTTTGACATTTTGTACATTAAATTTGGTCAAAAATCAGAATTTTTTTGTCATGTTCTTGGTTTGTGAGCTTTGTGATACTATCGAAGTAATGTCCATTCTTTCGAGTAGTGGGAGTTGTTCCCTGTTAGTCAAAGTGTCAGGCGTTTGAGAGTGTGCGACTTATGGAATTCCTTTATGTTGCCTATCTTCGGGCAATGTGAGGGGTTTGTGCGTTGAAAGTTAGTGCACAGCTTATTAGATGCGTGGCATTTATGTTTCTTTGGTGTTGCGTATCTTTGGGCAAAGTGAGCAGTTTAAGCTCTTTAAGAGTTAGTGCGCGACTTATGACATGCGCTGCTTTTGGTACTCCTTGGCACTGCCTATCTTCGGGCAACGCGAGAATGTATATTTTGGCACGACTTATGGATAGCGTGACTTTTGGTGCTCCTCGGCGTTTCCTATCTCCGGGCAATGCAAGGAGTATATTTTTTTATGCTCCTCGTCGTTGCTATCTTCGTACAGTGCAAAGAGTTAGGTTTTGATGGTCCTTGGCGTTGCCTATCTCCAAGCAATGTGATGAGTTAGCTTTTGATGCTTCTCGGCATTGCCTATCTTCGGGCACGCAAGAAGTTAGTTTTCTAGTGCTCTTCGGCGTTGCCTATCTCCGAGTAACGTGAGAAGTTAGTTTTTGACGTGAATCTTATGAGATGCATGGCTTTTGGTGCCCTTGGAATTACTTATCTCCGGGCAATGCAAGGAGTGTAAGTTTTGATGCTCCTCGTCGTTGCCTATCTCTGAGCAACGTGAGGAGTTAGTTTTTATGCTCCTCAGCGTTGCCTATCTCTGGACAATGCGAGGAGTTATTTTGGAATGGTCCTTGGCGTTGCCTATCTCCGAGCAATGGGAAGACTTAGTTTTTGATGCTCCTTGGCACTGCCTATCTTTGGGTAACGCAAGGAGTTAGTTTTTTATAGTCCTCGGCGTTGCTATCTCCGGGCAACGCGAGAAGTTAGTTTTTGATGCTCCTCGGTGTTGCCTATATCCCGGCAATGTGAGGAGTTAGTTTTTAATGCTCATCGGCGTTGCCCATCTCCGTGGAACGTGAGGAATTAGTTTTTTTAATGCTCCTCGGTGTTTCCTATCTCTAGGCAACATAAGGAGTTTAATTTTTTGGCCTTCCCGACGTTGCTGAGACAACATTTGTTTTTGGAAGGCAAGGATCATGATCTGCTAATCCAACGGTTTGAGTCGATTTGCTTCAGTCGACCCGATGGGTATTTACTATGAACACAACTTTATTGGTTCAAGAAGTGAGGTATGGCTTACGGGAAGTGCACAGTGGCTTAGGCCTTTTTGGTGCTGGAGGGGTGATACCAATTCATAAAAAGGCAAGGATCGAGTTTTCCAATCAATCTAGCGGTTTTACTTTACTGGAACATGGTTTCATCAGTTCTAAGAGATAATTAGTTTTTAGATCGGGTAGTCGTGGCTTGGACAATCTTTCCATGTTTCAAGTAGATATGCTCGGCCAAACAAATACGATTGCCATGGAAGAGAGATCTACAACTGACCGCATGGAGATGTTTATGAAGAAAGAGCTTATGGGAATTCAGGGAAAGACTCTCGGTTTTTGGTCCAAATGCCACTAGAGAATTGGACTTTAACTGGAATACAGTCTAAGAGGAAGAGGAATTGGTCACTAAGAGTGGTAAATTAGCAGTTGGAAAGAAGTCGATAAGTATTATGCTAGTATTTCATAGGCAGGTCATTAAGCCTGTGGTTGTCAAAATGCCAGAATTTATGATCTGGCATAATAGAACCGTGGTATGATTAATCTCGACCTTTCTTATGGCTATTCAAGTTTGTTCGGTGCCCTTATGCTATAGGGCTATTGGGGAGCTTGAACTGGATCCATGGTCTCTCCACAACTCGTTTGGTTGCCCCCAGTCCAGTAGGTACGGTTTTCCCAGATGTCGAATCTTGGCTTGATTCGAGTTGGCCTCTGATTGATCACAAGGTCGGTTTAGTTTTGGCTTAGTTTCTTTGAGTAACTTTGAAGCTCTGGGATTTAGCACTGTTTACCTCATTGGTCGTTGGAAGTGATTCCATTAATTTTGCAAAGTGACTGGCATGATTGTCGATTTGTGGCCCCAGAGCATGACTTTGTTGACTTCAGGGGGCTTTGGACTAGATGACTACTGATCATCTAGTTCACCTTCATGGATATCAGTTGTACATATGTTGATCGACTGGTTTACCCTCACGACGCTTTAGTTCGTGAAAGAGCTTCACGTTTGGAATAGGTTTTTTGGATCAGATGACCGGGATCTACCGATTTACCTTCATGAAGCTTTAGTTCGTGAAAGACCTTCACATTCGTGAAGGGTTTTTTGGATCAGATGATCGCTGATCTACCAGTTTACTTTCATGGTGCTTTAGTTCGTGAAAGACATTTACGTTCGCAAAGGGTTTTTTGGATCAGATGACCGCTGATCTACCGGTTTACCTTCACGAAGCTATAGTTCGTGAAAAACCTACATGTTTGCGAAGGGTTTATTGGATCAGATGAATGCTGATCTACCGTTTTACTCACAAAGCTTTAGTTCGTGAAAAACCTTCACGTTTGTGAAGGGTCTTTTGTGGTTGGAGATTCGACGACCAGATGGCAATGGAATGATTATTTATCGATTCCAAGAGGAGTTTTGGGTCGTGTGTCCAATGGATCGACGGTCTTGAAGCAATGACTCATCGACTTCAAGAGGAATTTTTTAGATTTAGCTCGAGGGAACATAGTTTTATCAGTTCCTGTAGGCTAAGGTGTTGGACCTATTTGTTCGACAACCCTTTGGATAAGGCTTCTCGATGCCACCAGCAACATTGGTTCTCAGAAGGGGGATTGACATGTTCGTCGAGGGCATAGAAGCATTTCTTTCGCTATGTTGTCTATAATACCCCTAGTGTCCCGGTGTGACTCATTTTGAGAAGGAGACCAAACAAGGATGGATGAGAAAGCATCCCTTTAGTTTTTTGTCCCATTCCTTAGTTACTACCTAGCTTGGGTATTCTTTGATAATCATATTTTCGTCTGATTTCGTTAGTCAGATGGGGCACTTTTCTACCGGGTCTTAGTAGCCTTGCTTGGGCAGAAGGTCCCTGAGGTCCTGTGGCTCCTTTACCATTTGGTACGTTCTTTGGCACACTGTCGGGTTTGTCTTCTTCTAATTGCACTACATCTAGTCTTGATAATCGATTTGCCTTCCATAGAATACTTCCAGGGTAACAGGTTCTTTCGTCCTTTACTGATTACTAAGGGCCTTGCAGCAGACTACATCCCTCACCCTCACTTCATCCATATGCTAGTCATACGTATAAATAAGAAATTTCGAATCAGTTTACAGTTGTATAAAAGGTACAGCTGGCATGATAAACTTCTTTGGATATTCTGCTTGTTGAACGACTTTGGTGAACGAGTTTCGATTAGGAAAGATACTCTAATCGTTGTTAGATCGGTCCTTTTTCGAGTTACGGCTATTTATAATGATAGAGAAGGATATATGCAAGATTTTTTATGGTTGAATGATTGGAAATGACAATTGAATGACCCAGATCAGTGACGATCCTAAAAAATTTCAAACTAGGTGAGATCGGTCTGAGGTGACAAAGAAGGCTCCACAAGGTTGCATTCCAAATTTCCATGTACTTGGAGTTCGCACGTTCGAGTTATGGGAAAAAGAAGATGGATCGGCATTGATGGATTGGTGGTATTTTACTTGGAATCCGACTCGAGAAAATTTTCCATTTGCTTGGAGCCATCCCATGATTCGTTTGGAGTCAAAGAATTTGAAGTGCTGGGTTAGTGACAAACATTGCTTGGAGCCATTTGCACGTTTTCTTGGAGAAAATCTTAGTTTCACCCGAGTCTCATTTCGTGCCAGAATTTCCTAGGTTTTCTTCAAGTCAAATGGATGATTACCCGAGTTCGACTTTGATCAAGACTTCCAAAATCTGCTTCGAGTCAAATAGGCAATTACATGAGTTCGACTTCGAGTCAACTCCGAAGTGAGTTTTTAATGACCATTTTGAATATTTTTGATGATTTTCGATGATGATCACTCGTGATTCGATAATGGGAGCTCCGTGATAGGATTGGAAGCTGGTCAGTCAAAAGTGGTCACAGTATACCATAGGAGCTTGGCATTGTAATTGATCTTGGTTTATATCATATCTTCTAGGTTCTCCTGCCTCTAGGAGTACCGCTTGAGTAGCAGTTCCTTGTCCTTTGCTTAGCATCATTCTACGTCATGTGTTCTAGAGCTTCATCTTTCCTTTTGCATGTTGGTATTTTTAACCAATTTGTCTTCCTCAAATTGTTTGTCATCATCAGAGCCAGAGAGCTATCCTTATATCCTTCCGTCGGGTATTCACCCCTAAGTTTGGGTTTGTAGCTGATGCTTTTGCAGTAGATGTAGTGTTAACATTTTCTTCTGCCATGATTCTTAGAGCTCTACCGATTACGTCCTTTAGATTATATCCCCTATGAATGACCTATAGGTTTGGGATCGTTAGCGATCCATATATTCTGGCTCGATCGCGACCTAGAAAAATAGTATGGATTGTTGGCAATCCATGTACTTAAGTGATATCAAACTTTGTGGCGACTTGGCAAAATAGTATTGATCGCTGGCGATCCATATTACATGGATCGATAGCGATCCGTGTATTTAACTAATTTCAATGCTATCTTTTGGAGTTCATGGTTGTTTGGTGATAAGGTATGGATCGTTAGCGACCCATAGTGCATGGATCGCGAGCGATCGATGTACTTAAGTGATTTTCGAGTTTTTCCTTTAGGATTGTGTCTACTATCTCCTACTGATGTTCTCCATCACTTAGCATTTGTTTGCTTGCTTTTTCTCCAATTCTTCTTGGTTGGTTCTTCTGTTCACAACAGTAAACCTTCTAAGCAGAGAATGAGGATCTAACTTCTGAACCTATCTGACCAAAAGTAGATTGCTAGATCCAAGCCTAGGTTGATTCTTAGTGAAGCACTAAAATGTTGACCCAAAAAATGGACCAACACCCTGGTTTGAGTTTGAAAGCAACATCCCTGTTCTGATAGAGCAATATCACATATAACAAATATAGAAAAGGAAAAGTAAAAGAAAGTAGACAAAGAATTTTTATAGTGGATCGACTGTTAACGAAGCCTACGCCCACTTTATAGTTTTATTATAGACTGATTTTTTTGTTACAATTGATGTTTGATCACAAGGCTTTTAATGTTTTCTAGCAAGACTGAATCTCCAGAGTGGGAATCCATTGGAGGATCACAGTATATTCCACTGGAGATTGTTGTGAGGGAGATAGAGAGTGAAGAATAATTCCAGTAGAGCTTCAGCAACCAATCTGGAGAAGATCCTGTTTATGTTGTACGTAGCATGGTATTTATATGGATCGAAGAGCTTCTAGGCCAGGCCACTTCATTATCTGCTCGTTGGTAGGCAGGAAAAGACCCATGGAGGATTGGGCTTGCAAAATGAGGTAGAGCCATGGGTCGTGGACGACCCATGGTTTATGGGTCATGGGTGACCCATGGCCTATGGGTCGCTGACGACCCATCGTCTTTAGGTCGCTGGCGACCCATCGTCTTAGCTCGTTCGAGAGCCAATGTCTTGGCCTCTTTCGTAGTATTCTTTGGTTGTATGGTTTGAAGGTTTGTGGGAAGGCATGAGTTGCAGATGATCCAACCACTTAGGATTTTTTGGGAATTTGGAATTAAAGATGTTTCCTTAGTCTTTTATCGTAGTTGTTACATTTTGATGCCAATTCACTAGCTATTTATGTTCAGCTACTGATTGGACTAAAAGAATGCTGATCTCTCGGCTTCGTTGATCCCAGTCATTGTCTTAGCTATATAGCTTAGCCCTTGTTAATCCATTATCTCAACCTTTTTGGTTAAGTCCTGAATCATCCTGTCTGCACAAGGTTGTTCTGTTTTCTATTTGTTTCTGATCAGCTAAAAGCCCGGATAACAAGAAGGTTTAGCATTTGTGATTGGATTAAATCACCCACCTTTGATTTTTAGTCGCTTTAAAATCCAAACAGAGCCCAAAATTTAAACGGACTCAGAATTCAGCCAAACTCGTTCCATGTTGTTTGGAATTTCGATATGGTCAACGCAAGAAACCGCGTCCAAATCTGAGCTCATATGATTATAAGCGTTAAAAAATTTGAAAATTAAATAGAAGTTAAAATTATAGAAGGGCAATTTTGTAAATTACCTCACCTGCTAACCCCAACTCCTCCCTCCAGAAACAGGCATGCGACCCTCGACACAGTCAACAGTTGCCATGACCTAGCTCCCACACATGCGCTTATAGCCAGCTTTGACCCGATCCATCCATGCCATCGCGACGTCCACCTCCAGCGGCCCCTTTGGGCTCTTCCTCGACAACTATGCCGTCGCCTAAAGCCACCAATTTGTGAACTATCTCCGTTCCTAAATCATCAATTCAAGCGAACCCCTTCGACTTTGGCAAGAACAATACCTATGGATAATCTCTACTCGACCTCCTCTACCAGCTAGTGACCTCCGATCGTCGATTGGTCGACAATCCGCCGTTAAATCCAAAACCCTAGCGACGAACGACCGAGGATAAACTGCTGATTTCTAGCCAAACTGAACCTCCAATCGAAAAAGGAATTGCAGATCTTGATTACATTCATCGAGAGCTTTCCAACAATATATAAATTGCTATGGTTTGGATAGTTTGGATTTCTAGAGTCTGGTTTGGAATTTGAATTAGGGTTTGGGTTGTCTACGATATGGAAGGAGGAGATGAGAAAGAAATATGTGTAAAGACAACAGAAAATAAAAGGCTGCTAGGGTTTATAACAGTCTATATATCGGCAGAGCTGAAATAGAAATGGATGGACCCGATCGATTGGGATCGAAATGATAACAACGACCCGAAAAGCCAGTTTTGTTCCTAGAACAAAAATAGGTCATCCTATATATATATATATATATATATATATATATATCAAAATATAGGTTTTTAATATTTTTAAACTCAATTAAATGTTTCAATCTCCAATTCCGTTGTATACAGAAGTTAGCTTCAAAATCAAATTATATTTATTCAAATTCAAAATCAAATTATATAAGTCTAATCGCCACGAAACTTGAAATCATCTAATAATTCACTGCTATAGATCCGATGAAACTGTTTTCGTCGAATTCCGAGATAGTGGGAAAAATGGTTAATTTTCACGTTAATTAAATAAATTATTATTAAATTGATTTAATCACCTTTAGATTCAAATTTAAAAGTTAACAATCTTATCATTCTTGATTACATAGGAATTTATAATGTTTAAAATACCAGTTTCCATATTAAATCCAAGATTAAAATATTACATCAATTTCAGCGTTCAATTACAACTACAATAAATTCATTCATTATAATTTAAATTCCAATAAATTCTTTTATTCGATTCTCAATCTTATTATTGAATCAACTATAACCTTATAAATATATTTAACATTAGTTTACATTTTATTACATTCATATTCTACAGTTATTATCTTAACTCATATTAACTGCAATATTTAATTACTTTAAATTTCATTGATTTCCAAACTAATTTCAATGGATTAAATAATATGGCGATAAATAAAACAATTGTCATATATTAGTAATCCAAACAAATTTCTAAATTTATTGTTTACGAATAAAAGCTAATAAATTTATATACTAATTGATTGATTTCATATTCCATAATAAACCTATTTCAATTAATAACTCATAATTTCGAAATTAAATACAACATTGATTTTATTTCTTATTTACAATTATAACCAAATTAACTTTACAATTATTTCAATTGATTGAAATTACATTAAAATAGTTCTCAATTACATTCAAACAACATTATTAATCATATTCTAATGATTCTCTTCCATTTATAAATCATAAATTTTAATTTTTGACAATATTAAATTTCAAAATCTTATTTAATTTAATATTTTAACTATCAAAAATACAGGTCGTTACACTCCTCCACTCAAGTATAACATTATTAAATTTTTAAAATTTTTAATATCAAATTTTTTAATATTTAATTTAATATTCTTTCTTATCCTCGAGAAGGAACAAGAAAGAATTAAGAAACTTGATATAATTTTATTCAAATTATTAAATTTATAAACACTTTAAATTACATCATTAACTTTTAATATAACTTTGAAAATAACCGCGTTTGCATAAAATTTTCTAAGTCCTAAATTTACGAATTTTTTTGGTAGAGTCTCCTTTGCACGGCTAGATCCAGGAAAAATAATAATGTCAATAATTTCTATATATATATAATATTTCAATAATAAGACATCCCAAACCATGGGAAAAACAATAAAATATCGTTCCAAAAACCGTAATCCAAAAATTTACCGATTCGTCAGTTAAACAACTTTATTTATGAAACCAAAAGCATTATTGCTTCCATAAACCATATTTCACTTATATAATCCAAAAGAGTTAAAATGATGTGAAAGAATAATATTTTAGTTGTTTCAATTAGTAAAAAAAAGCAAATCAACACAAAACATATGCAAGCAAAACAACACGACCATCATATGCAACAAAATAATCCATCACACATCCATAGCAACCAAAACTAATGATTTGTTTAGTTCAAACACTTTTCATCGTACATGGATGACAAAAAAACTGTCAAGTGTACCATATGCTCAACAGCCTTAGACAATTACTTAATAGATTGTTCATACACCCTCAAACAATTAGAAGTTTTCTTTCCCAAACATCCAATAAGCCAAACAACAAAGAAATTTAAATACTATTTAAGTTTATTCTATTGGTTTCCTTTCACAGTACTTACCTTTTATTTATTTTCATTCATTGATACTGTGATTGCCTTTCATTAATTTACCTTCATTACTTACACGGTTTATTTCCCATTCAATATTTGGAATCATCAATGAACCCATTATTAAAGTATTATTTACATTTCATTGCATTTTATTTCACATTTATTATTTACTTATAACATTGATATCCATTTTAATATTAATATTCATTAATGAACCATTTCAATCATTTTCTTGAATTTATAATCATTCACTTAAAAAATATTCACAATTTTCTATTTAATTTAATTACTAATATTTCAAAATATTAACTTAACCTTAAAATATTTCTTGTACATCATAATTCTTATTTGTAGACATAAATCCATTACTTAAGTTTTAATTGTATAAAATTCTATTACATATTCATATTAACATTACAACTTTTAAACATTTTCGGTAAGTTCTATATATGTTTTTAGAATGTAAGTGAGTGTTATACAAATTTATCTTATTCATTTTAGTTAGCAAAATATTCAATAATTTGCATCTTCTAAATTTCATTACCCTTTAATTTTACAAATGACAAATCTCCAATTTCTTTATAGTTTCACTAATCACTTAGCTTTTAATTTCTTATTTTTCATTTTAGAAGTTTCCAACCATTAAAATAGTCAAGATTTCATCTTATTACAATAACTAAAATACCTAATTTCTAGGAAACTTAAGAACTAAATTCCGGGTTTCATTTTAAATCATTTTGAAATTATATATATATATATATACACACACACTTATATATATTTTATATATCAAATCATATTAAAGAAATTTAAATCATTTTTATTTATCAAAAGAAATGTGTAGCAAAGCTACTACAGTGGTCTTCCCACTTCAAAACTCGAAAATGAATGTTGATAATGCCACGGTCATCACCGAAATTATTTTCTAGTGATAGAAGAGGGGAGTAAAGAACTTATTTACGTTTAAAAATTCGTTTAAAAAATTTCATTCAAATGAATATTTCTATCAAAATACTTTCAAATAATACTAGTATTATATTTCAAAATCTTTAAAAAACAATTTCAAAACTCAAGAACTTAAGTTCTCAAATTTTCAATTCATATTCACTTTATTTGCAAATCATATTTTGCAACAAATATTATAAAATTTCACTTCCTAACAAACAAAATATCATATAAAACTATATCCATTTAAAAAAATTATTCTTTTATATACAAAATATAATATTAGGTAAAATTATTTCATTTACCTATATTTCAAAAACAATATTGTTTCGGTCTGCCCTATTAAATGTTTAGAAGTCCCTGTCGATGCCATAGTGTCCTATGTACCAACCAAAATTCATAAATACTTAACATAACAAATTAATACAATACAAAATATTTTCATATCACCAAAAAATACGCTCTCTCGTATACATACTCTTAAACTCATTCGAGGGTATTAATAACCCTACCTCTAATGAGTTAACCCTGAACAAGCTAAGGTATTAATAAACCAAAGCTCTTACACCAACGACCCACCATTTTGGACTATTTAAATTGACAATAAACCACACATGTCAACCCAAACCATTCAAATGGGAGGATTTTCAATATGGTAAGTAGGAAAATAAGAGAAAAGAATGAAAACAAAACACAGAATCTCACAGCGGAATCATAAAATATAATAATCAAATAAACACTCCATGAAGCTATTTTACAAATAATATTTGATTACACTTTTACAATACAATCAGAGTTATACATATAGCAGGAATAATATGATAATGCAGTGGAACAACATGATGTAGTGGAATAATAATAATATAATACTAAACTTCATTTGTGTCCTCTAGAAATAATGTCTTCAACACTGAAAAGCTTAGGCAAACCCGGGCGTAATTAAAAGACAAAACACTCGAGTCAAAACTAAAGATCTTATGTAAGTTAAACCAATAATAAGTAAATATGAGTGTAATGGCTTCAGAGACGTTTATGGGATTTTACATCTCTTATCCAGTGTATATAGTGTGTGTAATAACTTACGAAATGTTTTGGGATTTCCATCTCCTAAGGATCCATTAAACAATTTATATGTAGTAATATATGGTGTATATATATAATGTCTATCAGTAAAGTAAAGTATTTAAATAGCGTTAAGGTGTTACCCATATCCCCCTTAACACATTTTTATAAAAGACATAGTCTATACAGTACTGTGAACTCCACCAAACCAATAGGCTATCAAGGAACACTCCATAGGTACGTCACAAACCAAAATCGTAGTGTGCTCGTTAAGGCATATGACAAGGCATGCAAGGTAATGCCCAGGGTTGGATTCTACCGTTTTGCACTTCCGGACTAGTGGTATCGCATAGCAGCTACTACTGCCCACTTTGAAACACACTCCCATAATCAAATCGAGGGTGGCCACCAATTAATCACAATGTAACTCATAAGGTACTGAATAAGCGTGTCCGAATGGAGGAGCGACCTCACTTAGCCCGGTATAGCTCTTGTTTTAGTCATATCAAGATGACTTGAATGTTAGGGTTGCGTTCGTACCTCATACCAATAATGTTCGCCAAACCATCCTAATTCGTTCTATATTCTCTAACACATGCACAGTTATAAAAGTGGGTTCGCAATTGGCAGAGAGTATGACAATATCCGACCCTGGTCTCTTTAACAATCAAATCCTTATTTCACACCGTGGTCGTCTTATAAACATTTTCACTTATAAATCCACAAAACGGTTTATACCTTCATATCAAGATATCCGTATACTTATTCCAAAAGTATAATTATATTCATAAATACCGAGGAAGATTTCTTTCATTCAATTTCAAAAATAATATATAAATCTCTCTTAAATCATTTATAAATTATTTATATGCACTAAAACTATTTATAAAGCTATTTATAAATTCCCAAAATGGTTTTCAACTCTTCCCCTTTTCACAAACTTCTACACAAATTCCTTTAAAATACTTCAAATCCCTTTACACATATTCTTTTATAAAACCCTTATAAAATCCTTTAAAAACCTTTATAACTCCTCTATAAAACCATTATAAAATCCTTTACGAAAATCTTTTATAAAATCCTTTTATAAAATCCATTATAAAATTTCTTATAAAACTTTTATAAATTCCTTACAAAACCTTTGACAAAATTCTAATATCTTTTATTTATTAAAGTTATTATAAGGTCTATATTTATTATCTTAAATCAAAACTGTACTTATTATTTAAATTAAACTTACAATACATATATCAAAACTATATTAAATATTTTATTAAATTAAAATTTTAAACTATTTAAATTATATATCTAAAACTAAATAAAATTATAAGTTAAATATCTTAAATTTAAATCCATATATTAACTTGTAATTTGAAATTTTAAAACATATAAAATAAACTATTTTCTAAATATAAATTTTAAAATAAAATCATTAAATTAAATTTAAAAATCAAACTTAAAAATCAAACATACTTTATGAATTAGAAAATAATTTAAAACCAACCAACGGTGTCCATATATAATTTTCTAGCCTATGGTCAAGTGATAAGATATGTATCATTTCAACCCAAAATAGATAAATTCCTAGGTATATATCATTTCAACCCATATCCCAAATCAATAAAATCGCTTGGGTATGTATCATTTCAACCCATAACGATTTTTCCCTAATCTATAAGATCATTCAGGCATGTATAATTTCAACCCATAGTGATAACAGGGATACAAACATCCAATCATTCAAAATGTGAACAAATAAACATCCATCACAATCAACATCAAAATCATCCAATAAATCACTATAATTAACAAGTTATCATTATCACGTATTTAACTAACAACTTAAACTCAATATTAATTTAAATGGAAATTTTAATTCCATAAAATAAAATTTCAATTAAAATGTCAAATTAAACCACCGAATAGCAACCAATAATATTATTATCACATCATAAATTCAATTCAACTAACATAAGAAGGTTTATATTTATGATTGGGTTAAATCACTCATCTTTTGATTTCTAATTGATTTAAAATCCAAATAAAGCCCAAAATTTGTTCAAAATTTCGATACGGCCATCATGCAAGAAACCACATCCAAATTCGTGCTCGTATGAGAAAGTTATAGGCGTTAGAAGTTTAGAAAATTAAATAAAAATTAAAAAATAAAAGGGAAATTTCATAAATTACCTCACCTGCTAACCCTAACTCCTCCCTCTAGAAACACACACGCGACTCTCGACATAGCCAATAGCCACCACGACCTAGTTCCCATGCCCACGATGTAACAATCCGTAATTTTCGATAAATAAAAATAGTAAATTAACTATGGTTCTGTGATTTAATGTTGGTAGAAATAAAATTTGTGATTTAATAATACGAATATAACTGGAGTGAAATGAAATTTATTAATTTAGGGTAATTAATAATGGCTTGGAATGTAATTCCAATTAATTGAAATGATAAAAAAAGTTATAATTGGTATAGATTGTAAATAAATTATAGTACTGCATGAATTAAGTGATAATTGGATTGAAGGAGTAATTGATAATTTAAATGTTGTATTAAGTAATGAGATAAGGTGTGATTAATTGTAATTGATAAAATGAGTGTAATGAGAGTTGTTATAACATTTGCTTGTAAATAATAATCTTAAAAATGTTACTAAATGTAGAATGGTGGAAATTGTTATCTGTTGCCAATTTACTTAATCAATTACAAATAAATGTAAATAAATGTTACATTAATGTGAGTTAATACAATAACTGAAAATTGTGAATGTAATAAAATGTATAGAAATGTTAAGTATATTCATAAGGAAATAATTGATGTAATAAAAAGAGAGAGACAAAGATCAATTAATTTATTGAGATTCTAAATAATATTTGAAAAAAATTCGATATAATGGAAATATAGAAACTAATGCAAATAAAGGATGAAATGGGAGTTAATGAATAAATAGTGAACCAATGTTAATTATATCTATAGAGTAATAAGGAATTGAATAATAGGATAAAAAGTCAAACAAATGGAATTATTGGAAATTTAATTTATAATTACTGAATTTATCAAAATTGAAATTAAACACTATAAAGTATGCAATGTTCAACATTGAATTGATATAGAAATTTGTTTTAAAGGATTATAAATTTCTTATAAATCTAAAGTGGTAGAAATTGTAAATTATAAAATTTGAATTGAAAGGGCGATTTAATTAATTTAATATTTATTTATTTAATTAATGTGAAAATAGCCATTTTGGCCACTGTCTTGGATTTCGACGAAACCAGTTTCATCGGATCTGTAGTGGTGGATTATTGTAGGATTTCAAGTTTCGTAACGATCGGACTTGTCGTTTGATTGTACGGGCTCGAAACGCTAGAAAATCAATTTAATTAAAATTAATTGAAATCAATTTGAACTAAGCTTCTTGTAAAGCAACTTCTTCATATGATGGAATTTGGACTTGAAATCTATTCCATTGAGTTTAAAATTATTGAAAACATCTATTTTGACATATAGGATGACCCATTTTCATTCCGGTGACAGAACGGGCTCTTCGGGTCCTTTATCGCTCAAACCCAAATTGATCTAGTCCATTCTTTCTATTTTCGATCTGCCAATATATAGCCCATTATAAACTCTAACTATTTATTATTCCAATTGTTTGTACGTACAATTTTATCTACTTCTCTCATTCCAACGGCAGACAAACCAAAACTAATTCCAAATTCAATTGCAAATCAAAATCAAACTTCGAAAAAAATACTCGAAAAAAATATAAAATCGAAGATTTCAACGATACGAATCTGTGTCTTGTGTTTTCTTTTGCAAACGATGCTCGAGTCAACCAGAAATCACGGTCAAGGCTTCAAAATTGCGAAACCTTGAATTTAATTTGGGAACTTTTGATTCGGGTACAATCGCTCAAATTGGTTTGTGGGTTTGGTAGAGATCGTCGTATGGAGTCGTATGCTGGTGGTCGCTCGGTCTGAATCGGTGTGTAGTGGCCGGAATTTGAGGATTAGGTTTCAAAACCCTATGGTCGATGCCGGCGGCGGTAATACGGGGAAGGGGGGTGCGGCTATGCTGGCCGATGGAGGCGAGGATGAGGAGCACAATGCGGGTAGAGGCTTGGTCGATGGTGGCTTTTGGTTGTGGCCGTAGCCGGTCAAAGTGCGGCGGAAGGTGGGATGGCTGTGACATGTTCGAGCATGATCATGAGATAAAAAAGGGTGACGTGGCAAACAACGGTGGTATCTTTTTTATATTTTATTTTAATTTAAATTTCAAATGTTCTAAATTACATATCATTTGCATACGACCTCAGATTTGGATGCGGTTTGTTTCGTCGGGATCGTATCGAAATTTCAGACATTTTGAAGTAGCTTTAGACGAATTCTAAAACCGTTTGAATTTAGGTCCTAAATTGGATTTTTAATCGATTTAAAATCGAAGATGAATGTTTTGACCCACTCCCCACTACTAGATTATCTTAGTTAGTTAATTTAAATTTATGATATGATTAGAAATTTATTGATTGTTGTTTAGTATGTTTAAATTGTCATTCTAGTTAAATTTGAATTTTACTGCACTTAATCATCGTTTAATTTAATATTGAATTTAAATTGTCAATTTAATACGTGTATTGATTATCAGTTATCTATTGATATTTATTGATTGATTTTGATGATGATTGTTATGAATATTTAATTGTTGATATTGGATGACTGGATGTTGCATCTTATATTGTTATAACTGCAAGTTTCCTATGGGTTGAAATGATACATACCTGAATGATTTATAGATTAGGGAAAAATCGTTATGGGTTGAAATGATAGACTCGAGCGATTTTATGGATTTTATTTAATCTAGGATTGCGGTTTGAAATGAGATATAACTGTAAAATTGTAAATTGCGGATTGAAATGATAAATATCCATATTACTTGATCCTAGGGTAGAAAACTATGTACGGACACCAGATTGGTTAAACTAAAAGATTTTTGAATCTTTCAAATTTTGAATTCAGCTAACTAGTATTTTGAAAAAGAAATTGATTTATATAAACCGAAGTATTTTCGATAACCCAAGTGTTAATGTAATAAAGGGAATTGATTTAATGAATTTTTCAAAGAATTTAAGTTGGAATTTCAAGGTTGAAGTGTCAAATATAAATGAATTTATCGGAATTGAGTTATTGGAAATGTTTGAGTATAACTTTGAAATCTATTTTAAATTAATCTAAACTATTTTACTCAATTTAAACTATTTTTAATTTATTTAATCTATTATAAACTATTTAATACAATTTAATCAATTTTACCTATTTTAAACTAATTTAAACTTATTTAATCCATTATAAATGCATTTAATATAATTTAAATCTATTTAATCTATTTTGAAATTTATTTAATCTATTTAAAAATCTACTTAGTATGTATTAAATCTATTTAATCTATATTTAATTTATTTAAATCTTTTTAAACTAATTAAATCAAATTTAAATCTATCGAAACTATTTTAAACCTATTTAAACTATTTTAAAAAATATATAAACTATTTAGAATTACAAAAACTATTTTCTAAAATTTTCAGACTGTGTAAAGTTGAAGTATTTATATCCAAATCCTTGATGATGATACAATCTAAGTCGGAATATGAAATTTATACCTTCTGGTTAAATTACATCTTCGAGTGAATAAGATGATTTTGAAATGAAGAATTAACTAACAGGACTTATCGATAATTTCAAAGTGAATGTGAATTTCAAAAGTGAATATGATTTGAAAGTGAATATTATTTTGAAAGCGAATATAGTTTGGAAGTGAATATGATTTCGAAAAAGGATGTGATTTGAAATCGAACATGATATTTTGATATAACAAATGTGAACTGACTTTTGAATATAATAGAACCATCCGGTGTGAAATAAGTGTTCGGTTGTTAAAGAGACCGAGATCGGATATTGTCATACTCTCTACCAATACCAAAAACCACTTTAACAATTATGTACGTAGTGGAGATTCTAGAAGACGTAGGATGATTTGGCAAACGATTCTGTATGAGGTATTTACCTGACCTTGACTCCCATGAGTCGGCATAGATGTGATTAAAAAAGGAGCCACACTGGGCCAAGTAAGGTCGCACCTCCGATCGGACGCATTTCTTTGATACCATATTATGACTTTGTGATGATTTGGTGGCCACCCCTCGATTTTGATTATGGGAATATGTTGCGAGGTGGGCGGTAGTAGCTGCTATGCATTACTACCAGTCCAGATCCACAATTGGTATATCTACCTTGGCATTGCCTCGAGTGTCGTGTTCACATGCCCTATCACGCCTACTACGAGTTTGGTTTGTACCATACCTATGGAGTGCCCTCTGATAGCCCTCTAGTTTATGGAGGAATTATGGTACTATATAGACTAAAGGAATATATATATATAATATGTTAAGGGAGATATGAGTAACGCCTTAACGCTATTTTAATACTTTACTTTGCTGTAGACATATTATATAGCGTATTGTACTACATAGTAGATAATTTAACGGATCCTTAGGAGATGTGAATCCCGAACATCTCTTATATTATTGCACTTATGTTAGACAGTGGATATGAGATGTTAAACCCCGTAAATATCTCTGACGCCGTCACACTCATATTTACCGTTGATTTAACTTACATAAGATCTTTTAGTTCTGACTCGAGTGTTTTTTCTTTTCAATTCGCTCGGGTCGGCCTGAGCATTTCAGGGTGTAAGACCTTATTTCTGAAGGATGAACACGAAGAATTCATACTATTAATATTTACTATATTTATTTCACTGCATCATGTTGTTCCGCTGTATTTATGTAATGACCTGTAATTTTCGATAATTAAAAATAGTTAATTCAATAAGATTTTTGTTATTTAATATTGAAAGGTATAACAATTTGTAATTCAATAATGAAATAATAACTAAAATGAAATGTAACAATTTTAAACCAAGTTATTTATTGATAAGTTGAATGGAATTTCAATTAATTGAAATAATGTAAACGTCATACTTGGTTATAAATTGAATATATGAAAACAAATGTAAATATTGAAATAATTAATGAAATAGTATATAATAAATGGTAATTAAATAAAATCAGTGTTCTATAAGTAATTATAGTATTTTTTTGAAAAAATAAACTTATAAAAGTGTGATTAAGAGTTAATGGTAATAATTATTATAAGTTACCTACATATTTAATCCGTTATTAAATTGGGAATCGGTTGCCATTAAACGGAATTAAATATTACGTTAATAGAATTTTGGATGAAATTGTAAAATATTAATGTAATTAGATAGAGACCAATGTTAAATGGATACATAGAACAATAAATGATCGAACATAAAGCTTTGAAATCAAATTGATCAAATTATTGGAACTTAAATCAATAAAAATTGGATTTATGGCAATTGAATGAATTTGAATATTATCTTAACGAAAATTAGTATGAAATTGGAGAATATTAATGTAATGAATCATTAACCAATGTTAATTTCATTCATTTGATAATAATGGATTGAATAATAGTATAAAAGGTCAATTAAATGGAATTTTTGGAAATTAAATTTATAATCACTGAATTTATTGAAATTGAAAGTAAACATGGTAATTAGTTATATTACATTGCTCTAACATGGAAATTTGTTTAAATAGTTATAAATGTCTAAGTAATCAAAAGTGATAAAAAAATTGTTAATTATAGAATCAGAATTTTAAAAGTGATTTAATTAATTTAATATTAATTTATTTGATTAATGTGTAAATAGCCCTTTCGGCCATTGACTCGGATTTTGAAAAAATTAGTTTCATCGGATCCGCAATAGTGAATTATTGTAGAATTTCAAGTTTCGTAGCGATCAGACTTGTAGTTTGATCGTATGGACTCGAAACGCCTAGAAATCGGTTTAATTGAAATCAATTTGAAATAAGCTGAATTTAAGCTAACTTCTTCATACAATGAAATTTGGACCTGAATCATATTCCATTGGGTTTAAAATTATTAAAAACATCTATTTTGATATATGGGATGACCCATTTTTTTGGGAGACATAATGGGCTTTTCGTATCATTTATCGTTCAACTTGTAAATCAATCTTGTCCATGCATTCTATTTCTGATCTACGTATGAATAGTCTTTTAAAACCCTAGCTACTTCTTGTTTATTCATGTTTATGTAACTCTAATTTTTGATGTTGTAAAGAGTAATCAAATGTATTTATAAACAGCTTCATGAACTGTTATTTGATTATTATATTTTGTCATTTCGCTGCGAGATTCTATATTTATTTTATTTCTTTTTTTCCTTATTTACCCGATAGCAATCTATTCTTTTGAATGGTTTGAGTTTGACATGTGTATCTGCTTAAAACGTCCAAAAAGGCAGGTCATGACACGCGACTAAGGCTAGCTTCGACCCGATCCATCCACGCCATCGCCATTCCCACCTCCAACCACCCCTCTTTCCGCCTCGACGACTGCACCGTCGCCTAAAGCCACCATGCCGAGAACAATCTCTAGTCCCAAATCATCAAATTCAGGTGAAACCCTTCGACTCAAGAACAAAAAAAACCTATGGATCATCTCTACTCGACCTCCACTACCTGCCGGTGCCCTCTGATTGTCGATTAGTCGACGATCCGCCGTTAAATCCTAAATCCTAGCAATAAATGACCGAGAATGAACTACTTACTTCTAACCAAACCATACCTCCAATTGAAAAACAAGTTGCAAATCTAGATTACGTTCGTCGAGGGCTTTCCAATGATATATAATTTGCGATGGTTTGGATAATTTGGATTTCTAGAGTTTGATTGGTAATTTGAATTAGGGCTTGGATTGTTTGCCATTGGGAAAGAGGAGATGAGAAAAAAATGTACATATAGACAATAGAAAATAAAAGGCTGCTAGGGTTTGTAATAGCCTATATATAGGCAGAGCTGAAATAGAAATGGATGGACTAGATCGATTTGGATCGAAACGATAACAACGATCTGAAAAGCCCGTTCCACTCGTGAAACAAAGATTAGTCATCCTATATATCGAAATATAGGTTTTTAATATTTTTAAACTCAATTAAACTAGTTTCAAACTCTAATTCCATTGTATACATAAGTTAGCTTCAAAATCAAATTATATTCATTTAAATTCTTTTAACTGATTTCTACGTAATTCAAGCCCGCACGATCAAACGATAAATCCGATCACCATGAAACTTGAAATCATATAATAATTCACTACTACGGATCTGATGAAACTAGTTTCATCGAAATCCAAGACAGTGGCCAAAATGGCTAATTTTCACGTTAATTAAATAAATTATTATTAAACTGATTTAATCACCTTTAAATTAAAATTTAAAAGTTAACAATTTTATCATTCTTGATCACATAGAAATTTATAATCTTTAAAATACCAATTTCTATATTAGATCCAAGATTTACATATTACATCAATTTCAGCGTTCAATTACAACTGCAATAAATTCATTCATTTTAGTTTATATTCCAATAAATTCTTTTATTTTGATTCTCACTCTTATCATTGAATCAACTATAACCTTATAAATATATTAACATTAGTTTACATTTTATTACATTCATATTCTAGTTATCATCTTAACTCATATTAACTGCAATATTTAATTACATTAAATTTCATTGGTTTCCAAATTAATTTCAACGGATTAAATAATATGGTGATAAATAAAACAATTGTCATATTAGTAACCAAACACATTTCTAAATTTATTGTTTATAAATAGAAGTTAATAAATTTATGTACTAATTAGTTGATTTCATATTCCGTAATAAACCTATTTCAATTAATAACATATAATTTCAACATTAAATACAATATTGATTTTATTCCTTATTTACAATTATAACCAAATTAAGTTTACAATTATTTCAATTGATTGAAATTACATTAATATAGTTGTCAATTACATTCAAACAACATTATTAAATCATATTCTAATGATTTTCTTCCATTTGTAAATAATAAATTTTAATTTATCATAATATTAAATTTCAAAATCTTATTTAATTTAATATTTTTGACTATCAAAAATACGGGTCGTTGCATTAGTAATATTATACGAAGTGTTTGATACGTTTGAAAATGATTTTAATTTAGTCCCAAAAGGATTTGATATGCAAAAAGGTATATGCAGATGTTATTATTTCAAATGGATTGAAATAAAACCCGCATATCTAATTCTAAAAGTTTTCTTTAAAGAAATTTGATATAAAATGCAGAATACTAAAATATAGGGGTAGTTTAATGTTGATTTTGATACGAACTTCCTTTACAGAAGCGATTTGTAAGCATGCTATGTAGATTGCCCGAGTAGCACCGACATAACCCAGATAATCAGAAACCTTTTTCTATTTTCTCTTTGTAGTAAAATGTATCTAATAAATAAGCGAAACTTGGATAAATTATTTTATTGATGGATGTATCCTATGCATTAGGATGGTGTGATATGTTTATCTTGTTATGATATAATAGTTTTTATTTGCCAAAATGAAACAGAATTTTGACGATTTTGGACCGCTTGAAACTTCCAAATCATTATAGAACTTGAATTTAATGTTTTGAAAATTTAAAGATGAATTAGATAACATTTTAATTGAGATGGTAGTAAGTTAAAAATAAGTTTTATATTTTTTAAACATCCATGTTATGTAAATTATTCGATGTTAGTGGCCAATTAATAAACATATTTATCTTAGGGTTATCTAAGGAAAGTAGACTCTGGCACTGAGTTTGGATACCAATGTCATGCTCTTCTTAGCTACATGACTAACCCAAAGGATAGAGGAAACAAATGGTTGACCCAATTATAAGAATCGAATTTATTTTTGGCCTTCATTTGAATTTTAGAAAGTAGATGGAATATGATGTTTTGTATTATACGAATAATAACTTAAAGTAAGTTTCTATGAAACGTTTTATAAATAAAATTATGTCTTTACAAAATATTTATAAACTTGAGTTATGTTTCATGATATACTTCATAAATGATTTTAGCATTGAACGAGATATTATATGTGTAAATAAATGTAATATTAAAAAAAATTGGTACAGTTGTAGGAACCAATAGGATGAAACACGTAAGTTGTACGTAAATCATTTTATTCGCATGACTATTCTGGATTCAGGATTTGATACATGATTTGTAGGTGATTTGCACAGGTTAGAACAAGGATTTTTCACTCTATTCTCGATGGTGGACACTTGAAATGAATTCTTGATATAATCCTGAGGTTTTCTACCATAGTATATGGTTATGTAAAGGAAACGGAGGTTTCTAATCTAGGAACAAGAACCGAGTCCGCATTAGAGAGGTCAAATAATCTATACTATTTAGGAAGTGAAATTTATGTGACCGAGCAAGTAACAAGATTGGATATTGCATACGGATGATCCATGCATATCATAGGGCTTAAGTTTATGCATATTCTTTTTGTTGGCTTATAGAGCGTTCAGGGAATGACTCATTTATTTGTTTTTAAGTAGCTTGAATAATCGTTTAAGTTGTAACATGAGGCTGTTGAGCCTATGGTATGCTTAGTAGATTATTTATCATCTTTGGATGATGAGAGAGTTTTTAAACCTGAGTAAACCATGAGATTTGTTTGCTACTATTTTTTTTGAAAAAAGGTACTATATAATTAATATGAAAATAAGCATATACTTCCTTGATATGCCTCATTAAAACCTTACAACCCCCATATCCTAAATGGGTGCATTGTAAAGAAAAAGAGCACATATCAATTCCATATATTAACATTACAACAATCCGAAATCTGAGCCAAACTGTCAAACATATGGAGGAGTAAATACATAGACAGAACTCTATCAAAACCATCCATACGAGCAGCTTGCACCAGAAACAAACACTTAACCAAAACCCAAAACAACGAAATAATGGGAGGCTAGTACAACAAAAACCAAGGCTTTGACCATCTCTACTTCATTTGCTATCCAACGAAAAGGAGAGAGAAAATCAAAATCCCCAAAATTCTCAGATCGAAGATCAAAATCTTTCCGAGACAAAGAAGAACCTGACGAAGTCAGCTGTCTGAAATAGCGTACGTTAAGTAATGTCGATAAACAACATTCGTCTAAAGATCAAGGGGGTTGAAAGAAATCGTGGAGTTCCGACGCCATATTGAGCTTCGATAAGATAAGCTTCTCATATGAGTTCAAATTATGAACTTGAACTCTCTGTTGAATAAGATGTTTGCTGTCAAGAAGTATATGCTTAATTCTTAGTTCGAATGGTTGTTCGATTCCATTAAACACTCGATTATTCCGTTCGCACCATATGTTCCATAAGATAGTAGTAAAAATGATGCTAAATATACTTGTATTCGATGAGTTGAGTTTTTCATGTGCTTTTTTAATAGCAATCAGTATAAAATTGAGTTCATAATTGGTGCCTACCTTAATATTAAGCTTGGGGAAGAGATCCTCTAATATATTCTTCGAGTATGTGCATTGAAAAAAAGATGGTCTGTGTCCTCATTGTGATTAGCACATAAAACACACTTTTGGTCTATAGTAGGGGACCATTTGCTAATTCTGTCTTTGGTATGCAATTTGTCTCTAATGGCTAGTAGGGAGCACGTAGACATTTTCGGGGCACAACCTTTATCCCAAATGAATTTGGTCCAGTCAAGCTCGTCATATTTGTTTCTAAAAATATTCTAGGCAGATTTCAATGAAAATTGACCTTGTTTACTAGGAATCCACCACCAAAAATCCTGATTCATGTGATAATGAATGAATGTTTTCCTAACGTCGTTATGGGATTGCATGGGAATAAAATTGAGACTATGTTTGCAGTTATTATTAGATATAACCATTGAAACTTTTTTATGACAACCACTCAAAGTTCTCTTGCAGTTCCGGCCATAATTGTCAAATAAAGAAGAACCTTGTAACCATGGGTCAAACCAAATGTCAGTATTAACTCCATCCATAATTTTTCTGTCTATATATCCTTTGCACCATTGTCTAGCACGTAGAATGGTTTTCCAAGTATGTGAAGCATTGTTGTCCATTCTGACAATCGAAAAATTAGTCTTTTTGCAATATCTGTTATGAATCCACTTTGCCCACAAAGAATTACCATTAATGTAATTCCATAATAGTTTAGTTGCAGTAGCTACAGCTAAGTCCTCAATTTTCCTGATTCCCAGTCCTCCTTCACTATTGGTTTTGCATACTTCATTCCAACTCATTTTATGGGACTTTGATTTCCATAAAAAGTTTGCACATAATGAATTAATCCTCTGAATAACTATTGCAGGAAACTGTGAAACCTGAAGCCCAAAAAGCAGCATAGGGTGGATAACAGTCTTGATAAGTTCAGCTCTTCCACTTATGTTGAGGAATCTGGTTTTCCAGTTATTGAATTTTTTGTGAAATTTATCAATAAGCCAACCAAAATCTCTAGCTTTCAAAGAATTATTAGAAAGAGGAATCCTCAAATATATGATTGGCAGATTATCAATTTTGAATTTAATAATGTCAGCAATTTCCTGTTTATAGTTGGCACCTTTACTGAAGAAGAGTCTGGATTTTTCTGTATTTAATTCGAGGTCAGAGAAAGTTTTCATGTTTTGTAAAATATGATGAATGGTTTCTGCATTTTTTGTGGTAGCTTTTGCCATTATTAAAATATCATCAGCACAGAGAAGGTGAGTAATCATCGGCTCAACTTGATATAAGACTGATTTTGCCTTTAATGAATTTCATGTCCAAATTTAAAGTGAGGAATTCCATGACAATTGAAAATAAATAAGGGAGAGATGGTCCCCTTGTCTTATTCCTCTCGAGCTATTAATGAAGCCATATGGGGAACCATCTATTAAAATAAAGAACGAAGGGGTAGATATACACTTATTTATGAGATTAGCAAAGGTGATAGGAAATCCCATAGAAATCAGCATATGAAGGATAAATTCTCTATTGATCTTGTCATAAGCCTTATGTAAGTCAATTTTCAAACAAACATTGCTTGAATTTTTCCTATTAAAACTTCTGACCATTTCATAGGCTATAAGGGAATTTTCAGAAACTAATCTATTAGGGATGAATGCATTTTGATTAAATGAGATTAAATCATTTATATATTTTTCATTCTGTTGCATAATAGATTGGAAAGAATTTTGTATGTGACATTACAGAGAGAGATTGGCCGAAAGTCAGACATATTAGAAGCATCTGGAATTTTTGGAATAAGAAAAATGAAAGTATGATTAATTTCTCTAATGATTTTATCAGTTTGAAGAATACCATTCATGGCTTCCCAAATATCCACTTTAATGTTGTCCCAATGAATTTATAAAATTTAGAGTTGAAACCATCTGGACCAGGAGAGCTATTATCATTAATCTGAAAAATAGCCTCTTTGATTTCTTCTATCAAAAAAGGTTTACACAAATTGATTCTTGCATTTTCTTAAAGAATTTTCTTGCAATTAATGTTTGAAAATTGGTTTGAGGCTTGAGACAAGTGAAAAAGATCTGAGAAATAGATAGAAGCTTCTTGAGCAATTTTTTCTGATGCTGAAATCCACATACCTTGATTGTTAATAATAAAGTTGTTCCTTCGGCAAGGTTTGAAATCGGAGATTCTACTGTAAAAAAAACTCTGTAGGCCTGTCCCCTTTGAGAAGCAATTGATTTCATTTTTTGATCATTATCAGTGGCAAGTTTTCTCACCATATTATGTAATGTATCACAACTAGTGGAATAGATTTGCAGGAGATTGTCATCAAGTGGATTGCTAACTAATTGATTATAAATACTGTTATTTTGATCTTTCAGTCTATTAATCATTAGTTGCAGATTAGTTTTATTACTTGACCAATTCTTCAGATTACTTTTCACTTTTTTCATCTTGCAGAGCAACTTATAGAGAGGGCTACCAGTGAAACAAGAATCCAAAGCCTCAACAATGGCTGGGGTATAATCAGAATATGAATGCCAAGAATTCTTATATTTAAAAGGTATCTTCCTCTTTCTAATATTTTGGACATGTAGGATAATTGAGATAGGGGTATGATCACTCAAAGAGTGATTACCGAAATTAATGCCAAAGTTATCAAATTTGTCTAACCATAGAGAATTAACAAAAACTCTGTCTATCTTACCATGAATAGAAGATAAGTTACCTCCTCGCCAAGTAAAGAAGTTGCCTGAATAGTCAGGTTCCACTAGCTTTGAGAGAGTGATACATTCAGTAAAATTGAGATCTCCACTAGAGTTAAATCTACCGTTATTCATTTTTTCGTTGTTATGTAGAATAGTGCTAAAGTCACCTACTACTATCCACGACAGATTAATTTTTTTGGATAACGAGATGATGTCTTCCCGTAAAACTTTGCGATTATCTTCCTCATTATATGCGTAAACAATAGTGCACACAACACTAATATTATTAGCATTATACAGAATACTGGATATGTATTGTTCAGTAGTGTGTAAAATAATAGTAGTCCATAAAGAAGAATCCCAAATAATAATAATTCGACATATCCGATCATCAGTAATGTTGTGGGACATTTTCCATTTTATATCAATTTTATCCATAAAACCTTCAAAAGATTTAAGAGAAAGCTTATTTTCCAGAATTCCAATAAAGGAAAATTTATTCGAGTTAATGATATTTAAAATTTCTAACTGTTTGAAGGGGGCATTCATCCCCCTTATGTTCCAAATTAGGAACTCCATTAAAAGTTATTATTATGAGTGCTACTTTCTTCCCTAGGAGTAGCTTTCCCTGTGGTCTTTGCTTTTTTAGACCTTTTGTTTTTATTTTCCAGCTGGTTAACAAGATTTGATCATGCAGGATTATCCACTACATCAGGGTTCGAAGAGGCTTTGAATTCAAAAGGAGCTTCCTCTGATCTAGTTTTGCAAGTTGGTTTTGTTCTGGCGATGGACGATGGATCTAAGTTATAGGAACCAGCTCGTTGACTCGAAGAGGGGATATCATCTTTGTTAGCAACATGTTCTTTAGGAGGAGAATCAATAGGGTTAATATCCGAAGTCAATTTGAGACTATCTGTATAGTTAGTGTCAGGCAAATTAATCACACTGTCAGTCATGTTATGATCTTCTGTAGTAGTAATAGTCGTGCAAGATTTGTTCGACTGGACTGTATGAATGTTGAGCGATGTAATTTGGCTAAACTCTGAATTTTCTACATTTGTCAAAGGATTGTAATGCTTATTCTGATCTGCTCCAACGACCGACTGTTGTTGTTTCTGAATATTGGTTTCCAAACTAGTGCACTGTTTGTTTGGCTTTTCATTTATAACACAGTTATTCAGGAGATTTTCATTGGGATCAATAATCATTTCTGAGTTATCTTTTACTGTGTTATGATTCGTTTTAGGCAACCACACTTTGTTGAATTGACAGTGATTTTCTGTATGTCCAAAACTCGAACAATTAGAGCACGCACTAGGCTTCCGTTCATAAACAACTTCTTGCCATATTATTTCATCTTTCTTGTTTAGGATAGGAAGTTTATTTGGATATTTAAAATTATTATCAATTTCAATAAGAACTCTAGCGAATGCAATCTTGATTATTCCTTCTGTAAATTTGTCAAGTTTGATAGGAGTTCTGAGTGCAGAGGCAATACGACTAATCCCCTCTACTGTCCAGAAATCAAGTGGCAGATTGGGGAGGCGGATCCAAATCAGAATAGAATGGAGTAGTTCTTTATTGAGTTGCATTCTAGGATGCCATCTCTTCATCATCAGCAGTTTCTTGTTATAATAGTAAGGTCCACCCTCCAGAACATTCAGGCAGTCTTGTTCTTTACTGAACTTAATCACATAAAATCAATTTTCCATTGAGAAAATCGAAAAATCCTCGACTGGTTTCCAAACTCTGGTGATATACTCTTTGAAATATGGATAATACGGTTTAGGGCCGACTACATAAACTACAATGGTGTTACTCCATTGTTTTCTTGCATCCGGTATAACTTCAGCGGACATTTTAGCGCATTTTAAAGAATTGACTTCTCGAGGATGGTAAAATTTCAAGGGAACAGGGATTGGAATATTATTGCCTTTGTCAACCTTGTTCCATGCTTTACTATTTTGAGATGTAAAATTCCATACAGAAGAGGCTGACTTGGTATTCACTCGGCAAGATTAGGAATCAAATCCAATTGGGATTGGGTTATTATTCTTACTAGGAGGAAAACAAGATTTGCTTGGGGGAGGAGTGCGACCTGCATGATTCACATCTTTGGCATGAGGATTAATAGGACCAGACTTGAGTTGCCTCTTCCATTTTCGCGACATAATAGGGGTGAATCCATCATCATGGGCGGGGAGAGCCGGCACTGATTCGCTTGGTTCAAAGCCCGGTGGGTGGTCTAAGGAAGACGGTGGCGGATCAGGGGACAGAACTTCCTGATGGTTAAGCGAATTGGAGGGAGACATTACAAAACGAGGGCAAGAGAATAGGAACAATCAGAGAAGATGAGAAACAGAGGGAGAGGCGACGAAAATTTTCCAATCGCCAAAAAGAGAGAGATGGCGGCCACTAGGGTTTCGCAGCCAAAAAGAGAGAGATGGAACCAAAGATCATGCATCCTTCGCTATCTGAGTTTGTTTTTTACTTTTTTCTTTTGTTAATTAGTCATGTTGAAATTTCAAAGACGGAATGTTTTAAGTGGGGGAGAATGTAATGGCCTAGAATTTCAAATACTTCGTATTTAACTATCTGAGTTATTTCAATATTTGAATCTTAGAGTAAATATAATTAAATGGATTTTATAACCTTTTTAACCCCTTTTAATTAATAACTAATTATGGTAAACTTGTTTTTGAAAAGAATTTACAAAAATAGATACTTCGAAGAAATATCGGTAATGCGACCGAAAATCGTTTTATTTATAAATGGCTTTTTATTCGATATAAGTTATTAGAACTTGTTGTTCTTGCAAAGAATATTAACATTTAATTAGAAACTAAAAATATATTCCACTAACGGTAATTACTCGGATAGGATGATGTCATGGGTGATGTCATAGGGTAGAAGATATTTCCTAAAGGGTGTGAGGTGGAAAGTGAAGCATATGGAAGGGAGAATGCATGGTGACCTCACTGAGGATAATAGGTGGATGGTAACCCCCTGTCAAAGTCTATTTAAACTCCTTAAGTGTGTAGATAATAGGTTTGCAAATTTATTAACATAGAAAACTCTACCCTTCATCGTCTTTTCTCTTCTCTTTAATAATTCCTAAACAATGCAAATCATCCTCTTTTCTCTTTTCTTCTCTTTAGTAAGTTATTTTTGCATAGAAATTTACATAGATATTTATAATAGATTTACAAATAATTAATTTATTTATATATAAGTTTGGAAAGTACGTAATGTATTTTATTAAAGGATAAATGGCTTTGCTTATAACACTTGGGTACAATAAATGGTTTTGAAAGTTATTAAAAAGTACATTGCTTCGTTAAATAAGTGTAGATATAAGTGGACCTTATAAAAAGAATATTTTAAGGATAGTGGCATGTATAAAATGCCTTTGATTTTATAGTAAACAATGTTTTCGTAACATTTTCTTAAACCAGTTTGAATATACTTTTAAAATTATGAAATCTTGTTAAGAGATTTGTGAATATTCTTTTTTGGAGATAAGAACATGAATAAAATTTTTAGAATGTAAAGAGCAGAAATGAATTGTCAAATAGTAGTGTACATGTATATATCTTTTTTAAATGTATTTTAAATATATGTACAAGTATTTATAAATAAGTATAATTTGAATATGGAGATTAGAAGTTGTTTGTACGATTTAATCGCGCTTTGTGTGTTTACTCGTTTACAGAAAGTATAGCACTAAAAGTCGACAAAGTGAAATTGTTCTATCTGAGAATTAAAAAGGAAGTGTCTAGGTAGGGCTTAGATGAAAATAGTGCTCTAAACTACCTAGCTTCATCCTTGACTGAGGGACAGCGTAAGTTGAGAAGGTTGAAAGCGGTGATAAGCATACGATACTTGATTTCTATATGCGACCAATTTTATTCCTATCGAGCTTGACCAAAATTAACTTGGGAAGTATATGCAAGCATCATGTATTGGTATGATTTGAGATCATTCAAGGAGGATTCATTAGTGTGAATTGCCTCTTGCTTTAAGATCATATATAAACGAGATCTCCTGGGGAGGACTCCTTTATATCGTTTACTTACTTCTAAAAGAAGGGGAATTGAGTTAACCAAAAATTCACATATTTAGTTTTGAAGTGACTAAGATCAGATAAGTGTACTTATGTATTACTTAACGAAAGCCATTTCAAAAATGATATATGGTTTTATGTTTTGGAAGTAGTTGTGGAGTGGAATTTTATATAGCGAAATGTCTATCCTAAGTTTAAGTCCATGGAAGAGGTCAACGATTATATCTTAGACAATGTTATAAAGTTGAACTATTTGTCCTAAGGTTAAGTCCACGGAAGAGATCAACGTTAGCATTCATCAACAAATTATGCTAGAATCCATGGAGAGCTTTGTGAACTATTCGAGATACTGGAATCCATGAAGAGGTTTTAGATCTGTTTGAGTGGTGAAGACTGATGTGAGAGATGCCGAACGCGACTTCACCAACAGAAATGATAGAAAATAGAGCAGTGGCATAGCCAGTGCGTTTAGCTAACCCAAGGGTACATCAACTCCAAATATCTGTAGATGCTTTCGATTAAGGAACAGTTGTTGGTATCCGGTATTACATGTTTGGGTATGGACCAGTTACATTTTCCTTTGTGACATATTTTATAGAGAGATATATATGCTTTCATAAGGTAGTTTCTATAACGACCCATAAAATTCGGTAATTAAATTTCTTAATTTAAGAAGATTTTGGTAACTTAATGTTGAAGGAAATAAAATTTATTGAATTATTAATGTAAATAATAACTTGGATATGATTGGTAAGTTAATTGTTAATAACTTGGATCTAATTCCAATAAGTGAAACAATGTAAATGTTAATTATATTCTTATTGTAATAAAAGAATGTTACCAAGATGAAATGATTAATTTGATTTAAAATCTTAATAAACGTATGCATTAAGTTATAATGGAATATAAGGGTTTATACCTGGATATAAATTGAATACGTGAAATTAGAGGTAAGTATTGAATTGATTAATGTACTAAAACATGGTTAACAGTAATTGGATGTAAATTAAGGAAATACGTTATTGCAAGTTAATAATTTATGAACTTAAATGAACATTCCAATTTAATATAATAATTCAAATGTTATGACTTAGTTTTAAATGGAATATATTATAAACAAATGCAATCAGTGTATTAATGTATGGAATAATATATTGATTTATTTGTTACTAAATGTAAATTAATGCAATAAAGTATTAGAAATGTATATTGTTTTCATAAGATAGTATAAAGGAATGTAAACTTGTGATCTATGTATGAAAAAATAACCAAAATAAGGGAAATAATGTTAACGCAAAGTTGTAACAGATTGGATATATGGAAATAAATGTAAGCATTTAATAAATTAATGAATTTTAGTTTCAATAAATGATAATTGAATAAAAGTCAATGCTCTATAAGTAATCATATTATTTACTTAAAAGTAATAAACTTAAAGTTAATCAAATTTTAATGGTTACAATTGTACAAGTTACCTATTTGTTTAGTTCATAAAAATTTAATTCAAAAGCAAATTGCAGTAATTGACTTAATTAGTGGTGATTGAATGAATTCAAAGTATATTAACCAATGAAGTAATACGTAATAAATTAAAAATTTATACAATCAATGTAGATGAGTAATTATGATGTTTGTTGCTGATATTAAACGTTGCCTTAATGGTAATTAATATAGTAACGGAAGTGTGGGTGTAAATTTAAAAAAGAAACGAAAAATTTATTTATAAGGTAATAAATGCCAACATTTATTTGTTAGTAATAAAAGCTTATTAATGTAACTAAAGGTTAGCGTAACGATTACTGTATGTTATCTAATTTTTGTAGCTTGATAATATAAATTGGAAATCAATTACCACAATTTTTATTTAATACTACTTTAATGTTAATTAAGGTAATATTTGGAAATAACGTTAATGTTATTCATAATTGGGAAATTTGTTGAATTATAAGAGTGGGAATAAATATTTATCAAAATATTGGGATTTGAACTATAATAATTGGAGAAATTGCAATTTAAGGAAATTAAATATCTAAATTTTGCGTTAATTGAAATCAATATGGAATGTAAAAATATTAAGGTAATAGTTTGTAAATCCAATGTTAATTTTTATCTGTTTGATAATGATGAATTGAATAATAGAATGAAAGTGAATTTAATAGATTTTTTTGGAAATTTAATTTATAAATTTGAATATAATGAAACTGAAATTTAACACTGCAATTGATAGATTAGTCAACGATAAATTGACATTTAAATTTGTTAAAATCATTGTAAATGATTAAGAAGTTAAAAACGTTGAAATTTGTCAATTATCGAAATAAAATTGAAAATTTGATTTAATTAATTATTAATTTATTTAATTAATGGAAAAATAGCCATTTTGGCCACTGACTCGGATTTCGACGGAACTAGTTTCATCGGACCCATAACGGTGAAATATTGTAGGGTTTCAAGTTTCGTAGCGATCGGAATTGTCGTTTGATCGTACGGACTCGAAACACCTTGAAATTAATGAAATTGAAATCAATTGAAATCAATTTGGAAAATATTGATTTGAGCATAACATTTTCATATGATGGAATTTGGATTTGAAACTTGTTCCATCGCATTTAAAATATTTAAAAACATCTATTTTGATATATGGGTTGATCCAATTTCATTCCGGAGTCGAAACGGGCTTTTTGGGCCACTTTGGCGTCAACGCGTAAATCTATCTTATCCATCCATTCAAATTTCAACCATGCCTATATATATCATGGTATAAACCCTAGCAACCTCTGTTCCTCATTTCTTTATGTTATATTTACCTCCTCACTTCAATGGCAGACAAACCCTGATTTCGATTGCAATCCCAAATCAAATCCAAAGCTGAACTTTAAAACTCCACAATATATGCCAAATTTTATATCAGTTCGAAGCTCTCGAAGAGCGTAACTCAGATCTGCAACTCGTTTTTCGATTCAACGCGTCGTTTGTCCAGAAATCATAGAACAATTGGCAGCCGCTCATCACGCGACGATCAACTTTCATGGATCGCCAAATCAATAGTACCCTCGTGTGGACAAGACTGGGAGGAGCTCATCGGAGTGATTTGTGGGGCGAGATAACGGTCAGATTGACGCTAATAATTCAATTAGGATTGAGAAAAAAATATGGCCGCGGCTGCCTTTTGCCGGCGATCGGAGGTTAGGGGGTTGTCGTGGTGTGGGGCGGAGTGACGTGTAGGTGGTGGCAAGCCTAACCAAGGCCGGCGACGTGTGATACCGTGCGGAGGTGAAGGCCGCGTTCAGATTGAGGCGTGCTTTCGTGCGTGTTTCCTGCGTCTCGTTGGAACAGTGAAGAAGAGTTAGGTGACGTGTCATTGTTTTGTGGCTGTCCGTTTTAACTTTTTATTTATTTATTTATTTTTGAAATTATATCGTTCTAATCTGTATATCTTTCACCTACAATGTAACGACCCGCTATTTCGGATTATTCGCATCCGCACATGTCGGACTTGAATAATTCAAAATACCGAATTGTTAATTTAAATTTGGCAAAACTCAGATATACAGTAAATAAATAATCACAGAATCACAGACACAGAGTAATAATATGCAGCGGAAGTAAAATGAATAGTAGTTCATGAAGCTACTATGTAAATATATAAAATACATCAGAGTTTACAACAGAAGAGAAATACGATACAACAAGTACAAATCAGAATACATCACTGGAATCATCGAATACTGAAAGCAGAATAGATGGCTGGATCTTCAAGCAAAGCTCCAACTCCAAAGGTGAGTCTTGAGTACTGAACCACTCAGTCTGACCCGAGCGTAAAGCAAAACACAAAACACTCGAGTCAGGATTTATATTCTTATATCAATAAATCCAACTCAAGTGAAATAGCAATCAAAATACAAGTAACTCAAAGGATGTTGGAATCACCATCCTCTAAGGATCCGTTAAACTATCTACTATGTAGTAGTGTACGCTAAATAGATAATGTCTATCAGTAACATAATGTATCAAAATAGTGTTAAGGCGTTACCATTATCCCCCTTAACACATTTTATATAAATGTCATAGTCTATACAGCACTGTAAACTCCACCGTAAACTGGTGGGATATCAGGGAGTACTCCATAGGTATAACACAAAACAAATTCGTAGTGGTAGCGTATATAGGGATACAAGTATGACAAGGCACATGAGGCAATACCCAAGGTAGTGAAACTATCATTCGCCTGATCCGGACTGGTGAGAACGCATCGCCGCAGCGATCGCAACACCGCGAAACAACACTCTTGAAATTCCGAGGGTGCACCAATCGATAACAAGTAATGAGTAGTAGTTACGAAGAAGTGTGTTCGCTCGAGGTGGCTAACCCCATTTGGCCCGGCACGGCTCCTGATTTTAGTCATTTCCAATTTGACACAAGTGTCAAGGCTATCCATTATCGTTCTCTTTCTTCAGTCATCACGTACATCATTCCAACCACTTCATTGTGGATCATCACTCCGCGTATAGTTATTAAAGTGGTTTTCGGTTTAGATAGAGAGTATATCCATAACCGATTTCGGTTTCTTTAATAACTTCCGTAATTATTACACCGATTGGTCGTTTAATATATTTTAAACCAAATCAATTTCAATTTCAATTTCAATTCGTAAATCAACATTTCGTTTGTCTTTCTAAATCAATTTCCAAAGTTTACGTTTCAAAACTTCTAAATTACCAATTCAAAATCTTGCAATTCAATTTCAACTTTTATTTAAACAATACAAATATTGATTCAAGTTCGTATATAAGTTTCATTCCGAAATCATTTAAGTTGTTTAATTTTCATTCAAATCAATTCAAATTCATTTATCGATTTCATTCAACATTCGCTAAGCTAATTTATCATTCAAAACAACTTCTATTTAAATTCCAATTCATTTAAATCAATTACTTACGTTCAACTTCATTATATCAAAATTTCAAATTGAAATAAATTAAATTCGTCAAATACATTCTTTAAATTACATGCCTTACGTTAATTTCAATAAATTCCATACATTTCAATAAATCACACTTTATTTCTTGTTAAAGAAATTCAATTTTTCACTTATTTATTGACTCCGTTACAAATTTCAAACTCAATTAATAAAGAACTAAATTTCATATATTCGAGAAGTTCAATTTCACTTATTAATATACTTAAATATACTTTTGCCAAAACTTTAATAAATAAAGAAACTCAATTTCATTTATTAACGAAATTCAAATCCATTATTCAAAAGTTCGATTTCTCTTATCAAAGAATTCAATTTATTCAATTATCAAATAATTCAATCTTATTCAACTATTAAAAATTTCAATTTTCAAAAGTTAATAATTACAAATTTGATTATCGATTCGAACTTAATTATTAAATCATTTCCACTTAATTATGAATTCAACTTAATCATCAAATCGTTTCAACCTAATTATAAATCCAGCTTAATAATTTCAAGCTTAATTATAATTTTAGATTTAATTATTAAATGATTTCAAACTTAATAATTTCAAAACTCAATTATTACTAATTCCAAATTATTTATTAATAATTTCAAATTTAATTATTAAATAATTAAATTTCAAACAACGTTCTTTCATCAATTACTACGTTAATATTTGTTTCAGATTTCAATCTTTACATTTTCCTTTCAAAATTCAAATTTTAACTTCATTTCAAAACTTATCCTTTATTCGAATAAAATCATTATTTTATTTTTAAATCAAATCATTGACCAATCGGGTTTTCATTAAATTTTCTATCCTAGGTCAAGTTCATTTGGGTATTTATCCTTTCAACCCGATTCCATTAAAATTCAAAAATCAAAGCATGATAAAGGGAACTTGCAGTGTGATAACTGGAATGGTGTCAAAGTAAATAAACAAGCAATAACAACAATCAATAGCAATCCAATAATCAATTCAAATAATCCCGAAATAATCGTATTAATTTGCATTGTTGTTTGTGCGAATTAATATAATTATCTCTAGAATCTACACTATCATTTCATGTAGATTAAAGATTATTACATTACGGTTTTCCCACTTGTCGTTCAATTTCAATTTCAAATTTAATACTACAACAATTAATCCAATATACGTTCAAGGGTTCAAAGCATAATTTATCAAATTCTACGTGTCAATTAACTTAACAATTAAATGGGGTCATATTATTCTAATTAACTAATCAAATTCAATACATACGTCAATTCACAATTTTAAACTATCCTACGTCAAATCCAATTGCATAATATTCATCACTTTATACATTACAATTTAACATCCCATATAAATAACAAACAATCAATCAATTATCAACCAAACTGGACTTATTATTGCATACATAACAGGTAACGGTGTAAGATGTCAAAGGTGAACTGATACATAAATAACAGTGCAATAAATAGCAGCAGTATATTTCAATTGTCGTTTCAATTGAAATCAAATTTAATAAATAAAAGAATATTAATCGTGAGTGATTGCTCACCTTTTGAGGTTAGAGAGATTTGATGATAGAGTGAGTTGCGATTCCAAGCGCAGATTCCGAATCAAAGCTAGATTGGCACGAATCCGATGAACAAGGCTGATTATAGAAATAGACGAAATAAATCAGAACCCGTTTGATATAGCCCGACATGAATTACATACTATTTTATCATATTATCTTCTTAAATCATTGCTCAATTAAAATATATATGAAAAATCTATATATTAGAAATTCAAAAATCAATGTTTATAGGATTTAAATGTTTCTTCCAAAATTGCCTTAAATACAATTTAAATGTTGTCACCAACATAAGTAACCACATATACATTTATATGTTTCCCAAAATATCAATATTAACTTAAATATAACTTATATATACTATAATATATATAATCTAACTAATATATAACCTTTTCATATATATAAACCAAATAAAATTTTCCATATAAACATACCTAAATCAACTCATATATACTCGAATCCAAATATAATTATATATATATATAAGCTCGCATACTACCCTTTGATAATATATACTTTAAAACATATTACACAAGATCATAAGTTTAATATCCTTTATATAAAGTCAAACCTTACAAACACTGTACACTACAAGAAAAAGGCAGAATACCGACAGCCAAGACCGACGGCTTCCGACGGCCATTTTCCGACGGCTTTCGACGGGCCGTCGGCGGCCGTCGGAAGCCGTCGCAAATTTGCGATTATACCAGCCAGCCGAGCCCTTTCTTCCTCCTCCATTTCATACGAAAAAAACCCAAAAAACCCCCCAAATTCAACCCCTAAGCTTCCAATCCCTAATTTTTAGCTTCCGGATCTTCCAACGCACTCTAATCAAGCTTCAGTACTCTTAATCTCAGGTATAATCTCTTATTTTTATGAAAAATTCAGTTTTTACCCTAATTATAGATTTGCATAAATTGATAAATTAGGGCGAATTAATGATTGCAATTGTTTCCACTAGCGTAATAACGGTTTATAGCATCACATGGTATACCAATTTCATCTTTTATCGTGAAATTGTGATAAACACGTATAATTTGTGCATGTTCATGTATATGTATTTTGTTGTGTATGCCTTGATTCGACGATTGTATACGTTATTTGGAATAAGATAAAATGATTGAATGAACTAGGAGTATTATATTGTGCACGTTTTTACTTATGACACAAAAAAAATGCATTACTCTAAATTATAATTGTGTGTATTGAAAAATGACAAAATGTTAAACCAGCCCTAAGTTGATGCGTAATACGTCGAATAAATGTGTGAAATTAATATATAAATGTGAACAGTGAGTAAAACTGTATTTTTGAGTAAAATGCGCGCATGTTAACCGACAAATGTCCCTTAGAGAGTTTTTGGCCCCGTCTGACGAGTGTTGTACATGATCGTTGTATAAATAGTCGTTTTTTTCGAAAAACGACCATTTATATTCATCTGGTACAATGTTTGTCGGATTTGTCCCTGTATTGGACAAGTTATGAACACAGTAAGAATTTACATTTTGTATACTACTTCGTCTCAAACGGTTCATAAAATTTCGCCCTAACTTTTCTTTTTTGTTTCCTGCGTACACGCATTTGTGTACAATGCAGGGAACAAAAGGGAAATGCTGCCGAAATTTTATTGAATCGTTTGGGACGAAGTAATATACGAAATGTAAATGCTTACTGTGTTTGTAATGGGAGGTAGGATGTCTGACCAATGAAAAAAAATTATATATTTTTAATCGTTACGTACGTTAAAAAATGAAATGTGCCCTATTTGAAAATATTTTTAAATTTGTGAAGTTGTTCTTTAAATTCAAAATATTATACGAACATGAAAATAATCTTTTTCGAATGTGTATTCTTCAAAATAAATATTAAATTTTGAACTTCTCATTTTGTCAAATAGGAAAAATGATTGATTATTTTGTTGATCGAAGGAGATGGATGTACCAAAGAAAAGGAATGAGGGGCTCAATAAAAGAAGATTTTTATAACGGTATAAACGTGTTTGTTGAATTCGCCTTAAGTAATAACGGAAACGATCCAGAAATTCGTTGTCCGTGTAGTAGGTGTAGACATTTGAAGTTTTTGTTACCAGATATTGTGAAAGTTCATTTGTGCCAACACGGTTTCACACCCGAATATTATGTTTGGGATCGGCATGGAGAAGTTGTAGCAAATACTTCTGTAGAGTCTGAAAGTGTCGTTAACGAAATAGTTTCAACGACCCGTATAGAAAATATGGTCGAAGATGCAGCACGATCAATGTTTCCTATGGTTGAAGTTGACGACGATGATGTAAATGTTGAAGAACCAAATATTGAAGCTAAGAAAATTTATGATTTACTAGATGCAGCTAAAAAACCTATTTGGGATGGTTGTAAAAGCGGCACGCAGCTGTCAGTAATCGCAGAATACATTGCGATGAAGTCAAAATACAACATCACTGAAGCTGGGTTTACGGCTGTTGTACAAGCTGCAAAAAGACATATGCCGCCCGATAATCTAATGTGTGAAAATCACTACGAAGTTAAAAAACTTATGTCGGCTTTTGGTTTACCGTATCAGAAAATAGATACATGTTTAAAAGGATGCATGTTGTTTTGGAAAGAAGACGCAAACCTTAGAAATTGTAAAGTTTGTAACCAGGAGAGATACAAACCAAGAAAAAAGAAGGGTAAGGAAGTTCCGTACAAGCGTATGCACTACTTACCCATAACTCCAAGACTTCAAAGATTATACGCATCTTCTGTAACTGCGTCTAATATGAGGTGGCATAGCGTGAGAACGGAGGAAGAGGGTACGTTGACACATCCGGCCGATGGAGAAGCATGGAAGCATTTCGATAAAACGTATCCAAATTTTGCAGCGGAGAGTCGAAATGTTAGATTAGGATTATGTACGGACGGTTTTTCTCCATTTTCTCAATTTGGTTCTAAATATTCATCCTGGCCCATTATCGTCACACCGTATAATTTACCTCCATGGATGTGCATGAAAACGCAATATATGTTTCTTACTGTTGTCGTTCCTGGCCCCGACGATCCGACACAAGGAATCGATGTATATTTACAACCGTTGATTGAGGAGTTAAAAATACTGTGGAACGAAGGAGTAGAAACATACGATGTGTCAAAGAAGAAAAATTTTCGTATGTTTGCTTCTTTGTTGTGGACTATAAGTGATTTTCCTGCCTATGCAATGCTTTCGGGATGGAGTACTGCCGGTCGTCTAGCATGTCCATATTGCATGGATGAAACACGAGCGTTTTCTTTACCTCATGGTAAGAAAATTTCATGGTTTGACTGTCATCGATATTTTCTCCATGTAAATCATCCCTTCAGAGGAGACAAGAAAAACTTTTTAGCTAATAGAGTAGAAAATAGACAACCACCGACGATATGGTCAAGCGAAGACATATATGAACTTGTTAAGGACTATCCAAAGATATATGAAACGGGGGAGCAAACAGAAATTGAAGGCAAATCAGTTGTTCATAACTGGTGCAAACAAACTATTTTTTGGGAGTTGCCGTATTGGAAACATCTTCTGCTTCGCCATAACATAGATGTGATGCACAATGAGAAAAATGTATTTGATAATGTGTTTAACACAATTTTGAATGTGAAAGGGAAGACGAAGGATGATTTGAAATCAAGACGTGATATAGAAGAATTATGCAAACGTCCCGAGCTTCATATGAAACCAAATGACAGTAAAAAACCAAAAGCTTGTTACGAATTAGATAATAATCAAGTTAAAGCTGTGTTAAAATGGGTGGAAGGGTTAAGATTTCCTGATGGGATATCATCAAATCTTCGTAGATGTGTTGACTTTAAAAATAGTAGATTGAGCGGAATGAAAACTCACGACTGTCACATAATGATGGAAAATTTATTTCCCGTTATGTTTAAAGAACTACTGCCGTTAAAAGTTTGGAAGGTAGTAACGGAGCTTAGTATGTTTTACAAAGAGCTTTGTTCGACTACTTTAAAAGTGCAACGTTTACGTAAACTTGAAGTGGACATTCCTATATTGCTTTGCAAATTAGAGAAAATATTTCCGCCAGGTTTTTTTAATGTGATGGAACATTTACCTGTTCATCTTCCATCTGAAGCACGACTTCGAGGTCCTGTCCAATACGGATGGATGTATCCATTTGAGAGGTATGTAATATGTTATAACGTAATTTAATTGCATTTGAAAGATGAAGTTAATATAAATTAATGTTGCATAGATATTTGAATCATCTGAAGAAAAAAGTGAGACAAAAAGCACGAGTTGAAGGTTCGATATGTAAATCTTACATCGAAGAAGAAGCTTCGTTCTTTTTCTCTCACTATTTCAGTGACCATGTGAATATTTCATTTCAAAGTGTTCCTCGTAATGATGAAGGCGACGAACAAGAGTCCTCTCAAGCAATGTTATCTATTTTTAGACAACATGGTCGGCCTTCTGGAAAATGTGTGGAAATATGGCTAGACGATAGAGATCTTCGTGTAGCACACACTTATATTCTTCTAAATTGTGCCGAGGTTGCACCGTTTGTTAGGTAATCTGAAATAATAATTTTTGTTTTATTCTTTTCTGTAATGCATGCGCGTGTATAACCTAATGTAATAATTTGTTTATATAAACAGTGTTTATGAACGGGAACATCCGAACGGAGATCTCAGTAAAGAATTTTCCCGTTGGTTTTCAAATTACGTTTATGAGCCGAAAAATTGTGTTGTTGACGAAGGGTTGAAACATCTTGCAATGGGACCAAAAAGAGTGGTCAAGACATATCCAATATATTTCGTCAATGGATACAAATTTAACACTAAAGAATACGGTGCAGAAAAATTAACAAATAATACTGGTGTATTTGTTAAAGGTAGTGACGATCCAGAAAACCATTTAAATGATTTTTATGGCGTTCTAACACAAATTTTGCAACTGACATATTTCTCAAGACCCGCGGAGGAGGTGTTTCTATTTAGATGCAATTGGTTTAGCAATGTTCCAGGTTCTGGAATTAATGTGCATAAGGATTATAATCTTATCGAAATAAAGCATACATCGCACTATCACAAGTATGATCCTTTTGTACTAGCCAAACAAGCATTGCAAGTTTATTACGCTCCTTATCCGTCTCTAAAAAGAGATAAAGCAGATTGGTCTGCAGTTTTTAAAACAAAGGCCAGATTCACATTCGATGGGAAGAATATTCCGGACGAACAAGCTTATCAGGCAGATCTTGAGCAAAATAACGAAATAATAATTACAGACGATCATACAGATTTTGGTCCTTTGATCGATGAATCAAATGTTTTGGTAGAAGCGTTTGACAGTGCAGAGGAAAATATCGTCGAAAACGAGACCGAATCTGAATCAGAAGACGATGATGACTGATATAAATTTGAATCTGTTTTTTTGCAATTGATGTAACTATGTTGAATTCTTGATGTATTATGAAATTGATGTAACTATGAAACTAAATCCGTTTACTATTGTTTTATGTTATTTCAATTTGTCATTTATTTAGCAATTTTTATTAAAAATGCAATGAACTCTGCTTATCGTAGGAAGAGTACACCCATCATGAATCAGGTATAACAAACTTACATGTCTATTTACATTTCAGTCATTATAATTAAGCAATTTATACCATTGATGTCATGTTCATATGAAATATATTTCATTATCATGTTTTTATTCTCTTATATAATGATGTGTAAACGTCACAGGTTTATCATTATGTCACATAGAGGGAGGAGCTCTTCCCGTTCTTCAGGAGGCGATGGCAGTGGCCCATCGCAAGCGCCACACCGTCCAGTTGTTACGTTAGCCCCCAAAGCAGATGGGTAAAAATTAAATCTTATTCATCATCTTATTTTTTCTATACTATACGTATGTACTTATCTGTATCGTACTTAAAAACAGGGGGTTCGAGCTACTACCCACTAAGGTAGTGTTGGACGTCTCCAGAGCAGCATATCGTAGTAGGATGAGTGCGTGCTGGCCAAAGTGGGATACCATCCCTCCGCACATCATAGAGTGCATATGGCAGGATGTCCTAGTATGTGTAATTTTTATGTTTTCCATTTTTAATTCGTTTTTGTCGTTTTTCTACCGTTTATCGTTTAAAGTGTAATCTTTTTTTAACACAGGCTGAGATAGACATCCAGACAGATGATATGCAGCTGGCACGAGCATACTGGATGAGGAAGATGCGAAAGAACTACAGAGACACGATATCTGAGGTTAAGAAATCCGGGAAGAGACCACGGTGGATGGGGGAGAGCGTGTGGCAAGCTTGGTTGAGCTACTGGGAGACGGACGAGGCGAAGGCAAGTATACTAATTTTTTTTCAATTATTAATTTAACGTGATTGAAAAATAATGTATCAAATTTTGAATGTACAGGCAGAGTCAGATAGAAACTCTGCAAATAGAAATAAGAATCCCGTTACTCATCGCGGAGGATCGAAGTCGTTTCAGCAGTATCGGCAGGAGTTGGTAAATTTAATTACTGAATAATAAATGTAAATAGTTTATGCTATATGATTTTAAATGTATAATAATTGTATGTAACAATCAACTTCAGGAAGCCGAGGCACATGGTCCTGTCAGCTATATGGACGTGTTCACCCGTACGCATGCTGTTGAGCATGTTAATCCAGACGGGACTGTTTCGTACACATGGCAGGACGATAAATCCAGTAAAAGCCATGTAAGCATATTTCATTTTATTCAGTATTAGTAATTGTTTTAGTTGTCAAATTATTATGAAATAAGATATGATATTATTAATTTGTCAATGCAGGAGATGTTTATGGAGCAGCGACAGAAACTCCTTTCTGATACGGGTCGAGAGCAGCTGACGACCGATGAAGAGGACATTATTTTTGAGTCCGTTATGAGTCCACCAGAGCATGGTCGACGATACGGATTTGGCAATTTAGCGGTAAATAATTTAATTTTTCTTAAAATACTTAAAATATGATATTCTTACCTTTTCAAAACAATAAACTTTGATTTTATTTATTTTTCAATTATTGCAGTCCAGTAGTCAGAGTAGGAGACGGCGGAGTAGACCTCAGAGCGAGCTAGCAAGTATAGAAGAATTACAGACTAGAGTTCAGCAGTTGGAGGAGCAGAACCGCCAACAGGCCATGCAGACGGCACAGTTATTTGAGTACATGCAGCAGTTTGGTGGCCGCTTCCCTTCATCGGCTGGCTCTGGATCTGGGGCAGATTGATTCATTGCTTTCTAATTCGTTCGTGCAGGTATGTTTAGTTTTAGTTTACAATGATTTGGTAGAAGGAACAATTAATTGTTGATATGTATAATTATGTATAATACACTTGGTTCTGTAGCTGTATCAGGATATGCATGATTAGAACAGTTATTGTTAGTATTATTGTTAATGTTGGAATGTTATGTATATTTTGTATTTTATTTTTATTCTAATTTAGTTTATTTCTGTGTCTATTGAATATTTTGGAGTATTGGTTTGCATGTTTGGTTGGATTATTGTTTATTTGATTGTGCAGTATTGATATTGTAGTGTTTGGAAGAGAAATGTGGTTGGAAGGCTCTATTTGCAGCAGATTTTAAAAAAAAACAACAGGTTTCCGACGGCTTCCGACGGCTCTCGACGGCTTATTGGTCGAAATTTTCCGGCGGTTTCCGACGGGTTCCGACGGCTTATTGGCCTGATTTCCGACGGTTTCCGACGGTTTCCGACGGCCGTCGGAAGCCGTCGGAAACCGCCGGAAACCGCCGGAAACCGTCGATAATGTATACGGCATCACCCGTCGGTAGCCGTCGGAAATACTGCTCCCCGACGCCTTCATTTCCGACGGCTTTTTCCGACGGCCGCCGACGGCTTCCGACGGCCGCCGACGGTTTTCAGCCGTCGGAAATCCCCCCTCCCCTTGTAGTGGTATAATAGTAGTTATGTATATGCATCTGTTACAAACATCCTCTAACTGAGCGAAAACAAACTTTATTTATTATACGCAACATATCATATTACTATTATATAATTTTAGCGCACATATAAACTACAGAACTGAAGACATAAATATGTATACAAACGGCCACTAGAAAAAAATTCATGCAAAGACATACTTAGATATTTGATATATAAACAGAGCTAATCTATAACTCTATAGATTTATTAATATAACCCAAAATATTTATACACTTACTTTACCCATATACAAACAGTTCAAAATATATTATTGCTAACAAAATCATACCATATGTAAAACATAAATACACACGGAACAATGTATATACACACAAATTTGCAAATATGTGTCATTTCAAAATATGTATGCGCGAAACTATCTCCATATAAGCAAATTACTGTATAACAGTGCAAAACTGTAAACAACATTTATAATATTACTTTTATAATATACTTTGTATAATGTGTATCTATATATATTCACGCAAGAGCAAAGAGAAGAACCTCAAGTCGCATCCAAGAAGATGGAGGCCGACGTTCGGTGGTTTTTGGAAGTGGAGCTCGGTAGGGGATTGTTGCGCAAGGAGGAGAGCCGTAGGGGAAAGAAGGTGCTGTTCGCATGGAGTTCGACGCGAATTGAGGTCGGAGCACAGCTGCTCGTGCTTGCGTGCGATTGTGACGAAGGAAGCAGGCACGGCCATGGCCAGAAAACGTGAGATGTAGAGGAGAGATGGCTGCGGTTATTGGAGGAAAGTGCACGGTCAGTGGGGAAGGAGGCCGAGGTCGAGGCAGTTCATGGCCGTTGCGGCAGGGTGGAGCAAGTGTATTGCTGCGACACGTGGTGGAGATGGGACAGTTCGGCAATAGGGTGGGTGCTAAGTTTGGGTTATTGTCCAGTTTACAAAGCAAAGGAGTTTCCACCAGGAAGACGCGAGCATATGCAATATGCCTGGAGAGAAGAGCAATTACTTGAAGGAGGAAAAAGGATACCATGCTTTATCATAATTTTTTTTTTTTAAGGCAGTACAAAAATCAGAAGTCAAAAAAAAAAAAACAGGGAATTTGAAATGACCTTATACAGAGGAAACTATTATGAAAGCAGGGAAAGCAAAAGACATGTTATAAATCCTGAAAGTTTCAAAATGAAAAAGACTCTTGGTATAATACAGTAGTCAGCGAATGATACGGGAAATCCAAAAGATTTCAATGCTAACCCCATACTAACACCTTGCTGCCAATTAACTTATGTATTACTAGCTGAGATTATATTTTTCACATTTCAAGTGGATACGGCTAAGGATTTGGGCTGAGAATGGTTTAACCGGTTCGTCCGGAACGGTTAAATTAACGCGACTATTTTTACGTCGACACTGATTCACGCAAATGAATATACCGTTTTGATCAGCGCGATGAGGCGCTCACAACGGCATACGGATTTCAATGGTACAATTGAATTATAAAAAATTCGGAATTTTATACTAGCGAAAATGCATAAAAATCGCAGAAAAATAAGATCGACGGAGCCAAACATGTCCGAATTTGGAAAAACGACAAACTGACAACTTGCTCAAAAGATGGTTTAGAATTTTTCTATGTAAAAATATTTTGATTTTGAAAACGTTTTATTTTCATCGCTTTTTAACTGATTAAATTGAAGTAAATTTACGCGCGAAATAAACTTTGGTATTTTCGGACGAAAATTTTCCGGTTGCTATGTTTAACTAGACGCATTCCAAATATCAAATTTATATTTCAAAATTTTATCGTTTAAAATTCCCACAAAATTCAATTAGTAACGTTATTAAAATCGGTTAAATTTACGGGTCGTTACATTCTCCCCCACTCAAAACTTTTTGTCCCCGAAAAGGAAGGAAATTGGAGAATAGAAACAACCAAAAGAAATAAACTTGAATTACATTATAAACAATAAATTTAAACCATATAAATTTCAATTAAATTTGATTAATACTTAATAATTCATTTCAAATTCAAGTATTTCATTAAGCTGATTATCAATTTCCTCAAAGCAGAATTTATTTTATTTATCTCATTTATTATTCTATTCTTATTATTCTATTTATCTCCATTATCATTTTATAATCAAATTAAGTGAATAACATTTATTATACGCACTCACATTTTATTTATAAAGACAATTTATATTGTATATTATCCAATTACATAGTTGACTTTTGAAAATTTAGGTAAGTTATAAATAATGCAATTGAGTATTACCCAAATAAAATTCCTAATTCAATTTTCTCAAGTTTAAATATTAATTCAAATTTTGGTTTCATTTATAATTGAAATCGTCTTTTACCCAAACTTTAAGAATTACATTTCCGATTAACTTCAACCATTTAGAGATAATTATATACATACAATATATCCAAGTCAAATCTAAATTAAATACTAGTATATATATTCTAAATCAAGTCATACTTTAAAATTTTCAAATTCATTTCAAAACAAAAGTGTAGCAAGCTACAGACGGTCTTTCCACTTCGAAACTCGAAAATGAATGTCGATGATGCGGCCGCCATCACCAAAATTATTTTCCAGCGACAAAGAGGAGAGCACTGATTTAAACATTTAAAATTCTTTGAAACGATTTCAATTTGAAAATATTTAAAACCGTACACTTTAAAACTTTCAAATCAAAGTTTGAAATCACCGGAAATTAAATTCTCAAATTCTAAATTAAATTCACTTCCAATTTCGATCAAATTATACCCAATTTTATAAATTCATTTATTTATTTTATGAAATAGTCAATGATTTATAAAGCAATACATGAAAATCAAATTTTTTCACATTTCGGACGACAGATTCATTACATTTTAATTTCAGAAAAATTTATACTTATATATAATAAAATCATTCAATATTATTTATAAAACTAACACAATATTGTTTTCAAATTTAGTAAATAAAATAATATTGTGTCAGTTTGCTCTGCTCAGGTGTTTTAGAAATTCTATCGATAGCGTTGATCAGACGAATCGATCGAAAATCTAAATCAACATCAACAACTCAAACAACACAATATATATATGAAACATTTTAAATATTAATTTACAATACACTTTCCGCTCGACGATACGACGATCGATTTCAAAGCAAGTATAAAGATTCAAATTTGATGGAAATTAAATCAAAGGGAATTTTGATTCGATAATAAGTTCAAAACAGAAGATAAGGTAATTCAATTAATAGAACCAGAAGATGGATAAGCTTATTTAATTCACGAACAACCGTAACCGGGTCGACCGTGACTTCAAAAATAAGATCGATGCAGAATTCCGAGGCGAATCTACATTTGATCTCAAGAAATAGAATTCAGGTATAGCAGAAGATAGATAGCGTCGTAAACCGAGGATACAAAAATCTTCGGTAAATCAATGCTTATTATAAAGGAATTTCACCCATTTACAAATAATTCGAAGATTGACGAGACCGCCGATCCATTATAAAGGTTATTCGAAGTGGATTTATGAGATACTCCAGAATCGAAAGAAGACGAATAGTGAGGGACACGAATGAATTTCGGAACCAAGGGAACGTTCCAAAATTCAAAGGAATTGAGTTAAAAGGAAGAGGATGAAACTCGAGTGGGAGTGATTCTGCAGATACATTTACCCTATATGCTAAGTTTTGCCTAGAGCTACCAAAAGCTCTGATACCAACTGTAACGACCCGCTATTTCGGATTATTCGCATCCGCACATGTCGGACTTGAATAATTCAAAATACCGAATTGTTAATTTAAATTTGGCAAAACTCAAATATACAGTAAATAAATAATCACAGAATCACAGACACAGAGTAATAATATGCAGCGGAAGTAAAATGAATAGTAGTTCATGAAGCTACTATGTAAATATATAAAATACATCGGAGTTTACAACAGAAGAGAAATACGATACATCAAGTACAAATCAGAATACATCACTGGAATCATCGAATACTGAAAGCAGAATAGATGGCTGGATCTTCAAGCAAAGCTCCAACTCCAAAGGTGAGTCTTGAGTACTGAACCACTCAGTCTGACCCGAGCGTAAAGCAAAACACAAAACACTCGAGTCAGGATTTATATTCTTATATCAATAAATCCAACTCAAGTGAAATAGCAATCAAAATACAAGTAACTCAAAGGATGTTGGAATCACCATCCTCTAAGGATCCGTTAAACTATCTACTATGTAGTAGTGTACGCTAAATAGATAATGTCTATCAGTAACATAATGTATCAAAATAGTGTTAAGGCGTTACCATTATCCCCCTTAACACATTTTATATAAATGTCATAGTCTATACAGCACTGTAAACTCCACCGTAAACTGGTGGGATATCAGGGAGTACTCCATAGGTATAACACAAAACAAATTCGTAGTGGTAGCGTATATAGGGATACAAGTATGACAAGGCACATGAGGTAATACCCAAGGTAGTGAAACTACCATTCGCCTGATCCGGACTGGTGAGAACGCATCGCCGCAGCGATCGCAACACCGCGAAACAACACTCCTGAAATTCCGAGGGTGCACCAATCGATAACAAGTAATGAGTAGTAGTTACGAAGAAGTGTGTTCGCCCGAGGTGGCTAACCCCATTTGGCCCGGCACGGCTCCTGATTTTAGTCATTTCCAATTTGACACAAGTGTCAAGGCTATCCATTATCGTTCTCTTTCTTCAGTCATCACGTACATCATTCCAACCACTTCATTGTGGATCATCACTCCGCGTATAGTTATTAAAGTGGTTTTCGGTTTAGATAGAGAGTATATCCATAACCGATTTCGTTTTCTTTAATAACTTCCGTAATTATTACACCGATTGGTCGTTTAATATATTTTAAACCAAATCAATTTCAATTTCAATTTCAATTCGTAAATCAACATTTCGTTTGTCTTTCTAAATCAATTTCCAAAGTTTACGTTTCAAAACTTCTAAATTACCAATTCAAAATCTTGCAATTCAATTTCAACTTTTATTTAAACAATACAAATATTGATTCAAGTTCGTATATAAGTTTCATTCCGAAATCATTTAAGTTGTTTAATTTTCATTCAAATCAATTCAAATTCATTTATCGATTTCATTCAACATTCGCTAAGCTAATTTATCATTCAAAACAACTTCTATTTAAATTCCAATTCATTTAAATCAATTACTTACGTTCAACTTCATTATATCAAAATTTCAAATTGAAATAAATTAAATTCGTCAAATACATTCTTTAAATTACATGCCTTACGTTAATTTCAATAAATTCCATACATTTCAATAAATCACACTTTATTTCTTGTTAAAGAAATTCAATTTTTCACTTATTTATTGACTCCGTTACAAATTTCAAACTCAATTAATAAAGAACTAAATTTCATATATTCGAGAAGTTCAATTTCACTTATTAATATACTGAAATATACTTTTGCCAAAACTTTAATAAATAAAGAAACTCAATTTCATTTATTAACGAAGTTCAAATCCATTATTCAAAAGTTCGATTTCTCTTATCAAAGAATTCAATTTATTCAATTATCAAATAATTCAATCTTATTCAACTATTAAAAATTTCAATTTTCAAAAGTTAATAATTACAAATTTGATTATCGATTCGAACTTAATTATTAAATCATTTCCACTTAATTATGAATTCAACTTAATCATCAAATCGTTTCAACCTAATTATAAATCCAGCTTAATAATTTCAAGCTTAATTATAATTTTAGATTTAATTATTAAATGATTTCAAACTTAATAATTTCAAAACTCAATTATTACTAATTCCAAATTATTTATTAATAATTTCAAATTTAATTATTAAATAATTAAATTTCAAACAACGTTCTTTCATCAATTACTACGTTAATATTTGTTTCAGATTTCAATCTTTACATTTTCCTTTCAAAATTCAAATTTTAACTTCATTTCAAAACTTATCCTTTATTCGAATAAAATCATTATTTTATTTTTAAATCAAATCATTGATCAATCGGGTTTTCATTAAATTTTCTATCCTAGGTCAAGTTCATTTGGGTATTTATCATTTCAACCCGATTCCATTAAAATTCAAAAATCAAAGCATGATAAAGGGAACTTGCAGTGTGATAACTGGAATGGTGTCAAAGTAAATAAACAAGCAATAACAACAATCAATAGCAATCCAATAATCAATTCAAATAATCCCGAAATAATCGTATTAATTTGCATTGTTGTTTGTGCGAATTAATATAATTATCTCTAGAATCTACACTATCATTTCATGTAGATTAAAGATTATTACATTACGGTTTTCCCACTTGTCGTTCAATTTCAATTTCAAATTTAATACTACAACAATTAATCCAATATACGTTCAAGGGTTCAAAGCATAATTTATCAAATTCTACGTGTCAATTAACTTAACAATTAAATGGGGTCATATTATTCTAATTAACTAATCAAATTCAATACATACGTCAATTCACAATTTTAAACTATCCTACGTCAAATCCAATTGCATAATATTCATCACTTTATACATTACAATTTAACATCCCATATAAATAACAAACAATCAATCAATTATCAACCAAACTGGACTTATTATTGCATACATAACAGGTAACGGTGTAAGATGTCAAAGGTGAACTGATACATAAATAACAGTGCAATAAATAGCAGCAGTATATTTCAATTGTCGTTTCAATTGAAATCAAATTTAATAAATAAAAGAATATAATCGTGAGTGATTGCTCACCTTCTGAGGTTAGAGAGATTTGATGATAGAGTGAGTTGCGATTCCAAGCGCAGATTCCGAATCAAAGCTAGATTGGCACGAATCCGATGAACAAGGCTGATTATAGAAATAGACGAAATAAATCAGAACCCGTTTGATATAGCCCGACATGAATTACATACTATTTTATCATATTATCTTCTTAAATCATTGCTCAATTAAAATATATATGAAAAATCTATATATTAGAAATTCAAAAATCAATGTTTATAGGATTTAAATGTTTCTTCCAAAATTGCCTTAAATACAATTTAAATGTTGTCACCAACATAAGTAACCACATATACATTTATATGTTTCCCAAAATATCAATATTAACTTAAATATAACTTATATATACTATAATATATATAATCTAACTAATATATAACCTTTTCATATATATAAACCAAATAAAATTTTCCATATAAACATACCTAAATCAACTCATATATACTCGAATCCAAATATAATTATATATATATATAAGCTCGCATACTACCCTTTGATAATATATACTTTAAAACATATTACACAAGATCATAAGTTTAATATCCTTTATATAAAGTCAAACCTTACAAACACTGTATAATAGTAGTTATGTATATGCATCTGTTACAAACATCCTCTAACTGAGCGTAAACAAACTTTATTTATTATACGCAACATATCATATTACTATTATATAATTTTAGCGCACATATAAACTACAGAACTGAAGACATAAAATATTTATACACTTACTTTACCCATATACAAAAAGTTCAAAATATATTATTGCTAACAAAATCATACCATATGTAAAACATAAATACACACGGAACAATGTATATACACACAAATTTGCAAATATGTGTCATTTCAAAATATGTATGCGCGAAACTATCTCCATATAAGCAAATTACTGTATAACAGTGTAAAACTGTAAACAACATTTATAATATTACATTTATAATATACTTTGTATAATGTGTATCTATATATATTCACGCAAGAGCAAAGAGAAGAACCTCAAGTCGCATCCAAGAAGATGGAGGCCGACGTTCGGTGGTTTTTGGAAGTGGAGCTCGGTAGGGGATTGTTACGCAAGGAGGAGAGCCGGAGGGGAAAGAAGGTGCTGTTCGTATGGAGTTCGACGCGAATTGAGGTCGGAGCACAGCTGCTCGTGCTTGCGTGCGATTGTGACGAAGGAAGCAGGCACGGCCATGGCCAGAAAACGTGAGATGTAGAGGAGAGATGGCTGCGGTTATTGGAGGAAAGTGCACGGTCAGTGGGGAAGGAGGCCGAGGTCGAGGCAGTTCATGGCCGTTGCGGCAGGGTGGAGCAAGTGTATTGCTGCGACACGTGGTGGAGATGGGACAGTTCGGCAACAGGGTGGGTGCTAAGTTTGGCTTATTGTCCAGTTTACAAAGCAAAGGAGTTTCCACCAGGAAGACGCGAGCATATGCAATATGCCTGGAGAGAAGAGCAATTACTTGAAGGAGGAAAAAGGATACCATGCTTTATCATAATTTTTTTTTTAAAGGCAGTACAAAAATCAGAAGTCAAAAAAAAAAAACAGGGAATTTGAAATGACCTTATACAGAGGAAACTATTATGAAAGCAGGGAAAGCAAAAGACATGTTATAAATCCTGAAAGTTTCAAAATGAAAAAGACTCTTGGTATAATACAGTAGTCAGCGAATGATACGGGAAATCCAAAAGATTTCAATGCTAACCCCATACTAACACCTTGCTGCCAATTAACTTATTTATTACTAGCTGAGATTATATTTTTCACATTTCAAGTGGATACGGCTAAGGATTTGGGCTGAGAATGGTTTAACCGGTTCGTCCGGAACGGTTAAATTAACGCGACTATTTTTACGTCGACACTGATTCACGCAAATGAATATACCGTTTTGATCAGCGCGATGAGGCGCTCACAACGGCATACGGATTTCAATGGTACAATTGAATTATAAAAAATTCGGAATTTTATACTAGCGAAAATGCATAAAAATCGCAGAAAAATAAGATCGACGGAGCCAAACATGTCCGAATTTGGAAAAACGACAAACTGACAACTTGCTCAAAAGATGCTTTAGAATTTTTCTATGTAAAAAATTTTGATTTTGAAAACGTTTTATTTTCATCGCTTTTTAACTGATTAAATTGAAGTAAATTTACGCGCGAAATAAACTTTCGTATTTTCGGACGAAAATTTTCCGGTTGCTATGTTTAACTAGACGCATTCCAAATATCAAATTTATATTTCAAAATTTTATCGTTTAAAATTCCCACAAAATTCAATTAGTAACGTTATTAAAATCGGTTAAATTTACGGGTCGTTACATACAAACTCAGATTCATGCGCGTTTTTTCTCCGCTAGGTTCGTATTGGAATTCCGGACATCTTGGTGCGGGTTTGGATGAATTTGGAGACTGTCCAATTTTTGGGTTTAAATTGGATTTAAATTCAAAAGGTGAATGTTTTAACCCACTCACAACTTTTAAAATTTTTTATGTTTGTTAAATTAATTTTTGTTGTGATTATGCATTTATTTATGACTTTTTTCGTATATTTTTAATCATCATCTCAGTTAATTGCATTTATTTAAATTAAATCGTTATTTAATTTAGTTTTGAGTATAACTGCCAGTCAAATACCTGTTATATACATTATCAGTTATCTATTGATATTGATTGGTTGTTTTGGATGATGATTGTGATGGATGTGTGATCTATTGATGGATGAATGGATGTTGTATTATATATTATTATAAAATGCAAGTTGTTATGCATTTCTATTTCATTCAGGATTGCGGTTTGAAATGATATATAACCGTATTTTTATTTTGAATTTCGGATTGAAATGATAAATATCCGTATCACTTGACCATAGGGTAGAAAATTTTATACAGACACCATGGTATATATATATATAATATTTTGAAATGATTTTTCAATGATTTTGGAAAGGAATATACGGTTTAATAAATATTAAATTTTGATGTTATAGAAATATTATTTTATATATATAGTTAAATTCTTGAATTTGAGCTATGTATAAATTTGTCTAATAAAAAAATAAGCTTAATAATGGAATTTGATTTTTTATATTATATAGTTAAGTACCTGTTTAAATATTGTATAGACAGAGTTTAATGACTTAAATAAAAATTAAGTTGGAAGATAAATATGAAATTGGTTTAAATTGAATTATTTAAGAATTTTACTCGAATAAATTGATTTGATATTTTAATAAAATGGAGATTTTAATGGGTATGATTTTATAACTGGATTTTTATTTTGGAGTGATTCAAATGAATATCAAGTTGATTTAAATGAATATATCAAGTTAAAAAGATATCCAGTTGTTGAAGTTAAAAGTTTCACTTAAATTATATTGGATTTATTAAGTAGACATTTCAAATCTAAATAATAGTAATTAAATTTGATATATGGAATTATCAAAGAATTAGTTTTCAAAAGGTGGAATATTTAAAGATTTGAATCATATGGAAATTGAAATGGTTTAATTGGAGGTTCAAATCGGTATTTGGAATTTATTTGTGAAATTTTCAAAAGCTATTTTATTATATAAGGCAATTTAATATTTAAACCATTTGAGTATTCGAAGTTATATTTCAAAGCTATGGAGTTCAAGGTGTATAGATTTGAAAGTACTATGATTTTGGAAAAAAGGATATATTTTGAAATAAAAATGATATCATGTTGATTTGGGTTTTAAAAACAGAAACGATATCATATTTATATAGTTTTAAATGGATATTATATTCTGGTTTTAAAGTATAAATTATTTTGAAATAACCGCGGTGTTATAATAATTTTTGGTTGTTGAAGAGACCGGGATCTGAAGTTGTCATACTCTCTGCCAACTCCGAAAACTACTTTAACAACCGTGTACGTGGTGGAGATTCCAGAATGAAGTAGGATAGTGGCGGCGTTTCCTTTAAGGTAAATACACGGACCCAACTCCCGTGAGTTGGCATAAGATGGCTAAAACAGGAGCGATCGACGGGTTAATGAGGTAGCACCTTTGATCGGACACATCCCTTCGATATTATACTTTGACTTTTGGATTGATTCGATGGCCATTTTTGATTTTTATATTTGGGGGTATGGCTCGAGGTGGGTGGTAGCTGCGCGTTACGCGTTACCACCGACCCGAAAGCGTAATTGGTATATCTACCATGGTATTGCCTAGTTGTGTCGTATCACCTACCCTAGCGCATCTTGTACGAGTTTGGTTTTCTCCCGTAGCCCATGTGGTATCCTCTGGTGGCTTCCCGATCAGGATGGACTATGCTATTGGATGGACTACTGGGACTATTATTGTGTTAAGGGGGGGATTGGGTAACTCCTTAACGCTATTTAAAAGTAAGTTTATTTTACTATAGACATTATTATAATAGCGAAATATTAATACATAGTAAACAGTTTAACGGATCCTTAGGAGATGTGAATCCCGAGCATCTCTTAAGTTACTGCACTCACGTTAGACACTGGATAGGAGATGTCAAACCACGTAAACATCTCCAATGCTGTTACACTCATATTTTTTTCAGTTGATTTAACTTACATAAGATCTTTTAGTTCTGAATCGGGTGTTTTGTCTTTTCAATTCGCTCGGGTCAGTCCGAGCATTTCAGGATCGAAGACTTTATTTCTGGAGGACGAAGACGAAGATTTCATTATTATTATTAAATTGTACTGTTCCACTACACACTGTATTCCGCTGCATCGATTATTATTCGTTGTTATGTGCATCTCTGATATGTATTGTATAAATATAATCAAATGTTTATAAAACAGCTTTATGAACTGTATATTTGATAATTATATTTTATCGTTCCGCTGTAAGATTCTATTTTGTTTTTTCTCTCCCTGCTTTTTCTTATTTACCCCATAACAATCCGCCCTTCTGTTTGGTTTAAGTCTGAGGTCTGTGGTTTATCGTCGATTTAAAACGTGCGGAAAGGCAGGACGTTACAACTGGTATCAGAGCCAGGCTTAGTGAAAACCTTAGCTTTGTGGGGTTTGACTCTTTACTAATAGGGTAGTAATACCCTATGGTGAGTCGCTGAGTGCATATATATGAGAGAGTGTACTTGTTAGTGTTATAAAAAAAAATTAATATTGTGTTAACCTGTTCTGTTTTGTATTTATAAATCTTGGTTGGTGCATGGGACGCTATGACATCAATAGGGATTTCTAAACACTTAATAGGACAAACCGACATAATATTTGTTTTTAATATAGGTGAATGATATAATTTGTCTATTATATTTTCTATATATAAAATAAATTTTATAAATGATATATATATTTGGTTGAAATATGTTGGTTGTTAGGTAATAAAATTTATAAATAATAGTTGAAATGAGATTGAATTTAAGATAAATGAAAACCAGAAATTTAGAACTTAATTTCCGGGGTTTTGAAAATTTCTTTCAATTGATTATTGAATATAATAATAATATTATTAGAAGTATTTTCTGGTATAAATATTTCAATATAATTTGAAGGAATTGTTTTAAAGAAATTTTGAAAAAAGAAATAAGTTCTGTACTCCCCTCTCTGTCGCTGGAAAATAATTTCGGTGATGGCAGCCGCATTATCGACATTCATTTTCGAGTTTCGAAGTGGGAAGACCACTGTAGTAGTCTTACTGCAGATTCACTTTTGATAAATTTTAAATTGTTTTAAAAATAATTAGATATATAAAGTGTAAGCATATACATTTATCTATTATTTTAAAAATGATTTTGAATAGAACCCGGTATTTAAATTCTTAAGTTTTCGTTATTTAATAGTTCAATTAGTGTTGTAAAATGGAAGTTAACTAATAATTGGAACCTTTAATTTAAATAATAGATATAATGCTAAGTTATAAATTAAATAAAAAGAAAATTTAAATTTGTAACATATAAAACAAAGGATTATTATTGAACAGTAAATTAAATAAAAGAAATGAGAAAACTTGTACAACTTTCAATTACATTCTTTAAAAACATATATATAACTTACCAAACATTAAAAGTTGAAATGTTTAATAAGAAATGTAATGGAAATTATACAAGTAAAAGTATGTAATGAAGGTGTTCAATAAATTGCTTTTATTTATAAGAATTGACGTTATAGATTTATAAACTTAAGTTATAATGGAAATCGTACTATAATAAAATATGATAGAAGGTAAATGTTGTAAGTAAGTAATTACAGACTTAAGTAAATATTGAAGTTATTTATTTTGAAAATAAGCAGAAAGATGAATGCTGTAAATAAATGAAATTAAGCAGTAAATAAATGAATTAATATGCAAAGAAATCGAATTAAAAATGAAAAATTACAAGAAATAATGTAAAATTAAAAAGATAAATTAGTGTATGGATAAAAAGGAAATCAAACAACAATAGTATGAAATGAAAATAACAAGAATAAACTTATTTTTTTGTTTGGATTTGTTGTTTGTTTGGTTTATGGTTGTTGGGGCAAGAATACTTTAAAATTGTTTAGATGAATAATCTATTTAATTTCATCTGAGACTGTTGAGTAATTGATGCACTTAGTAGTTTATTTTCATTCTGTACAATTTAAAGTTTTAAAACCCGAACAACTATTTGTTTTATTTGATATGAATGAATGATTGATTTGTGATGATTCTATGTGATGGTTGTATGCCTTGTGCAAGTGATTGATGTTTGTATTGATTTGTTTGTTTATGGTTGAAACCACTTTAAGTATTTCATTTTATATAATATTAATTGTTCTGGAATATAATAAGTGGAATACAGGTTATGGAAGCAATTGCTACTGCTTTTGGTTTTATAATTTAAGCGTTATTGCCCGACAAATAGGTACGTTTTCATATTACGATTTATAGCATTATTATTTTTCCCGTGTTGGGATATATAAATTATTTGGAAAAATATATGTTATATTTTGATATTATATTTTCTCCCAAGCCTCTCCGTACAAAGGAGACTCTGCCGAAATTTTCCGTAAACTTTGGACTTAGAATTTTTTTAAATGGTTTCCCAACTTTATAAATTGAAATAAAAAGGGGATTTAATTATTTATAAATCTATATATTTTATTTAAGTTATCCAATTCTGCAAACTTATTGTTATGAAATAATGTTTTGAATAATATATATTGATTTTTAAGTTCCTCTTTTCCCTTCTTTTCCGTTTCGGGGACGAGAAGTTTCGAGTGGGGGAGAGTGTAACGACCCGTAAAATTCGGTAATTAAATTTCTTAATTTAAGAAGATTTTGGTAACTTAATGTTGAAGGAAATAAAAATTTAGTGAATTATTAATGTAAATAATAACTTGGATAAGATTGGTAAGTTAATTGTTAATAACTTGGATGTAATTCCAATAAGTGAAACAATGTAAATGTTAATTATATTCTTATTGTAATAAAAGAATGTTAGCAAGATGAAATGATTAATTTGATTTGAATTTTAATAAATTTATACATTAATTTATAATGGGATATAAGGGTTTATACCTGGATATAAATTGAATATGTGAAATTAGAGGTAAGTATTGAATTGATTAATGTACTAAAACATGGTTAACAGTAATTGGATGTAAATTAAGGAAATATGTTATTGCAAGTTAATAATTTATGAACTTGAATGAACGTTCCAATTTAATATAATAATTCAAATGTTATGACTTAGTTTTAAATGGAATATAGTATAAACAAATGCAATCAGTTTATTAATGTGTGGAATAATATATTGATTTATTTGCTACTAAATGTAAATTAATGCAATAAAGTATTAGAAATGTATATTGTTTCATAAGATAGTATAAAGGAATGTAAACTTGTGATCTATGTGTGAAATAATAACCAAAATAAGGGATATAGTGTTAATGTAAGTAAAGTTGTAACAAATTGGATATATGGAAATAAATGTAAGCATTTAATAAATTAATGAATTTGAATTTCAATAAATGATAATTGAATAAAAGTCAATGTTCTATAAGTAATCATATTATTTGCTTGAAAGTAATAAACTTAAAGTTAATTAAATTTTAATGGTTACAATTGTATAAGTTACCTATTTGTTTAGTTCATAAAAATTTAACTTGAAAGCAAATTGCAGTAATTGACTTAACTAGTGGTGATTGAATGAATTCAAAGTATATTAACCAATGAAGTAATACGTAATAAATTGAAAATTTATACAATCAAGGTAGATGAGTAATTATAGTGTTTGTTGCTGATATTAAACGTTACCTTAATGGTAATTAATATAGTAACGGAAGTGTGGGTGTAAATTTAAAAAAGAAACGAAAAATTTATTTATAAGGTAATAAATGGTAACATTTATTTGTAAGTAATAAAAGTTTATTAATGTGACTAAAGGTTAGCGTAACGATTACTGTATGTTATCTAATTTTTGTAGCTTGATAATATAAATTGGAAATCAGTTACGATAATTTTTATTTAATACAACTTTAATGTTAATTAAGTTAATATTTGGAAATAACGGTAATGTTACTCATAATTGGGAAATTTTTTGAATTATAAGAGTGGGAATAAATATTTATCAAAATATTGGGATTTGAACTATAAAAATAATTGGAGAAATTGCAATTAAGGAAATTAAATATCTAAATTTTGCGTTAATTGAAATCAATATGGAATGTAAAAATATTAAGGTAATAGTTTGTAAATCCAATGTTAATTTTTATCCGTTTGATAATAATGAATTGAATAATAGAATGAAAGTGAATTTACTAGATTTTTTTGGAAATTTAATTTATAAATTTGAAATAACGAAACTGAAATTTAACACTGCAATTGATAGATTAATGAACGATAAATTGACATTTAAATTTGTTTAAATAATTGTAAATGATTAAGAAGTTAAAAACGTTGAAATTTGTCAATTATCGAAATAAAATTGAAAATTTGATTTAATTAATTAATTAGAATTTATTTAATTAATGGAAAAATTGCCATTTTGGCCACTGACTCTGATTTCGACGAAACCAGTTTCATCGGATCCGTAACGGTGAATTATTGTAGGGTTTCAAGTTTCGTAGCGATCGGACTTGTCGTTTGATCGTATTGACTCGAAATGCCTTGAAATTAATGAAATTGAAATCAATTGAAATCAATTTGAAAAATATTGATTTGAGCATAACTTCTTCAGACGATGGAATTTGGACATGAAATTTGTTTCATCGCGTTTAAAATATTTAAAAACATCTATTTTGATGTATGGGTAGACCCAATTTCATTCCGGAGTCGAAACGGGCTTTTTGGGCCACTTTGGCATTAGCCCGTAAATCTATCTTATCCATCCATCCAAATGTCAACCTTGCCTATATATATCCTGCTATAAACCCTAGCAACCTCTGTTCCTCATTTCTATATGTTCTATTCACTCCTCACTTCAATGGCAGACAAATCCTAATTCCGATTGCAATCCCAAATCAAATCCAAAGCTGAAATTTCGAACTCCACAATATATGCCAAATTTTATATCAATTCGAAGCTCTCAAAGAGCATAACTCAGATCTGCAACTCGTTTTTCGATTCGACGTGCTGTTTGTCCAGAAATCGTAGAACAATTGGCAGCTGTTCATCACGCGACGATCAACTTTTATGGATCGCCAAATCAATAGTATCATCGTGTGGAGAAGACTGAGAGGAGCTCATCGGAGTGATTTGTGGGACGAGACGAGAGTCAGATTGACGCCAAAAATTCAATTAGGGTTGCAAAAAAATAGAGCGGCGGCTGCCTTTTGCCGGCGATCGGAGGTTAGGGTGTTGTCGTGGTGTGAGGCGGAGTGACGTGCAGGTGGTGGCGAGCCTAACCAAGGCCGGCGACGTGCGATACCGTGAGGAGGTGATGGCCGCGTTCAGATCGAGGCATGCTTTCATGCGTGTTTCCTGCATCTCGTTGGAACAGTGAAGAAGAGTTAGGTGACGTGTCGTTGTTTTGTGATTGTTCGTTTTAACTTTTATTTATTTATTTATTTTTGAAAATTCAATCGTTCTAATCTATATATCTTTCACCTACGAACTCAGATTCACGCGCGGTTTTCTCCGCTAGGTTCGTATTGGAATTTCGAACATTACGGTGTTGGTTTGGACGGATTTGGAGACTGTCCAATTTTTGGATTTAAATTGGATTTAAATTCAATTTAAATTCAAAAGGTGAGTGTTTTAACGCACTCACTACTTTTAAAATTTCTCATGTTTGTTAAATTAATTTTTGTTGTGATTATGCATTTATTTATGACTTTTTCCATATATTTTTAGTCATCATCTCAGTTAATTGCATTTATTTAAATTAAATCGTTATTTAATTTAGTTTTGAATATAACTACCAGTCAAATACATGTTATATATATTATCAGTTATCTATTGATATTGATTGGTTGTTTTGGATGACGATTATGATGGATGTGTGATCTGTTGATGGATGAATGGATGTTGTATTATATATTATTACAAACTACAAGTTGTTATGCATTTTTATTTTATTCGAGATTGTGGTTTGAAATGATATATAATCGTATTTTTATTTTAAATTTCGGATTGAAATGATAAATATCTGTGTCACTTGACCATTGGGTAGAAAATTTTATACAAACACCGTGGTATATATATATATATAATATTTTGAAATGATTTTTCTATGGTTTTGGAAAGGAATATACGGTTTAATGAATATTAAATTTTGATGTTATATAAATATTATTATATATACATATATATATATATATAAAGTTAAATTCTTGAATTTGAGCTATGTATAAATTTGTTTAATAAAAAAATAAGCTTAATAATGAAGTTTGATTTTTTTATATTATATGGTTAAGTACATGTTTAAATATTGTATAGATAGAGTTTAATGACTTAAATAAAAATTAAGTTGGAAGATAAATATGAAATTGGTTTGAATTGAATTATTTAAGAATTTTACTCAAATAAATTGATTTGATATTTTAATAAAATGGAGATTTTAATGGGTATGATTTTATAACTGGATTTTTATTTTAAAGTGATTCAAATGAATATCAAGTTGATTTAAATGAATATATCAAGTTAAAAAGATATCCAGTTGTTGAAGTTAAAAGTTTCACTTAAACTATATTGGATTTATTAAGTAGACATTTCAAATCTAAATAATAGTAATTAAATTTGCTATATGGAATTATTAAAGAATTTGTTTTGAAATGGTGGAATATTTAAAGCTTTGAATTATATGGAAATTGAAATGGTTTAATTGGAGGTTCAAATCGGTATTTGGAATTTATTTGTGAAATTTTTAAAAGCTATTTTATTATATAAGGCAATTTAATATTTAAACCATTTGAGTATTCGAAGTTATATTTCAAAGCTATGGAGTTCAAGGTATATAGAATTGAAAGTACTATGATTTTGGAAAAAGGATATATTTTGAAATAAAAATGATATCATGTTGATTTGGGTTTTAAAAACAGAAATGGTATCATATTTATAGTTTTAAATGGATATTATATTCTGGTTTTGAAGTATAAATTATTTTGAAATAACCGCGTTGTTATAATAACGTTTGGTTGTTGAAGAAACCGGGATCGGAAGTTGTCATACACTCTGCCAACTCCGAAAACCACTTTAACAACCGTGTACGCGGTGGAGATTCCAGAATGAAGTAGGATGGTGGCGGCGTTTTCTTTGAGGTAAACACGTGGATCCAACTCCAGTGAGTTGGCATAAGGTGGCTAAAACAGGAGCGATCAATGGGTTAATGAGGTAACACCTTTGATCGGACACATCCCTTCGATATTATACTTTGACTTTCGGATTGATTCGGTGGCCATTTTTGATTTTTTATTTTGGGGTATGGCTCGAGGTGGGCGGTAGCTGGGCGCTACGCGTTACCACCGACCCAGAAGCGTAATTGGTATATCTACCCTGGCATTGCCTAGTTGTGCCGTGTCACCTACCCTAGCGCATCTTGTACGAGTTTGGTTTTCTCCCGTAGCCCGTGTGGTATCCTCTGGTGGCTTCCCGATCAGGATGGACTATGATATTGGATGGACTACTAGGACTATTATTGTGTTAAGGGGGAGATTGGGTAACTCCTTAACGCTATTTAAAAGTAAGTTTATTTTACTATAGACATTATTGTAATAGCAAAATATTACTACATAGTAAATAGTTTAACTGATCCTTAGGAGATGTGAATCCCGAGCATCTCTTAAGTTACTGCACTCACGTTAGACACTAGATAGGAGATGTCAAACCCCGTAAACATCTCCGACGCCGTTACATATTTATTTCAGTTGATTTAACTTACATAAGATCTTTTAGTTCTGACTCGAGTGTTTTGTCTTCTCAATTCGCTCGGGTCAGTCTGAGCATTTCAGGATCGAAGACTTTATTTCAGGAGGTCGAAGACGAAGATTTCATTATTATTATTATTATATTATATTGTTCCACTACACACTGTATTCCGCTGCATCGATTATTATTTGTTGGTATGTGCAACTCTGATATGTATTGTATAAATATAATCAAATGTTTATAAAACAGCTTCATGAACTGTATATTTGATTATTATATTTTATCGTTCCACTGTAAGATTCTATTTTGTTTTTTCTCTCCTTGCTTTTTCTTATTTACCCCATAACAATCCGCCCTTCTGTATGGTTTAAGTCTGACGTGTGTGGTTTATCGTCGATTTAAAACGTGCGAAAAGGCAGGACGTTACAGTTTCTTACCCTTGTCAGGAGGCCGACCGTGATGTACTGAGAAGATCTCCATGGAAATCCATATGCATATGTACCTTAGCGTTTTTAGTTGTACAACTAATATTGTTGTGTTGTAAGATGCAAATAGCACATCTATTTTCTAATTTATATCTTGCACCCTTAATAGTATCTATTATATCACCAATTATACTTATTAGACAGTTTGGTACTGTTGATCGAAAAACTACTATGGTGATTCAAACAGTATCAAAAGTTACTTTTATATGCTGTACGCATATTTCTTGAGCTTCTCACACCAGACTTATATCTGACTCATTGTTTTTATCTCTTTCTTAATTCCACGAGTGCTTTTTCGAGTAGTTTGATAAAGGTAGGTTTTCGTTTACATTCTTTTGAGGTTTAGGAGACGAAATGGATGCTTACATTCACCTATCTGTGTATTTTATTTCCGCTGCTCTTCTAGTATGTATATAAGCATTTTTAGGACAAGCTATTATAACTATTGAAGTTGATGATAATACTTAGAAATGTATTGTAACGCCATATATTTTAGAGTAGCACTTTGTACTGTGCTTTGATATTATATATTACCGTTCTAATGTGAGATTCAGATATTTTGTTCTTTCCTTCCTTTTTCCTTTTCCTTTTCCTTTTCTTTTTATTTTATCCAAACAATTTTCTTTCTAGCACTTGAGTGCTTAACACATGAATACTATGGGTGTATTAATGTCGACATTTTGGAATCGAAAAAGCAAATCGTTACATAAGAGGCCTTATGCCTCTATAAGGTCTACATATGCCAATCAAAGGTACCATTTAATTTTTAGACTTTAACCTTTATAGTTATATATACACACACACATATAAGTGTATGTATTTTAATTAACATTTTATTAGGAGTGTTCTGCTTAAAATTAAGTATCAGTCATGTTATCAAAAAAATAACATTTAGTTATTTATTTATCAAATAAATGTTTTACTCAACATAAGTGAATGATTAATGACCAACCTAACCACAACAAAGAGCGAGATATAAGATAAAAAAAAGCTTACGGAAATGATGATTGTCTCTTCTTAGTTAACCGTTGGCAATTTCTTCCCCTCCGATCACTTCAACCCATATCTAGATCAGCCACCTTCCTCATTCTCCTACATAAGATCACTCCATCCCCATCTTCGTCAAAAACCTTTACCACTAGATCTACAGAAATAAGCACGCTCTTTTCATCAGATCCGTCCCCTTCCTCTATCCACAGATGACCTCCCACTGTTCATCTTCCCTCTATTATCACAAGTCTGCCACCATAAATCCACCACTGATGCCAATAAATCATATGTGGAAGTTGTTAAATCGACCAACCCCGTCTTTATCCATCGCAAATCCACTACTGCAAATCCACTTCCACAAACCAGTTTGACCTTATTCATCGTATCTTCTTCGCCATCCTAATTTGTAATGACCCGTAAAATTCGATAATTAAATTGGTTAAATTAATAAGATTTTTGTAATTAAATTTAGAAAGAAATAAAAAAATTATAATTTGTATTGAAGTAAATGTTAAGAATGAATTGTAGCAATGATTATTAAAAAAAAATATTTATCGACAATTGAAGTGAAATCACATTTTAAATAAAATAGTGTAAATTGTTGCACTTGGTTAAAGTGGAAAATAAGTAAATAAAAGTAAGTGTTGGATTTAACCAATGAATAATATATTGATTAATAGTAAGTGAACATAAATTTAGGTAACAATGTTAAAGCAAGTTGGTGAATAACGAATTTAGTGCAATCCCAATTAATTGAAAAAATTGTAAGGTTTTAATTGATTGTAATTTGTAAATTGGGAAATAGATTCAAAGTTATATTAATTGGTGAAATAATATGTAATAAAGTGCAATTTGATAGCATCAATGTTAGTATAAATTAAAGAAATAATTGGGAAACATATTTATGAAATAGTAACGAGAATGCAAGGCAAACAATGCTAATTAAAATTAATAATTAATGGATGGAATGAAATGCCAATTTATGAAAATATGTTATACTTGACTATAAATGGAACATAAGCGAATAAATGAAATATTGGATTTACCAAGGAAATAATAGATAGTTAATGGAAATTAGATGAAATTAGTATTATGGAAATAAATGGTAACATTGATTTCTAAGTAATAAAAGCTTATTAATGTGATTAAAGGTTAACGATAACGATTATTTTATGTTACCTATTTATGTAGTTTGTTAATTTAAAATTGAAAATCAGTTACAATAAATATAATTTAATATTATGTTAATGTTAATTAAGGTAATATTTGGAAATAATGTTAATGTTATTCATAATTGGACAATTTGTTGAATTATAAGAATGGGAATAAAGATTTATCAATTTATTGGGATTTGAACTATAATAATTGGAGTAATTACAATTAAATGAAATTAAATATTTAATTATTACGTTAATTGAAATGAAGATGGAATTTGAGAATATAATGTAATAGATCATGGACCCGATGTTAATTTTATCTATTTTACCATGATGAATTGAATAATAAGAATGAAAATTAAATTCAATGGAATTATTGAAAATTTGATTTTTAATTTCTGAATTTAGTGAAAATGAAATTTAACGCTGAAACTGATTAATGAATCAACATTGAAGTGACATTTAAATTTGTGTTAAATTTTGGTAAATGTCCAAGTAATTTAAAATGAGAGAAGTTGTGATTTATTAAATTTGAATTGAAATTTGATTTGACTAATTTAATATTAATTTATTTAATTAATGTAAAAATAGCTATTTTGACCACTGACTCGGATTTCGATGGAACTAGTTTCATTGGATCCATAATGGTGAATTATTGTATGATTTCAAGTTTCGTAGCGATCGGGCTTGTCGTTTGATCGTATGGGCTCGAAACGCCTAGAAATCAATGAAATTGAAATCAATTTGAAATAACTTGATTTTAGCTTAACGTCTTCATATGATGGAATTTGTTCTTGAAACCTCTTCCATTGATTTAAAAAAATTTAAAAACATCTGTCTCGATATATGAATTGACCCAATTTCATTCCGGAGTCGAAACGGGCTTTTTGGGCCATTTTATCGTTCAACGTGTAAACCAATCGTGTCCATTCATCTCTATTTCTGACCTACCTATATATACCTTGCTATAAACCCTAGCCTAATTCTATTTCTCATTTGTCTGTACGTACAATTAAACTATCTCTCCTCCTCAGTGGAAGACAAACAAATTCTTACTACCAAATCCAATTGCAATTCAAATTCAAAGCCAAAAATTCAAACTTTTCAAACTATATCGATTTTTATATCAATTTGAAGCTCTCGACGAGTACAAGTTAGATATGTGATTCATTTTTCATTTTGGTTCATCATTTGATCAGTAAACATCGAAGAATTCCCGGCCATTCATATTTGGGTTTGAGATTGGGCGGTGGGTCTTCGTCCTGTGAGCGATCGGAAGGCACTGCATTGGAGAGAGCGTCGAGGGGAGTAGATCTGTATGGCCACTTTTGGTCAATGGTCATTAGATCGCCTCGAAGACTCAATTAGGGTTCGCCTTTGTCTTGCGGCCACGTGGTTCCAGGAACCACTGGAGAAGGTCGCTCGGAGCTTGGCGGGTCGGCCTGGAGCGTGAAGGAGTTTGGCATCATCTGATCGGGATATTAGCGCGCAAAGAAGCGGCAAGGAGTGGCAGCTGCTTCAGTGTTCTCGTTCGATCGTGATCTATTAGGGTTCGATGCCTCTGGGATTGATGCGCGTGGTCACGTAAAGGAGCTGACGTGTGAGTTGTTTTTTTCTTTGTTTACTTATTCAAAATTTTGATTTCAATTCGTTCTAATAATCATAACTCTTGCATACGAGGTCGAAATTATGCGCGGTTTTCTCCGCTAGGATCGTACCAAAATTCTGGACATTTTGGCACTAGTTTGGGCGAATTTGGAGATTGTTCAAATTTTGGGTTTAAATTGGATTTAAATTCAATTTAAATTCAAAAGGTCAGTGTTTTAACCCACTCACAACTTCTAAAATTTCTTATGTGTGTCAAATTAATTTTTAATGTGATTAAAAATTTATTTATGACTATTTGGCACATTTTCAATCATCATCCCAGTTAAATTGAATTTATTGAATTAAATGGTTATTTAATTTATTATTGCATATAAACTACCAGTTAAATTGTTATTTAATCTATTATTGAATATAAACTGCCAGTAAACACCTGTTATTTTTTATCTGTTCTATTTTAATGTTATTGATTAAATTGGATGATGATTGTGATAAATGGTTGATGATTGATATTGGATGAATGGATGTTGCATGTTATGTTGTTATAAACTGCAAGTTGTATGGATTTTTATTTCATTCAGGGTTGCGGTTTGAAATGATATATAACTTTATTCTTATTTTAAATTACCGATTGAAATGATAAACATCTGTATCACTTGACCATAGGGTAGAAAATAATATACAGACACCGTGGTCTATATATCTAAATATTTTGAAATGATTTCCATGGTTTTGTAAAGAAATATATGGTTTTGTGAGATATTGATTTGAAAATTTTATAAACGTTATTTTATATATAGTTAAATTCTTGGTTTTAAGCTATGTATAAAATTGGTTTAAAGTATAAAATAAGTTTAATAATAAATTTTGATTTTGTTAAGATATAATATGGCTAAGTATTTATTTAAATTATATTTCTGGAGTTTATAATAACTTAATTGAGAATAAGGTGGGAAGATAATTATGAAATTGATTTGAAATTTAATAAAATTTAGAATATAAAGAGTATGATTTTTATAACTTGATTTTGGTTTAGAGTGATTTAAATGAATATCAAGTTGATTTAAATGAATATATCAAGTTAAATAATTGAAAGAATATCCAATTATTTGAAGTTTAAAATTTTTACTTAAATGATATTGGATTTATTAAGTAAACATGTCAAATCTAAATAATAGTAATAGAATTTGATGTATATGGAATTATCAAAGAAATAATTTTGAAATGGTGGAATATTTAAAGCTTTGAAGAATATGGAAATTGAAATGGTTTATTTGGGGTTTCAAATTTGCATTTTGAATTGATTTGTGAACTTAAAGAAGCTATTTTATTATATAAAGTAATCTAATATTTATAACATTTAAGTTTTACAAGTTATGTTTCAAAGTTATGGGTTTCAAGGTATTATGATTTGAAAGTGCTATGATTTTGTAAAAAGGATATATTTGAAATAAAAATGATATTATATTGGTTTGGGTTTTATAAAAATGATATCATATTTATTTGGTTTTTGGAAGGGAAATGATATTGTATTTATATGGTTTTGAAATGGATAGTATATTTTGGTTTGAAGTATAATTATTTTGAAATGACCGTGGTGTTATAATAATGGTTGGTTGTTGAAGAGACCGTGATCGGAAGTTGTCATACTCTGTGCCATCTCCGAAAACCACTTTAACAATCGTGTATGTGGTGGAGATTCCAGAATGAAGTAGGATGGTGGCGGCATTTCCTTTGAGGTAAATACATGGGCCAGACTCCCGTGAGTTGGCATAAGGTGGCTAAAATAGGAGCGATTGATGGGCTAATGAGGTATCACCTTTGATCGGACACTATCCCTTCGATATTATACTTTGACTTTTGGATTGATTCGGTTTCCACTTTTGATTTTTTATTTTGGGGTGTGCTCGAGGTGGGCGGTAGCTGAGGCTATGTGTTACCACCGGCCCGTACACGGTTGTTAAAGTGATTTTCGGAGTTGGCAGAGAGTATGACAACTTCCGATCCCGGTCTCTTCAATAGCCAACCGTTATTATAACGAGCCTTGTACGAGTTTGGTTTTCTCCCGTAGCCCGTGTGGTATCCTATGGTGGCTTTCCGATCAGGAGGGACCATGATACTGGATGGACTATTGGGACTATTACGTGTTAAGGTGGAAAATGTAAAGCCTTAAAGCTATTTAAAAGTAAGTTTATTTTACTATAGACATTATTATAATAGCGAAATATTACTACATAGTAAATAGTTTAACGGATCCTTAGGAGATGTGAATCCCAAGCATCTCTTAAGTTATTGCACTCACGTTAGACACTGGATAGGAGATGTCAAATCCCGTAAACATCTCTGACGCCGTTCCACTCATATTATTGACTGTTGATTTAACATACATAAGATCTTTTAGTTCTGGCTTGAGTGTTTTGTCTTTTCAATTCGCTCGGCCTGGCCTGAGCATTTCAGGATTTGGAAGACCATATTCTGGAGGACGAAGACGAAGATCTATTATTATTTATTATAGTATTCCACTACATTCATACTGCTCCGCTGCATTATTTATTGTTCTTTGGTACGTGTAACTCTGATATGTATTGTATTAGTATAATCGAATATTTTTTAAAACTGCTTCATGAACTGTATATTTGATTATTATATTTTATCATTCCGTTGCAAGATTCTATTTTATTATTTTTCTTTCTCTGCTTTTTCTTATCTACCCCATAACAATCTGCCCTTCTGTATGGTTCAAGTCTAACGTGTGTGGTTTATCGTCGACTTCAAGCGTATAAAAAGGCGGGATATTACATCTGGTATCGGAGCTTAGGTTTAGTGATAAACCTTAGCTTTGTGGGGTCTGACTCTTTATCAATAGGGCAGTAATACCCTATGATGAGTCGCTGAGCGTGTGTGCGTGTCTATATATATATATGTATATATATATATATATATATATATATATGAGAGAGCGTATTTGCTAGTGTTATAAAAAGGTTTTAATATTGTGTTAATTTGTTCCGTTTTGTATTTATAAATTCTGGTTGATGCATGGGACGCTATGACATCAATAGGGATTTCTAAACACTTAATAGGACAGACTGACATAATATTTGTTTTGAATATAGGTGAATGAAATAATTTTGCCTATTATATTTTTTATATATAAAATAAATTTTTATAAATGATAGATTTTTGGTTGTAATATGATTGTTGTTAGGTAGTGAAATTTATGAACATAGGTTGGAAATAAGAGTTGAAAAGTAAAATAAATAAGAATAAACTGGAAATTTAGAACTTAAGTTCCGGGGTTTTGAAAACTTCTTCCGAATGATTTTTGAGTATAATAATAATATTATTTAGAAGTATTTTCTGATATAAATACTTCAATATGATTTGGAAAAGAAAAAAAATTGTTTTAAAGAAATTTTGGAAAGAAATAAGTTCTGTGCTCCCCTCTCTGTCGTTGGAGAATAATTTCGGTGATGAGTGCACACATCATCGACATTCATTTTCGAGTTTCGAAGTGGGTAGGCCACTGTAGTAGTTTTACAAAAGATTTATTTTGATAAATAAATATAAATTTCAAATTGTTTTAAATATAATCGGATAGATAAATGGTAAGTGTATACCTTTATCTATTATTTAAAGTGATTGAAATTTAACCGGTATTTAGTTCTAAATTTTCCATTAATTAATAGTTTCAATTGCCTTAGTGAAATGGAATTTAACTAACAATTGAAACCTCTAAATGAAATAATAGATCTAATGCTAAGTTATAAATGAAATTTCAAGGAAGCTGAACTTATAGCCTATAAAATAAAAGATATGATTATTGAACATTAAATTAATCAAAATAAATGAGATAAACTTGTATAAATTTCAATGGCATTCTTAAAAACATATATATAACTTACAAAAGATTTAAAAGTTGTAATGTTTAATAAGAAAATGTAACGGAAAATTATACAAGAAAATATATATAATGAAAGGGTTCAATGAATCACCTAAATAAATAAGAATTTGATGTTGTTGTGTTATAAACTTAAGTATAAGTGAAATGCTACTAATTAGATATAATAGAAAGTAGGAATTGTAAGTAAGATATTATAAACTTAAGTAAATAGGTTGAAGTTATTTCTAAATAAAATAAGTAGAAAGGATGAATGCTGTAAATAAATGACTATAAACTTAAGTTAGTGAATTTATATGCTAAGAAATTGAACTGAACATAAATATTATAAACTAAAGAATGTAAATAAATGAAGTCATGCAATAATGAATGGATGAATGAATATAATGCAATAAGAAGAAACTGGCATGACCTGAATAAATGAAAATAAATATTTGCAAGTAACAAATGAAAGTAAATGAAATACACACTGAATGAGTGAATGGAAATAAATGTTTGTAAGAAATAAATGTAAATTAAAGGATGAATCGGTATATGAATGAAAAGGAGTTTAAATAATAAACGCTATGAAATGGAATTAATAAGAATGAATTTGATCTATTGTTTGAAATTGTTGTTTGTTTGGTTTGGTTTATGAGTTGTTTGGGTAAAAGATACTTTTAATTGCTTAGATGTGTGAATAATATATTGAGTTGTACCTAAGACTGTTGAGCAAATTGAATACTTCATAGTTATTTGCCATTCTACGTGATTTAAAGTGTCTTAACCTAAACCAACCAATTGTTTTGTTTTTGCTTGAATAGTTGATTTGTATATGATGTGTATGTTGTTGGTTGCGAATGATTATTGTTAAATCAATTTTTTTTGTCAGTGTTTGAAACAACTTTAAATATTTTATTTTATATAATTGTTAACCTTTTTGGATTATATAAGTGAAATAAAGGTTATGGAAGCAATTGCTACTGCTTTTGGTTTCATAATTAAGCGTTAATTACCCAACAGATAGGTACGTTCTCGGATTATGGTTTCGTAGCGTTATTATATTATTTTTCTCGTTCTTGGGATACATCATTTTGGGATATTGTGATATATTTTGTTATATTTGATATTATATTTTCTCCCGAGCCTCTCCGTACAAAGGAGACTTTGCCGAAATTTTCCGTAAATTTTGGACTTAGAAAACTTTTGAAAAATTGTTTTCCAAACGTAATTAATTCGATTATAAAAAGGTTTGATAATTATAAATTGGTATATTTTATTTAAACTAATTAATTTTTTTAAATATATTTGTTTATAAATTTAATATTTTAAGTAAGATATATTGATTTCGTAATTCTTCTTTTCCCTTCTTCTTCCTTTTCGGGGACGAAAAGTTTTGAGTGGAGGAGAGTGTAACGACCCGTAAAATTCGATAATTAAATTTTGATAAATTAATAAGATTTTTGTAATTAAATTTAGAAAGAAATAAAAAAATTATAATTTATATTGAAGTAAATGTTAAGAATGAATTGTAGCAATGATTATTAAAAAATATATTTATTGACAATTGAAGTGAAATCACATTTTAAATGAAATAGTGTAAATTGTTGCACTTGGTAAAATGGAAAATAAGTAATAAAAGTAAGTGTGGGATTTAACCAATGAATAATATATTGATTAATGGTAACAGAACGTAAATTTAGGTAATAATGTTAAAGCAAGTTGATGAATAACGAATTTAGTGCAATCCCAATTAATTGAAACAATTGTAAGGTTGTAATTGATTCTAATTTGTAAATTGGGAAATAGATTCAAAGTTATATTAATTGACGAAATAATACGTAATAAAGTGCAATTTGATAGAATCAATGTTAGTATAAATTAAAGAAATAATTGGGGAACATATTTATGAAATAAAAACAAGAATGCAAGGAAAACAATGCTAATTAAAATTAATAATTAATGGATTGAATGAAATACCAATTTATGAAAATATGTTATACTTGACTATAAATGGAAAATAAGCGAATAAATGAAATATTGGATTTACCAAGGAAATAATAGATAGTTTATGGAAATTAGATGAAATTAGTATTATGAAAATAAATGGTAACATTGATTGGTAAGTAATTAAAGCTTATTAATGTGACTAAAGGTTATCGATAACGATTATTTTATGTTACCTATTTATGTAGCTTGTTCATTTAAAATTGGAAATCAGTTACACTAATTATAATTTAATATTACGTTAATGTTAATTAAGATAATATTTGAAAATAATGTTACTGTTATTCATCATTGGACAATTTGTTGAATTATAAGAATGTGAATAAAGATTTATCAATTTATTGGGAATTGAACTATAATAGTTGGAGTAATTACAATTAAATGAAATTAAATATTTAATTATTACGTTAATTGAAATCAAGATAGAATTTGAGAATATAATGTAATAGATCATGGACCCGATGTTAATTTTATCTATTTTACCATGATGAATTGAATAATAAGAATGAAAATTAAATTCAATGGAATTATTGAAAATTTGATTTTTAATTTCTAAATTAAGTGAAAATGAAATTTAACGCTGAAATTGATTAATGAATCAACATTGAAGTGACATTTAAATTTGTGTTAAATTTTGGTAAATGTCCAAGTAATTTAAAATGAGAGAAATTGTGATTTATTAAATTTGAATTGTAATTTGATTTAACTAATTTAATATTAATTTATTTAATTAATGTAAAAATAGCCATTTTGGCCCCTGACTGGATTTTGACGTAACTAGTTTCATTGGATCCGTAACGGTGAATTATTGTATGATTTTAAGTTTCGTAGCGATCGGGCTTGTCGTTTGATATTACGGGCTCGAAACACCTAGAAATCAATGAAATTGAAATTAATTGAAGTCAATTTGAAAGAACTTGATTTTAGCATAACTTCTTCATATGATGGAATTTGTGCTTGAAACCTCTTCCATTGATTTTAAAAAAATTAAAAACATCTGTATCGATATATGGATTGACCTAATTTCATTCAAAAGTCGAAACGGGCTTTTTGGGCCATTTTATCGTTCAACGTGTAAATAAATCGTGTCCATTCATCTCTATTTCTGACCTACCTATATATACCTTGCTATAAACCCTAGCCTAATTCTATTTCTCATTTGTCTGTACGTACAATTAAACTATCTCTCCTCCTCAATGGCAGACAAACAAATTCTTACTACCAAATCCAATTGCAATTCAAATTCAAAGCCAAAAATTCAAACTTTTCAAACTATATCGATTTTTATATCAATTTGAAGCTCTCGACGAGTACAAGCTAGATATGTGATTCATTTTTCATTTTGGTTCATCATTTGATCAGTAAACATCGAAGAATTCCCGGCCATTCATATTTGGGTTTGAGATTGGACGGTGGATATTCATCCTGCGAGCGATCGGAAGGCACTGCATCGGAGAGAGTGTCGAGGGGAGTAGATCGGTACGGCCACTTTTGGTCAATGGTCATTAGATCGCCTCGAAGACTCAATTAGGGTTCGCCTTTGTATTGCGGCCACGTGGTTCCAGGAGCCACTGGAGAAGTTCGCGCGGGGGCTAGTGGGTCGGCCTGGAGCGTGGAGGAGTTTGGCATCATCTGATCGGGGTATTAGCGCGCAAGGAAGTGGTAAGGAGTGGTGGCTGCTTCAGTGTTCTCATTCGATCGTGATCTGCTAGGGTTCGATGCCTCTGGAAGTGCTGCGCGTGGTCACGTGAAGGAGCTGACATGTGAGTTGTTTTTTTTCTTTGTTTACTTATTCAAAATTTTGATTTCAATTCATTCTAATAATCATAACTCTTGCATACGAGGTCGAAATTACGTGCGGTTTTCTCTGCTAGGATCGTACCGAAATTCTAGACATTTTGGCACTAGTTTGGACGAATTTGGAGATTGTTCAAATTTTGGGTTTAAATTGGATTTAAATTCAATTTAAATTCAAAAGGTGAGTGTTTTACCCCACTCACAGCTTCTAAAATTTCTTATGTGTGTTAAATTAATTTTTAATGTCATTAGAAATTTATTTATGACTATTTGGCACATTTTTAATCATCATCCCAGTCAAATTGAATTTATTGAATTAAATGGTTATTTAATTTATTATTGCATATGAACTACCAGTTAAATTGTTATTTAATCTATTATTGAATATAAACTGCCAATAAACACCTGTTATTTGTTATCTGTTCTATATTGATGTTATTGATTAAATTGGGTGATGATTGTGACAAATGGTTGATGATTGATATTGGACGAATGGATGTTGTATGTTATATTGTTATAAACTGCAAGTTGTATGGATTTTTATTTCATTCGGGGTTGCGGTTTGAAATGATATATAATTGTATTCTTATTTTAAATTACCGATTGAAATGATAAACATCTGTATCACTTGACCGTAGGGTAGAAAATTATATACAGACACCGTGGTCTATATATATAAATGTTTTGAAATGATTTCTATAGTTTTGTAAAGAAATATATGGTTTTATGAGATATTGATTTGAATATTTTATAAACGTTATTTTAAATATAGTTAAATTCTTGGTTTTAAGCTATGTATAAAATTGGTTTAAAGTATAAAATAAGTTTAATAATAAATTTTGATTTTGTTAAGATATAATATGGTTAAGTATTTATTTAAATTATATTTCTGGAGTTTATAATAACTTAATTGAGAATAAGGTGGGAAGATAAATATGAAATTGATTTGAAATTTAATAAAATTGAGAATATAAAGAGTATGGTTTTTATAACTTGATTTTGATTTAGAGTGATTTAAATGAATATCAAGTTGATTTAAATGAATATATCAAGTTAAATAATTGAAAGAATACCCAGTTATTTGAAGTTTAAATTTTTTTACTTAAATGATATTGGATTTATTAAGTAAACATTTCAAATCTAAATAATAGTAATAAAATTTGATGTATATAGAATTATCAAAGAAATAACTTTGAAATGGTGGAATATTTAAAGCTTTGAAAAATATGGAAATTGAAATGGTTTATTTGGGGTTTCAAATTGGCATTTGGAATTGATTTGTGAATTTAAAGAATCTATTTTATTATATAAAGTAATATAATATTTAAAACATTTAAGTTTTACAAGTTATCTTTCAAAGTTATGGGTTTCAAGGTATTATGATTTGAAACTGCTATGATTTTGGAAAAAGGATATATTTGAAATAAAAAAGATATTATATTGATTTAGGTTTTATAAAAATGATATCATATTTGTTTGGTTTTTGGAAGGGAAATGATATTGTATTTATATGGTTTTGAAATGGATAATATATTTTGGTTTGAAGTATAATTATTTTGAAATGACCGTGGTGTTATAATAACGGTTGGTTGTTGAAGAGACCGGGATCGGAAGTTGTCATACTCTCTGCCATCTTTGAAAACCACTTTAACAACCGTGTACGTGGTGGAGATACCAGAATGAAGTAGGATGGTGGCGGCATTTCCTTTGAGGTAAATACATGGACCCGACTCCCGTGAGTTGGCATAAGGTGGCTAAAACAGGAGCGATTGATGGGCTAATGAGGTATCACCTTTGATCGGACACTATCCCTTCGATATTATACTTTGACTTTTGGATTGATTCGGTTTCCACTTTTGATTTTTTATTTTGGGGTGTGCTCGAGGTGGGCGGTAGCTGAGGCTATGCGTTACCACCGGCCCGTACACGGTTGTTAAAGTGATTTTCGGAGTTGGCAGAGAGTATGACAACTTCCGATCCCGGTCTCTTCAATAGCCAACCGTTATTATAACGAGCCTTGTACGAGTTTGGTTTTCTCCCGTAGCCCGTTTGGTATCCTATGGTGGCTTTCCGATCAGGAGGGACCATGATACTGGATGGACTATTGGGACTATTACGTGTTAAGGTGGAAAATGTAAAGCCTTAAAGCTATTTAAAAGTAAGTTTATTTTACTATAGACATTATTATAATAGCGAAATATTACTACATAGTAAATAGTTTAACGGATCCTTAGGAGATGTGAATCCCAAGCATCTCTTAAGTTATTGCACTCACGTTAGACACTGGATAGGAGATGTCAAATCCCGTAAACATCTCTGACGCCGTTCCACTCATATTATTGACTGTTGATTTAACATACATAAGATCTTTTAGTTCTGACTTGAGTGTTTTGTCTTTTCATTTCGCTCGGGCCGGCCGGAGCATTTCAGGATTTGGAAGGCCATATTCTGGAGGACGAAGACGGAGATCTATTATTATTTATTATAGTCTTCCACTACATTCATACTGTTCCGCTGCATTATTTATTGTTCTTTGGTATGTGTAACTCTGATATGTATTGTATTAGTATAATCGAATATTTTGTAAAACTGCTTCATGAACTGTATATTTGATTATTATATTTTATCATTCCGCTGCAAGATTCTATTTTTTTGTTTTTATTTCTCTACTTTTTCTTATTTACCCCATAACAATATGCCCTTCTGTATGGTTTAAGTCTAACGTGCGTGGTTTATCGTCGACTTAAAGCGTATAAAAAGGCGGGATGTTACATCTGGTATCAGAGCTTAGGTTTAGTGATAAACCTTAGCTTTTTGGGGTCTGACTCTTTATCAATAGGGCAGTAATACCCTATGATGAGTCGTTAAGCATATATATATATATATATATATATATATATATATATGAGAGAGAGCTTATTTGTTAGTGTTATAAAAAGGTTTTAATATTGTGTTAATTTGTTCCGTTTTGTATTTATAAATTCTGGTTGATGCATGGGATGCTATGACATCAATAGGGATTTCTAAACACTTAATAGGACAGACTAACACAATATTGGTTTTGAATATAGGTGAATGAAATAATTTTGCCTATTATATTTTCTATATATAAAATAAATTTTTATAAATGATAGATATTTGGTTGTAATATGATTGTTGTTAGGTAGTGAAATTTATGAATATAGGTTGGAAATAAGAGTTGAAAAGTAAAATAAATAAGAATAAACTGGAAATTTAGGACTTAAGTTCCGGGGTTTTGAAAACTTCTTCCGAATGATTTTGGAATATAATAATAATAATAATAATAATTAGAAGTATTTTCGGATATAAATATTTCAATATGATTTGGAAAAGAAAAAAATTGTTTTAAAGAAATTTTGGAAAGAAATAAGTTCTGTGCTCCCCTCTCCGTCGCTAGAAAATAATTTCGGTGATGAGTGCACGCATCATCGACATTCATTTTCGAGTTTCGAAGTGGGTAGGCCACTGTAGTAGTTTTACTACAGATTTATTTTGATAAATAAATATAAATTTCAAATTGTTTTAAATATAATCGGATAGATAAATGGTAAGTTTATACCTTTATCTATTATTTAATGTGATTGACATTTAACCCGGTATTTAGTTCTAAATTTTCCATTAATTAATAGTTTCAATTGCCTTAGTGAAATGGAATTTAACTAAAAATTGAAACCTCTAAATGAAATAATAGATTTAATGCTAAGTTATAAATTAAATTTCAAGAAAGTTGAACTTATAGCCTATAAAATAAAAGATATGATTATTGAACATTAAATTAATTAAAATAAATGAGATAAACTTCTATAAATTTCAGTGGCATTCTTAAAAACATATATATAACTTACCAAAGATTTAAAAGTTGTAATGTTTAATAAGAAAATGTAACGGAAAATTGTACAAGAAAATATATACAATGAAAGGGTCCAATGAATCACCTAAATAAATAAGAATTTGATGTTGTAGTGTAATAAACTTAAGTATCAGTGAAATGCTACTAATTAGATATAATAGAAAGTAGGAATTATAAGTAAGATATTATAAACTTAAGTAAATAGGTTGAAGTTATTTCTAAATAAAATAAGTAGAAAGGATGAATGCTGTAAATAAATGACTATAAGCTTAAGTAATGAATTTATATGCTAAGAAATTGAATTGAACATAAATACAATAAACTAAAGAACGTAAATAAATGAAGTCGTGCAATAATGAATGGATGAATGAATATAATGCAATAAAAAGAAACTGGCATAACCTGAATAAATGAAAATAAATAATTGCAAGTAATAAATGAAAGTAAATTGAATAAACACTGAATGAGTGAATGGGAATAAATGTTTGTAAGAAATAACTGTAAATTAAAGGATGAATCGGTATATGAATGAAAAGGAGTTTAAATAATAAAAGCTATGAAATGGAATTAATTAGAATGAACTTGATCTATTGTTTGAAATTGTTGTTTGTTTGGTTTGGTTTATGAGTTGTTTGGGTAAAAGATACTTTTAATTGCTTAGGTGTGTGAATAATATATTGAGTTGTACCTAAGACCGTTGAGCAAATGGAATACTTCATAGTTATTTGCCATTCTACGTGATTTAAAGTGTCTTAACCTGAACCAACCAATTATTTTGTTTTTGCTTGAATAGTTGATTTGTATATAATGTGTATGTTGTTGGTTGCGAATGATTGTTGTTAAATCGATTTGTTTGTCAGTGTTTGAAACAACTTTAAATATTTCATTTTATATAATTGTTAAACTTTTTGGATTACATAAGTGAAATACAGGTTATGAAAGCAATTGCTACTGCTTTTGGTTTCATAATTAAGCATTAATTACCCGACAGATAGGTACGTTCTCGGATTACAGTTTCATAGCGTTATTATATTATTTTTCCCGTTCTTGGGATATATTATTTTGGGATATTGTGATATATTTTGTTATATTTGATATTATATTTTCTCCCGAGCCTCTCCGTACAAAGGAGACTCTGCCGAAATTTTCCGTAAATTTTGGACTTAGAAAAATTTTGAAAATTTGTTTTCCAAATGTTATTAATTCGAGTATAAAAAGGTTTGATAGTTTTTTTTTTTTGGCAAGGCCGATGGGGTTAGATGGACCCCGACCATTTTATTGCAGCACCAAAGAATTACAACAGACACAATAAAGAGCTAGGCTTAATGAAAACATAGGAGAACTAAGTGCTACAAAAAACTGGATGCTAAAAGAAGAAAAAGCAAAAAATGAAAAACATAAAGGTTGGAATGACTCAGAACGCTTGGTATATGCCTGGGTCGAAGGCAAATAAAAGCAACCCCAGAGAGTTGCTGATCTCATGTGTTACCCATTTCTTAACCAAAGGTTCAGCTTTCCCATTGCTGTTAACAAAAACACTTCTCCTATCTTCTTTCTTGCACCCTGTTCTCGCATGTATAATGATCCACTCATGCTGATTATCACGCGAAATATTAATACCACCTAGCCTTGCCATAACCGTTGACCAGAGCCGAGGAATATACATGCACTCAAAAAACAAATGCACAACAGTATCAGCCTGGTCATGGCAGAAATTACAAAAAACATCAACATTCATCACAGTTTGTACTTCAGTATGTTTATCACCAATAGTAGTGCTCAGCTTATCACCTTTGCTAAATCTCATGAATGGCCAACGCTTCAAACCTTCTTTAACCTCTTTAATTTTTTCCAATATTATTTCATACGGGGCTTCTTCCAGATTGTGAAAAAAGTTCCAATCAGGATTTTTATATTTTGCAGCCTTTTCAGTTAATGCGTGATCTAAATTAGTCTCCAGAATCGCCAAGATAGATAACTTATGAGTACTAAAATGATGTTTACATCGATCAAGATTGAAGACGTGGAGAACCCCACGTATATTCCATGCTCCATGGTGTATCATCATTGCAGAGCACCGGCATTGATCATTTCTATTTTCATTTTCCTAGTCACTGCTTGAGAAGAGTTCAAGTAGTTAGGAAACACAACAGAAAGTGGTGTTGTTTCACAATTGGATGAGCCTTCTTTAGAAGGAGGGGTGGCTTGACATTTTGGAGAAATGTTTGACACAGGAGGAGGCAATTTGAAAGCTTTAGGAGGTTTGATTTTGGAGTATACGTTGAATGGTGTTGGAACATGTGGACTACCAGTAACTAGTTTGGGTATATTCAGAGAACCCAGTGTGCATGTATCATCGTGCATGTGTGTTTCCTGACACATTTCAGTTACCTTACTAAGGTAAGCACTCTTGTTCTTCTTATTTTTCTTATCACTAGCAATTAGCCCCAGTTCCCCTTTACCTTCATAGCCTGACTTGCTGTCTTTATTTTCAGTTACACTTGTAGTATTGGGTTCTAGCATGTATACTTCATCATGTATTTGAACCAATTGCTCTGCCTTGCCTTTCTTTGTATTTTTGGTTCTACTTTTATTTTGAGCATCTCTCTCTGCAGTTACATTTTTGCCTCCCTCCTCACTATTTTCATTTATACTTTTACTTTTCTCTTTCACTTTCAGTTGTGTGCCATACGTTTTACCTGAAATGTCCTCAGCATCCAGTTCATTGAGTACGTCAAATTTGTTGTGTTTCGAAATACTAACTATTAGTTCTTCAACTTCATATTCCACCTCTTTCATCCTTGGATTCTCCACATCCATTTTATTTGCAATTTCATGATTGTTGAATGTCACAGCTCTACTACTTTCTACATCGCCACAGTCTCCTGTATTACATTGCACAATTCTTTTCCCCACTTGTTCTATCTCCTTATCCTTCTCTTTAGCATGAATATCATCACTAACTTCTTTTTTGTTACTTTCACTTTCCTTCTCTCCTGTTCGGTCCAAATTAGCTTCCATCGAAGTGTCGACTTTTCTCCTTCTCTCCACTCGTTGCCATTCTCTATTGATCTGCTTGTTGTTTGTTCTCACATATTTATGGACTCTGACCTTCTCAGTGTTACCTTCTTTATCTTTCACTTCACCAATTATTTTATTCTCTTTATCATCCTTTGTATCACAGTTATTATTAATATCACAGTCTACAGATTTGTGTCCAAACTTCTTGCACATAACGCATACATCTGGCCTCCATAGATATTCAACGTAAATTTTTTGATATCCTCCTTCAACCAGTTTTACTGTAAACTCATCGACCAGCTACTTCTCCGGCCTTACTTCAATCAGGAACTTAGCATAGCTTAGCCTTTCTTGTTTCTCTGTCATTTCATCCATACATAACAACTTTCCCAAGTGACTACTAAGCCAATTAATTCCTAGGGGGGGACCATGCAAATATAGGGAGGTTATACAAGTGAACCCATACTGGAACCGAAGTGACAGAGCCTGTTACGTTACTAACAGCAGCATCATATAGTTTTATTATAAAAAGTTTGTTATTCATAATTATAGGATCACACTGCAATATTGATCTCCTGTCTTCACTACATGAGAAGTTGAATAATAAGATTATACCATCCGATTTTACTGAGACATTACCTTTTAGTTTCCATATGTACTTTAGCTTCTGAACAACAGCTGTATATGATAATGGCTTATCAAGGAAAAAACCCACTAAAGTATCATTCCAGATGGCAGCTCCGGCTTCAATAACTTCAGCAGGGGGGACTAATGCTTCATCTTCATACAATGGTGAAAGGTCAACGGGGATGTACTTCCCAGCGTTCCTCGGTTTGCGCTTAAACAAGGAAGTCCATTTCCGTTCTCCTAAAACAGAGGGGAGGGGGGTATCGGTCTGAGCTGTAAGGGGCTGGTCAACTAAAGGTTGTGGGTCAGGGGGGTCAAGGAGGGGGGAGACTGAAGGAATATTGACAAGGATGGATGGAGAAGAGACCGGGTCATGCTTGGAAGGGGGAGGAGATAATACAACAGGTGATTGTACTATGTGAACAGGGGAAAAGGGTGAAACGGCTGAGATGACCGTAGGTATGGAGGGAATAGTTGAGGTGACGAGAGAGGAAAGGAGAGGGACAAGAGGTGCAGACATTGCAGACATTATTTTAAAACAACTAAATGTTGAAAACTTTGGGGACAGGGTGACTATGTCGCCCTGACCTTTGGTTAGACTGAGATTTATAGTGCCCAGACACTTATGTCTCATTATTGTGGCCGCTGGGAATCGAACCGGTGCCACTACAACACAATGTAGCAACTCCACTTAGTTGCGAAACCACTGGACCACTAGAACTTGACAAAAAAAAGATTTGATAGTTATAAACTGGTATATTTTATTTAAACTAATTAATTTTGTAAATCTATTTGTTTATAAATTTAATATTTTAAGTAAGATATATTGATTTCGTAATTCTTCTTTTCCCTTCTTCTTCCTTTTCGAAGACGAAAAGTTTTGAGTGGAGGAGAGTGTAACGACCCGTAAAATTTGATAATTAAATTTTGATAAATTAATAAGATTTTTGTAATTAAATTTAGAAAGAAATATTTTTTTTAATTTATATTGAAGTAAATGTTAAGAATGAATTATAGCAATGATTATTAAAATATATATTTATTGACAATTGAAGTGAAATCACATTTTAAATGAAATAGTGTAAATTGTTGCACTTGGTAAAATAGAAAATAAGTAAATAAAAGTAGGTGTTGGATTTAACCAATGAATAATATATTGATTAATAGTAACTGAACGTAAATTTAGGTAATAATGTTAAAGCAAGTTGATGAATAAGGAATTTAGTGCAATCCCAATTAATTGAAACAATTATAAGGTTGTAATTGATTCTAATTCGTAAATTAGGAAATAGATTCAATTATATTAATTGACGAAATAATACGTAATAAAGTGAAATTTGATAGAATCAATGTTAGTATAAATTAAAGAAATAATTGGGAAACATATTTATGAAATAATAACAAGAATGCAAGGAAAACAATGCTAATTAAAATTAATAATTAATGGATTGAATGAAATGCCAATTTATGAAAATATGTTATACTTGACTATAAATGGAACATAAGCGAATAAATGAAATATTGGATTTACCAAGGAAATAATAGATAGTTAATGGAAATTAGATGAAATTAGTATTATGAAAATAAATGGTAACATTGATTGGTAAGTAATAAAAGCTTATTAATGTAACTAAAGGTTAACGATAACGATTATTTTATGTTACCTATTTATGTAGCTTGTTAATTTAAAATTGGAAATCAGTTACAGTAATTATAATTTAATATTACGTTAATGTTAACTAAGGTAATATTTGGAAATAATGTTAATGTTATTCATAATTGGACAGTTTATTGAACTATAAGAATAGGAATAAAGATTTATTAATTTATTGGAATTTGAACTATAATAATTCGAGTAATTACAATTAAATGAAATTAAATATTTAATTATTACATTAATTGAAATGAAGATGGAATTCGAGAATATAATGTAATAGATCATGGACCCAATGTTAATTTTATCCATTTGACCATGATGAATTGAATAATAAGAACGAAAATTAAATTCAAAGGAATTATTGAAAATTTGATTTTTAATTTCTGAATTTAGTGAAAATGAAATTTAACGCTGAAGTTGATCAATGAATCAACATTGAAGTGACATTTAAATTTGTGTTAAATTTTGGTAAATGTCCAAGTAATTTAAAATGAGAGAAATTGTGATTTATTAAATTTGAATTGAAATTTGATTTAATTAATTTAATATTAGTTAATTTAATTAATGTAAAAATAGTCATTTTGGCCACTGACTCGAATTTCGATGAAACCAGTTTCATTGGATCTATAACGGTGAATTATTGTATGATTTCAAGTTTCGTAGAGAAAGGGCTTATCGTTTGATTGTACGGGCTCGAAACGCCTAGAAATCAATGAAATTGGAATCAGTTGAAATCAATTCGAAATAACTTGATTTTAGCAAAACTTCTTCATATGATGGAATTTGGTCTTGAAACCTCTTCCATTTATTTTAAAATATTTAAAAACATCTATTTCGATATATGGATTGACCCAATTTTGTTCTGGAGTCGAAACTGGCTTTTCGGGCCATTTTATCGTTCAATGTGTAAACAAATCGTGTACGTTCATCTCTATTTCTGACCTACCTATATTTACCTTGTTATAAACCCTAGCCTAATTCTATTTCTCGTTTACCTGTATGTACAATTCAACTATCTCTCCTCCTCAATGGCAGACAAACAAATTCTCACTACCAAATCCAATTGCAAATCAAATTCAAACCCAAAAATTCAAACTTTTCAAACTATATCGAATTTTATATCAATTTGAAGCTCTCGATGAGCGCAAGTCAGATATGTGATTCGTTTTTCGTTTTGGTTCATCGTTTGATCAGTAAACATCGAAGAATTCCCGGCCCGTTCTTATTTGGGTTTGAGATTGGACGGTGGATATTCGTCCCGCGAGCGATCGGAAGGCACTACATCGGAGAGAGTGTCGAGGGGAGTAGAACAGTACAGCCACTTTTGGTCAATGGTCATCAGATTGCCTCAAAGACTCTATTAGGGTTTCGTCTTTGTCTTGCGGCCACGTGGTTCCAAAAGCCACTGGAGAAGGTCGCGCGGAGCCTGGTGGATCGGCCTGGAGCATGGAGGAGTTTGGCATCATCTGCTCGGGGTATTAGCGTGCAAGGAAGCGGCAAGGAGTGGTGGCTGCTTCAGTGTTCTCGTTCGATCGTGATCTGCTAGGGTTCGATGCCTCTGGGAGTGTTGTACGCGGTCATGTGAAGGAGCTGACGTATGAGTTTTTTTTTCTTTATTTACTTATTGAAAATTTCGATTTCAATTCATTCTAATAATCATAACTCTTGCATACGAGGTTGAAATTACAAGCGATTTTCTCCGCTAGGATCGTTTTAAAATTCCGAACATTTTGGCACTAGTTTGGACGAATTTGGAGTCAAATTTTGGGCTTAAATTGGATTTAAATTCAATTTAAATTCAAAAGGAGAGTGTTTTTACCCACTCACAACTTCTAAAAATTTTTATGTGTGTTAAATTAATTTTGGATGTGATTAGAAATTTATTTATGACTGTTTGGCCTATTTTTAATCATCATCCCAGTAAAATTGAATTTATTGAATTAAATGGTTATTTAATTTATTATTGTATATAAACTACTGTTAAATTGTTATTTAATCTATTATTGAATAAAAACTACCAGTAAATAGCTATTATTTATTATCTGTTCTATATTAATGTTATTGATTAAATTGGATGATGATTGTGATAAATGGTTGATGATTGTTATTGGATGAATGGATGTTGTATGTTATATTATTATGAACTGCAAGTTTTATGGATTTTTATTTCATTGGGATTGCGGTTTGAAATGACATATAACCGTGTTCTTATTTTAAATTATGGATTGAAATGATTAATATCCGTAACACTTGACCATAGGGTAGAAAATTATATACAGACAACATGGTCTATAAATATAAATATTTTGAAATGATTTCTATGGTTTTGTAAAGAAATATATAGTTTTATGAGATATTGATTTGAATATTTTATAAACGTAATTTTATATATAGTTAAATTCTTGGTTTTAGCTGTGTATAAAATTGGTTTAAATTACAAAATAAGTTTAATAATAAAGTTTGATTTTGTTAAGATATGATATGGTTAAGTATTTATTTAAATTATATTTCTGGAGTTTATAATAACTTAATTGAGAATAAGGTGGGAAGATAAATATGAAATTGATTTGAAATTTAATAAAATTGAGAATATAAAGGGTATGATATTTATAACTTGATTTTGGTTTAGAGTAATTTAAATGAATATCAAGTTGGTTTAAATGAATATATCAAGTTAAATAATTGAAAGAATATCCAGTTATTTGAAGTTTAAATTTTTTACTTAAATGATATTAGACTTATTAAGTAAACATTTCAAATCTAAATAATAGTAATTGAATTTGATGTATATGGAATTATCGAAGAATTAATTTTGAAATGGTGGAATATTTAAAGCTTTGAAAAATATGGAAATTGAAATGGTTTATTTGGGGTTTCAAATCTGTATTTGGAATTGATTTGTGAATTTAAAGAAGCTATTTTATTATATAAAGTAATCTAATATTTAAACCATTTAAGTTTTAGAAGTTATGTTCCAAAGTTATAGGTTTCAATGTATTATGATTTGAAAGTGCTCTGATTTTGGAAAAAGGATATATTTGAAATAAAAATGATATTATATTGATTTGGGTTTTATAAAAATGAAATCATATTTACTTGGTTTTTGGAACGGAAATGATATTGTATTTATATGGTTTTGAAATGGATAGTATATTTTGGTTTTGAAGTATAATTATTTTGAAATGACCGCGGTGTTAGAATAACGGTTGGTTGTTGAAGAGACCGGGATCAGAAGTTGTCATACTTCTGCCAATTCCGAAAACCACTTTAACAACTATGTACGTGGTGGAGATTCTAAAATGTAGTAGGATGGCGGCATCGTTTCCTTTGAGGTAAATACGTGAACCTGGCCCCCGTGAGTTGGCACAAGGTGGCCAAAACAGGAGCTATTGACGGGCTAATGAGGTAGCACCTTTGATCGGACACATCCCCTCGACATTGTACTTTGACTTTTGGATTGATTCGATGGCCACTTTTGATTTTTTATTTGGAGGTATGGATCGAGGTGGGCGGTAGCTGCGGCTATGCGTTACCACCGGCCCGGAAACGTAATTGGTATATCTATCATGGCATTGCCTAGTTGTGCCGTGTGACCTACCATAGCGAGCCTTATACGAGTTTGGTTTTCTCACATTGCCCGTGTGGTATCCTCTGGTGGCTTCCCGATCAGGAGGGACCATGTTACTCGATGGACTATTGGGACTATTACGTGTTATGGTGGAAAATGTAAAGCCTTAACGCTATTTAAAAGTAAGTTTATTTTACTATAAACATTATCATAATTGCAAAATATTACTACATAGTTAATAGTTTAACGGATCTTTAATAGATGTGAATCCCAAGCATCTCTTAAGTTACTACACTCACGTTAGACACTGGATAGAAGATGTCAAATCCCGTAAACATCTCTGACGCCGTTCCACTCATATTATTGACTGTTGATTTAACTTAAATAAGATCTTTTAGTTCTGACTTGAGTGTTTCGTCTTTTCAATTCGTTCGGGTCAACCTGAGCATTTCAGGATTTGGAAGACTGTATTTTGGAGGACGAAGACGAAGATCTATTATTATTTATTATAGTATTCCACTACATTCATACTATTCCGCTGCATTATTTATTGTTCTCTGGTATGTGTAACTCTGATATGTATTGTATAAGTATAATCGAATATTTTGTAAAACAGCTTCATGAACCGTATATTTGATTATTATATTTTACCGTTCCGCTGCAAGATTCTGTTTTGTTCTTTTTCTTTCTCTACTTTTTCTTATTTACCCCATAAAAATCTACCCTTATGTATGGTTTAAGTCTGACGTGTGTGGTTTATCGTCGATTTAAAGCGTATAAAAAGGTGAGATGTTACATGTTAAGTGCAATTTTGACCCTGGATCTTACGCGCTAACTGGAGACAAGGGACATCATGACCCAAATTTCCAATGCCCAATTCGATGTTTTTACAGTGGGAATTTTGGTCACAAACAAAGCACATGTACTAATAGTGTACTCCAGACTCCAACTTCCTCTACCTTCCACAGCTATCAAAATCTACTATGGTTAGACTTTAGTATTTCCTATTTGCCAACATAATAACTTAACTACTTCTTTGATTTCAACATCATCTTCTTGTAATTGAGAAACCAAATCCATAAGTCCATCGTAGGCACCACTTTTCACGATCTTCTTCGGCAGTCCAATAATCTCCTAGTGGTCGTTGATTCATTGGTTGCTAAAATTAGGTCTTCGAAAACTAGTAAAACCTTAGTTGATATGTAACAACCCGTATTTTTTAGCTATTTTAAATTTGTAGATTTAATGTAATTATTAAACAAGAATGGTTAGAATAAAAATTTAATGATTTTGAATGTAAGCATTTGATAAGAACTTTTCTGAAATAAACTTATATGAAGTTTAGGCGATAATAAGATTGAAACGAAAAAAAAAATTAGCTGGGTTCGTGATTAATAACTGAAGTTGAATAATAATTGTGAATTACTTAGATAGAAATAAAATTTTGAAATAAACAAATTCCGGAGATTTAAGTAATAACGAAAGAAATGTTGTGTATTAACGAGTTTATGGTCAATAGTTGGATTAAGTAATAATGCTAAAATTAATAGATGTAAATAAAGTAATTGATTGATAACGAAAAATCATTTAAAATCTAATATCAAAATTTGTTGGATATTGAACAATTAAATTGTGCAAATTTAATATTGGAAATTATTTGAGTAATTAAATAAAAGGAGTTGAATAACTGCAAAATGGAAATAGTTGTTCAATAATTTGAATTTGTTTTAAAAGTTAAATTTTGTAAGTTCATTTTCAAATATTTCAAATGATAGTGATTTAGTGAATAATCAAAATTGTTTAAATTTAATATTGCAAATATTTGAATAATTGAATTTTGAATATAATGATTGAAACCAAAAATTGATTTAAATTTTATTTAAAAAACAATGAAGATATTTAACATTTAAAATTGGAATTAAAACTGAATAATTAGAAAATCGAAAATTTCATATTATAATCGAGACATTAAAACAGCGTTCCAGGGCACAGTCTTGGAATTCGACGAAGCCAGTTCAACTGGATCCATAATAGTGTGTTATTATCGGATTTCAAATTTTGTCACATTTGTGGTTATCGTTTGGTCGTACGGGTTAGAAACGCATTGAACTAAATATCGAAAATTTAACATTTTAATTCGATTCAAAAAGCTATCTTCCATATACGATCGAATTAGGCCCCGAAACATGTTCAATTTTGTTCAGAATAAGGGTAAAACATTATAAATGTCAGGTGGCATGTTTTGTTTGGAGCTCATGTGAAAAGCTCGTTAAAATTGAAGATAATGTTAAAATAATATATATATATATATATGTGTGTGTGTGTGTGTGTGTGTGTGTATATATTCGCGTTTCAACAGTGAAACCAACGCCCTTTTTGTAGCCCCGACTTCGTTCTAATTAATGGCTGGAAAGCTTTCGCCATCTCCATCCAGTATCTCTCCATCCACGCAAATACAGGTCGTGACATCAACTGGATGATTGAAGAGAGCAATGAGATCTACTTATCAAACGGGTATGATCGAATATCATCGAGTATATCGTTGGCAATCGTGCCACGAAGGGGCCACGTTCATGAGCAAATCCGGGTGAGGTGGTGACCGAGCTCAACGAGCTTTCGGTCGATGGCGGGGTTCGCAGCGCGCTTCGTCATGGTGGTTGTTGATCGAGTCCTAGGGCTTTGGGTAGGAGCGGCGACCGGTTAGGGGTTATGTGTGATGGGTGTTTCTGATGCCTGTAGTCGCATGAGGAAGACGAGAACATGCGGCCTTGATTTCGGAAGGGTAAACGAACGGCCCTAATCGATTGTTGGTTAAATTTAAAATATAAAGTTTGTAAATTATTTATATTAAATTCGCTCAACCTTTAAAATTGTATATCTTCTTCGTACGAGGTCAAATCGGACCAAACAAGCGGTGCCGGAATTGCAGCGACGAGCTCTACGTAGTGGATAGATCTAGAGTCGATTGGAGCTAACAAAATTTTTAGGTTAAGTCAAACGTTGTTCAATTTGATTTAAAATTGAAAACTCAAGGTGAGTGTTTAATAACGCTCACAACATACTAGAATATTTTTTGTGCTAATTAAATTTGATGTTATGAAGTGATATTAATTTTATTGATTATTGTTTGATAAATTTAAATTGTCATCCACATTGTCATTGAATTAACTTTTAAAGATTAAATTGACTGGCAAATCGAAATTGGGATCTAATTGCCAGTAAATTACCTGATATTGACAATTATGAAATGGCGGTGAATTATATTGTCTGTTGTATGATTGATTGTGATGGATGCAAATTGGTTGTATTCATATGTTTGGATGTTTATTTGTTGAGATATATCCTGTTATCACCCTGTATATTATTTACAGTGTATAAAACTGTAAATTGAATTATTTCAAGTAAATTAAGAAAAATGTTGAAATGATATATACCTATGACGTCGAGATTCGGAATGAAATGATATACATCCATCCTTGAAATTAAATTGAAATAACTGAACACTTGGCTATCGGATAGAAAATTATATACAGACACTGGATTGGTTGAATTAAATGATTTTTAAAATCTTAGATTTGAAATTATTTAAATGCTTTTGATTTAAAAGAAATAGAAATCAAATTTAGAGAGATAAAATTAATCCCGAATTTGAGTTTGAAACATTGAAAAAAAATTAGTTAAAAGAAATTGTTAAATAATTGAAGTTGAGACTTTGAAGTTAAAATCAGAATATGATTAAATTTCATAAATTTATTTATTTTAAAAATATTGAAATTTTATTCGAACTTTGAGTATTACTAAGTGAAAATGATTTAAAAATGATATGAATTGAATTTATTTGAAGATTGGGATTTTAAACTGAATATTGATGGATAATTTGATTAAATGTTTTGAATTGATACTTTGAAAATCAAGCTCGAAACCGATATAGATTGAAGTTGAAATTGAATTAATTGGGTTTGAAAGTGGAATTGAATTAATTTTAAATTGAAGTTGGAAATGATTTGAATTAAAAGTCAAAATTGAATCGATTGAATGGAAGTTGGAATTGATTAGAATTGGGAAGTTAGAACTGGACCGGTTTGACTTTGAAACTATTTTCAAACAAATAATTTTATATAAAACTATTTAAAAGCTTACTTCTTAAGTATACAAATTATTTTGGTTTCCAAATTATTTTGCTTTATAAACCATTTTAATATTTAAACTATTTTGTATTAAACTATTTTAACCGTTTAAAATATTTTAACCATTTTAACCATTTTAAATTTAACCGTTTAAACTGTTTTAGCTATTTTAATTATTTAAACTATTTTAAAACTATTCAAACTATTTTTCAAAGATTCAAACTGGTTAAGGTGAAATGTTTATTTTAAATCATGGATTTAAATACGAATGAGATTAAATGAAATTATAACCCAAATGTAAATTTGAAACCATTTTGGAATCGAAATTGCGAAATTGAGACGAAAATGATTTTGTATTGAAATGGTATATTTTGAGTAAATATGATAACTTCGAAATCGATTTGATTTTGAAGAGAATTTGATATTTTGATATCAAGTATGAACTATTTTCGAAATGTAAAAGAACTAATCCGTGTGTAAAACGATGTTTTTTTGTTAAAGAGACCGGAGCTGGATATAGGCATACTCTCTGTCGATATCGGAACAACTTTAACAACTGTGTATGTGGAGTGATGATCCAGAACGAAGTGGTTGGATTTGGAGTTTCTTGCTAGATTTGAAGAAAGAGAACGATGATGAATTGACCTGGCACTTGTGCCAATTTGAAATGACTAAAACAGAAGTCGTACCAGCCAAGTGGGCTAGCTACCCCGGGTGGACGCACTTCTTCGAATACCACAATTTACATTGTGATTGATTGGTGCACACCCTCTGATTTTGTGGGAGTGTTGGATGCGGTGGGCGATCATGGCTATGATGCGTTACCACCAGTCGGGAAGGGTAAACTGGTAGTATCCTACATTGGGCATTGCCTCACATGCCTTGCCATACTTTTATCCTTAAACGAGACCCATGCGATTTTGGTTTAGTGTTGTCGTATCACAGCACATCCCTATCCACCAACCGTTTAACTGGTGTTCTATATGCAAACTATACGACAATGCTTAAAAATGCGTTAAGGGGGATTAATGTAAAGCCTTAACGCTATTTTATTATTGACTAGACATTATTTATGTAGTGTATTCTACTACATATAAATATTTTGACAGATCCTCAAGAGATGGAAAATCTCGTAGCATCTCTTAAGTTATTGCATGCACGTTATACACTGGAAAGGAGATGTGAAAAACCCTTAAACATCTCTGACGCTATTACACTCATGCTTATGCGATATTGATTTAACTTAGATAAGAATATTTTAGTCCTGAATCGATTGTTTTGTCTTTTTATTACGCTTGGGTCAGTCCTGAGTTTTTTAGCTTATTGAACATTATTCTGGGGGATAAAGACGAAGATTCGGTATACTACTACTACTACTATTATTGTCCCTGCATCATGTTGTCTACCGCTTTATTTATCTCTGATGTGTATATATAACTCTGATGAATGTTGTGTTGAATATAATCGAATGTATAATAGAAACAGCTTCATGAACTGTTTATTTGATTATTATATTTATCATTCCGCTGCGAGATTCTATATTTGTTTCTTCTTCTGTTCTAATTCTTCTTAATTAACCCCTTTAACAATCCACCCTTTTGACTAGTTTGAGTTGACATGTGTGGTTTATTGTCGATTTAAACAGTCCATAAAGGTAGGTCATTACATGATATATCTTGCTTGAACCAGCACCAAGTAGGGATGGAATAAGGGCTTTTGCTAGTTATTCTCTCGATCGAGGAGAGAAAGGTAGGTCCTTTTATGTTTGATATGGATATTCCATGCTGCTTCAGAGCAGATAGAGCTACATAATCTTATGTGCAATCAGTGGATATAACAACCTTAGTAATAGTTTATAAAGATACTTCTTGTGCAATCGCAGACGCATTTACAGAGCTTGTTGTCGACAGCTCTAGGGCTCAGGAAGCGGCCGATTCTCTAGCACCATCATGAAGTATTCCTATCTCTTCTAGTGAATCTATATCTACACCTTTCTCATTATGATCTTCTAGCTTTAGGTTGAAACACTTTAATAGAAGTAGATCTAGCAAGTTCATATGTAGGAATTCTAGGTACCTTTGCCTGAGTTTAGCTTCAGACTCGACAACTTCAGGTGCTCATGTTCAACTAGGTAGCACTTTTACTTTTGTACTATTAAACTTGTTAAAACCTAGTTAGGCATATCACATAGCTAAGAACACAGGGATAATTTATAGCCAAATTGATGTTGATGTTGATTATATCAAAAACTTAGAATCTGAGAGAACTTGCAACACTCTTAGTTGAAAGTCCCGAGTTGGAATGTGAGAGGCCTAGGCTCACCTAGGAAAAGATCTAGATTTAAAAAAATCATATATAATAAGGTAGACATAGCTCTAATTCAAGAATCTAAAACAGAACCACCTAGCTTTAGCTTCTTAAAACCGATTGGAGACAACTCCCTTAATAAATGGGAGTTCATCCTAGTGCAAGGCAGCTCAAGGGGAATTATATCACTGCGGCATGGGGATAAATTCAACCTTTTACAAGCAATAACTAATGGTCACTCATTTCATATAATCCGGTAAGACTTTCAAAATAATAATATTATTAACATTATCAACGCTTATGCTCCTAACAATATAACTCACAGACAACTTCTTTTGGCTGAATGTACAAACTTCCGCAGACTCTCCTATGGTCCTATGGTCCTTGGCTCATTGTAGGGCGATGATAATGTGACCAAATATTTTGGTGAGAGATCACCTGAGGAAGGGAACACTATAGACATGGAAGAATTTAACAATTTCATAAACAAAGATAGCCTATCAAACTGTCGCTTATTGAAGAAGATTCACTTGGTATAATGCTAGGGTGACCCCTTCTATGGCTCTATTGGTAAGATTTTGCACAAGCAAGGTCTGAAAAGACTCCTTTCCTCTGTCTAAGGCAGTCGATTTAGTTGGTATTCTTTTCGACTACTGTCTCATCATCCTCAACACTAATGATCAACTTCCTACGCACGAACCATTTAAATTTGAAAAAATGTTGCTAAAAGAAAATAAACTTTAAAAACCTTATATTCACAAAATGAAGCTCCTTAAATAATAGACAAAAAATAATGTTTACTAAAAATAATTTTTATAAGCTGAGAGAGTTAAGATCACACCTAAAGATTTCGAACATAAATATTTTTGGAAGTATATACATCAAAAAGAAAAATACACTTAATGAAATCTTAGATTTAGACAAATTGGGCAAACAGGGAAATCTAACTAGAGATGGAAATTTAGGTTTCATACCTTAAAAATGGAGTTAAATAGATTAATGGACCAAGAAAAAACTATGTGGAAACATTGAACATGCTTTCAGTAGATTAACGAGGAGGGCAGAAATACCAAATTCTTTCATCACATTACTAATGGCAGAAGATGCCAGAATACCGTAAAATCAATCAACATAAATGAAATTGAATATAAAAAATAAATTAATTTAAAAAATATATTTACTAATTATTTTAAGAAGATATATGGTAATAGTAGTAGCCATAGAATTCGGGTAGACTGATCAACCCTTTACTCGAACATGGACAACTCCCTAATCGAGCTAAACTCTTCATTTTCTAAGGAGGACATTCGGGCAGCTAGTTAGCGCCAAGCTAACCTAACGTTTTCTTATATTTTTCTATCAAAAATTTTGGACCCTTATTACAAAAAAAATTATGCAACCCTTTAAAGAAATCCCCAATGGTACTCTCCAATTATTTAGATTTAACCAGGCAGGTTTAATCCCTAAAATGGAAAATCTTGAAGTTCCTTCGGACTTTAGAGCCACCTCTTTGATAAGTTGCTTGGTTAAAATATTTACTAAGGTGTTAGCCAACAAACTAAGAAACAAAATGGATAAATTAATTAATAAAACACAAACATCATTCATTCAAGGTAGATACATTACGGACGGGGTTGCCACAGCCCAAGAATTCATCAGCTACTACCATAAAGAAATAATTATACGCGCTCTTCTAAAATTAGACTTCACCAAGGTCTTTGACTCTATCGAATGGATTTCTTACATGAAATCCTTAAAGCTAAAGAATTCTTCGACAAACATTCTTACATGAAATCCTTAAAGCTAAAGAATTCTTCGACAAATGGATCTTATGGATTAGCCTTATCCTGAAATCTATCGTGTCCACTATCTTAGTGAATGATATCAAAGAAAACAAAATTCAGTCAAAGAGAGGTCTTCAATAGGGTTAGCCCTTTTCACCCCTCCTATTTAACATTGCAGCTGATGTCCCCTTTAGAATTTTCTCCCTTGCTATTAGAAAAAACATCCTACCAAGTATGGGTAATGAAATCACTATAAAAGGGGTATCTATTTTGTAATATGCAGATGGCACCCTCTTCTTCTATTCTCACCACCCTCATCATATTGCCTTGATTAAGCTTATCTTATATAATTTTGGACTCCTATCACATCATAAAATCAACTTTCATAAAAGTTCGATCCTTATCCTCAACGACACATCAAATTGCACATCTGCAGTTGCCAATATGCTAAGCTGCAAAACCATGAGCTTTTCTTTTAACTGTTTTGGTATAACAATTAGATACACGAAGCCAAAAAGGAAGATTGGCACAATATCATTGATAAAATTAATAGTAAACTGCCTTCTTGGAAAGCTAACTTCCTATCCAGAGCTAGCAAGGCTGTACAATTAATTCGGTACTATCTGCTATTCTGATTTACTAGATGTCATAATATAAATTTCCTAGTTAGGTAATTCATAAAATAGATTGAATTAGAAGAAATTTCTTATGGAAAGGAGAAGTGGATAGGTCTAACTTGCGATCTCATTAATTGGGACCATGTCTGCAATCCTAAAAATCAAGGAGGAATGGGTATCATTAACTTAAAAGCCCTAAACTCCTCCTTGCTCTATAAATGGATTTGGAAGTTTAGGGAGGTGAGACTTATTCCAAGTAAAAATTATTAGTAACTATTATTACAGTGGCTCAAAGAACCTAAATGTGCACTAACCAAAAATTCTCTTTATGTTGGAAAAAAAATTCTACTTTGTATTACACATTTAAAATTGCAACTAAATACACCATTAATTTTGGTGTTGTAAAGATTCGATTTTTAATGTAGTATTTTTAATTTAATTTACAGGATATTTTTCATAATTTTTAATTTGGAAAATGATTAAATTTTCGTTTGACGCATTTTGCGGTAAACGCTGGCATTTTTGAAACTTCATAGAATAAGCTAACCAATTTATTTTATTGTTGTTTTATGATTATTTCACATTGTTATGCATGGTCGTATATTTATTTACGTCGTTCGCGGTTCCTATGTGAACATAATATAATGTAGCGGTGTATCACAAAACAAACCTTTTCAAAACAAAATTTATAAATACACACACGGACATAATATTGGTCATATCTTTGAAACACCCCATAAAATTTTATAAGAAATTAAGTAATTTAAAATAGGTTAAAGATGGAAATATTATAACTATTGAAATTTGGTCACGATAGTTGTACCATTGTGTCCGCAGCGATTCCCTAATAAATTTTCATATATAGTACGCTGAAAACGGAGTCTGTATGGAGAAGTTATGGATGTTTGAAGTTTTTAGATATAAAAATAATTTAAAAATAATTTGAAATTTAAATATCAATTAAAACATTTATTTAAGTTGGAACTATCGTTAAGGAGAGAATAAAGTTAACGGTATTAATTGGAATTAAAAACGGGTAATAAATCAAAAGTCGTTGGCTAAAAGGAGGCCAGTCGACTGCCTTTAAAGGGTTGGTTGTCCACCCCTATGATAGCGGTCGACCGGTTAAGTCGATTTAGTTTTAAAATGAGCTGATCGAATGACACGGATTCATTTGGTTTGGATATAATTGTGACGCCCCACCTCTATATCCACGCTAGCCAAGGACATTACAAAGTAATGCCGTCAACTAACACGGAGAATAAGGCTGGTTAGGAGCGACCATCTATAGCCTTGCTCTAACTATCTATTGAATACATCGACAATAAACATACCAACCAGGTCGACATACCCAATGAATACTTAAAAAAAAACCATAGGTGGTTGGATCTATCAGAACAGAATATAATAACTCAAATGTAATATACATCGCAGAATAGTAAATCATCATATACACATATACAGATTCACAACAGAGTTATACAATAATACATATCAAGTGGTATAGCAAACCACCATATACAGACGAGTCAAAAGAATACATATCAGAGTTACTACAAAATAGGACTACACAAAAAGCTATGACAAAAAGGAGCAAGCTGAATAGTCCATTGCGGAAGCAAAATAGGCTGAGTCCAAAAGCACCTAACCTGAAACATCTCGGTCTGACCCGAGTATAAGATACACGGGTCAGTCTAGCTAAACAAATCATTTAGATAAACTGAACAACAATAAACCTGCAAGGTTACAAGATATAGCAAATATCTCTAAAAGAGATAACACAATCATCTAACAAAAGATGAATCATATGATAACAAGCCTCATCTCATCGGCAACATATAGAAACAAAGGATACGAATATCCCAAAACAAGCCAAAAGGCAATAAAAAATACCAATAAGGTATACAAGTTCCACAAGGTAAACGCTACGCATCATGCGGCTCATAATGACCAACACCGAAGGGCGATACCTAGGGAATATACATATGAATGAAACATCAGAAAATTGCTCGAGCTCAGTACTTTATAAACAAGGATCCATGAGCCCGAAGACTCCAAACCCAATATCACCCATGCGGCTCATAACGACCAACATCGGAAGCGATACTAAAGGGCAACCCAATATCACCCATGCGGCTCATAACGACCAACATCGGAAGCGATACTAAAGGGCAACAAACCCGAAGGCAACAAACCGTAGTGGTGAAGGTCAGAGACCCAGTATTGGACACCACTAACTGGCGGAATGTGTCACATAAAACAATCTCAACATCATCACAAAGCAAACTAAGGGTCGCGGATCCCCCAATTGGATTCGCAATCCTTAAAGAAGTAATCAAACAAGAAACATCCAAAGATAAATCATCAACGAGCTTTTTTAATACGAAAGAATGGATGCACCCGTATCGAAAAGAACTCGTATACTATGGTCATGAAATAAAATAGAACCTTCCAAAATAGATGAAGATGTACCTTTAGACTGAGAAGGACCTTCAGAAGCCTTAGCAGCATAAAGCCTGCTAGACTTGGCACTAGCCGGAACAGTAGGGCAAGCTGAAACATGATGACCTTCCTTCTTGCAATAACGGCAGAAGAGAGGCTTAGGACAAGCTCTAATAATATGATCTGGAGAACCACAATTAAAACACTTTCGAACGACAGATGTTCCGGACGACTGAGGCTGAGAGCTAGGACCACCAGTCTTCTTTTTCTTAGAAGAAAAAGGCTTCTTCTGAATTGGAAACGGCCTCTTATTGGGGTTCTTGGAAACCTCAACATCAACATCACTATCACACTCCTTCTCGACGGTCTCGAGATGAAGTGCCGAATCAACCAACTCCTCAAAAGAAAGTTTAAGCTGGAGCAACAAAGACTTCTTAAGATATTTCTTAAGACCAGAAACAAACTTCAAATTCTTCTTATAAGAAGTACTGATAAATTCAAGACCATACTGAGATAAAGCCTCGAACGATGCGACATACTCAGAAACAGAAGATTTCCCTTGCTTCAACTCAAGGAAGCGACGGGTCAATAAAACTTTTTCAGATTCAGGAACGAACTTGAGTTCAAATCGCTCCCGAAACTGAGTCCAAGAAAGAGTAGACTCATCAATCTCGGCTACAAGAAGCTCATACCAATCAAGAGCACGCTCTTGTAATAAACTAGAAGTCACAAGAACTCTATCATGGTCGGAAAGATCCATGCGAGAGAAGATACGCTCGCACGTGCGAAGCCAAGCTTGGACTTCAACAACGGACTCGGAGCCCTTAAACGGCTTTCCTCCAAGATGAGAAAAATCACTGCACTGGCGTGCAAAGGCAGACTTGCGAGGTGGAGACACTCGAGGAGGAACTGGAGGCTGAGTGCTCCTAAACAACTCCAAAAACTGATCAGTAGACATATATACGCCATCCGGATGTGAGCCACTGGATTGCCCAGCACCCGATCGTCGTCCCCTGCCTCTTCCAGCCATACGCTGAAAGTTGAGATAAGAACAAGATTATTCACAAGGTAGATATTGCAATGTGGAATACTACGGAATAAAATATATTCCTAGACGTATTCCCAACTCTATCTAACCTTCATGGAATAAAGAGACACGATGATTCAAAGATTTGTATCACTTGTACACTTTGATGTACCGTAATATGTGCATCTATTCTGTGTTTATCATATTTTGTCCTGAACTCAGCTCTGATACCACGCTGTGACGCCCCACCTCTATACCCACGCTAGCCAAGGACATTACAAAGTAATGCCATCAACTAACACGGAGAATAAGGCTGGTTAGGAGCGACCATCTATAGCCGTGCTCTAACTATCTATTGAATACATCGACAATAAACATACCAACCAGGTCGACATACCCAATGAATACTTAAAACAAAACCATAGGTGGTTGGATCTATCAGAACAGAATATAATAACTCAAATGTAATATACATCGCAGAACAGTAAATCATCATATACACATATACAGATTCACAACAGAGTTATACAATAATACATATCAAGTGGTATAGCAAACCACCATATACAGACGAGTCAAAAGAATACATATCAGAGTTACTACAAAATAGGACTACACAAAAAGCTATGACAAAAAGGAGCAAGCTGAATAGTCCATTGCGGAAGCAAAATAGGCTAAGTCCAAAAGCACCTAACCTGAAACATCTCGGTCTGACCAGAGTATAAGATACACGGGTCAGTCTAGCTAAACAAATCAGTTAGATAAACTGAACAACAATAAACCTGCAAGGTTACAAGGTATAGCAAATATCTCTAAAAGAGATAACACAATCATCTAACAAAAGATGAATCATATGATAACAAGCCTCATCTCATCGGCAACATATAGAAACAAAGGATACGAATATCCCAAAACAAGCCAAAAGGCAATAACAAATACCAATAAGGTATACAAGTTCCACAAGGTAAACGCTACGCATCATGCGGCTCATAATGACCAACACCGAAGGGCGATACCTAGGGAATATACATATGAATGAAACATCAGAAAATTGCTCGAGCTCAGTACTGTATAAACAAGGATCCATGAGCCCGAAGACTCCAAACCCAATATCACCCATGCGGCTCATAACGACCAACATCGGAAGCGATACTAAAGGGCAACCCAATATCACCCATGCGGCTCATAACGACCAACATCGGAAGCGATACTAAAGGGCAACAAACCCGAAGGCACAAACCCGAAGGCAACAAACCGTAGTGGTGAAGGTCAGAGACCCAGTACTGGACACCACTAACTGGCGGAATGTGTCACAACTCTCGAAAAGGAATCCGAAAAGTGTTAACGCATGTCCCATAACCACTCATTCGCACTAAACGGTTTACTATCTGTCAGCCACTTTCACACTCAAAGCAGCACAAAGTTTACCTCATATCATCGATAAACCAAACCCGAAGGTCAAAACGATCAATTGAATAGGTCGGGGATTAATCGGAAAGATAAACGCACAGATGCATGGTTCGTGTTTTGCCCAACCATTTAATCACCCTTCCACTTCGCTCGAAGTGTGAAATTTGTACGTGTGGTTTAAATAGAATTTATAAATCGGAGAAGTGAACTTTTAATATAATTTGAAGAAATCATTTACAAAAAACCCGTGAATGAAGTCAAAAAGGAATCATCAAGGTCAAATATGCAAAAACAACTAATTGGAATCAATTTAAATCGATAAAAAAGTGGGAATTACAAACAAATAGGCAAACTGGACAAAATGAAGCAGGTCAGTCGACTGGCCTACTGCAGTCAGTCGACTGAACCATAACCCGAGAGTTTTTACTCTCTGCAGTCAGTCGACTGACTACAGGTGGTCAGTCGACTGGCTGTAGCTGGAAAAGTTTTCCAGCCTAGCAAATGGAGGAGCAACTCACCCCATTTGCAACATATCAAGCAATGGACTTAAGAGGATTTTGCCAATCGATAACCCAACACCATTGATTCCGATTTACCACCCAAAACCATGATCAAACATCAAAGTTATGATTTTCAAGGATTTGACTCCAAAACTTCAAAAATGAAATGTTCGCCAATTCAATTCAAACTAAAGGCAAATGCATATGAACAAGGTGTTAGGAATTCATACCCAACATCAATGAAATCAAGAGAAGTAGATGTGAGTTCAAAACTCACCTTTTATCTCAAAACAAAGAAGAAGGAGTTCAATTTGCAAGGAGAAGACCAACCAAACACTACTTCAACTCAACAAGCTTCAATCTAAGAATAAATCACATATTTCCCAATTTAGGTTTAGGAAATTTTCTGAAATTGAAGAAGAGAAGAGTTGGAGAAGATGAAGAAGAACTTACCAATGGCTTCTCTTTGATTTTGGAGCAAGAATTTGTAGTTTGCAAATGGATTTAGGGCTATGAGTTTCTAATTTCCTTTCTCTTCCCCCATTTCAGTTTTTTCTTAAGCTTTTATGAAATGAATAAGTGAATTGAAGGAGAGAAGGGCCGAGTTGGGGTTAATAGAACAGTTTGGGTGAAACCCAAACCCAAAGCCCACTTAGCAAATAGAAAAATTCGACTTACTCCAAACATATCAAAGCTTACACTCAAAAAGATCGCAAACGCCATTTTGGAACCAATGGAAATGGTTTCGAGTCTCAATTCGGCCGTTTGAAAAAAGTAACATTTCAGACCCAAAATCCGACTAACGATGCTATATTTAAGTTAAACATTTAAATATAAGATCGTTACATATGCGGGTTGTTACAGATCTCCCCTCCTTACAAAATTGCGTCCCCGCAATTCCTAGAGACGGCATTTGTAACAACTACATACATACAACATTCAAAAGAGAAGGAAATAAGCTAGAAACGAAAAGACATACTCGCCGTTTCAAAGCGAAGAAAGAAAACCCGGATAAGATCGCTCGATATACTCTCTGGTTTCCCAAGTACAGTCATTGGGATTAGCGGACCATTGAACTTTAACGAGCGGCACGTCCTTGTTCCGAAGGTGTCACACCTCCGTGTCAAGCACGCGAATAGGTTGTTGTACAATAGATAAGTCCGGTGAGATCTCAAGTTCTTGCAAATCGGGAGAAGTAATAACAGAATCCGACTCCCGAAGACACTTCCGAAGTTGCGAGACGTGGAATACGTCATGAATGCCAGATAAATGAGCTGGAAGTGAAACTCTATAAGCCACAGGGGCAATACGTTCAGTAATAGAAAATGGTCCTATAAAGCGAGGAGCCAATTTCCCAGTCGTACTGAAACGCATAACCCCTTTCAAAGGAGAAACACGAATAAAAACAAGGTCACCGATCGAGAACTCGAGAGGCTTCCTACGGTTGTCCACGTAGGATTTCTGACGACTCTGTACCTCTTTCATTCTCAATCGAATAAGATCAATCTTCTCGAAAGAATCACGAACAAAATCTGGACCAAGAATAAGCTTCTCTCCAGATTCCAACCAACAAGAAGGTGATCGACATGGCCTTCCGTATAAGGCTTCGAAAGGAGCCATACCGATACTAGACTGAAAACTATTATTGTAGGAGAACTCTACAAGAGGTAGATGATCCTCCCAACTACCACCGAAATCAAAAATACAAATACGGAAAGATCTTCCAAGATACGATTCACCCGTTCAGTCTGTCCGTCAGACTGCGGATGATAAGCTGTAGAAAAATTAAGCTTTGTTCCCAAAGCTTGCTGAAGACTCTTCCAAAAATGACTCGTGAATAAAGGATCACGGTCACTCACAATAGAACTAGGAACACCGTGAAGTATCACGATTTCCTTGACATATAACTTAGCCAAATGCGAAGCAGTTCTATTAGACTTAATAGGGACAAAATGAGCAGACTTAGTGAGGCGATCAACAATAACCCAGATGCTAGAATGGCCCGATCTCGAACGAGGTAGTCCGTCAATAAAATCCATAGAAATCTGATCCCATTTCCACAACGGAATCTCTAAAGGCTGAAGAAGACCCGAAGGACGCTGATGCTCGGCTTTAAAATGCTGACAAATTATGCAATTGCTCACATAACTCGCCACATTGCGCTTCATGCCTTCCCAATAATAAAGGCGATGCATATCAGCATACATCTTACTACTACCGGGATGAATGGTATACTTAGAACGGTGACAGTCGTCAAGAATGTCATGCCTGAGTGCAAAATCAGAAGGCACAAAAAGACGGTTCTTCTTGCGAAGACACCCATGAGAATCAATGCTGAAATCCCGCAACGCCTCATCACAGGATCCAGACTCACAAAGCTGAATAAGATGCAACAATTCAGGATCACGCCGCTGACCATCGGCAATACGATCCAATAAAATAGGTCGAGCTCCCAAACTAAATAATAGAATAGGAGAATCAGAAAATGAACCTCGATCACGAATTTCACAAAAAGATAGAGTCTCAAGAACATCCCATTCGGCAAGCATCATAGAAATAACAGCCGAATATTTGCGACTAAGCGCATCAGCAACACGATTACCCTTACCAGGGGTATACTGGATATCAAAGTCATAAGAAGCAAGAAACTCGAGCCAACGCTGTTGTCTCATATTGAGTTCCTTCTGAGTGAACAAATACTTCAAAGATTTATGATCGGTATAGAGAATGAAGCGCTCGCCCAATAAATAGTGTCGCCAAATCTTCAAGGCAAAGACAATGCGGCTAACTCAAGATCATGAGTGGCATAGCGAACTTCATTCGAACGCAGTTGCCTAGAAGCATAAGCAACTACCCGATCTTTCTGCATAAGAACAGCACCGAGACCACTACCACAAGCATCGGTGTAGACAACAAGATCATGATTCCCTTCGGGAACCACAAGAATAGGAGCATTAGTGAGAAGTTCCTTCAAAGTCAAAAAGGAAGCTTCGCACTTGTCGGACCAAATAAAACGAATGCCTTTCCGAGTAAGGCAAGTGAGAGGAAGCACAACCCAGGAAAAATCCTTAATGAACCGACGGTAATAACCCGCCAATCCAAGGAAACTACGAATCTCATGAACATTCTCAGGCCTCTTCCAATTCTGGATGGCTTCGATCTTTGAGGGATCGACAGAAATGCCATCGGAAGATACAACATGGCCTAAGAACTTAACCTTATTCTCCCAAAAGTGGCACTTGGAGAATTTGGCTCTAAGCTGATGACGACGGAGGGTACTCAAGACAATTCTCAAGTGATTAGCATGCTCAGTTTCAGACTTAGAATAAATAAGGATATCATCAATGAACACAAGGACGAACTTATCGAGGTATTCCCGAAATACCCGATTCATGAGATCAACAAAGAAAGCAGGAGCGTTCGTCAAACCGAACGGCATAACGAGCCACTCAAAAGAACCATATCGAGTGCGGAAAGCTGTAAGAGGTATGCTATCCTCAGCGACTCGTAACTGATGAAAGCCCGTGGCAAGGTCGAGCTGAGAAAAAACCTTAGCACCACTCAATAGATCGAACATGTCATCGATCCTAGGCAATGGATACCTATTTCTGATGGTTAACTCGTTAAGCTTGCGATAATCAATGCAAAGCCTAAGAGTTCCATCGGACTTCTTCACGAAGACGACCGCGGATCCCCACGGAGAAAAACTAGACTGAATCAACTGCTGGACTCAGGCTCCAAAAGCTACTTCTTGAGTTCCTCATTTTCCTTTGTAGACTTCCTCGTGGGAGGACGACTAACTGGCTGCGCGCCTGGAATGAGATCAATGCGGAACTCAATTGCCCGTTTGGGTAGCAAACCCGATACAGGCTCAAAAACATCAGAAAAGTCACAAGCAACCGGAATACGAGATATATCATCATCATCTCGTGAGTCAAGAGAATACAAAGCCATTTCGGAATTATCCACATCCCGAAGAACAAGAGATAGCTGAGTAGGCGAATCCGAATGTCGAAGATATATATTTCTCTCCGAACAAATAATCCTGGCATCATATCTCACTAGCCAGTCCATACCCAAAATCATATCGAATCCCAGACAAGAAATAACGTGCAGATTCGCACGGAAAGAAAAGTCACATAAAACAATCTCAACATCATCACAAAGCAAACTAAGGGTCGCGGATCCCCCAATTGGATTCGCAATCCTTAAAGAAGTAATCAAACAAGAAACATCCAAAGATAAATCATCAACGAGCTTTATTGATACGAAAGAATGGATGCACCCGTATCGAAAAGAACTCGTATACTATGGTCATGAAATAAAATAGAACCTTCCAAAATAGATGAAGATGTACCTTTAGACTGAGAAGGACCTTCAGAAGCCTTAGCAGCATAAAGCCTGCTAGACTTGGCACTAGCCGGAACAGTAGGGCAAGCTGAAACATGATGACCTTCCTTCTTGCAATAACGGCAGAAGAGAGGCTTAGGACAAGCTCTAATAATATGATCTGGAGAACCACAATTAAAACACTTTCGAACGACAGATGTTCCGGACGACTGAGGCTGAGAGCTAGGACCACCAGTCTTCTTTTTCTTAGAAGAAAAAAGATTCTTCTGAATTGGAAACGGCCTCTTGTTGGGGTTCTTGGAAACCTCAACATCAACATCACTATCACACTCCTTCTCGACGGTCTCGAGATGAAGTGCCGAATCAACCAACTCCTCAAAAGAAAGTTTAAGCTGGAGCAACAAAGACTTCTTAAGATATTTCTTAAGACCAGAAACAAACTTCAAATTCTTCTTATAAGAAGTACTGATAAATTCAAGACCATACTGAGATAAAGCCTCAAACGATGCGACATACTCAGAAACAGAAGATTTCCCTTGCTTCAACTCAAGGAAGCGACGGGTCAATAAAACTTTTTCAGATTCAGGAACGAACTTGAGTTCAAATCGCTCCCGAAACTGAGTCCAAGAAAGAGTAGACTCATCAATCTCGGCTACAAGAAGCTCATACCAATCAAGAGCACGCTCTTGTAATAAACTAGAAGTCACAAGAACTCTATCATGGTCGGAAAGATCCATGCGAGAGAAGATACGCTCGCACGTGCGAAGCCAAGCTTGGACTTCAACAACGGACTCGGAGCCCTTAAACGGCTTTCCTCCAAGATGAGAAAAATCACTGCACTGGCGTGCAAAGGCAGACTTGCGAGGTGGAGATACTCGAGGAGGAACTGGAGGCTGAGTGCTCCTAAACAACTCCAAAAACTGATCAGCAGACATATATACGCCATCCGGATGTGAGCCACTGGATTGCCCAGCACCCGAGCGTCGTCCCCTGCCTCTTCCAGCCATACGCTGAAAGTTGAGATAAGAACAAGATTATTCACAAGGTAGATATTGCAATGTGGAATACTACGGAATAAAATATATTCCTAGACGTATTCCCAACTCTATCTAACCTTCATGGAATAAAGAGACACGATGATTCAAAGATTTGTATCACTTGTACACTTTGATGTACCGTAATATGTGCATCTATTCTGTGTTTATCATATTTTGTCCTGAACTCAGCTCTGATACCACGCTGTGACGCCCCACCTCTATACCCACGCTAGCCAAGGACATTACAAAGTAATGCCATCAACTAACACGGAGAATAAGGCTGGTTAGGAGCGACCATCTATAGCCGTGCTCTAACTATCTATTGAATACATCGACAATAAACATACCAACCAGGTCGACATACCCAATGAATACTTAAAACAAAACCATAGGTGGTTGGATCTATCAGAACAGAATATAATAACTCAAATGTAATATACATCGCAGAACAGTAAATCATCATATACACATATACAGATTCACAACAGAGTTATACAATAATACATATCAAGTGGTATAGCAAACCACCATATACAGACGAGTCAAAAGAATACATATCAGAGTTACTACAAAATAGGACTACACAAAAAGCTATGACAAAAAGGAGCAAGCTGAATAGTCCATTGCGGAAGCAAAATAGGCTAAGTCCAAAAGCACCTAACCTGAAACATCTCGGTCTGACCAGAGTATAAGATACACGGGTCAGTCTAGCTAAACAAATCAGTTAGATAAACTGAACAACAATAAACCTGCAAGGTTACAAGGTATAGCAAATATCTCTAAAAGAGATAACACAATCATCTAACAAAAGATGAATCATATGATAACAAGCCTCATCTCATCGGCAACATATAGAAACAAAGGATACGAATATCCCAAAACAAGCCAAAAGGCAATAACAAATACCAATAAGGTATACAAGTTCCACAAGGTAAACGCTACGCATCATGCGGCTCATAATGACCAACACCGAAGGGCGATACCTAGGGAATATACATATGAATGAAACATCAGAAAATTGCTCGAGCTCAGTACTGTATAAACAAGGATCCATGAGCCCGAAGACTCCAAACCCAATATCACCCATGCGGCTCATAACGACCAACATCGGAAGCGATACTAAAGGGCAACCCAATATCACCCATGCGGCTCATAACGACCAACATCGGAAGCGATACTAAAGGGCAACAAACCCGAAGGCACAAACCCGAAGGCAACAAACCGTAGTGGTGAAGGTCAGAGACCCAGTACTGGACACCACTAACTGGCGGAATGTGTCACAACTCTCGAAAAGGAATCCGAAAAGTGTTAACGCATGTCCCATAACCACTCATTCGCACTAAACGGTTTACTATCCGTCAGCCACTTTCACACTCAAAGCAGTACAAAGTTTACCTCATATCATCGATAAACCAAACCCGAAGGTCAAAACGATCAATTGAATAGGTCGGGGATTAATCGGAAAGATAAACGCACAGATGCATGGTTCGTGTTTTGCCCAACCATTTAATCACCCTTCCACTTCGCTCGAAGTGTGAAATTTGTACGTGTGGTTTAAATAGAATTTATAAATCGGAGAAGTGAACTTTTAATATAATTTGAAGAAATCATTTACAAAAAACCCGTGAATGAAGTCAAAAAGGAATCATCAAGGTCAAATATGCAAAAACAACTAATTGGAATCAATTTAAATCGATAAAAAAGTGGGAATTACAAACAAATAGGCAAACTGGACAAAATGAAGCAGGTCAGTCGACTGGCCTACTGCAGTCAGTCGACTGAACCATAACCCGAGAGTTTTTACTCTCTGCGGTCAGTCGACTGACTACAGGGGGTCAGTCGACTGGCTGTAGCTGGAAAAGTTTTCCAGCCTAGCAAATGGAGGAGCAACTCACCCCATTTGCAACATATCGAGCAATGGACTTAAGAGGATTTTGCCAATCGATAACCCAACACCATTGATTCCGATTTACCACCCAAAACCATGATCAAACATCAAAGTTATGATTTTCAAGGATTTGACTCCAAAACTCCAAAAATGAAATGTTCGCCAATTCAATTCAAACTAAAGGCAAATGCATATGAACAAGGTGTTAGGAATTCATACCCAACATCAATGAAATCAAGAGAAGTAGATGTGAGTTCAAAACTCACCTTTTATCTCAAAACAAAGAAGAAGGAGTTCAATTTGCAAGGAGAAGACCAACCAAACACTACTTCAACTCAACAAGCTTCAATCTAAGAATAAATCACATATTTCCCAATTTAGGTTTAGGAAATTTTCTGAAATTGAAGAAGAGAAGAGTTGGAGAAGATGAAGAAGAACTTACCAATGGCTTCTCTTTGATTTTGGAGCAAGAATTTGTAGTTTGCAAATGGATTTAGGGCTATGAGTTTCTAATTTCCTTTCTCTTCCCCCATTTCAGTTTTTTCTTAAGCTTTTATGAAATGAATAAGTGAATTGAAGGAGAGAAGGGCTGAGTTGGGGTTAATAGAACAGTTTGGGTGAAACCCAAACCCAAAGCCCACTTAGCAAATAGAAAAATTCGACTTACTCCAAACATATCAAAGCTTACACTCAAAAATATCGCAAACGCCATTTTGGAACCAATGGAAATGGTTTCGAGTCTCAATTCGGCCGTTTGCAAAAAGTAACATTTCGGACCCAAAATCCGACTAACGGTGCTATATTTAAGTTAAACATTTAAATATAAGATCGTTACATATGCGGGTTGTTACACTAATGGTCCTCGTTTCTTCCTACCTCTATAAATAGACCTAGAGACTCTTCCATTTTCCACACAAAATTTTGTAACTATTCCGAGACTCTGCCAAAACCATTTCTCCAAGGGAATCATAAAAATAATAGGTAAGTAATTCTAAATTCTAATCTTTATTTCAAATTCACGTTCCAATCTTTTTTCTTCCTATTTTCTGAATTCTGAAACCTAATATATCTATATACAATCTATTCGTGTATATTAAAAAGAGGGAGATCTAATGGAGGGTTAAAAACAGTTTAAATTAGATCGCTTTCTTTTTTCTTCTTCTCTTGGTTTTAGAATACGTTAGAATTTTTAGTAAGAGGGTTAGATGTTTAGTTCTTTTGATTTCTAATTCCGTTCCTCTATAGTTTTCGATTCTAAACCAAATTTCTGTATACAATTCGCTTTTTTGTATATTTTAAAAGAAGGAGATCTGAAAGAGAATTAGGCATAGTAAATCAATCTAGTTCGGAAGTAAAAATTTCTCTATGAGTGGAAATATCAAGTTTTTCATATTTTTGTAATTGAATAGTATTTATTTGGATTTAATGTATGTCTTGAGAAATTTTGAAAATGAAATCGAAACACCTAAAACCCCTATAATTTCCCTAAGTAAATATCAATCTTTAACATATGTCGTGTTGTACAAATCTATTTTATTTGGCTGTGTTAGTGGTTGTTCTTTTTGGAATTGTAGATTTGTATGACATTAATATTTCAAAATACCTTGTAAGTGAATTATTTTGAATTATTGCACCGTAGTGTTTAGATTTTAAATTTCATGCATAAAAAAATATATACGTATATAATATTAACGTGTTGATTATTAAAGTTAATAATAACATAATAATTATAGCATATTGAATGTATTGATTAGAATTAATAGGATAGTAAATAGCATTAATTTGTAGGAAGTAAGTTAGTGTAAATTAGGGAGTCAATCGCTAACTAGAGACCTAATAAGGGGATACCTTATATGGCCTCAATTATTATTCATGTAGAATGATGTATGTATATAGTGGGTATACATATAAGTTAAGACTAAGTGATATGGATGCGAGGTTAGTCGAAAGCTAGATGGAAATATGCCCAGTTAAATCTAGCTCCCAGTGGTGTGACTTTGCCGACTAATATAGGATATCGAATATATTAAACCATGATGGACGCGAGGATAATCCTAATTCTACAGGGTAAACCTGCCTAGTTAATCTGGCTACTAGTACTTACAAATGGTCCGACTAATGTGAGACGTCATGAGTGGGTTATGGGTCATAAATTGCGTTTTGGATGCGCTGGGTGAAATGCTTTGGAGTGATCTGCTTCGGGTTTGAGGTGTTACGTAACGACCTGTAATTTTATCACTTTGAAAATGGAATATTTAATTTATTTAAATACTCAAATGTAGAATTTTCAAACATTAAACAATCATGTTTTATACGATCAATAAGAATGGTAAACTTTTTTTGATATTTTAGAAAGGTTTTGGATTTCCATTGTAAAATTGAAAAAAGTCAGATTCTGATAAAGTAAGATAAATATTCGAGAAATTTATTTTAAAGGATTTTTAAATATATATAATCCATATCAAATTTATTTAATAATAATAGTAATTTAATTTATTATGGTTCAATAAATATATAAAACTTGTTTTATAAAATTGACAAATTGTGTCGCATATCGATAAATCAATGTCGTATTTTTAAAAATATATTTGCATATTGTTTTATATTGTTTTATAATCAAAATATAAATTTTTTAAATATTTAAAGATAAAGGGAAATTTATTTTGAAGTTTGATTTACATGAATAAATAATATAACAAAAACGTCAAAATGTGACCGGAAAACGTTTCGTTCAAAATAAGTTATCGCAACGTTGTCGCACCTTTGTTAACATGTTTTAACATACATACATATATATATATATATTACATATTTAATAACTAAACATTTTTATTTTACTAAATATAATTAGAAAACTTCTAGAAGTCATTAGTAAAAGTAAGTAAGAATTAACAAAAGTAAGAAAAAGTAAACATCAAATCAATATCACATCAAAAGCCAACATAATTATCATTTTACTTAGCTTAGTTCTTATGGGATTAAATCATAAATTAAGAAGTAAAAGGATGATGTGAAATGTTGAAAATGTGAAGGTTGCTTTAGGTTGAAGCAAGGTTAGTTTGGTTATTTGGCAAGAAGTTATTTTAGTAAATTTACCACTCTTTTCTTTTTCTATAAATACCTACCTCCTTCTCTCATTTCATTCACACATCTTCTTCTTCTTCTTTTCTCAAACTTATTTATCTTCTTCCTCTTCTCTTTAATGGATTCCATGCAATATAAAAATATTATAAAGAAATAATGTTCAAATATTTAAAAATATTCAAATGTAATCGATATTCATTCTCTTCAAATCAAACTCATCTTTTTTTTCTTCATATTTTACCTCTTCTTCTCTCGACCATAACTTCTTCAAACTAGAAAAAAAATACAAAATTATTTTTTTAGAACCATCTATTTTTCCAGTGGCTTCAACTTTAGTTTAGATCACTTCTTCTCATTATAATCATAGCTATGCCAAAAACCCACTTCTTTCTAATGCATTCTCTAGCACAGTTTTTGAGATAGAGAATAACTCTGTTTGTTTTGACCATAAATTATACATAACTGATCTAAATATAGAAATTACTTTTTTTCAAAACATATCAAATTTCATTGGCTATAACTTTCTTGTAGAGCACTTTTTCCAATTTTGAGGTTTGCTATACCTAAAACTCAATTCTTTAAAGTACATTTTCGGACTTTATTTTTATGAATCCGAGAATACCTCCTTTTATTTTGACATATCTTCCTCAAAAATAATTAAAATCAAATATACTTTTTTCCAAATTCAAGTGAAAAGAAATTTAAATAACTTTCCAATAGACAGCCTTTTCCTATTTTGAGAGTAAAAGGTTCAAAATCTAGAAAGAAGATGACATATTTTTTAGGTTTAATCTTGAGAATTCCAAGTCAAAACTATACCACTTCTTCTCTATACTTTCGAGAAACCACCATCTCAAGCCTTGACCGAGATATTGGATGGAAGAGGATGTTGTTTGATAGTGTTTAAATGGAGTATGGATTAATTAGTGAAGCGTTGGTCGATTAGAATGTTGGTAGGAAGTTAATCGCTTTGGTTTATGATGAGAAACTCTATTTAATATCTATATTTATATATACGCATGTTTGATGATGTGTAATGATTTCTATGGATACTTATATAAGCTTTGATCATCAAATTTTAATTGTTTGATATGATTGTTAAATTGTTTTACCAAGTCACATTAGTACACGTCGATAAGCATAAACGAAATCACTTTCCTTGAAAATGAAATGCTGTATATAGAATGCTTAAACCTTTTGGAAATAGTTTTAAAATGAGTTAGAAAGGTTTTATAAACATTTAAATATGTTTAAAGAAATAAAGAAGGAAAATCAAGATTCCATCTTGTATATTTTTAAATAAGTCCAAAACAATATTTCAGAAAAATCAAGGTTCTGTGGTTTAAAATCCGAATTTAAAATTGACATAAAAGTAATATTTTAAATGTTTAAAAATATGAAATAAATTCTAAAAATATTTTAAAATATCTTAAAAGATATTTAAGTTAAAAAAAATGGATTTCTAAATGATATAAAAGTCGTTTTGATGAATATAACTTTTAAAACACTATTTGCAACACTTTTCGCAACGCTCACAGCAATTTTAAATAACTTTTGAAATGTTGGTTTAAACTTAAAAATTCTTTCACAAATATTTTGTGAATGATTTTAAAAGAATAACTAAGTAATTTAAAGATGATTTGGAATTTTTAATTTGAATAAATGGTTAAGAGGAATTGTTTATAACATCTAAACAATAATTAAAGAATATTAAATACAATAACAAACTGAGTATGCGGAAAAGACTAGTACATTTGTCCCGCCTGTGAGATCTGAGAAGATAAAATAAGTTGTTTAACTAAGATTAGGAATGGAGCAATCAGTGCCCTAAACTTACCTGACCTATATTTTCTCTTCTAAGGCGAGGGGTGGAACAGATCGAAAGAAAAGCTCGGATGCTCTAAAAGAGCATATTTTCCAAGATAAAAGAACAAAACCAAATTCTTTGAATGCTAATTAACCACTTACAATATTTTATCGATGATTAGTATGAGGGAATCAAGATCGGATTTAGGCGATTCCTATCCGAAGAACAGGGATCAGATTTGGATGATTCCTAACCGAAAACCCCTTTAACCTTACTTTCGAAATAAAACATATTGCAGACAAAGATCCTTGAAAACGAAGGTCTTCATGATGTAGGATTACTTTCCACTGGTCCCTCGAGGTGAAATTTACCATATCTAGGGTGGCAGTAGTGCTTTATTATTAAAATCTTTGATTTGCAAGAATATGATTTGAAGTTAAGAAAGAAATCTTTGATTAAGATTTAATGAATAATTTGGGAATATTTTCCCTAAGCTAAAATTTATAACTTGAATATAAGAAATCTTTGACTAAGACTTAATGAATGATTTGGAAATGTTTTCCTAAGTAAAAGATAAAATGATTTGAAATTATTCCAAGATAATGAAAGCTAAATAAACCAAATATTTTGACAAATGAGGCTTAAGGATTCCATATACTCATGAAAAGAAAATGAAATAAATTGAAAAGAATATAACTAAGAAAGATATTTTATTAATGAAAGATAAAGTAATTGGTTGATGATTGATAACCACATATGAACTTAACATTTTTTAATCGATAATTGGCTTCGAAGGAACCGGGGTTGGATTTGGGTGATTCCTATTAGAAAACCACATCGAACCAATTTATGTTTTGTAGTAAAATATGCTGAAGACATTGATATTAGGATTTTCATAGTGAAGAGCTGCTTGTTGATCATTTGGGGATAAACTCCCAACGTATTTATAGTAGCGGTGGTTTTTTCGTTATGAAATATCCTATACAAGGACTAATCACTACTAATCCTATGCGTGATTCCTGAAAAGGATGTGGTAGAAGATGTGCCTTAGGTTTCGTTCAATCCCAAAACAAACTTGTATGTATGTTTATTTGACATTGCATTCTAAATCACATTGAGTGATCTTTGTATAATGTATATCAGTTGGTGGCGAAGAAGGCAACTTCTCTTAGCTTAACACCCTTTCCTGAGACATTCGAGCTAAGGAAGTCATACGTTTGCAGAAATCAGTCGTGTGAATGTGGAATGGCAATATGGCATTCAAAGTGTAAAGAGATGTGCTATGTGTAAAGGTAATCGTTACCTCAAGCCTCATTAACCGGGAAATGATATAAACAGGGTTAAATGCGGTTAGGCTATGTGGTTCACAACCATTAGAGTATGATCATCCCCTTTTAGATATATTTCTACCCATTACGATCTTCAAGTTTAAATTAATGTGGTTTGTATGCTAGAACGTGCTCGGTTAAAGGTCGATAATGACCGAGGGATGACATATTTGGTACTATCTAATTATAGAGGTTGGTCAGTCTTGTGTTGGTAGAGGAGCTTTGTGATGGTTCCTCCAGACATCAGTCTAGAGGAGTACCCATCGGAAGGTAGTCCCTTCACCTAGTCATTTGTATGAAAATCCATTCTCCAATAAGAAGCCTTTACGAGTTTGGTTGTAGAACCCACTTTATGGCTAATATGCTGGAATTTAATCAATGTAATAATTTCAGCTAAGATTAATAAGTTTATTTGCAAATGTTTTCAAAGAATGTCATTAGAAATAATATCAAATGTTTTGTTATAAATGTTTTAGTTATCGAAAGGTAAAAACCCGTCCGTGTTTATATGTGGGCGTGGTCTTATGAGATACTCTTTCTTTTCAAATGATTTTATTTCCAAGGCTAGTATATAACACTTTCATTTATTATTTGGGTTTTCTCATGCTGGTTTATCAAAGCCTGATCCGGGTGTTTACAATATTCGACTCATCTTCGAGTAGTTTTAGGTTTAGTGTAAGATGGTTGAAGTTTCCAAAGGAGTGTTGGAGATATTCATCTACGTATGGACGTATTCTATTATCTACTGCAGTTGTTTGATGTTGTCAACATTTGTATGGACAGATGTTTATAACTGTCCAAGCTGAATCTAGGTTAGACTTTGATATATGTATCTTAAAAAAATTCCACTGTAAAGATTATTATTCAATATTATATGTTTGGAGTGAGATTCTGTTCTGTCAACTTTTCTTTATTACCTTTGTTAACCATTCTTTTGTGCAATTTGGGTCAGACATGTGTGGTTTATTGTCGGCTCAAAGAGTACGGAATTGTGGGCTGTCACATATTAAGGGGTAATGGTAGGGCCCGACTCTTTCTAGGAGAAGTATTAAGTGACATGATGGGATTTCTTATATTGTCCACTAATGAGAAACGTGTAGGGAGCCGCCTTGGGTTATGTCTTAAATGAAGGGGATCTACCTATTTTATAGATCTTAAAAGGTCAGAGTCTGCCTAAGTCCCTTAAAAGAGGTATTAACTAGTTTGGAGGATCCCTCTCTCGCATTGTTAACGATAGTACATTAGAATTTAAAATGTGTTAGGTATTAAAAGAAGGGGACCTAGCTATTTTAGGTATTGAATGGTTAGCGTCTGCCTAATCATCAATAGAGGGTATTTATTGGTTTGGATGCTTTCTCTTGCATCAATGATGTTAGTAGTGTTAGAATTTTGGAATAGGACTGGAAAGGCTTTTGGGCTCATAGTTAAAGCTATTAATATCTGTAGCAGTACCATTTAAGGCGACTATTACTTTTGGTATAGTCTTAAATACGTAAGGCATATTTCTTATTTAAATAATACCACCCAAGCACAATTATAATAAAGCTTGAGATTTCCATTTTACCAAGCATCTGTTGTTCTAACCCACTCCTCGTTATCACACACAAGTTACAGTAGGCAGTGTTGAATTTAGAAGGTGAAGGTGGAGATGAAGACTTGTGGCATTTATATATATATGCTTTTTAAGTATTTTTATTATACCCATTTCATACAATTATGTCACTCTGAGATATTGTACTATGGAGACTTTATTTGACATGTTGTAATTTTTAACATGTTACATTTCTGAAATGGTTTTCTTTATGAAATGGGTACTTTTCCTGATATTATATTTTATCTATTCTATTATGAGATTTTGAAAGTATAGATAGATAACTCTGTGTACTATGTATTGTTTTAATTTTATCAACCTAACCATTTGCCTTGAGATGAGCCTAAGGTTTGACAGACTTTTATTTTATCGAAATTAGGTCTTTTTAAGGGCGGTTGTTACATTTGGTATCGGAGCTTAGGTTACCGATCAATGGGAATATATATACTTAATTTGAATTTACATCATAGTTTTCAACCATAGAGGTAGTTTCGACCATATTTCGAAAGGATGGGCAAGGTGACTATGGGTTGGAAAAACGAATAGAATAAGGAATGGGCAATGAAGGTCATATGGTAAGGAATGTAAATGGAATTGATTGTAACTCTAAGATTTATAGGACAATAAGTATACAAAAAATAGGGAGTTACAATAATTTAATTAGTACATGAATATACTAATTAAAGAGATCAATAAGGTAATTAAATGATTATAGAATCGGAAAGGTTATAAATCTAAAAATTCAATAGACAATGAATGTGTAACAATAGACAATGAATGTGTAATAAATGAGGAGTTACAAGGAATCAAATAGAATAATGAGGCCATTTGTTAAGATAATAACCATTTAATACAGACCAAGTGACATTTATGCGAATAGTAAAAAAATGTTAGGGATTGATTAAATATTATAAGGCACATAGTTGTAAACATTTGGAAGTTATGGGTGAAAGAAGAAGAAAATACAATAGAGAACACAATTATTAAGAAGTTGTTTTGAAAAAGATTTTCTAAAACTTTAACTCCACATGAATGATTTGATAAAAATATTTTCATTGGAAACTTCCTTGAAATGTTTTGGATGGCTTTTTCAAAAAAATTATTAAAAAGCTGTTTTCTGAAAAGTTTTTCTAGCGTTGTTTTGAAAGAAAAGGAATGGGAATTTAGAAATTCATAAATCAGAAATTTTCGATAACGGGATTTTTCTTTTTCAAATTTAAAAAGAGCGTAAATTATACTTGATGATTTTTTCCTATTTTATAAATTTGGAAGTCCTCTAAAATATTTCTTTTTAAAATAGAAATCGAACTGGATTGAAAATGATGAAGAAGCCATTTATGTTGGAAAAACATAAACAAAAGCAATAATGGGAGACTTGGATGGGAATAACACTGGGATTTGTGAAATAGGATTAGTAATATAGTTAGAAATAGTGTAGAAGAGATATAATGAGAATGTGACAGGAAAATGTTGGGAGCCGAGTTTACCGTGTCTACTCCACTTTTTATTGTTTAAAGTTGTAGAAGATGTTATTGAATATTTTGAATTAAAAGACTAACTTTGAAAGGAATAAAGCTTTGGTGAAGAAAGTGTTGAAAGGGGGAATTTATTTTTGCTACTTTTTGTGAATTAAGCAATCCCTTCTGAACTTTAATTTAATATTAAGTATTGTTCAATAATTGAGTTTTTAAATGTTCTAGGTTAAAGGCCCTACTTTTAAAGAACTTTTTTGAGGCAAAAGTTTTTAAGAAATGAAATTATTTTACTAAGCAATTTTTGAACCCTTAAATTAGAGTTAAGAATAAACCAGTAAATGTTTTGAAATAGTGCAAAAAGTTGGGTCCAAATTTTTTTATTTGTCCAAATGTTTAATAGAAATGGAAAAGCTATATAGAATAAGATAAAATGTGAGGTTTAGATGCTTTTAGGGATTTAATCCCCCAAACTACTGAAAAGTATGCTTAAAAATTTTCTTTTGAGATATGGAAATTCTTTTTTAAGTTTGAATCTCAAGTGTCGCATAATAATGTACTATGGATTTCTAGGTTTATATATTATGAAGTAGATAGGAACCACTATCTAAGTAAGAAGGGTTAAAGGTTTTAAGGTATGAATGAAATAAGAACAGTATGTGTAACCTGATTTGGAAATTTAAAATTAGTACCAAGCATTTATTTGTAAAATGTTGAAAAAGTTGTTAAGATATTCTATATCTCTAATTGCGTTGTAAGTTAGGTTGCCCTTGGAATGTGAATGTTCATATTTTTGATTCATTGGGAGCAGGCTCCATGTAATTTCCATAAATTGTCTAATTTCTTAAATATATAAATGAGCATTATTCGAATTTACAAAGGTTATGCCAAAAAGGAAAGTGATGCGTTAGATAGGAATATTCTTTTTCGTAATTTACACTGTAGTTTCAATAAAAGAAAAAGAAATAATCTCTTGTAATTTCAAACGAAGCAAAAATATCACCTATGGTTAATTTATGAAAGGATATAATGGTAATCATTTTTTTAAGGATAGCTCTAATAGAAAAAATATATAGAAAGGAATGTTATATTTTAGAAAGTAACAATTAGAAATAAGAAATATATAAATAGTGTAATTTACAGCAGTATTCGTATTAACTATAAATAGCATAGTTATTATTAGACTAGGATTTATGGACATTAATTACAGATTTAATGGGAAATTAATTTGTAATTAAAAGAGGAAAAAAGAATTAAATATGGACTGATTAAGGATCTAATATGGTATTTATGGAGGAATTAAATACTTGTAATAAGAAAATTTTGAAACTGGTAATAACTAAAATGGATTTAATAAGAATTGATTAGAGATTGTCAATCTAACATTAGTGATTAGTTATTATGGGTAGTGGAAATTTATTAGAACTAAGGAGGAAATTTTAGAATGATGGAAAATGGTAGAATGGCATTCTAATAATGTACATATTAAATTATTAAAGAGCATTAGGACACCAACATCATAAATACCAGTTAACGATTATGGGTAGCTTCCAACAAAATTTTCTTTGTGAGTTTTGGGTATAAATCGCTAATTGTCTCCTTTAGAAAAAGTGTTTTGGTATAAGGCATGTTCCACTTTTATCACTATGTTGATCTTAGGGATGAGACAAGACCGCAAAATAAATATATATTAAGGAACATCGTAAATAGGAAAATTTCATAAGGACGCTTAACTAGCACTAAACCGAAGATAAGACGGGAAGTCAGTAAGGAAATAGGTTAGAATGCTTCAAGCCAAGACTTATGGAGTTTCGTCATTCACTCCAGTGTGATAAGGTGTATCGAGATATGAAGAGAAATTTCTAATTGGTCAAGAATGAAAGGAGAATCACTGAACCTGTCTCCATATATTTGACATGCCAATGGATTGAGGCTAAGCAAGGCAAGCCCGGAGGGACGTTTTTACCATTGGAGATTTCAACTTGGAAATTAGAGCATATATCGATGGACATTATAGATAGGTTGACTAGGAGTCAAAAAGGGCAATGATGTTGTTTAGATTATAGAAAATAGGCTCATTTTGTTTTAGTTGGAAGTAATAGGACTACACATCTCTAGCTTGGGTTATGTCAAGGAAGTGGTGCAACTACATGGAGTTGTATTTAGAATTGTTACTGACAGAGACCATTTGTTCACTGGGGAATTTTAAAGGAGTCTACAACCCGCTTTGGAAATGACTTTGAATTGAGAAGATTTGATGAGAGTTTGCTTCATGGATTTTGGAGGACCATGGAAAGGGTATAAGTGTTTAGGTAGCGAATGAATACCAAGCACGAAACTTAGGGGTCATATGCTGACAGACAAAGGAAAGGATTGGAACTTTTAGTTAAGGACATGGTATGTGATATCCCGAAAATTTTGGCAATATCAATTTAATAATCTGTATTTAAAATTAAATGAATTTGATAAATTCTGTTAATAAAAATTTACTTGATTTAATAATCCAATTAAATAAATGTTTAATTGGTGAATTTTATCTTTTAAAAGCTAATAAGTTGCTTTCTGTTTATAATGTATATATATATATATATATTTATATATATTGTAGATAGATAAGTTTTGATATGAAGTTTAATAAACAAATAAAATCTTGTTTTTAAATTCTAATATTCATTTAGATAATTTGGAAATTATTAATTTATTTAATAAATAACTATTCAAAACTATTTAATAAATAACTATATGGTTTTAAGATACTTAAAGAAAATGTTTTAAATTGTTTAGATATATTTTAAGCATAGTTTAAATTTTATATAAGATAAACAAAGGTTTATTTTATTTCTTTTTGAATATAGCTTAATAAATATAATTTTGAATTATATATGGAAATTTAAAATACCATTTATATATTGAAACATTTATGCATTTAAATAAGTTAGATTAGTGATAAGTAATTTATAATTGTTTTTATAAATTATTTTAAATTAATAAATATGTTACATTCAAATAATAATAAATGTATAAATATAGATAGATTTTAAAAGACAATATTATTATTGTTGGATTAAATATGTTAATATGAATTAGTTTTAAATTGAATTTTTAAATGTATGAATAGAATTTGAATTTGAATTTAATTTTGAAATTTCAAAAGAATAAACATATCTAAATTTTATAAGCAAGCTATCATTTTTTTTCTATAATTTGTTTCATGTCATTTTCTTTAAAAAGTAATGCATATACATTTACTTATGAAAATAATTTATATATATAAGTATTTAATAAATAAAGAAAAGGGTTTTATTTACTTTTAAATTAAATAAAAATAAGTAAATATGTATAAAACAAGTGTTAACATCTTAAGTAACTAATGAGACAAATGTGAACTAATAACCTACTCTAATTGACAAATGTAAGGATTTAGTACATGTGTCATATTTATTTTTAATTATTCTTTTAATTTTTAAATAAATCATTTATCTTATATAAGCATGTTTTCTTCAAGCTCTTTCTTTTCTAATGTTCAATTTTTTTCAAAGTTAAGAAAAATTTCAGCTGAAACAAATTTGTATTCCAAACTCTCAAAAATTAAAATCATGTTCAAATCTAAAAGTTCCTCCTCAAAGCAGAAAGAAATCTGAAAATCTATTTTCTAAATCCAATTCTTCAATCTGTTCATGCTTGTATACAAATCTGTAAAGCATCCTCAAATTCAAAATCTAAAAATTCTTCTCAAACCAAAATCTGAAGCTCTTCCTCAAAATATAAAAATCAAAAGCCTACAGTCCTCTGTAAAATCATTTTCAAATGCAAAATCAAAGCAAGTAAACTCTTCATGCATCTTTCAACCTGGGAATATAAAGTGAATCTGCAATTAAAGTATGAGCAAAATGAATCTGGGTTGTCTTCAACAAAGTTTCATTAGCCTGCAACTCAACTTCAAAACAATCTGCAACTCAGTGTATCATCGGGAAGTAAAAGCTTTTCTGGAAATTTAGTGCTGTGTCTTTCAAAAATATCAAGTGATTAACTCCTATTTTTTTTTAACTTAGGTATAAAACTGTTGCTTGATTGATGACTAAAAAAATATGTTTTGTGTATGTTTACCTGGTTGCATGTTGATTAGTATGTTTGTGAGTAACATTACAGTATAAAATTTAAGTAAACACTTTTGTTGCCAAATCATCTATGTAAAACAAGTATGTTTGTAAGTAACCTCACAAATTTAAAAATTTAAGTATGGTTATGAAATGCATGCTTGTTTCCTGTGATAAAAATTGTATTGTATATATGTGTCTACTGCATGTGAATTGATTTTGAACATAGATACAGTTTTATGTTATTACAGTTTTCTAAGTCCAGATCCATATTTTAGTAAAACTTAAGTACTCTTGAATCAATCTCTAATAATACATGAATCTTGAACAATGTATGTTTAACTTATTATAAATTTTAGTTTAAAATTTGGTTAAGTTAAAAAGAACCTGTAGTTTACTAGAAAATAAGGAAAACAACAGAGTAAACTCAAAACAGGTGAAATTCAATTAAATTGATTCTTAGTTTCAGGAGCATGAATCAAAAGCTTAAGCTTAAATTTGATTTTTGAAACAAAAATTACAATTTTTAGTATTGGGACTTACGAGCATTGCTGTTTTTACTGGGAAATGGAATTTGAGGAGATTCTGATGAACTGGATGGACTTAAGGGTCGTAACTCTTTCTGGAAGTAGGGAAGGGGTCAGTGATTTAGGGAAAAATGGTGGTTGTGGTGGAAGTTCACTGTCGTGATGGTGATTGTTAGATTAGATTTCTAAACCTAGTTTCTGAGCAGTGCAGTATTTTGATCGTCTCGTACCTTCCAGTGGATCGAGTGCTTTAGAATTCCAAGGGATAGTAGATGGAGCATCGACGTACTCGTGGCCGGAGTTGCAGTTGTCACGGTGATCAGAATTTGGTTGCGTCGTAGTTTCCAGGTTTGGGATTGGATGGTGATACTTGTTCCAGTATTCTTCCAGGTTTTGGGTATTGGGAACTCGAATTTGATTTCGAGTATATGGTGAGTTTTTGATGAACGTGAGGTGATTCAGAGTTGAACGTCGATTTGTTTGTTATCTTGGTGGTGGCCGGAGGTGGCCAAGACCACCGTGCATATGCACCGTAAAGAAATGGTGTCAGGTGGATGTTTGGGTTTTGCAGCAATTTTTTACTCGTCATACTCGAGTAATTCGAGTTTCTGCTCGAAGATGATGAGGGTTTTACTCGAAGTAAAACAGGGAAGCTCGGGTATTTTTCTGTAGCTACAGGTTTCTCTGAAACCTGTTTATTTTCAATTCAAAATTTTGTTTCAAAATCTGAAACAAGGTTTTAAAACAGAATTTAAAACTTAAATTTAAAATATGGTTTTCAAACTGAGTTTGAATCCAAATTTTAAAATCTAATTTAAATTTTATAAGTTAAAATGTTTAAACATCTTTAAAAGAGTTTAAATATTTGAATTTAAGATAAATCTTTAAATAAAAAGTAGAGATTTAAACATAAATTTTAAACTGGAATCAAAATCCAATTTGAATCAAATTTTGAAACTAAAGGAAGTTTTACAATTTAAAAATGTTTAAACAACTTTGGATGTTGAAACATATTTAAATAGGATTTGTATTTTAAAAATGAATGTGAATTTAAATTTCCTTTAAACTTCTTTATAAAATAAGAAATTATTTAGTAAAAGTTTTAAAAAGGTTTTTAAAATGTTTTTAAAACTTTGTTAAAGTTAGGTTTGATTTCATTTTGAATTTTAGATTTAAAATGTAATTTGGAAACAAATTTTAAAGTAAGTGTTTTAAATTTCTTTTTATTAATGATAATGTAATCATTAATAAGAAATGTTTTATTTTAAATCAATCAAGGATTTAACGATTTTGATTATTTAAATCTGTAAGGTAATTAGATAATTTATTTATTTATTTAATTAAGTAAGGATTTTGAATTAATTAATTAAGGTTGAGTTAATTAATTAAGAGTAATTAATTTAGAAATAAGATTATTAATTAAATGAGTAAAGATTTTAATTAATGATTAGAACTTAATTTATCAAGAGGTTAAAATTAATTAGGTTAAAAACTTAATTAATTAAATAATTAATGATTAATTAAATGATTATTAAAGATTAATAAATTTGTAATTAACAATGATTAATTTAAGTTAATTACTTAAGAAAGGTAACTGTTGATAAGTTAATGAAGGTCATTAACTTGAGATTATTTATTAATTAATTTAAGTGATTAATTTTGATAATTAGTTAGATAAATCAAATTAGATAATCATTATGGAATTTGGTTAAGTATGATTACTTCATGAAAGTAATTAAAGTTATTAATTACTCATTGTAATTAATTAATTAATTTGATTAGATTAAATTAATTAATTAAGTTTAATTAATTTAGAATAATTATTTGATGGGTTGATAAGTAATTAATGAAGGAAAATTACTTAAGGAAGTAATTAAGATGAGTAATTACTGAATGTAACTTATTGAAGTATGGAAGAATTGGGATTAATTGCTTGTGTAATTATTATGGAAGATAATTACTTTGTGAAAGTAAATAATAATTAATTAATTGGTGTAATTAATTTAAGCAATTATTGATCAAGTCATTTGGAAAATAATTAAGTAATGTAATTATTTAAGGGTAATTAATTACTGATAAAATTGATCAAGGATGATTAATAAATATAATTAATAATTAAATTAGGGGTAATCAATTTACTCAATGCAGTAATTAAGAATAGTTAATTACTAAAGTTGATTAATCAAAGGTGATTAATAATTAAAGTTAATTACTTAATGAAGTTAATTAATTTAAATGTAATTAGGAATCATTAATTAATATAATTCATGATGTGATTATGAATTAATTAATTGAGATTAATTAATCAATGATAAGTGATTAAAGTGATTAATCAATGTAATTAATCAAGGATTAATGTAATTAATTATAATTAATTAATTAATGAATTAATTAAATGTTAATTACTATATTTGTTTAAGAATAATTAATTTGTGAAATTAATTACTTGAATGTAATTAAAGAATGATTAATTCAAGGGAATTAATTAGTGGTTAATTAATTAGTTGATTGGTTTGTAATCAATGGTTATATAAGCAGAATTTATAGATTGAGGTAATTAATTTAATTTACTTTAAATTAATTGGAGATGATGTAATTAATTTAATTCATTTTAAATTAATTATATATGGTGTGATTATTAATCCTTGTTTATATATGGATGATATAGATTTCCTTGAATGGTTTGAAATCTCATTTATGAGATTAGTAATGATGTGTGATATGGATGCATTGGTTGCATTGTGATGATGATTTGGATTATCTTCTGATAATGATAATATGGATTATCTATGGTGATGATTATCTATTGTGATGATGTGAATTATCTATCTGTGTGTATATAGATAGTTTAATTGGATTGTTTTAAACTTAAAACTACTTGGACCTAAAAGATGGCGTTTTGGATTCGATGAGACCGGGATCGGGTTTCCATATTTGGATATCCGAAAACCATATCGATTCCAAATTAACGATAGGTCGTGAATCTCAAGTGAAGATGAAGATTCAGAGTGCAAGGGTTATCGTCGTTAACTCTGATGGTGATTCCAAAATGAGTGTAACGAGATAATGCCTTCGGTTTCGTTCGAACCCGGAACGAACTTGTATGGATTGAATGCTTTCAGAACATCGTCTGGTGGACGATGAGCATTCTAAGAGATGTGTTCTCTAAAGGTAATCGTAGCCTCAAGCCTCATCAACCGGGAATGGCTAAAATAGGGGAGGTGCAGCAAGGCTAAGTGTGTCATGCCCAAGTAGGACGAGATTTTCCCCTGTCTAGAGGTCCCTTTTTATTCGGCTGTGTGGGCGGTTGGGTCACGGCCAACTGTGGGGTTGTCTTGTTCGGGACTGTCTAGTAAAGGATGGTTCCGGCCTTGTGTTGCAGGGGATTGGGAGTGATCATCGGTACGGCCATCAAGGGCCCGTACTGTGACGGGCTGTACCCCGGTAGCCCTGCCATGTATGGAATCCAAAATCCAATAAGTGTCGTACGTATTAGTTGTGCCCAACTATATTGGAACGTGAGATGTAAGCATTTCAGCTATTTCTGTATTTTACTTGAAAACCTTAGACACTATTATAATATCACTGGATTTCCTATCAAATGTTTTGGTTAGCGTAAGGTAAAAACTTTTTCATGTTTATGTGTGGGAAGTCTTACGTGATACTTTTCTTTTTAAAGGTTTTCAAAAGTTAAGCAACTTTAACCTGTTACTCACACCAGACCCATGTTTGACCCGGAGTTTATTTCTGTTTTTCTTAAACTCTTGGGTACTCATATTTTTACGAGTAGCCAAGGGATTCAGGTTAGCTTTGACGAATTATGGAGGAGCAAATGGAGCAGGAGGCTTCTGCGTTATAGTTATCTAGTTTTTCGCTGTGTTGGTATCTCTGAGTCATTTGTTTGAATTGTTGTGTACTGTGTTGTAATAACTAGACAGGTGTTTATAACTGCCTAGTATGAGATGTATAATCTATGTAACTCTGATAGTTGTTGTATATCTATGTAATACGTTTGTTATTAATATAATTTATTCGTTCCGCTGTTAAGATTCTGTTGTTGTTTTCTTCTTTCTTCTCTTTCTTTCTCTTTCTATCTCTTTCTTTCTTAATTCATGATACGTCTTTCTGGTTAGTGGAAGACGGGTCGTGACATGGTATTTTTTAAGGTTTCTCCTTTTAGAAGGGTTGTAAGGTGTAGTGCATCTGGGAAGTTGACTCTAAGGTTCATTAGGCCTTTTTCGATTTTGGAGAGAGTAGAAGAAACTAGGTTATCAGGTAGATCTTCTAAACTATTTAGTGGGATTCCATTACGTATTTCATGTTCCATACTTGAGGAAATGTCTGCACGACATTGCCTCTATAATAGAGCATGATCGGTTAATTGATGTTGAAACGGAGCTCATCACCACTCACTCGCCTTACTAAGAAGAATAAAGCTTTCGTGTAGGGCATGGATTGTGAGGATTCCTTCACAAAGCATAAGAGAGCCTTTACTAGTGCACCAGTGTTAGTTTTACCCGACGGAGCTAAGCCTTTCACTGTATACACTGATGCATGCGGAATGGGTCAAGGAGCGGTGTTGATGCAAGTAGGGAGGGTAGTGTGTTATGGTAGTAGGCAGTTGAGGACGCATGAGAAGAACTATCCTACCCATGGTTTGGAGTTGGATACCATAGTTTTTGCACTTAAGACTTAGAGGCACTATTTTCTTAGAGAGAGGTTTGAGCTTTTTATCGACCATAAGTCTTTGAAGTACCTATTCTTGCAGAAGCACTTGAACTTGAGGCAACAAAGGTGGATGGTTTTTTTTAGCCTCGTGTGATTTGAGATAGTTTATACTTTGGCAAGGGTAATGTGGTAGTAGATGCATTGAGTAGAAAAAAAGCAACCCTTAGTCCTTTTGTACGTAGAGCAGAGGAGCTTGGAGTTTATTTCTACTTTTGATTTTAAGCCCTCCATGAACATTACTCCCAGATTGTTGGCAACCTTAGAGGTAAGGCCTACCCTTATGAATCTGATTGGCTTGAGGAAGCGGGAGGATTCGAAACTCATGGAAATTATGAATAGGGTTAGTCGAGGATAGGTCTCAAGACATCTTCAACGCTATTCCATTGATAGCATATGGTGTGTTAGGAGAGATGGAAGGCTTTGTGTTCCATGCGTCGGTGACTTGTTGAAAGCAGTTTTGGAGGAGACGCAACATTCTCGTATGACTATTCGTCCGAGTGGTGAAAAAATGTATTGGGATATGAAAAGGATGTTCTATTGGGGTGGTATGAAGAAGGACATGGTAGAATTCGTATCTAAGTGTATCATATGCCAAAAGGCAAAAGCAGAGCGGCAGAAGACTGGTGGATTATTTCAGCCCTTAGATGTACCGAAGTGGAAGTGGGACTGTATTTCAATGGATTTCATTGATGGTTTACCCCTTCTAGGAAAGGAAACACTAGCATTTGGGCGATTGTTGATAGATTGACCAAGAGTACTCACTTCATCCCATTTAAGAGTAAGCGTACTACTTCATATTTGGCATCCGTGTGCATTCGAGAGATAGTCTGTCTACATGGAGTTCCTTCTATTGTTGTTAGTGATAGAGATCCCATTTTCACTAGTGAGTTTTGGAGAAGCTTACAAGAGGCACTTGGGAAGCGACTTAGGTTGAGTATGGCCTATCACCCCGAGAAGGATGGCCAAACGGAGTCGGTAAATAGAGTGCTTGAGGATTTATTGCAAATGTGCATTTTGGAATTTGGAGGAACTTGGGAGGAGCATCTTTCATTGGTTAAGTTTACGTACAATAATAGTTACCAAACAAGTATAGGAATTGCACCATTTGAGGCTTTATATGGGAGACCTTGCAAGTCTCCATTGCGTTGGGTAGAGTCTACGGGGAAGTTATTATTTGGACTCGATATTGTTAGGGATACCTCTGAGAGTGTGGAGTTGATTCGACGAAGGATGAAGACGGCTCAAGACAGACAAAAGTCATATGCAGATAGGCGAAGGAGTGACTTAGAGGTTGAGGTTGGAGACTTAGTTTTTATCAAAGTATCCCCACTTAGGAAGGTGGTAAGATTCAGATCTAATGGAAAGTTAGCCCCTAGATTTGTTGGACCATTTCCAATCATAGAGAGATTAAGGAAGATGGCTAACCGAGTGAAGCTACTAGATAGGCTTACAAGAGTGCAAGATGTTTTCCATGTTTCACATTTGCGAAAGTTCTTACGTGACTCGGCGGAGGTTGTAGAGCCTAGTCAATTAGAGGAGGTGGAGGTAGAAAAAGAAGCTTCTATTCGGCATATCCCCACGAAGATTGTTGGAAGAGATATCAAAGGACTAAGGAATAAGGAGGTTCCACTGGTAAAGGAGCAATAGGGAGAAGATGTTGCAGATGCCACTTGGGAAGCAGAAGAGAAGATTTATACTCCCTATCCTCATCTTTTTTTATGGTAAGTTTTAGAACTGCTTTTTCCATCATTAAATTTGAATAGGTTTCCTTTATTATCCTTTGGGAGGGTATAATTTAGGATTTAACCTATGGACGGTAGGATTTGATGTAAACATGTTAATAGAACATGTTATGAATGATGTATTCTAGTGGTGGCATGTGTTTGCTAGTGGTTGCTATGGATGCATATAGGTATACTAGGCACTATTATTCCTTAGGGATCGGCCTAACTAGGACACTAGAGCATATGCATATGATGTGTGCGCATTTTATTTTATTTCCATGGTTGCTATAAATGGATGAATATCACATGATTGTTGCATTTGGATGGTGTCTGTAGCATGCATATAGAACTATCAATTATCATTAGGAAATTTTTTCATTCATTGGGATGCATGGCATGGACATGATTGCATAAAAAGGAGGTCAACAGAATCAGTGGACCGCCTAATATTTTGCATTAGTTAGGAACATTTACACCACACTAATCGCATAAGTATCATAAAATGCATTAGAAAAACTTAAGAACAATGGATGAATGGTTGATGATAGAGTAGTTGGTTGTAGAATTGGATGAAAATATTTAGTACATTCTTCTATCCTTGGAGATTTCGGGGACGAAATCCCTTAAGGAGGGAAGAATGTAGCAACCCGAAATTCAACCCATAATAATTAATTTATTAATTAATCAAATAATAAAATAACATTGTGAAATTATCAGAATTAAGCCATGGAAGTTGCACCATTGTATTCGTGGTAATTTTCTGGTCTATTTCCACATATAGAACATCAGAAACCAAGCTAATATGAGCAAGTTATAAAATAAACAAGATAAGCAGAAATATAACGAATATATATATATATATATATATATATATATATATATATATATATATAGTTAGGTCGACCTCCCAGTCGACCTGGGCAAGGGGGTGGCCGACTCGACTTGTAATTTGGCAGGCGAACGAAAGAAAATTCATTTGAACGAGTTAGAGACATTGGAACACGTCATTTTCACCCTTTTGTTTAATCCAGTCCCTCCGTTTCTGCATTCAATGGCTCCTATTTAGCCTATGACGTGGTTGCATCCTATTCAATCTTCAAATCCAATGGTACAAAATCCACTTCTACACATATAAATAGACCTCTAGACCTAACACCTTTTCTCATTCTAGACTTTCTCTGCTTGGGTTCACGTTTTAAGGACGGACCCTAGAAGGAATAATTTTCCAAGGAAGGGATCTTTTAAATAAAAATTATTTTACAACTCCATGTGGATCCGGAAAGACCAAAGGAAGATGATGTGCATGTAAATGTGTATATTTTTACCACCATATTTAATCAATTTAAATTAAATAAATGATCATATCGGGTATTTTAACTTGTTTAAACCAAAATTCAAATTATTTTCAAATTGTCACATATTCATCTTTATATAGGGGGAAATTTGTCATTACTATGCATTTATTAAGTTGTGACAATTTACTTGGAATTTTGTATGTTGTTTGGTAGGAAATTTAGTGAATTTTATAAGTGGCCTCATGAATATATGCATGCATAAGAGTGAATATAAAGGAATAGAGGTGGAAATAATTCAAAATGAAGATTATGGAGGACCTCGCTTACCAACCTACCTTAATGTATACTTAGGAGAAAATGCATATGCTAAAAGGCCATTAAATCTTCATGCACACTTAATAGATGATTATTTGAAGTTAATAATAACTTAGTCACCACACTTCCTAATAGGGTATTTTGGGTAGTTCCCAAAAAAGTGAATTAGGGTTTTAAACTTGTATCAATACCCCTTATGTTCATGTAACCCTCTCCCTATTCCCTTAGGCACTCTTCCTTTAGGCTCTCTTCTCTTAGTTTCGATCAAAAATAAAATGAGTGCTCTCTTTCTTTTCATGGCTATTTAGCTATTTCTTTTATGTAATTTTTTTATGCAATTTTAATTCATGTCTTTTCTTGTTTATTTACATTTATGCAAGTAGTGTAGATCTTTTATTTTATGCAAGTAGAAAAGCTCTACCTTTACTTTGCTTTCATCTTTTTTTTTAAAATGTTGCAAGCTATATTTGTTAATTTAATAAAAAAATATGAGAGGCTAAACCCCTTCAATGTAGGGGTAATCAAGCTCTATAATTATGTAGCTTCAACGTAACTTGTTAATTTTGATCTCTTTTGTGCTTAAATGAATGTTGATGTGATTTATTGTTTCATGTTGAATTTGATAGTCTATGCTGTTCATAACAAATATGCTATGCTTAAACAATCACAAATAATAATTACCTCTTCATCGACATATGATGATGGTAATGAAGTGAATATTGAAATTAAAATTTGACGGTCTATATTTCTAAACAATAGTTAACAGGCCATGCTTAAAATAAATTTCATTTTCAACTTATTGTCATTTTTCATGAGACTAGAATGGTGGATTAGAGATTGTGTTAAAGTTTGATGGCTTATGTTGGGCTAATAAATAATATAATATGCCATACTTATGATAAGCACGTCAATTAAATTCACTAATGACAAATAAAAGAGATCATAATTTCATAATTTGTTGAACTATATGATCTGGAAAGTGGAATTATCTCTAAATTGTCGTTTAACTTTCATATTTTTATCTAATTTTCTTTTGCTAGTTTTTATTAGTTTTCTTACATTTCTAGTTTAATTCACTCTCGACTTTGGTATAATTTGATTAAATAGAGATTAAAATCAACAATTCCCTGCGGATCGACATGTACTCTCTACATACTAGAATTGTACGCCGTGCGCTATCAGTTATTTTTATTTCAAAATTCGTTCGGCTATTCTCTAACTCAATAGACATTTATCCATCCAAACAAGTCTTTGGCACCATTGCTGGGGAATAGTTTTGATTTTAATTTTCTATTCTTTGGATTATTTATTTAATTTAAATAGATTAACTATGTTGGTAAGGCTAGTACGAATCACCGTAATATTTATTACTGATTATTTTTACCACCATACTTAATCTATTTAAATTAAATAAATGATCATATCGAGTATTTTAACTTATTTAAACCAAAATTCAAATTACTTTTAAGTTGTCACATATTCATCTTCATATAGGTGCAAAATGGTCATTTTGTGCATTTATTTAATTGTGAAAATTTACATGGAATTTTCTATGTTGTTTTGTAGGAAATTTAGTGAATTTTACAAGTGGCCTCATGAAGATATGTATGCACAAGAGTGAATACAAAGGAATGAAGATGGAAATAATTCAAAGTGATGACCATGGAGAATCCCACTTACCCACATACCTTAATGTACACTTAGGAGCTAATGCACATGCTAAAAGGCCATTAAATCTTCATGCACAATTAATGGATGATTATTTGAAGTTAATGTTAACTTGGCCACCACACTTCCTAAGATGGTATTTGGGGTAGTTCCAAAAAAAGTGAATTAGAGTTTTAAACTTGTATAAATACCCCTTATATTTCATGCAACCCTCTCCCTCTTCCCTTAGGCACTCTTCCTTTATGCTCTCTTCTCTTAGTTTAGATCTAAAATAAAATGAGGGCACCTTTTCTTTTCATGGCTACTTAGCCATTTATTTTATGTAATTTTTTGATGCAATTTTAATTCAAGTCTTTTCGTGTTTATTTACTTTTATGAAAGTAGTATAGATCTTCTTTTATTTTATGCAAGTAGAATAGCTCTTCCTTTACTTTGCATTCATCTTCTTCTTTTAGTTTCATGTTGCAAGCTATATTTGTTGATTTGATAACAAATATAAGAGGCTAAACCCCTTCAATTTATGGGTAATGAAGCTCTCTAATTATGTGGCTTCAACATAAATTGTTAATTTTTATCTCTTTTGTGCTTAAATGAATGTTGATGTGATTTATTGTTTCATATTGAATTTGATAGTCTATGTTGTTCATAACAAATAGGCTATGCTTAAACAATCACAAACAATAATTACCTCTCATACATATGATGATGGTAAAATGGTAAATGCTGAAATTAAAATTTGATGGCCTATATATCTAAACAATAGTTAATAGGTCATGCTTAAAATAGATTTCAATTTCAACTTGTTGCTAATTTTTGTGAGACTTGAATAGTGGATTAGAGGTTGTGTTAAAGTTTGATGGCTTATGTTGGGATAATTAATAGCACAAATATGTCATACTTATGATAAGAACATCATTTAAATTCACTAATGACCAAAAAAGAGAGATCATAATTGCATAGTTTATTGAACTATATGATCTAGAGAGTAGAATTATCTCGAAATTGTCATTTAACTTTCATATTTTTATCTATTTTTCTTTTGCTAGTTTTCTTACATTTCAAGTTTAATTCACTCTCAACTTCGGTACAATTTGATTGAATAAAGATTTAAAATCACCAATTCCCTGAGGATCGATCCGTACTAGCCACGTACTAGAATTGCACGCCATACGCTTGCAATTATTTTTATTTCAAAATTCATTCAGCTATTTTCTAACTTAACAGGCATTTAGCAGTCCGAATGGAAGAGCTTAGGACCGGAGGTGAGTGATTGTAATTATTTTAAGATTTCTTTAAGAAATGTAAAATAATAGTGTTTCCAATAGTTTTAGTTTTACTACGATTTTTGGAGTAGCCTTTTTCAGTAATTATTTACAGTTTTTAATTATTTTCCGTCTATTCAACTATTTCTTTCAGTAGTTTATTATTATTTATGTTAATTATAAATTATTATTGTTAAGCATGTCTTTTTATTAATTTACAGTCTATTTATAGTATTTAAGTTTATTTACTATTATTCATTCTTATTTACTTCTTTTCGATGTTCTGGATTTTATGCAAGCGTCTATTCTCTTCATTCCTCTTTTCTCCACGTATGGAGTAGAATAAATTGAATGCGAATATGGATTTTATAAGTAAGAATATTATATAAAGAAAATAAGATGTAAATTGTAAAGACTATAATAAATAATGGAATTGGACCGAAATTACGCCTAATTATAATTAGAATTGGACTACTTAAAGATAATTGGCATAATTATAAATTGGAATTATAACTAAATGAAGTAGAAGATGAAATGAGCTTATTTTCACACTTAGACCTTGGGTTAAGTAATAAACATGATTATAATGTAGGTTATAATAAGAAAAAAAACAGAATGAGGCTTATTTTAAGGCTTAAGATAAATTAATAAGCATAGAAAGAAAAAAAATGGTAATAAAGGCTTATTTAAATAATTTATCTATGTTAATAAGCAAAGAAGAAAGTAGGACCTGTACCAAATAACATTCCCTTGGGCACGCTTATGCTAAGAATGGTAGTAATTGGTCAAATAGAAGTCCAAATCATGGGGATTTGGATAAGGGGCGCAACTAGATATTGTTTGGATGAAGGGCCAGTACCAACAGCATTTCCCCTATTTTTCTATGGACACATAGTGATATCGCATTAGCCTTAAGTGAGATGAGGGGCACGCTATGTTGTATGTCGGAGGTAATAAGAAGGCCCACTAGGTAGAGTAAAAAGTAGCATGGGCATGGTGGCTGTTACGCATGCAACTTCCACTCTGGTGCTCAGTAACAGCTATGAGTTCCAAGCGCTTACTATGGTGTCTTAGTAGACACCATTGCCTTATGTGTAGGGAGCTATATATATCGTCCGGATCCACAGTAGTTGTTGTGAGCATCTTCTATAGATACCATTGGCTGCCGTATAGGGAATTATATAACGACTGGACCATAGAAAGGTCTATGGAGTAGCAGGTCGATCAAAAAGGGTAGTAGGGTTACATCCAAATTACAGGATTAGGAATTCGGCCTAATTAAATCAGAACAAGTGCAAGCAATCAAATTTGACCTATCTTGAGCAATATTTAATCGTATTTATTTCCATTTTACCTCTTTCCCATTTCTTTTGTTATCTTTATTTATGCTAGAATGGTTGTAGAGTCTATTACTTTTATCTTGCTTAAAGACTATATTAATTACAATCATTCACTAGAATTTTAGTCTGACCCACTTCTCTATTTCACCTTTTCCACCTTAGGCATTCAAGGAAGAAGCTAGTAGGCTGCTACAGCTTGGAGTTCTTCTTGGACGAAACATCTTCTATGTGCTTCTTTTATTTTCAGCCGTTATTTTGCATGAACTAGTTTATTTATGAGGGATAGTACATACTCTAAGTTTGAGATAATGAAGTTTTATTTCATAAGACATTATGGGTTTTGAATGTTGTATTTGGAATTTGACTTATTTATGAATTAATTCTAAAGCTTTGTTCTAATTAAATACTTATTTATTTTCCATTGTTTTTATCAATTTTTGTCTTGTGAATCTTAGTCTTTTTTAGTTTTAGTTATACCTACAACGCATCACACCTTTTAATCTATCCTTTTGGGGTATATTAAGTGGTGTGGGGGTGTTTCACGAACCCTTCCATAGCTAATTAATACCTCAAACCAAAAGCGAACCCCTATAAAAGATTCACCTACACACCAGTAGCATAACTTATGACCCATAATACAAACGTGATGTCTTGGATTAATCTAACTATTCGTTGAACCCGGTAGCTGGATTAATTGGGCAGATTCATCCTATAGAATTAGGATTGTCCTCATGTCCACTGGTATATTTATTATAGGTGATGTCTCATCTAACGACCTGGAATTTTATCACATTGATTTTTGGAGTATTTATTCGATTTGGGATTCTGTTTAAAATGTAATAAAATCTATGTTCCAATTAACTTCTAGATTTTCAATGACATGTTTTTAATTTAATTTATAGAATTTTTTCCACAATTTTTTGGAAAATAAATAAATCTTGTTTAATGTATTTTACGGCAAAAATGGGCATTTTTGACCTTTCACTAAATAAGTTAACTTTTCTATTTTATTGTTGTTTTGTGATCATGTAACATTGTCATATGCGATTATATTTTATTGTCCGTCATTCGTGGCTCATACGCGGACGCGATATTATGCGCTGAGGTACCCAATATCTTTTCAAAAAAAACCAACACATACCTTGTACACACACATACAAATGCACAGTGCAACAACCTTTTATTTCAACCCAGTCAACATATTTCTCCTTGGCCACCTTTATGTTGCTCTTCAACCCTATCAACCATCCTTGTCCCCTTGATTTGATATGAAATAGAATTTTGTTTTGATTTAAGCATGGAAGCATGTGTATATATGGATAAGTTCAAGAAATAGAGTCTTCTCCTTCTTCTTCATTTTGTTTTCTTCGAAAATTTCAAAACCATAAAAATAAACTCCTTCCCCTTACTTCAAAAATCAAATTCCTCCAATCCATTCGATATTAGCCAAAACTCCCAATTACAAAGTTGTTTGTCATTGGATCTATATTTTTAAAGTTGATCACATTTGATTTCATCAAGAAACGAGCGAGAAATCATCAAATAAAAATAGGAATGAATAAGTGCTCTCAAAGTTCAAAAATTCATATCTCTTGATCCTGGTCGAATTGATCGACACCACTAGCATCGTCGAGTTCCTATCGAAGCGCAGTATTTTTGGTAAAGTTTCAGCGTGATTCTGTGATGACGTTTGAAGTTCGTCAATAACTAGGTTACAGATTTGCTTTCGATTCGAGCATCAATTGAAGATTTGGAGCTTGGCGTTGTGATCGTGGAGGAGAGAGCTTCGAGTGGTGAAAATTTGGTGAAGATCGAAGAAAATTTTTGTTGCGACCACTCGAACATGTTGCTCGCTATTTTGGGTCGGCTCATAGTCGAATTTTTATGCAGTGGGCTAGAGGGCGAGGCGGTGGTGCCATCCATTCAAGCACACAAGAAGGGACATGTTGATGGGTTTGGTTGCGTCATTCGTTAGAGAAATCGTCGTGCACATGCACGATGTGCATAATGGGTACTGGAAACGAGAGAGGGATATGGGGAAGAAAGCACTATAGGTATGCGTTGCATGGGCTTTGGGCAGCGATATTAGATGGTGAATTTCATTTTTAAATTAGCATATGTTATTTTCAAGTCAAGCTAACTTGCTTATCCACGATCCGTTCCGCTCATGGATTTTTCCTTTGGACTCGGATGGACGAGTATAACGTCATGTTATAACCTGTTGATTATTTTGGCCATTTATGTATTTATGACATATTAAAACGCTGAATTTAAATTACATTATCTCAATTATTAACGTCGTTTAAATTTATATACCTTAATTAATTATGTTTATTTGGCCGAATAAATTACTGTTGAGTTAAACTGGATCGAATATAGTAATTGGACATTTGTTAACAGAATAAAACATTGTTCCACTAATTGAAATAATTTGAAATTTGATTAGTAGAATAAATTCCCGTTCTGCTATCTTATAATTTTGGGAATCTGATTATATATCGTGTATTTATATACCACTTTGAATAAGTGATATGTTAACTAATGATGGTAAAGTGTTAAATTTATTTACATAATAGTTGATTATGCAAAGGAATATTAGGCTCATGTCCCTAATAAGTTTCAAAATACACAAAAACCCCAGTAAAAAAAGTATGCAAATTAGGTCCCTAGAATTAAGTTACTAAGTAATTGCATATAGTTATGCAATTATTCACTGAACAATTGTAGACATTTATGCAATTATATCCAAAAGTTGCATAAATTTATGCAATTTTTTCGGTGAATAATTGCGAAAATTTCCGCAATTTTTTTGACGAATAATTGCGGAATTTTACGCAAATTTTTGAAAAAAATACGGACAATTTTTTGGTGAATAATTGCGGAATTTTCCGTAATTATTTGAAAATTTGCGGAAATTTCCTCAATTTTTTAGTGAATAATTGTGGAAATATACGCAATTTTTTGATATAATTGCATAAATGTCTGCAATTATTCACTAAATAATTGCATAAGTATATTCCATTATTTGGTAACTTAATTCTAGGGACCTAATTTACAAACTTTTTTTTAATGAGGTTTTTGTGTATTTTGAAACTTATTAGGGACCTGTGCTAAACTGTCCCTTATGAAAATATCAGTTATTAACTTAGAAAGAGAAATTGAATGATATGGTTGCTTATTTAAGTACCATTGTGATCGCTAAGCCACATTCAAATTTGAAAATTTAATTATTGGTTTGAAAGTTTTTTTAAGAATAATTATTATTATTTTGTGATAAGACATAAAAAATATTTATTATTAATGTTTTAAAGATAATTAATGGTTATTTAATAATGATTCAAAAGTTAATTACTTTATTAATATGATTATTAAAAGTTATTTCTTAAAGTGTTTTTGAGAGATGTGATCCTCTAGACTAGAGAAGAGCACACATGTAAGTAAATTAAGTGTATATATATATATATATATATATATATATATATATATATCAATGAAAATAAGGTGCTGCCAACATGTTTGGCAGGTAGCTATTCATAGGACAACAAATAAAGAAAAGAACTCGGGTACCCCTAGAATGAGCTCAGGTAAGGCCACCGCCCATTACACCCTAATATCGAGCTCCGGCAACGCTACCGTAGGTAATGAGGTGTCAGAAGTACCTAAAAAATCTATGAGGTAACTCAGCTCCAATGATACTAGAAGACAGCTCCATCTGAGAAGGAAATGCCACGTTGCAAGCTTAGAAAATCCAAAAAGAACGCCTCACCATAGATGCATATGATGAAAAAGGCCACTCTGTAGACTCGGAAGAACAGAAGAGAGCGCCTCACTGTAAAAGTGAATCATCTAGAAAGTAGAACGCCACAATGAAGATGCAGAAGAACTTAGAAGAACTCCTCACTGTAAACAGCAATCATGCCATCAACAATCCCGAGAACTCACAAAAAGAATCTAACCCCATTTCTTACGATCCTGACTCGACCTTCGAAAATCGACACCCGTACTTCACTTGTACTCGAATGCCGCAGATTCAAACGCCGAATCTGGTTCACCGAAGCTTATAACACATTAAGTATAACAACACAGTGAAAGAAAAAGATAATATCATATATCATTGATGCACAATTGATACAATATCAGATACAACTGAATATCAAATACAAATGACTATCAATATATCAAAGATAGATACAAGACAATAGCAGCGGAAAGACAATGTCTTCAATGCCAAACTCTAAAAACTCCAAAAACTCCAAATACTCGAAGACTTTCATATCCAAAACCGAAAGATTAAAGAACTCTAATCCAACAAGCTTGATCCAATAGCGATGCTGAAGTAAAGCAACTCGATCCAAACGTGATTTTCGAAATCCCAAGATTGAATGTTATCGAATCAACACCTACTATTCGATTATCTGAAAAACCCAACTCTAGACTGCCCATATGGAAAATTGTGGGCATCCAGAGTTTAGGAAGGGAACAATAAACTCCAGATCAGTCATGGGACTGGTATGAGCAAATGAAAAAAAGTTTATCTTTAACAAAAGAGAAAAAAAAGAATTTCAAACATTGAAAATCCCAATGCTTTTGGGAAAACGAAACTATCATAAGGCCTCCCGCCGCACACACAATGCAAATGCAGAATTGGAGGAGATTTCTCCTTATGATAGTCAAAAATGCTTGATACGCGGAAACCATTTGATATTATTATTAGTGCATAGTGCAGAAAACCTTTCGAAAGTATAATATTAATCTTTGCCAGCATACAACCATTATTGTATGTCTACTATAGCTACCATCTAAACAGTGGTGACCACCATAAGTAAATGGCAGGTTCTACAATTAAAACCGTACGAGGTGCGTATTGGTGATTGGATTTCCAACAAATGGTTAGGCTAAGGAACTTCTTACTGCCACATGGTTACGCCTCTGGAGGGACGCTCCGAGAACCTATCCGGCTCTCTGCTAACACAAGGCCGGTTTACCTCTATAACTAGGTAACTACTACTCGAGCATGCCATCCCCCAGTCATTTGCGACCTTTATCCAAGGTACCTCTATACCAATAACCACAAAGCAATCACAAAGTAATAGATTTGCAAGGACCACATGAGTTAAGTATCTGGTCTCCATACCATGATATCACCTTTTTCCAGAAGGGAATGACATACCCTAAAGGGCGTGACCCTCATAACCTTACCGCATCTTTCCTGTTTCGACTATTTTCGGGGAGTGAAGTCTTGATGCAGTCTCGTCCACAAAGCTACACTTTTTTACAAAGCCATGCTTTGATCAACAAATGATCAGCAACACTTCATGTGCCACATTACCAAATTGGGAATGTATTACTAGTAAATATCAACTACATAACCTCTGAGCTCGTACGTCTCAGAGAAGGGTGTTAAGTTAAGAGAACAAATCTCCGCCACCAAACAAAAATGTATTTGATAGAAACCGGTTTTACGTCTCAAAGTGTAACGTCAAACACACATCCATACAAGTCTATTTCGGGTTCGAACAGAACCGAAGGCACTTCCAAAGAAGCCCTTGCAAATTCGAATAATCCCTAATCACGTCCGGACTTCCCATCATATATGGAGATCTCTATACCGGGGACCAGTCGATGCAGAGACATTCGAAGAATTATCCTTTCGTTTTTCGAAAATATCCGGTCTTCACCACCGGTCTTCAAATACTATCCATAACATTGTATCATTATTCGGAGTGGGTTATATGACACAAAGGTCCTCTCACGGCTAAATCGAATAATGAGCGCAATATTTAAAAACATATAGATAATGGGATTTCAGTTAAGTCACAACTTAAAACCCAAACTTTTCTTTCAAATGGTTTAAACAAATTACCATTTCCAAATCTTTAAACAAAAAGATTTACTTCACAAAGTTCACCCATTTTTCACAAAGATTCATTCACAGATTTCAAAACAATTTCCATTGCAAATCTGTTATAGAAAGGATACAATTTTAAGATCCTTTTTCAATTTGAAAACAAAGTATACCAATCTTTAACAAGGATTCATTCATATTCTTTCAAAACAATTTCCCTTTTAAATTGGGTTAACTCATCCAATCTTTAAGACAAAGATTTAATTCATAGCTTTCAAAACCGTTTCCAAAGATTCATTTATAACTTGGAAAACCATTTTCATTTCAAACTTGAAATCCCTTTAACACAAACTGGAAATTCTTTCCTTATATGAAAGCTTTTATTCTTTGAAAATAAATAATTTTCGTTATGGAAAAATCCGATTTCATTTATACAAGTTAAAGTCCTTGGGTTAAATTCAAATTCTCAAAACAGTACTTTTAAAATGGTTTTAAAACCCATATAAACACATTTATAACTAGTATATCCTTTTTAAACCTTAATTTCCAAACATAGAGTTAATTTTCAAATCTTGAATTTAAATTCAAATCAAATTAATTAAATTTCAAAACTTTATCAAGTTATTCAAAATAACTTTTATCTTTAAACCAACTTTTCAAAAGCTTTTCACATTTAACCCAATTCCATTTCCAAAACCATTTGGATTCAAAATTAAATTTTTAAAACCATTACGAATAAAATTAAATTCAAATATTTGTGACTTAATCGATTTCCCATGAAAACCATATTTGTGTGTATGGTGTAGTCAAGGGGTTTTACACAATAGTGCAACAACATCAATCATCACAGATCTAATCATATCAATATCGATAAGCGGTGTAATCTATAATGCTTATCTTCCATTCATAGATTAACAGATAAATAATATACATTTATCACAGATAAAATAAATTACATTCATCACAGCTTGGATTAAAACAATTTATATCACACAGCATCACACAGTAGAGATAACAAACAATTCAAAGCATTTCATACAATTCAAACATCCATAATTAAAGTCAATTAATTTTCTGATTAATTTAAATCAGATAAATTACTTATGAATAAATCACTAATCTTGGTTAATTAATATCAGTTAATTACAAACCATCTTGATTAATCATCCTTTAATCTCTTATAGTTAACCTTTAATGATAAATTAATTAACCTTTGATTATTAATTAATCAACCTTAAATCATTAAATAATTAACCCTTACTTTTTCTAATTATTCTTTAATTAATTATCCTTAATTAATTACATTAATTAACCCTTAATTAATTCGCTTACACTAACTTTCAAATTATTATTTAATTAACCTTAATCATGTAATTAATTAACCTTAATTCTTAATTAATTAACCCTTAATTATTTATTAATTAACCCTTAATTATTTATAATTAATTCCTAATTATTAATTAATTAGCCTTTAATTAATTAAAATAATTCTTTAAGTAATTTTATTAACAAATTATTAATTACTTAATTAATTAAAAGAGAATCCTCTTAAAAGAGAGGGGTGCCTTCGGGAACGCGGACACAGGTGGTGCATGGCTGTCGTCAGCTTGCCGTAAGGTGTTGGGTTAAGTCTCAAACCATTTTATCTTTACTAATTACTTAAATTATCATTTAGTAACCGTTTAATAAATCTTGTAATTAATTATCATTAAACACTTAATTTAAATCTCTAAATTAAATTAAGAACTAAAACACTTCATTCTTTAACATTTACTTAATCACAATATTAAGTTTAAAATAACTTTTTTTATTTAACAAAGGTTATATATTGAAAACATTTTTTTAAACTCAAATAATTTTATTTTTCAAACCTTTAATAAGTTCCATCTTAGTCTTAAACATTAATTATTTTAATAGAAATGGTTAATAAATTACTTAACCTTGATTAAATTTAAATTTTAAAACTTGTTATTCTTTTAAATCAAAACTTGTAAAATAATTTACTTATAAACATATTTTTTTAAAACATACTTTAAACTTAACTAAACATTTTTTATAAAACCAGATTATTTAGAACTTTAAGATTGTTAAAAACCTTTGCTCTTTATAAGCCTGTACATTTCACTAAACATTTTCCTTAAATCTGGTTACTAACAAATACAACCTGAGACAAATACTGAGGAAACCAAGCAAATACCCCGATCATCTTTTCGAGTGAAACGTTATCAAAACAGCTCCGAGTTAAACCCCTATCATCCCCGAGACAAAACCCGGGTACAAGCTTTCTTCCCCAAATCTTCACAAGTAACCCAGACAAATATGCACAGTACTTCGAGCGTGCACGTGCACAACTACTCTAGTCGCCTCTGGCCAGAGCCACGACCATCCACACATCACCAATCATCTATTCCATCATCACAAAACCGAGACTGTAGAATTAGATTGAGAATTGAAATCACGCAGTTCAAATACCCAGGCATTCAAACCCAGCCAACTCAAAATGTCTCGCCGACGACAAGATCGGCCATCATAAAATCTGCCATTTCATCCAAAGCTTGAACATACGGCGATGCAACAATTCCCCAAGGTCCGATGACCTGAACCGTCATGACGACGACGTAACAATGCCAATTCCGAAGTTGACCCAAAAACAGTTTTAAACCCTGGATCAGCCTTGTTCATCATCCACGATGAATTAAAAAATAAGCGAACATTTTTCTCCACATCCCCATACCTTCAGCCTCCTCCAGTAAAAATCCCGAGGTTAAATGATTACGTGATCATCAAAAATTGAGCAAATTCTCAATTCTGATCAATTTCTGTTATCTCACGATACACATAGCTAAAAATCATGATATTTTCTTTAAAAATCATAGTTTATATATTCGAATCTGATGGTTTAATCAAAACTTCAAATTTTAATGCTTGATTTTTCAAATTTAAAAATACTCATTGCTGTAATTTCCATTTTCACCATATTTATTTCATATATTTTTTCTTGGAATTATTTTTAAAAATAACTCTATGATGTTGTCAACATTTTCTTTTCATGATTTAACGTTTGAATCGGTTTAAACTAGGAGATATGGATTTTTTTCTTAAAACTTGATAACTTGTTACTAACAGAGGTATGAATATATATATATATGATATTCAGACATGCACCCCTAAATCCTTACACATATAAAAATATCAGCAAAATTTCTAATCAAACTTCAAACATACTCACAAACATCATATCACTAAACCATGCTAAGGGTTTTAAAAGAGAAAATTTTCTCATTTGAAGTTCAATATAGGACTGGAATTTGTAAACAGAGAACTGTCTGGATTTAAACTTGAAGGCTGAAATTTTCGTTCTTGCTTTGAATTTTCTTATCCTGAAATTTTGTTTCTTTGATGGATGTGAGTTGATCTGTTATGATTTTGATTTGCTGCCTCGAATCTGAACTTAAATTTGCTTCTTGAATTTACAGCATTATTTTATTTCCAGCTTTGAACAGGGGAAGTTGTTTGATTGCTTGATTCTTGCATTTCATTTTGGATTTGTCTGCTGTTGAGTTGCTTCTCAGGTTGAAGACTCTGGCTAGCTGCAGGTTTAAATTTTGAATTGGAACTATACATCTGCTTTGCATTGCTACAAGCTTTTGAATTTGAATCTGAAACTTGTTTACAGATTTCTAGCAGAGTTTGAGATGATTTTACTTTGATTACTTTACATTATATTTTCTGGTTTGCTCTTGGTTGCCAGGTTTGAAGCTTTTAAGGTTTGACATTAAAACTTTTGAGAGAATAAAAGTAACCTGGTTTTTATCTCAAATTAAAAATGTTTTATCTAATTCAAATTAAAAGATAAGTGCCGCTTGTTCATTTATGAATTAAATTAAGTTACACTTGTACTTTACTTGTTTAATCATGTTACAAATATCTTTTGTGACTAAATTGTGTTCAAACCCCTTTCATTTAATTTATTTATAATTTGTGTTTAAATCCTTGTTAAACTTTAATTTGTTTACATTTTAAACCCTTATGTTAATTTATTTATAAATCATGTTTTTATAAACATGTTATTTACATATGTATTATATTTTAAACATTTTAATTCTTTATGTTTATAATATTTAAATATAATTTTATATTATATTTCCTATTTATATTTTCAATTTAATTAAAATCCATTTTCTTCCACATATATATAACAATTTTTAAAATATAATGTTTTCAAAACCAAGACAAATTTAAATATGTACAAACTAATTTATTTCAAGTATAAAGAAAAAGTATTTTAAACTTTTTATTAACTTAAGCAAATTATACTTATATCAATTCAAAATAAAAAATTTCAAATCATTATAAATACAAAACAAGTTTTTTTCTATTATTAAATTATAAAACAATTTCCAAATCCAATATATATTCAAAACTTTTATTTTTTTAAATTTCAAACTTCAAAATTAATATATAATTAATTTGTATTTATTAATGAATAAAAAACAAATAATTTATTTTATTTTGGAAAAAAAATCAATTTAATTCACAATTTAATTCAAAAATTAAATTGATTTTCAATTTGAATTTGATTTAAAAACAGGAATGTTACACCATTTCTGACCAAAACCTGTATCTATAAAAGGAATTAAAGAAAATTATAAGAATAATACACATATATGTATATAAATGAAATATGCATTAATGAAATAAAACTTAAGCTAAAAAATTTAATATAGTAGAATAGAAAAACAACAAAATTAGAAATAGACTAAAAAAGAATCCATGACCAAAAGAAGTTAAAAATGTAAAAACTAAAGCACAAACAAACTAAAACTAAAATAAAAGCTAAAACTATTTAAAACTTATCCTTATGCTCCTTTAATCAAAAGGATATTATGATAATCAGTGAGATCATCATTTAAGTTTGAAAAAATGTTAATGTTGCAAATTAATGTCAAAAATAATGTTTTTATGTTTAAATAACTTAATATTATTACTAACCTTATTAAGATATTCTTTAAAATGATTAATTTTTAGCTAATTATGTTTAGGATTGAGATCCAAATAAAACAAAATGAAGATATTATAAAAATTAATTTATTAAGAATTACTATTATTGTTATTAATCAAAACTCTCTGATTTCTCTCAAACCAAATATACCAACAAATTATAACGAATAAATTATAAGTAAAAATCTATTGTCCATTTTAAAGTTAAATCTAAAATTATTCCAATAAAAGTCATAATCAATAATTTTAATTGTAAGACTAAAGTTAAATATTTTGAGAGTATTATTTAGAATATAATATGTGTCTATGAAATCACAATATACATGAATAATGTCTTCAAAAATCCAAATTACAAAAAAAACATTTATTACCAATTTGCATATTCTTTTTCTTTAACGATTCAATAGTATTTAGTTTTCCATGCATGATTAACCACATGCATTTTAGATTTAGAAGGGGAATATTTTTTCCAAATAAGTTTAAAAGAATTATTAGTTATGCCCGAGAAATTAAGAAATTTATAAAAAGAATTAAAAGTAAATTCCTTACTCTTATGCCACTCACAATTAATATTGTCATTATCATTATCAATATTATATAAATTCAATCTAGTATAAAGCAAAGAAAGTTGCCTAAGTGTTGTATCTTCTAAAATTCTATTAAAATTCCAAGAGGGATCATTATCCGGAGAAAAAAAAATCTAAAATCAAAGCATTCTTAAAGTTACAAATATTGTAAAGATGCTTAAATTCTATCTTAAGAGGAATGACTAAAATCCAATGATATGCCAAAAGAAGTATTATTTCCATAATGAACAATCGTATTAGTACCAAGGTTACAAATCTCTTGACATTTGAAAATTGATTTCCAAAAATTAGACAACTCGTTAATAACAGAAGGAGTAATTTGGTATAATTTATTACTACCATTATAGTAATATTTAGAAATGATCTCTTTCCAAATAGAGTTATCATTAATATCCTTAAATTTCCATAACCCTTTCCCTAACAAAGAAAAATTCATGTTGCACAAATTAATGACTCCTAAACCGCCTTCCTTTTTAGATTTATAAATAGTTACCCAATTTACTTAACATTTAATAATACTGTTAGAGTTTCCCCACTCCATAAGAAGTACCTTCTTATTTCGTCGATTTTGTTAATTATCTAATCTGGGAAAAGATGTATAGACATCCAATAGATCGGAAGAGCAGATAAAACAGAATTTATGAGAACTAATCTACCAGTTCTAGATAAAAATCTATCATTCCAATTAGAAATCTTCTTATTAATTTTATCCATAATAATATGCCAATCATCATGTTTAAGTTTAGTTGGTCTAATCAGAAAACCAAGATAATCAAAAGGAAAATTCATAGTTATATAATTAAGCGTATTTGCAACTAAATCTTCAACCTTTTCAAAATCATTTAAAATTAAAACCGAAATTTTATGAAAACTTATTTTTAAACATGAGTGAAGTTCAAAGTTTATAATATAAATTTAAGGGTAATAACATGATTAGGCAAATGAGAGGTAAATAGTAAGGTATCATCCACAAATTGAAGGAAAAATAGACCATTACGTGAGATTTCACTACCAACACTCCCCAAAGATCCATTATTAACTGTTTTTTAATTATCTTAGCGAAAACATCTACGGCTAAAAAGAGGCGATAAAGATCACCTTGCCTTAAAACTCGTTCAGATTGAATTTTATTACTTAAAATACTTTTAACCATTATACCGGAGTTATCTATTTTAGGTAAAGTCATTATCCAAGTAAACCATCTATGACCAAAACCTCTAGCTATTAACAGATCAACTAGAAAATCCTAATCAACCGAATCCAAAGCTTTCACAAAGTCCAGTTTCAGAAGAAAGTTATTTCTTAAAGTTATTTAAGAATATTTATTTATTACTTTAATAGTTATTTAATTATTATTTTAAGAAGTATTAATTTTCTAATTTATTTAAAAAGATTTAACTATACTTTAATTTTTAATTAAATTTATTTAAGTTATTTTATTATATCTATATGTTAATTAATTATCATATTAATTTTAGTTTAAAGTTAATTGATTATTGTTTTAATAACGTTATAAAGTTAATTAATTATCATATTTATTTCGAAGTTGACTTATTATTAAAATAATAGTGTTTAAAATTAATTTAATATATTATTAATGAGATTTTAAGTTGCTATTTTAAATGAGATTTAATCTATATGAAAAGAAGGATGTTTAAACAATAGGTTTATCAAGGGAAGCTTAATGACTTAAAGAGTTTATTAAATAAGTTTGTTAAAATATGGGAATAGTTTTATAAATGGTTATGGATATTTATAAAAGGATTTTAAATGAGTTTTAAAGATATAAAAGGGGAAGTTTTATAAATGGAGTTTTGAGATTCATAAAGAATGTTAATAAATAGATTGGAGATTTATAAAGATGTTATACAAATAGATTTGGAGGTAGTTATAACACAAAGAAATTTGGAAAAAAATGGTTAATTTTCATGGCATAATTCAAGGGGCAATGATTGCCTACAGTTTACAATAGATTCGCTAGAATAGCGACGTAACCGTTGAGTAAATTGCGATCCATGCTTTATACGGAAAGGTGCTTTCCATATCTATTTTTTTTAACATTTTCAAGTATTTTTAAAAGAAAGGGTTGTGAATATACTTATTCCAATGAGACAAGTATATGAATATTTTAATAAATATTTGAAAGAAGATTTTAAATTAATGGAAGTTTAATTTAAGAGGCTTAGCGATTTCCATTGGAAATTTGATCTTGGTTTTGAATGTTTTTTTTGATAGTTAAACAACCGTCTATCAAATCTTGGCTCAAATATGTAATTCTTCTTAGCTTTGGTGGTACGAAATATTCCCTACTTAACACCGAAGTATTTTAACTCTAGAAATATATAGGAGAAACACGAGAATCATATGATATAGTTACCGTCAGTGGTGCTATATTGTACGTATAAACCCGTTTTGTTCTTCTAGGACAAAGGATAAGGATATCCCTCAACTTAGACGGTTAGGCGGTGATCCCCGCTCTTATGTATTATCCGATTATTTCCTAAAAACCTAGTATTGATCTGGAAAATCGACGTTAGGTTTTTGGAGCATTCGGGAAGCAAAAGAGTGTACTCGTAAGAGATGACTAGAAAAACCCACTCTGAAACCATATACGGTTCTATGTAGGAGTTTCGCGATATATTGAGATGTTGGAGTCCATGTGTGGTTCCGAATCCATTGGGTTTGGAAATCCGTGTGTGATTCCAAGATCTACTTGAGATATGGGAATCCATATGTGATTCTGAGACCCGTTAGAGTACTGGAATCCATGTGGAATTCCCTGATCTAATTTGGTGGTGCTGCATGAGCTGGAATGTTGGATGTAGCCTCATCGGTGGTAATGACCAAAACAAGAGATAATAGGCATGGCCAGTAGGGTTGGCAAAACCATAGGGTGTAGTCGGCTCCTCCTATATGTCACTTGTAGTTGTTATGAATGTATGGGGTGATGGACTCGATCTTAGCGAGACCAGCTATGTTTTTCCTATTGTAATCACTAGGGTTGTATGCTACTTCGAAAGGATATCTCTAATCCTTGTGCAATAGGACTGTTCCTCGAAGTACTGAAAGCACCTCCATGGAAATCCTACACAATTAACGATCGTGCCTTATCGGTATTTGATTATGTACCTACTATTATTGTGATGTAAATTCACGAGCATCATAACTACTTGATTATTATTATTTTCACCCTTAGACTATTATAATATCACTGGATTTTCTATAATAAAAAAGTTTTGGTTATCGTAAGGTAAAAACGCGTCTGTGTTTATATGCGGTGTGGTACTATGAAATACCATTGTTTTAAAAGATTTATTTAAACTTCAAGAATCCATTTGATTGTGTTTCTCATGTTAGTTTTACCAAAATGACCCGGGTGTTGTTTTCTTTTAATGCTTGGGTGAGACCGATTTTATTTCCAGGTTTAGTTGGATGTTTTGGAGCTTCAGGAGAAGAGTTGGAGGCCTAGAGACGTATTCACGTACATGGCTATTTTTTTCCGTTGCATTCATTGTTGTATTTGTTAGCAATTATGAGGATAGTTTGTTGTAATTGTCCTGGCTGAAATAGATTAGTATACTCTAATTGATGTCTACATATACATATATTATAGTTCGTTTTTAAGTAAAGTTTTGTTATATATTATAGATCACTTATTCCGCTGTGACATTTTGTGTTGTTATTTTTCTTGTTGTCTTCTTCCTTCTTACGTTTCTCTATCCGCCTTTCCGTTCAATTTGAGTGGGTTATGTGTGGTTCATTGGCTGCTTAAAATGTACGGAAAATTGGGTCATTTCAGTTGGTATCAGAGCTTAGTTGAGCGAACAACTAGGCTTTGGTGGGGTTGACTCATTTGAGAGAGGGTAAGTGAGACCCTAGGATGACTTTAGGAATACGTGTATAAGTGCATATTTGTTAGTGATATAAAAATGTTTTATATTGTGTTGATTGATCAGTTGAGTGGCTTAAGAATTCTGGTTGATGCGTTTAGCCAATGTTATCGATAGGGATTTCCAAAACACTTAAACAAGACCAAACCGACACAATATTATTTTAAAATGGGTAAATGAAATAATTTTACCTAGAAATATATTTTATATATACAAAAGAATAATTTTTAAAAAAATTGACACTTTCATTCTTGGTTGCTTGGTTGTTAGAAAGGATAATATTCTATCATTATCATTTAGGATTTGATTAGTCATGCTTGCCCAAATCTAAGCATTGGCTATTATTTGTTGATCTATCTAGAATCTTCCTTTTTGAACCCTGGATTGGGTAGATAGGAATTTGGAAACATTGAAACGAACGCCTTGTGAATTGAGTTTCACAGTTTGAATATAGGGCGTTCATTGATAATGTTAAAATTGGATTTTAATAAGTATTATTTTATTGAAAGGAATTGTGAATATTTTGAAATAATATTTTGGAAATAATTGAATATAAAAATTGGTTGTGTTTAATTGGGGTTTTATAAAAGAAGTTTATTAAAATAAAACAAAATATTTCTGAAACAAATACTTGAAGAATGATTTATATAAGGAATCTAGAATATTTTTGCAATAAGTATTTGAGGAATGGTTTCCTTTAGAGGGTTATAAATTTGATTTATAAAAATGTGTATATAAATAAAAGGAATTCGAGTGTCTAAATCCCGATGATTTTGGAAAAATGGTTTTCAACGTTCAAAAAGTTAATAATAATATTTGAAAATATTTTCAGAATAAAAACAGTTCTAACTGTTGTTCAAGAAGATTTAAAGTACTAAACTCGCTTCGGTTGCTGAAATAATTCCAATAATGATTATCACATCGCCGATGTTCATTTTTGAATTTATAAGTGCGCAATTGCTACCAATAGGATCTCGCTATATAATTATTTTGATAAAATAAATTTTGATCTGAATCTAAAGTATGATTTGATTTACCATAGAGTAAATATGTACATTATCAAATTAATGATTTGTGGGAAAAAGAAATAATAGTTTTATTTGAGATAGTTTTGGAGTATGAATGATTTTAGAAATGGTAATAATAAGTTCCTTAAGGGGGTTTACATAAAAACATTTTAGGAAATAGTGGCAATAGTTTACTTTAAAACATTTTCAAGCATAACTACTTTTGGAAGAGAAAATTATAAAGAAAAGTGTGTTTTCTTCGGATTGGTTTGGAAAAGTAATTCTTGAACTGATTTGTGACGACCAGAATAATCATCTAAGTGAAGATCACATGTTTGCTTAGGCGAATGGCATTGGGCACTTAGAAAATTATTCCTTTTGTCATTGTACGGTGGAGATGGGTTCGAATCCGAACAAATCAAAAATAAGTTGGAAATTAATAGTTTGATAAAAAATATTTATTGGAAATATATTTAGTATTGTTTCAGAATGGATTTGAAAAGAAAGAAGTGGTTTTAAGTTAACTAGTGCGAGGGGCTCAAAAATAACTATAATGGGTAAGAGATTCGTTTAGATGGTTAACACTTCTTTTCAGTATTATCCTTTTATTAAGGAAATATATGATACTTTTTGATAGTACCTAGTTCCTTGGTATAATTTTGGGGTTGCTAGGGCTATATATATTAAATATTCTATGGATTAATGTATATAATGTCATTTCAAATAGGTTTTTTTACCCGAGTGTTTCAATTCTTAAGTGAATTCAAAATAAAGTTTGAATCTGATTACGATGTGTACCCTCAGGATCTGATGGGGTGTTATAGCAATTTTTAAAACTTAATTGTGTTTTATGAACACGTTTTCATAAATAATTTAGTGGGAATAGAATGGATATTAGGAATAGCCGTTTAAATAAGTACATAGAATGAATGCAGATCATTTCTCTTTCCATATAGTTTTGATCTAATATTCGAGTATAGGGCTTTGAGGTATTTCACACCGTTCCAAATAAGGATCTAATACTCGATTTTTGGCAGCGAGCACTTGGTGAGGATTCTTGATATGGAACAAGGTTTTCTTTCATCGTATATGGCTAGGTAAGGGGAATAGAGGTTCCCAATCAATAAGCCCGATCGAAGTCCTCACTAGGAAATCGAGTAAGCAATACTGTAACGACCCGTAAATTTAACTGGTTTTAATAACGTTATTAATTGCAATTTTATGGAATTTTAAACAATAAAATTTTGAAGTATAAATTTGATATTTGGAATGCATCTAGTTAAACATAGCGACTTGTAAACTTTCATCCGAAAATATGAAGTTTATTTTCGTGCATTAATTTATTTCAATTTAATCAGTTAAGAATTGATGAAAATAAAATATTTTCGAAATCTAAATATTTTTATATAGAAAAATTCTAAATCATCTTCTGAGCAAGGCCTCATTTTTCGTTTTTCCAAATTCGGACTTCTTTAGCTCCGTCGATCTTATTTTTCTGCGTTTTTGCTACATTTTCCGCTGGTAGAAAATTTGAATTTTTATAATTCAATCGTACCACTGATATCTGTATACCGATTTGATCGTCTCGTCGTGCTGATCTCAACAGTGTATTCATTTGTGTATTTTGAAATCCGGTACGCATCGAAACCGTAAAACTGTAAACCGTAACGGTCCGTCTTTTGTTTCCTTGTGACCATTTATTTTTCCACCATTTAGAAACCAATGGCCATTAGATTTTATTACTCCTTGTAATTCATGTAGCTGACTATTGATTGTTTCCACTTTTCATTTATTTGCTTGTTCGTTTTGTCTGCCCATCTTTTTCTTTCGCCACATTTCCCAACGTTCTCCCATCTACCTTCTTCATTGCCACGAAAATGAAATATGATAAATATATATATAGTAAACCCATCATGTTTCCCTCCGACACATCTCCTCCTCACGCGCCTAACCCGCATCACCATGTTTCCGCCGCCTGCCCATGCTACACAGCAACCCACATTAGCGTCGTCTTCCTTGTGCTCGACTTCCCTTTCCACGCATTCTCCTTACACCGAGCAGCCCACGCCATCAAGCTTTCAAGCCATCTACGACCATAACTACTACCGAATTTCTCCACTCCCCATAGCTCCGCAAACAAGCCGCCAAAATCTCCACCAATAACCTGCCGCCACCCTCCATTTCTTTCCCTGCCGAGATAGCCACACCATCCCATTGCAGCCTCTAACCGTGGCAGCAGCTCCAAACCCACGGCACACTAACCCAGCATAGAATCGACCTCCCTTGTTGCTTCTTCCCTTACAAACACCAACAGCACGCCTCCCTTATCCATCGCACACCAGACCCCATGTTCCATTCACGCGAGCATGTGCTTCCTCGACCCGCCTCTTCCTTGAACCATGTAGCACCCTCACACGCATCTCGCCAGCCCCACCAAGCCTCCACCTACTTTGCTCAGCTGCCCAGTGCTCCAACGCTCTGCCTCACCGAGCCCGCATCTGCTATAGTCGGTCGAAGCCATCTCTGGCCGACGACCTTTCTCCGAGTACTCGTGCCCGCTCTTCTCTGCCTTAACCACTCGGGTAGCCGAGGTCTCCTATTCCTTTGCTTGTTCAATTGTTTCAACTCCTGTTTGCTTCCAAATCGGTAGGTTGACCTTTGCATTTTGTATATGATGTATTTAAAACAAATGCTATACTGGTTATAAGTATATTTGGTCAGTTTATATTACATTAGTTAGTTAAGGTGTTAGTTATTTATATAAATACGTAACTTAAATTACGTTACAGTAGGTGTGTGTTGTATTTTAATAATAATAGAGTAAGTTATATATATATATAGAAATGTTATATTAAGCTGTTAGTATGTAATGGTTTAAAGGTTTACTTTATTATAGGTTAGGCATATATTTTACATCAGATATGTTCACAGAGGTATAGCATGCATTATATAAGTATTTGCATTATTACAGTATATTATATATATATATATATATATATATATATATATATGCCGTTGGATTTTAATACGTATACAAATTGGCTTTGAAACAGTTTTTAAGTTTTATTATTTATAAGAGTATATTATAATAGATTCTGAGTACTGTTATAGTGTATAGTGTGTGTATACATTAGTATATATATACATATATTTTGAAGTTACTATTAGTTTAATAAAAAATTATTTGTATAAAAGTATGTATATATATGTTGAATACATCTTTAAGTTTATATGTTATAAAAACTTTGAGTAACCTGTATTTATAGGTGTAAAGTAAGTTAAAACATTGTATAATTATATTATGTTCAAGGCATTGTAAAATATAAGATGTTTAAAATCTGGGCTTTGTAGATGGGCTAGTTTAAATAATATGATAGTTTATATATATGTAATTATTTACTTCAAATTTCATTATGAAGATTTGTTTCTTTTATTCTGTTTGTTTACTTAAAAACAAGGATTTTAAAATACACATACATTTAATTTAATATGTGTTTGGAATTTAAAATATGATTTATATATATGGTTATATATAGCTAGATACATAGAAAGTCACTCATACTGTTTATCATCATCGATACAATTCTGATTTGATTTCGTCAATTTCTATCAGCTTGTCTGTCGAGTCTGTATCCATCTAGCTTCACTTTGGAACTCGTGCTTGGATTCATAACTCAATTTCTATGTCTGTATCAGTGTGCGTATTCGTGTCATCTTCTCGTGCATCTCTAGCCTCGAAAGGTGAGCAATCACTCACGATTAATGTTCTTTTATTTATTAAATTTGATTTCAATTGAAACGACAATTGAAATATGCTGCTGTAGTTATTTACACTGTTATATATGCTATTACCTGTATCAGTTTACCTGTCACATCTGACACCATTATCTGTTATTTATGAAATGATGATCTAGTTCGTTGATAAATGATTGATTGCATGATGTTGACATTGGACGTTAAATTCTTAATGTAGTAAGTGATAAATAATTTGAAATTGAACTTGATGTAGGATAGTTAGATTTGATATATGTGTTAAATTTGATTAGATGACATTTGCATAATATGACCCCTTTTAAATGTTTAAATAAATTGGCATGTAGAAATATAGTTATTTACACCTTAAACCATTTAATTGTATTTTGTTTAAATTGATATAGTATGAAATCGAATAATAAATGTCAAGTGTAGAACCGCATAAAATAATAGTGTAATAATCTTTAATCTACATGAAATGATAGTGTAGATTCTAGAAATAATTATATTAATTTGCACAAACAACAATGCGAATTAATACGATTATTTCGGGATTATTTGAATTAATTTTTCGATTGTTATTGATGTTTGCTATTGCTTGATTATTTACTTTGACACCATCCCAGTTATCACACTGCAAGTTCCCTTTGCTATGCTTTGATTTTTGAATTGGAATGGAATCGGGTTGAAATGATAAATACCCAAATGAACTTGACCTAGGATAGAGAATAAAATAAAAACCCGATTGGTCAATAATTTGATTTAAAAATAGAAATAAATATTTTATTTGAATAAAATAATAAGTGTTTTAAATGAAGTTGGAATTTGAATTGTAGTGAAATTTAAATGTTGATATTTAATAATCTGAAACAAATTATTAACAAAAATTAATGAAAGAACGTTGTTTAATTTAAGAAATGATTGAATTAAGTTTTGAAATTATTTAATAATTAAGTTTGAAATTATTTAATAATTAAGTTTGAAATTATTTAATAATTAAGTTTTTAAGTTATTAAATAAGATTGAATTATTTAATAATCAAATAAGATTGAATTATTTAATAATTAAATAAGATTAAATTATTTAATAATTAAATTAAATTGAATTCTTTATTAAGTGAAATTGAACTTCTTGAATAAGTGAATCTAAGTTTCTTTATTAACTAAGTTTGAAATTTGTAACTAAGTAAATAAATAAAGGAAATTGAATTTCTTTACAAGAAATAAAATATGATTTATTGAAATTAATGTAAGACTTGTAATTTAAAGAATTTGATTTGACGAATCTAAATTTAATTCAATTTGTAAGTTTTGATATAATAAAGTTGAACTTAAGTAATTGATTTAATGAATTGGAAATTAAATAGAAATTGTTTTGAATGACAAATTTACTTATTGAATATTGAATGAAATCGATCAATGAATTTACTTTGATTTGAATGTTAAATTAAATTAATTTAAATGATTTCGGAATGAAACTGATATACGAACTTGAATCAATATTTGAATTTATTTAAATAAAAATTGAAATTGAATTATAAGATTTTGAAATAGTAATTTGGAAGTTTTGAAACGTAAATTATGGAAATTGATTTAAAAAGACAAACGAAATGTTGGTTTACAAATTTTGATTGAACTTGAAATTGATTTGGTTTTAAAATATATAAACGACCAATCGGTGTAATAATTACGAAAGTTATTATAGAAACCGGAATTGGTTATGGACATACTCTCTGCCTAAACCGAAAACCACTTTAATAACTATACGCGAAGTGTGATCCATAATGAAGTGGTTGGAATGATGTACGTGATGACTGAAGAAAGAGAACGATAATGGATAGCCTTAACACTTGTGTCAAATTGGAAATGACTAAAACAGGAGCCGTGCCGGGCCAAACGGGGTTAGCCACCTCGAGAGAACACACTTCTTCGTAAACTACTCATTACTTGTTATTGATTGGTGCACCCTCGAAATTTTGGGAGTGTTGTTTCGCGGTGTTGTGATCGTTGCGGCGATGCATTTTCACCAGTCCGGATCAGGCAAACGGTAGTTTCACTACCTTGGGTATTGCCTCATGTGCCTGTCATACTTGTATCCCTGCGACCACTACGAATTTCTTTTGTGTTATACCTATGGAGTATTCCCTGATATCCCACTAGTTTACGGTGGAGTTTACAGTGCTTTATAGACTATGACATATAAAATGTGTTAAAGGGGATAATGGTAACCCCTTAACGCTATTTGATACTTTATATTACTGATAGACATTATCTCTTGTCGTATACTACTACATAGTAGATATTTTAATGGATCCTTAGAGGATGGTTATTCCAACATCCTTTGATTACTTGTGTTTCAATTGTTATTTCACTTGAGTTGGATTTATTGATATAAGAATGTTAATCCTAACTCGAGTGTTTTGTGTTTTGCTTTACGCTCGGGTCGGACTGAGTGTACCAGTACTCGAGACTCACCTTTGGAGTTGGAGCTTCGCTTGGAGATCCAGCTATCTATCATCTTTCAGATATTCAGTTGATTCCAGCGATATATTCTGGTTCTTGTATTTGACTATTGTATTCAAGACATCTGATGTAACTTATTTAACTCTGTTATTTATATAGTAGCTTCACGAACTACTATCTTTTGTTTCTGCTGCAATTTATTACTCTGTTCTGTGATCTATGATTATTTATTTACTGTATATGTTCAGTTTTACCAAATTTAAATTAACAATTCGGTATTTTGAATTATTCAAGTCCGACATGTGCGGGTGCGAATAGTCCAAAATAGCGGGTCGTTACAAATACTAGTTTGGAAGTGGAGTTATGTGTTTGAGTAATGGTCGAATCGATCTATGATTACTATGTAGGCTTATGAATAATATTGGATGTTCATGTGGTAAAATTTCAGAGACGAATTTTTTTTAAGGGATGAGAGTGTAACGGCCCAGAATTTTATCACATTGATTTTTGGAATAGTTAATCAGTTTTAAATATTCAATTTGGGATTCTATTTAAAATGTAATAAATTCTATGTTCCAAGTAACTTCTTGATTTTCAATGACGTATCTGTAATTTAATTTATAAATTTTTTTCCATAATTCTCAATTTGGAAAATAAATAAATTTTCGTTTAACGTGTATTACGGCAAACATGGGTATTTTTGACATTTCATAGAATAAGATAGCCTATCTATTTTTTTATTATTTTACGATCATGTAAAATTGTTATACGCGATCGTATTTTATTTTCTATCGTTCATAGCTTATACGCGGACGCGTTATTGTGTAGTGGGGTACCCAATATCTTTTAAAAAAACCAACACACACCAAGTACACACACATACAAATGCACAGTGCAACAGCCTTTTATTTCAACCCAGCCACCATTTTTTCCATAGCCACCTTTATGCTGCTTTTCCACCCTACCAGCCACCATTGTTCACTGGATTTGATATGAAAATGGAATTTTGTTTTCATTTGAGCATGTAAGCATGTGTATATATGGATATGTTCAGGAAGTAGAGTCTTCCCATTCTTCTCCATTTTGCTTTCTCTATAAATTTCAAAACCAAGAAAATAAACTCTTTCCCTTACTTCAAAAATCAAATTCCTCCAATCCGTTCGATATTAGCCAAAAATCACAACTACAAAATTATTTGTCATTCAATCTGTTTTTTAAAGTTGATCGTGTTCCATTTCGTGAAGAATCGAGCAAGAAATCATCAAATAATAGTAAGAAGGAGTAAATATTCCCAAAGTTCAAATACTCATATATCTTGATTCGGTCGAATTGTTCGACGCCGTTGGCACCGTCAAGTTTGTATCGAAGCGTAGTATTTTCAGTAAAGTTTCGGCATGATTCTATAACGACATTGAAGTGTCGATAGCTAGGGTTCGGATTTGCTTTCGATTCAAGCATCAAATGAAGATTTGGAGCTTGGCATTGTGACTGTGGAGGAGAGGGCTTCAAGTGGTGAAAATTTGGTTAAGATCAAAGCAACTTTTTATCGCGACATTTCAAACCGGTAGCTCATGATTTTGGGTCGGGTTGCGATTGAATTTTGATGCAGTGGGCTCGAGGACAAGGCGGTGGCGCCGTCGAGTCAAGCACTCGAGGAGGGACATGTTGATGGCTTGGTTGCGTCGTTTGTTGGAGAAATTTCCATGCACGTGCACATGCATGATGTGCACAATGGGTTTTTGGAAAACGAGAGAGAGAGAATTGGGGAAGAAAGCACTGTAGGTATGGACTGCGGGTTCGTGGGCTTTGGGCCGTGATATTATATGGTGAGAAATGATTTAAAATTGATTTACTTTTTAAATTAGAATATGTTATGTTCAAGTCATGCTAACTTGTTTATACGTGATCCATTTCCTCACGGATTTTTGCGTTGGGCTCGTATGGATGAATATAACATTGTTGTATAACCAGTTGATAGTTTTGGCCATTTATATGTTTATGAAAACTTAAAATGCACTGAACTTAAATTACATTAATTCTGTTAATAACGTCATTTAAATTTTATACCTTAGTTATTTATGTTTATTTGGCCAATAAATTATTGTTTAGTTAAACTTGATCGAATATAGTAATTGGATATATGTAAGCGGAATAAAATATTATTCCACTAATTGAAATAATTTGACATTTAATTTACGGAATAAATCTCTGTTCTGCTATCTTATTGAAACTCCCCACACCCCTTCATATACCAAAAAGGACACATTAAAAGGCGTGGTGCGTAATACTTATAGTGGAAACTAACAGAGACTAAGATTCACAAGACAAGAATAGGTAAAAATAGCGGAAACTAAAATAACAATAAATTATTTAAAGTAAAACTTCAAACTTGCTTCATAAATAAGTCAAATACCAAATACAGCATCCATACCTCAAAACCCATCATGTCTTATGAAATAAAAACTCAAAGACAAAATCATAGTGCATAATATCCCTCATAATAAGCCAGTACCTAGAAAGAACAAAAGCTGAAAGAAAAGAAATACATGGTAGAAAACTCCTCTAAGAAATCTTCGAGAAACTACAATCTACCGTCCTCTCTCTTGATTGCCTAAGAGCGGGTAAAGGGTGAAAATAGAGGAGTGGGTCAGACTAAAAGTCTGCTGAATGATAGTAATTACTAGAGTCTTAAGCAAAGTAAAAGTAATAGTCAGCACAACAGTCCTAGTATATAAAAAGGAAACAAAGGAAATAGAAAAGAGATAAATACGATTAACTATAAGATAGGTTAACTTTTATTGTTTGCACTTGTTCATGATAGCTGCTTTGATTAGGCTGAATTCCTAATCTTATAATTAGGCTGAATTCCTAATTCTACCCTTCGATTGGCTTGTTACTCCATAGACCTTAATGCGGACCAAAGACTAGGTAACTGCCTACACAGTAGTCAATGGTATGTACGAAAGATGCACAAAGCAACCACTGTGGATCCAGACATACATAGCTCCATACACAGAAGGCAATGGTATCTACAAAAGACATAAATACTAAACGCTGGGAACTCATAGAGATTATTGAGCACCAAAACAGTAGTCACACGCGTAACTGCCAACATGCCCATGCTACCTTTTTGCTCCACCTATAGGGTCTTCTTATTACCCAGCATACTCCTCGTCTCACTTCAAGCTAATTAAGACTATCACGTGTCCATAGAAATAGAGGAAATGCTATTGGTACTGGCTCATCATCCAAACAATATCTAGTTGTGCCCCTTATCCAAATCCACAATGATTTGGACTTCTAATTGACCAATTACTTTTAGCATAAGCGTGCCCTCACCTCACTTAAAGCTAATGTGAGACCACCGTTTTTTCTAATAGGGAATGCTATTTGGTACAGGTTCTACTTTCATCTTTGCTTATTAACTTAGATAAATTATTTAAATAAGCCTTTACACATTTCTCTACTATCTGTGCTTATTAATTTATCCTAAGTCTCAAAAAAACCTTATTCTATTCTTTTCTTATTATAACATACGTTATAATTATGCTTATTACTTAACCCAAGATCCAAGTGTAAAATAAGCCTCTTTCATCTTTTACTCTCTTTAGTTATAATTCTAAGTTATAACTAGGCCAATCTTTTTAATTCGGTCCTACTAATGTCATAATTAGGCATAATTTTAGTCCAATTAGGCATAATTTCATTCCAATTCCATTTATATTACAGTCTTTGTAATTTACATCTTATATTCCATTATTTCAGTTTTCTTACAACTTAGTCCATATTCGCATTAATCCTATTCTAGTCCATACGCGAAGAAGGAGGAATAAAAGAAAACTCAAAATAGAGGAAAATCCAAAGCGTAGTGATGTAAATAACGTATAATTAACAGTAAATTGACTACAATACCGTAAATAAACGAAAAAGCTATAATTAACACAAATAAACTAAAAATACTGAAAAGAATAACTGAAAGGAAATAGGCTGAAAATAATTCTAAAAACTATATATAAACTACTAAAAAGGCTTTTCCATAAATCATAGTAAAAATACAACTACTGGAAACCTTATTATTTTAAATTACTTAAAGAAATCTAAAATAATTACAATCACCCACCTCTGGTTATAAGCTCTTCCTTTGGTCTTCCTGGATCCACTTGGGGTTGTAAAATAAATTAATTTATAATGATTTTATCCTTAGAAAAATTATTCCGTTTAGCGACCTTCCTAGAAAGGTGCACCCAATTGAAGAAAACCTAGAATGAGAAAAAGTGTTAGGTTTTGGGGTCTACTTATAGAGGTAGAAGTGGATCTCAGACCGTTGGATTTGGGAATAGAATAGGACGCAACCACGTCATTGACTAAATAGCAGCCATCGGATGCAAGAATGGAGGGACCGGATTGGTTCGATGAATGCAAAACACATCATAGTCGGTTAATAAAAATCAAGCCATCATTCGAATGAACAAACGATTATTCATTCGCTCCCGAAACAGGAGGCGGGTCGATCGGGCAGTCGACCGCCTGGTGCCCAGGTCGACCGGCCGATCGACCTGCCTTATATGTGTGTGTGTGTGTGTTTGTGTGTGTCTATTCTTCTCTTATTTCAGCTTGTTTTGTTTAATTCCTATCTTGTTTATATTAGCTCGGTTTCTAACGTACAATATATAGAAATTGACCAGAAAATTACCATGGACACAATTGTGCTACTCTCATGGCTCAATCCTGATAATTTCACAAAGTTATTTTATTATTTAATTAATCAATAGATTAATTATTATGGGTTACGTTTTGGGTTGTTACATTCTCCCCTCCTTAGAGGATTTCGTCCCCGAAATCTTTAAGGATAAAAGAATGACTAAATGTTTTAACCATTCATTCATTGTCCTTAAGTTTTTCTAATGAATTTTATGATACTTATGCAATTAGTGTAGTGTAAATGTACCTAACTAATACAAAAGACTAGGCGGTCCACTGATTAAGTTGACCTCCTTTTATGCAATCATTCTCGTGCCTTGTATCCAAACGAATGCAAAAAATTCCTAATGATAACTGATAGTTATATATGCATGCTACAACCATCATCCAAATGCAACAATCATGTGATAAATATCCATTTATGGAAATCATGGAAATAAAGTAAAAATGCGCACACATCCATATGCATATGCCCCAGTGTCCTAATTAGGCCGATCCCTAAAGAATAATAGTGCCTATTGTGCCTATATCCATCCATTAGCATCCACAAGCAAACACTTGCAATCATTAGCATACATCATTATAACATGTTCTATTGACATTTGTGCATCAAATCCTACCATCCATAGGTTAAATCCAAAGTTATACCCTTCCAAAGGATAATAAAGGAAAGAATCTATTCAAAACCAAAGACGGATAAAGAAAATTCTAAAACCAATTATAAAAAAGATATGGATAGGAGATACAATTTTCTCCTAATCAAATTAGTCTTCTTCGAAATCTCTCTAACCATGTTGGAACTAAGAAGCAACTTTACGTAGACTCCAATCAACATGAAGACGTCATACATGGCCTTCCAAAAGAGCTTCAAAAGGTGTCATTCCCATGCTAACTTGAAAACTACTGCAATATGAATTCCACTAAAGAAAGATGCTTTTACCAAGTTCTTCCAAAATCAGGAATACTCATTCTTAACCATGCTTGTCTTACTATCCTACTAATTTCATTTTACTGTTCTTCATGAATCAACATTCCTAGGTTCTTACTAGTGTCATATACACTTTACGTAAACTTCCATTATTACTTCTAAAAGTAATTACTGCTATCTCCTTACGCCTTTTCCATTACTTCATGGAAATGATTTTTATCTACTCCACATTTAAGAGTTTTGTTTGGTATTTATCACCTTGTTTTAAAAACTAAGGTTTCTAAAAAATTTAAAAACATCAAATCCCAAAATCTTTGTCTTCAAATGTTTATCTTTCTAGTTTCTATTAATTTCAAAAATAGTGGGTCACTTAACATTATTTCCCAAACCTACAGGGAAAAACTTCCAAATTTATAAGTCTAAAATTTATATCTCTCTTTCTTTTAAAGATTACAGTTTTCTATAAAATTTGAATTTTCAAATTTTACTTTAATTAAGTTTTTCATTTCAAAAATTTATTTACTTTTTCACCAAACCATTTTCTTTTAAAATATCCTTTATGTGTTTTCAAAACAACTTCTTATTACACCTAACATTCACGTGTCTTAATGTATTGGAACTACTTTATCTTATAAGAAGTTATTAATGCTAAAATCTTCTATGAACCTTTTAAAAGGGGACTTCATGTTTTTGTGAAGTTACAAGGAATTTATTCTATATTTTCGAAATAGGCTATACAAGATATGGTGCTTCCTTCCCATATCTTGTACATCCCTTTCATGTATTCCTTGTGACTTACACAAAACAGTTTCATTGGTTTCATAGAGAATTATACCATTATTCTTTTCATTCCAATAGATTAAAGTATGTTTTATTTATATTTTTCCATGATAAATATTTTCTAATATCTAATTACACATTTTCTTTCTAGAAAAACTCATCTTCAAAACTGTTTTAATGTATCCACAACTAGAAAACATTTTCTTATACTTATTTAAATAATAAGTATATTCATAAATCACTTTAGTTTCTATTCTAAGAAATTATCTTTTAAAATACATTTGTATTTGGGTTCAAAACATATGTTGCACAAAACACCGTTACTACAACCCAAAAGTACCAGTGAATGAATTCAATAAATATTAATAAATCTCGTATACTATATAAAAACATTTCTCTTAGGAGTAACTTATTATAATAATAGGATTATAGTCTATGCTCTTTTATTTTCCACGAAAATATATATTACAATAATAAATGTTGTAACATATGTTTTTCTGATACTTAATAGACTCTATGTTTTTATATTTAAGATCTTTGTTTACTTACAAAGAAACTAGTGAGTTATATATGCTCTATAATTTTTTTTCGAAAAGAATTTATTTTTAACGAAATTTTCATCATATAAAAACAAATTTAAATTTCTTACCATATTTCCAAAAACCCAGTATTTACTTTCAAAATATTGACAATTTTATTTTACTTCTAATAATTTCATTTTATTGGGTTATATATAAAGTGGATTTTCCTACTTACTATCCTTGAAATATTTCTTTTAAACTAAAGGCTTTTACTCTTATTCCTCTTGTATACTCATATTTATTCTAAGGCATTACGGTCAAATCTACTTGTCTGAGACAATTATAATTTCTGAAATTATCTACAGATGGGCTTTCTTATCTACTAAATTTCATTAAACATCTCTAACCACAACCCATCTTTCTTTGGATTTCCAAAGTCCAAATCCTAAGTGTACAAAATCATTCCTACCATGTGTAGACCATCTCTATGCCCCAAAAACACACTTTCGTATGCCTAAAGTGTCACTTCAAGAGTTCTATCTTCAACTATACGAAGAACCTCCTTAAGATGATAATATGCTCCTCCATACATCTTGGAAAACACCAAAATATTGTCCATGAATACCACCGTGAATTTATTTAGGACATCTCTAAAAACATGGCTCATCAAATGTAATGACCCGCAAATCCGTACCCCTTGAGTCAACACTATTCTACCTAAATTAACTCAAGTTGTACATAAATATGAACCATTTGGGTTTAAGAAGAAGAGGTAGAAGGAGAAAATAGAAAACAACATCAGAATCTAACCATCGCAGCGGAGTAAAATATAATAGATAATAAATGATCTTTACACCAAAACAAATATATCTGTTCATATATTACATCATCAGAGTACATCAATCACAACTCAACATCAATCACATACAACTGGATACACAGCTAAACAGCACGGCGGAATATATATATAAACAAGTACGGGAGCATGTATCATCATCCAGCTCGTCTCCTGAGCTCCACAGCATCAAATCATGCATCCTATAATACTCGTTCTGACCCAAGCATTACAGTTAAATAACACCCGAGTCAGTCTGGAATACCAGCGTGAGAAAATCACACTCAGTTGATTATTAAATTTTCAAAAATCTTTTGAAAACAAAAGCATCTCGTAAGACCACATCAAAAATAAACATGTCGGGTTTTTACCTTACGATAGCTAAAACACTTTTTATAGAAATCCTCTGATATTATAATAGGGTCTATATACAAATACTTATAAAATAGCCGAAATTGTTACATGATTAAATTCCAGCTACTAGCCACAGAGTGGGTAATACAAACAAAACTCGTACAAGGCTCGTAGGGAGAATGGATTTCCAACTAATGACTAGAAACTGGGTACCACCTGTCGCAGTACGTGGCCTAGATAACAGTACCGTGGAGTACGCCCGCTCCCTTGTAACACAAGACCGGGACTACCCCTTACTGGATAATCCCGAGTGAGATCACCCCGTGGTTGGGATCAGCAACCGCCCAATAAGCCGAATTAAAAAGGGACATCTAGAAGGGATGACCTCACCTTGCTTGGTTGCTACCCACCTAGCATTGCTGCATAACCCCTGATTTTCAGTCATTCCTGGTTGATGAGGCTTGAGTCTAAGCGTTACCTTTTTAGAACATAACCCTTAGAATGCCCATCGCCCACCTGACGATGTTCCGCAAGCATTCATCCATACAAGTCCGTCCCGGGTTCGAACGGAACCGAAGGCACTATTCCTACTACATCCATTTTGGAAATATCCTCAGGATTAGTAGCGACTAGCCCTTGCACTTCACCGCTCCATCTTCGAATCCAAACTCGTTTTCCACGAAAACGTACAAACCGGATCGAAGTGATTTTCGAGAAATAAATCTCGATTCCGGTCTCTTCGAAACGTTCAGCGTATTTGGCCAATATTGATAGTCGGTGACTTAACTACCAATTAATATTTACAAACAACCATCCAACAATAAATAATTTTTCAAATTATTTATTAATCTCAAAATATCTTCACAAGATATATTTCTATTTTCAACCCTTTGAAAACAGTTTCAAAACCATCTTCCCTTTCATAATAAACTTTCCCAAATATTTTCTATCTCCTCTGGAACCACCCAGTACAAAACTAGATTTTTAAAATAATTTCAAACACTTTACTTTGAAAGATACTTTAAAACATTTAAGTTAAAAATACTTGAAAATTTTGTTAAAAATACATACTATATGAATATTTGAAAATAAGGTTATTTAATAAAATATAAAACTAGATTTTCACTTTTAAAAACAAAATACTAAGTCACTCTTTAAATAATTACTACCATAATAGATTAAAAGAAAAAACTTACTTTATAATTTAAATATTTTAGAAATAACAAATTTTTCCAAAACTTGCTTTTTAAAACAACTTTAAAATCTTTTAACTTATATCTAAAAAATTTCTTTGAAAACGTACTTGGTTATCCAGAGAAAAACCCCAATTTCAACCACTTAAATCAATTTTCCCAAATTGATTTCCAATTTACTCCATTTGAAATAAGTTTCTTTAATTTACTCATGTAACGACCCGAAATTTTCTAACCCGAAAATTCCAAATCGTTATGAAAAAGAAGAAAGAGATAGAAGAAAGAAGAAGAACAGAAACATCAACAACTCACATTCGCAGCGGATAAAATATAATAATAAATAATAGTTTACAAAGGAATACTATATTTGTTGATTACATTTAATATACATCAGAGTTTCACATATATATACAGACGCTAGACATATAAATCATGTCCCAGATACACAATAATATACTGCAGCGGAAATACTCCGTACGTACTTGCCATCCAGCTCGCCCCCTGAGCTCCAAACGTACCTACCTGAAAACCTATAATACTCGGTCTGACCCGAGCATTACACCAACGTAACACCCGGGTCAGGCTGGAAACCAGCGTGAGTAATCCCAACTAACATAGAATACCAAAGAAATCAACTTTTATAAAATCCGGGGTAACCCAAACCAAATTCACAAGTTTACAATAAGTTTAGACATAACTAATTTCACACATCCATTTCCTAAGTATCAAGCTTAAATTTAAATAGTCCAATTCCTTTAAATTACTTCACTCCAGCATATAGATTTCACATATCAATCCGTAAAAATATTCGAAGTGGTTTTCGGGTATTTCCCAATACCCGATCCCGGTCTCTTCGAGTCTCATATCATCTCATTCCAATGTATCCATATGAAATGTACTACATTTCATATTAGAGGTATCAACTCATTCAAGCATCCAATACCATTTAGTCATCGATAATCCATGCTTAATCACATATGAATTTATTCAATTGATTCTTATTGAATTTCTTACCACATTCTCTTAGATCCCTTTCTCCAATATTAATTAATTTCAATTCAATTAATTCGTCATCCCTTCATTTTTCATCTTAATTAATCACCCTGGATTAATTACTTCATTCGCATTTAAGTAATTATCTTTATTTAATTTCAAGATATTAATTATTCTTGACCAGATCAATGAGTAATTTTTAATTACTTCTCAAATTAATGAATTATAATCAATTACACTAATTCTTAATTACCCATATTAATTAATTTCTCAGGCGTCACTTATGATTAATTCATCTTAATTATTCAATCTTTAATTACATCGTTGATTACACAAATTAATGATTCCCGATTATGGTTTGATTTGTTCTAATCTTGATTCGACCCCAGTATTAATCATTCTCGAATAATCTCAATATATAGTTAATTACTCTCTTATTTACTTCATTAATAAATTAATTACTTCTTAATAAATTTTCTTAATTAATCTCTTGATTAATTTCACAAAGAAATTATATCTTATTAATTACATTAAGTGTCTGCCCTTCAAACCATCCATTGATTTACCTTAATTACTAAATTAATTAACCCAAATCTTAAATTTATTTAATTAATGAATTATCCACTTTATTTACCCTTCTAAATTGTTGAATCACAAACCATTAAAACCTTATTAATAATGAAAACATTTCTTATTTATACTTAAATTTAAAACCATTCGAAACCCCGATACTTCGAGTTAATCAACAATTTACTCGAGAACCAACCCCAAAACCAAAGTAAACAGATCATTTATTCACAATGCACATCAATTCAATTCAAACATTCAACCAATTATTAAATTTAACTATTTAAATTTAAATAATACCAGACGAGTGAGATTTACTCACCTTTGTTTTGCTGTTTGCAAATCCGATCCAATCTTGGCTTGGCTTCATCGTTTCGACCTTGTATACACATTTTATAATTTTTTTAATAATTTGAACTTATTGAACAATTTCTTCTCTTTGATAATTTACTTAGCTAATTATTTATTTAAATTACCTTTCTTTTTATAAAATATCCTTTGGTTTCATCAAAATGTTCACCTTATAAAAACATTTACAATTTATTATTATTATTATTTGAACTAATCAATTACCACTAAATAAATTAATTAACCAATAATGAAATTTAAACTACTTCCCTTTTTAATAAAAATATTTTAGCTACCACAAAATTTGAGTCGGTTTATTAAACAGATCTATCTCCATAAAGCAAATATTTAAAGCTATGCTAGTAAGTGAAAATCTGCATAAATATTCAGACTCCTTACACACCTTTAAATAAAATTAAAAACAACTTAATAATTCAAACTGTTTAACTATTAAGATTTGATTTACTGTAAATAATTTCTGTGTATATATATAAATCAACTGTTTTCAAAACTTACTATTATACATTATCTATTTATTTATTTAATCTAAAACTGTATGTGTAAACATACTTTATCTAATAAATAAGGTAAAAACGAAGTCAGATATACCTTGATGCCTCCCTCCAATCAGTACGAAGCCCTAGTCCGCCTCCAGGTTCGAGCCGCCGCTCTTCTTGTTTTGCGAACCAACGTGGCCCATCCACGTCACGCGAAGCTCAACTCCAATCGTCGACCGCGCGCAGGGGCTCAAGCTGCCCTCGAATCTTCGATTTGGTCAGAGGGTAAGAGAAATAGAAATCGCGATTAATACACGAGGCAAACTGATTTGAGAGAAGAAAGCGGCTCGGCTACCACTTAATTTCTGGATTTGATTGGGGAAGGAAAAGAGGCAACCCTTTATTTGATTCATTTTGATTTTAGCAATTTTCTATGGCAATGAACGAGTGGAAGTTGATATTATTTGGTCGGCCATTATCTATGCTTGATTACAATTTCTATTCGAATATGGAGTGAAGGCTTCGCCCCCCCCCCCCCAATTTTTTTATACGAGTTGAATTCGTACAGGAAGAGGGGAAAGACGAAGGTGTATCTTCAAAGAGGCTTCTGGTGTACGCTTGTATGATAAAATATCTCTGACAAGAGCACTTTTTAATTTTATTATACTATAAAATTTACAGATGTCTCATTAAGCATAACACGAAAATCCGGACCCCGTATCAGACATGCCGATAGGTGATTATAAGGTTTTACCCGCATTCCGAACCCAATGGAACATATTTCGGAGGCTAATTTGATCGTATGCACGAGTTACAGAAGAAAACAATCAATTTTAAATTGAATCGATTAAAATAGTTTCTAAGCGTTTCGAGCTGCCAGGGTCAAACGACAACTCCGATTGCTACGAAAATTGAAATCCGATAATAACTAACTATTACGGATCCAATGGAACTGGTTTCATCGAATTCCAAGACTGTGCCTCGGAAGTCTATTTTTAAATTCAATTTAAACGATATATTATTAAAATTTGAACAAATTACCTTTAAATTAAATTTCAACCATTTTATTATCTTCAGTATTATCATTATAAGTTTTATAAGCCTTCAAATTATTTAAACAGGCATAGAAATTTCAGATTCAATAATTTACCCAATTTCAATTATTAAATTCAATATTTAAACTATACAATTCAATGGTTTAATTATCAAGTAAATATTGATATCCTGTATTCAAGTTAAAATTAACTTTTAAATAATTTAAAATCGATTAATTATTTCAATTTAACTTGCTAAAATTTTCGGGTCGTCACATTCCTCCCCCCTTAAAAGAATTTCGTCCCCGAAATTACTAGTCAGGAAGAATGGTCCAATACCCGTTTACTTTTTCCCAAACCCACTATTCAACATCCTACCAACTATCTTTTATTAAGATCCTATTATCCCCTCAATCAACTTCTCAAAACTTTTCATAGTTTCAAATCATATCCCTTTTGCTCAATTATCTAAATTTCAATTTTACATCAAAATTTGAATTTTCAAATTTTCTCAAAAATTTTCTAACTCTCTAAATTCCCGAAAATTTTTGCCAGCGTCTCCTTTGCGCGGCTAGCTCGGTACTACTACAAAAGGCCTCTACGGGCTCCCAAATTCCAAAAAGAAAACAAAAGCCAAGTGGCTACATCAAAAACCCAATCCAATATCATACGGAATCAAAATACTTACCATTTTAGTCGGGCAATTCAAATTTATCATTTGGAATCAAATCCAATTTCCTTCTCTTTTATAATACCTGCATATCCTGCTTAGCACTAATATTCAGACACAATATCCCAAAATCATTTTATACATCTCTTCAGATAAGTTTCATATCCACTTCTATTCAAATTAGTTTTCGCCATTTCATATGAATTCAATTCATTTTCAATTTCTAATATTGAGTTATATCATTCATTTAAATTGATTCATATTAGTTTCATTTACTAGTTTACTTTAAGTTTCCCGTTTGAAATTGTTTTGTCGTTAACCAAAATTTTTCAAAAATTTTCTAACCCCCAAAATTTCCGGAAAATTTTGGCAGAGTCTCCTTTGTACGGAGGAGCTTTTGCAATTTGACAAGAGATATAAATATGTATACATCGACCCACACGGTCGGAAAAAGCAAAAACAGTTCATATTTCCTATTTTTATTGCGTAGGCGTACCTTATTTAGCATTTTAAGCAAGCAGCTTATTTATATTAACAACTAGCGCAATCCACATCAACCAAACAGCTTCCCGGTACCTGTACTTGCTCAATTAAATATGTAAGTGCCATATATAAAAATTTTATTGGCATTACACTTACTTTTAGTAGCTAACCCAAGAATTACATAAACAACAAGTATTACGAAAGCAATAAGCACCAAACACTTACTAGAAACGATTTATATGGTTTTTAAAGCTAATTTAAATGCTTCCATCCAATTCATATGCTATTTCATTTAATTTCTAATGGTTTACAACGCAATTGTTTACATTCATTTCATTTTTAAGCAAAACAAACTCATAGTCATATCAATTGATTCAAAAATCAATTATATTTGCTTCCACTACTTCATAGAATTTAATTAAATCTCGTTTACGTTAAATGACAATCATTTCTACGCAATTAGATAATATCCATGTGAATAAATAATTACTTAGGTTTTATAACCAACTAAAATTGATCCCAACTTAATTTTATTTCATTCAATTCCATTCTAACTTATTCACACCCATTCTTGTATACTAGTCATTCCCAAATTACTTCAATCCAAGCTTTTATTAATGGGCTTTCATTCTTATTCGAAGCCAAGCTTCCATGCATTTTAAACTTGAGTTAATTACTTTAATTTATTCCAACATCAACTTAAGTGTACTTCTATTTGATTTTCACCTAATCAAGTTCCATTTGATTTAGTTAGCCCATCCATTTTAAATTTTAAATTTAAATTCACCTTCTCAATTTATCAGAATAATATCCAAGCACAAACACAACTCGTTTATTCTTAAAAATTAATATACCAACAAATTTAAGTTCAGTCTGATAATCCCATTCCAATCACAACTTTGGTTCAGTTTTTATTCAACCAAACTTCATCCATTTATTATTTAACTCAATTAACCCATTTTAATTTTTTTTTTTATTCAATAACTTAATTCGTTATTGAATTTATTTTATTAATACAAGGCTATCCTCAATTTATTTCTATTCACTTGGGTTATGATTTACAACTCTAACCATCGCATTTATCAATCCAACTCTATTTCATTTTTATTTTACAATATCTCCTCTTATTTAATTCATTAGCAAATCCGAGTCGAATTCAATTTATAAATTCGAGTTCAACTCCTAACTCCATTATTAACTTACAAATCCATTTATTTAACAGGGTTAAATTTTATTAACATACTCTATCACATAATTATTTAGTTAATTAGCTTACTTCCAATTTTTAATTCAACATTGGATTTTTAATTACAAAGAATCACTTCATTAAAATTTCCCGAGTTTCAATTTTATTTTATAATTCCAGTTTGAAATCCCCTTTTTACTTTAAAATTTAGGAATGCCTTCAAATTTAGACAATACAATTAAAATAGCATTTTATAAGAATATTTCTTATAACTCGATGTCTCAACCAGTCCATCCTTGTTCTCACAGAAATTCAATCATACGTTGATCAGGCGTAGGACTGAAAATCTATAAGTACTTGGTAAACCCGTTTTCAACACCCAGTGAAAATACTTGGAAAACAATTTTATTGAAATATAGAAAACAATTTTGAAAATAGAGGATTTTTTTTTTTTAGTGAGGATGCTCTGGAAATCATCACCCCCATTCCATGGTCACAGTTACATACCAGGGTTACGTTGCAGTCTCAACAAAAGTCCATGTAACTGCAGGCTCTCCGCGGCCTCTCGATTACGCCATGGAACCCACACAACAGATCACAGTTACATCCAGGGTTACGTTGCCGTCGCAGCAAAAGTCCATGTAACTGCAGGCTCTCCGCGGCCTCTGATTTCGCTGTCGAAATGAAACTTCTCCACTCTTACATAGGTCGCAGTCTACCGAGATAAACTCAACCGCAGACTGTTGGCTCTCAGCGGCACACACGACTTTCGCAATGTTACCATAGGTCGCAGTTACATCCTGGGTTACGTTGCAGTCACAACAAAAGTCCATGTAACTGTTGGCTCTCCGCGGCACACACGACTTACGCTATGGTAAACTCAACTCAAAATCCTCAGGAACTAGTTTTGTCCGGACTCCTCACAGGATCAACTTTAGAACCCCTTGGGGCTCAAGGCAGCACCACCCGGTGGCACTCCTGAGAAGTCCATTTCAAGGGAGCGCCTTTTTCCCCAGAGTCATCATCAAAACATTTTGTACTATACATATATAGTATCTTCAAATCATACACCTAGCATGATATTATACAAAGTTCCTTTACACAAAATCGATTATCCCAAAATCGATAATTCTCCAAATAGGCTTTCCAAAACTCAATATTGATTTTTTTTTTTTCAAAAATCAAAAGCCTTTCTCAAAATCCTCATAAGATCCTTTATATATATTCAGATATATATATATATATATATATATATATATAAATTTTTAAAACTTTGGATCCTTACCTTCTTGTATAAAACACCTTTCATACTCCAAACACTCTCAGAAACCATAGAAATATCCAATTTCCATCTTTATTCATTTCATATTTCTCAAAATATTCTTTCAGTTCAAAAGAACCATTTCACATTCCCTATTCACCTTTACATTAATCCCCATTTGGATTATTACTTCAATCCCTATCTCAGTTGGGTATTTTAATCAATAACAGTTTGAACTCCGACCAATTTAGAAAAATAGCTTGAAAATTTTAAAAATAGGTAAGTAGTTGAAAAATAATTATTAGTTTGCAAAATAGCTATAAAATGGTTAACTAATAGAAAAATAGTTGGAAAATAGTTAAATAGTTTCAGAAACTTTAGATAATTGCAAAATAGTTGTAAAATAGAAATTAACTTGTAACTTAGTTGAAAATTAGTAATTAGTTTATAATACAGTTGTAAAATAGTTAAATAGTTCCAAAAGTAGTGGCAAAAACCAGTATAAAAATAGTTTGGGTCTAAAAGAAAGTTGTATGGTAAGTAGATAAGAAAATAGATTTAAAACTACTTATATTAAAACAATTTACATTGAAAATGGTCTAGAGTCAAAACTGTTCACTTCCCCAACAATTCAATTTAAATTTCCACTCCATTTAAATTGACCCAATCCCAATTTAATTAACTCCAATTTCCATTGGACTTGATTCATCCCCAATTTAAATTAAATTGATTCTCAATTTCCTTCCAACTTCAAATCAAATTCCATTTGATCTTTAAACTTGTACAAATTTAAGTATAATTTCAATTTTACATCTTCTATTTATAATCAATTACACTCACATTTTGCTTTTAACTCGTAATTATACATTTTATTTAGCCAATATATTTTTATTATTCCATAAACATTTAATCAAGATTCCAGAGTTTAAACAAATGTCCAAATTACAATATCACCTTAGAATTTAACTATATCCAAAATTCTTTGGCGAATTTAATTATCCCTTTGAATTTCGAAACCAAACCCAGTTCACAAACAATCCCAATTTAAAACAATTTGGTAGCAATTTCTCTTCTAGAAACTCGAAAATGAACATCGATGATGCTGCAGTCATCACCGACTTTATTTTCCAGTGACCAAAAGAGTTCAATGCTTTTATCTCACTAAAAACACTTCTGAATGTTTTTGATTTCAAATCTCCCAAATTTCAAACACAAAAATATTTTTGAAATAATACTATTCTTTCTTCAAAACCTTTGGAAACCACTTTCAAACCCAAAGGAATTTTAATTTTTTAATTTTTTTTTTTCCAAAATTCCAAACTCCCAATCCATCAAATTCATATTTAAACATTACTCTGGAATTTTCATCTTACTCTATTTCACATATTCTCTGGAATTCTATTTCAAATTATAATCTCATTTATTTATAACGTTTATTTCAATTTATAAATTACATTTACAATCTATATTTCAAATTCCTTTTTGATTTTAAACCAATTTCACTTTAATTACAATTCCAAGATTATTCTAATTACTTTGGACTAGTATCCATTCAATTGAACCCACTTCAATTTCAATCATTTCAATTCTACTCAAATCTTCCATTAAATTTTTTTTTTTTTTTGAACTTATACATCTTCAATTCCAAATTCAATTAATTCAAATCGGATTTAATTTGAATGAGTTCAATTCCAACGTCAAATTTAAACCATCTCGAATTATATAATTCGAGCTATATTCACAAAGATTGGTTTAACCTTTTTAAACCAAATTTAACTTTGTTCATTTAAAGTTTCAAACAATTTTAATTTCTGGGTTCTAATTCTAGAATTTCATTTTTAATTAATTTTATTTTAATTTGGTTGTATTATAGTCCTTCTTAACTTAATTCCAATAATTTAACACCCAATCATCTTAATTTTTATTAGAAGGAAATATTATTTTAGATATCAAAATATACTTTTATATAAAACCATTTAAAACCTTTATATAAGAAAATAACAAGTACGCGCTCATATATATATACACTCAACTCATATAGAGTTCTACGAACTCTATTTAATGAGTAATCCCCACCAGAGCCAAGGTTCTCGCTTAACCTTCTGCTCTGATACCAAATGTAATGACCCGAAATTTTCTAACCCGAAAATTCCAAATCGTTATGAAAAAGAAGAAAGAGATAGAAGAAAGAAGAAGAACAGAAACATCAACAACTCACATTCGCAGCGGATAAAATATAATAATAAATAATAGTTTACAAAAGAATACTATATTTGTTGATTACATTTAATATACATCAGAGTTTCACATATATATACAGACGCTAGACATATAAATCATGTCCCAGATACACAATAATATACTGCAGCGGAAATACTCCGTACGTACTTGTCATCCAGCTCGCCCCCTGAGCTCCAAACGTACCTACCTGAAAACCTGTAATACTCGGTCTGACCCGAGCATTACACCAACGTAACACCCGGGTCAGGCTGGAAACCAGCGTGAGTAAACCCAACTAACATAGAATACCAAAGAAATCAACTTTTATAAAATCCGGGGTAACCCAAACCAAATTCACAAGTTTACAATAAGTTTAGACATAACTAATTTCACACATCCATTTCCTAAGTATCAAGCTTAAATTTAAATAGTCCAATTCCTTTAAATTACTTCACTCCAGCATATAGATTTCACATATCAATCCGTAAAAATATTCGAAGTGGTTTTCGGGTATTTCCCAATACCCGATCCCGGTCTCTTCGAGTCTCATATCATCTCATTCCAATGTATCCATATGAAATGTACTACATTTCATATTAGAGGTATCAACTCATTCAAGCATCCAATACCATTTAGTCATCGATAATCCATGCTTAATCACATATGAATTTATTCAATTGATTCTTATTGAATTTCTTACCACATTCTCTTAGATCCCTTTCTCCAATATTAATTAATTTCAATTCAATTAATTCGTCATCCCTTCATTTTTCATCTTAATTAATCACCCTGGATTAATTACTTCATTCGCATTTAAGTAATTATCTTTATTTAATTTCAAGATATTAATTATTCTTGACCAGATCAATGAGTAATTTTTAATTACTTCTCAAATTAATGAATTATAATCAATTACACTAATTCTTAATTACCCATATTAATTAATTTCTCAGGCGTCACTTACGATTAATTCATCTTAATTATTCAATCTTTAATTACATCGTTGATTACACAAATTAATGATTCTCGATTATGGTTTGATTTGTTCTAATCTTGATTCGACCCCAGTATTAATCATTCTCGAATAATCTCAATATGTAGTTAATTACTCTCTTATTTACTTCATTAATAAATTAATTACTTCTTAATAAATTTTCTTAATTAATCTCTTGATTAATTTCACAAAGAAATTATATCTTATTAATTACATTAAGTGTCTGCCCTTCAAACCATCCATTGATTTACCTTAATTACTAAATTAATTAACCCAAATCTTAAATCTATTTAATTAATGAATTATCCACTTTATTTACCCTTCTAAATTGTTGAATCACAAACAATTAAAACCTTATTAATAATGAAAACATTTCTTATTTATACTTAAATTTAAAACCATTCGAAACCCCGATACTTCGAGTTAATCAACAATTTACTCGAGAACCAACCCCAAAACCAAAGTAAACAGATAATTTATTCACAATGCACATCAATTCAATTCAAACATTCAACCAATTATTAAATTTAACTATTTAAATTTAAATAATACCAGACGAGTGAGATTTACTCACCTTTGTTTTGCTGTTTGCAAATCCGATCCAATCTTGGCTTGGCTTCATCGTTTCGACCTTGTATACACATTTTATAATTTTTTTAATAATTTGAACTTATTGAACAATTTCTTCTCTTTGATAATTTACTTAGCTAATTATTTATTTAAATTACCTTTCTTTTTGTAAAATATCCTTTGGTTTCATCAAAATGTTCACCTTATAAAAACATTTACAATTTATTATTATTATTATTTGAACTAATCAATTACCACTAAATAAATTAATTAACCAATAATGAAATTTAAACTACTTCCCTTTTTAATAAAAATATTTTAGCTACCACAAAATTTGAGTCGGTTTATTAAACAGATCTATCTCCATAAAGCAAATATTTAAAGCTATGCTAGTAAGTGAAAATCTACATAAATATTCAGACTCCTTACACACCTTTAAATAAAATTAAAAACAACTTAATAATTCAAACTGTTTAACTATTAAGATTTGATTTACTGTAAATAATTTCTGTGTATATATATAAATCAACTGTTTTCAAAACTTACTATTATACATTATCTATTTATTTATTTAATCTAAAACTGTATGTGTAAACATACTTTATCTAATAAATAAGGTAAAAACGAAGTCAGATATACCTTGATGCCTCCCTCCAATCAGTACGAAGCCCTAGTCCGCCTCCAGGTTCGAGCCGCCGCTCTTCTTGTTTTGCGAACCAACATGGCCCATCCACGTCACGCGAAGCTCAACTCCAATCGTCGACCGCGCGTAGGGGCTCAAGCTGCCCTCGAATCTTCGATTTGGTCAGAGGGTAAGAGAAATAGAAATCGCGATTAATACACGAGGCAAACTGATTTGAGAGAAGAAAGCGGCTCGGCTACCACTTAATTTCTGGATTTGATTTGGGAAGGAAAAGAGGCAACCCTTTATTTGATTTCATTTTTATTTTAGCAATTTTCTATGGCAATGAACGAGTGGAAGGTGATATTATTTGGTCGGCCATTATCTATGCTTGATTACAATTTCTATTCGAATATGGAGTGAAGGCTTCGGCCCCCCCCCCCCATTTTTTTATACGAGTTGAATTCGTACAGGAAGAGGGGAAAGACGAAGGTGTATCTTCAAAGAGGCTTCTGGTGTACGCTTGTATGATAAAATATCTCTGACAAGAGCACTTTTTAATTTTATTATACTATAAAATTTACAGATGTCTCATTAAGCATAACACGAAAATCCGGACCCCGTATCAGACATGCCGATAGGTGATTATAAGGTTTTACCCGCATTCCGAACCCAATGGAACATATTTCGGAGGCTAATTTGATCGTATGCACGAGTTACAGAAGAAAACAATCAATTTTAAATTGAATCGATTAAAATAGTTTCTAAGCGTTTCGAGCTGCCAGGGTCAAACGACAACTCCGATTGCTACGAAAATTGAAATCCGATAATAACTAACTATTACGGATCCAATGGAACTGGTTTCATCGAATTCCGAGACTGTGCCTCGGAAGTCTATTTTTAAATTCAATTTAAACGATATATTATTAAAATTTGAACAAATTACCTTTAAATTAAATTTCAACCATTTTATTATCTTCAGTATTATCATTATAAGTTTTATAAGCCTTCAAATTATTTAAACAGGCTTAGAAATTTCAGATTCAATAATTTACCCAATTTCAATTATTAAATTCAATATTTAAACTATACAATTCAATGGTTTAATTATCAAGTAAATATTGATATCCTGTATTCAAGTTAAAATTAACTTTTAAATAATTTAAAATCGATTAATTATTTCAATTTAACTTGCTAAAATTTTCGGGTCGTCACAACTCAATTCATTTCAAAATTCATTAGTTATGGACTTTATTTTTATTATTATTATCTTCCGTTTGATTTTAAATCATTTAACTGAAATATACCAATTTCAGCTTCTTCCTAATTTCTTCTTTATTCTTTTCAATACTTTAAATCTTAAATTTTAAATAAATGTTTTGTTCTTTTAAATAATAACACTGCAGTTCAAAATTCATTAACTTCCTTTTTATTTAAAATTTCCTTCTATACTCTAGATTTATTTATTAAAATTTTAAAGTCACTTTATTTCTTTTCCAATTCATTCTTAAATTTATTCAAATTTCCTATAATTGTTTTTCTTACAAATTCACTTCTTTTATTTTCCTTCCAAAATCCAATTTATATATCTTTGGTAATTCATTGTACCCAATTATATCCAACCGAACCATAGCATTCAATATTCCAATATAATTCATCATAGAATATCAAATAATCACAACAGAGAATATTAAATAATAAATGTTGAGGGATCCAGTTGGATCCCTCCAACCTGTTTTCCCTGCATCAACAGACATTAACACACTATAAAATGCCAGTTCAAAATATATAATACTATAGCACAGCAATCAATTTAACCATTCAAACAATTATTTAAATTTAATCATTTAAATTTGAATTTAAATTCAACTGATTGAGATTAACTCACCTTGAATTTATTTGCTGTCCATTCCAGACCAGCTTGTTTCTTTTCAGATTTCAACCTTGAATAAATATTATATGATTTTTTTGTAAATATTTGAATAAATCAAACAATTGAATTCCCATTTATAAATTCAACTAACCAAAGATTTTATTTTAAACAAATAATTAAATTTTAAACTGATTTTCTTTGATGCTACATATATTTATTTTTATAAAAATAATCATAGGTTTTCAAAAATCTGTATATATATATAATTTATATTCATATATAAACTTCCAAATACTTTAAAATCCTACTTCATTTTTTCTCTTCAAAATCATGTCTGTATGAATTTTCTGTTTTTGTAAAACTAACTGTTATTATTATTATTATAATATATATATATATATAATAAGGCAATAATAATCTGTAATTAACATAGTTACTGAGATAATTATGGAATTACCCCAAAACGTCAAGTAGCCAACCATGTACGCAGCCGTGCCTAAAATCGAGCGATTCCACCTTCCTCCGATGTGAAATCCTCCTCAGGCCGATCGAACTTATCCCGTTTCGCATGCAGCACCCCTTTAATCTCGAGATCCATAACCCTAAACGAGCTCGTCGCCCATGCCTCGCCTCGATTCCCCTCGTTGATTTTTGGATTCGAGCTTCTGAAAACCCTACTCAACTGAATCGCGCCTCAAAGCCCTCAGCGCCACCACTGCGACTCCCTCCCAGTCGCCCGTCGAAGTCGCCGACCACAAGACCATCACGCCTCAATCCTAAACCTACCGCCTCCCTACAAACTGCAACCAATACGAGCTCCGCTCCCCCTCCTCGGCCTCGTGCTCGCCACATATCTTTTTTTTTTTTAATCAAGGGTCGAATTCGATTAATTGAAGAAGAAAGCAAGCGGCCATTATTATTTTTTAGTTTAAGAATCGTTCGAATAGATCAGAAGAAAAAGGTCGTGATTGAACTAGAAGGGATCGGCTTGGAAATAAAAGAGAAGGAGGCGTATAAAGGAAGATTTGACTATGTTTTATTTTTCTTTTATATGAATATTTTATTTTATTTTTAAAATATTCTCCTGAACGACAAATTTTCTTTATTAACGACGAAGCATATTAAAGGAATTAAAACGTGCTTTTTGAATCCAGGTTTTCATATTAGATTCTCGATAAAAATTCCAGTGCGTTTATATGTTGTACGTTCACACGACAACTCCAAACACCACGAAAATTGGAATCCGATAATAATTCAATATTATTGATTTAATGGAACCGGTTTCCTCAATTTCCGAGACTGTGCCTCGAAAAGCTATTTTTAAATTGAATTTAAACGATAAAATTTCAAAACCGAACAAATCCTTGTTAAATTCAATTTTAACACTTCTATTATCTTCAATGTTATCAATATAAATTTTATAAGCCTTCAAAATATTTTTAACAAGCTTAGAACTCCAAATTTAACATTTTACCCAATTTCAACTTATTTAATTTAATAATTTAATCATCAAATAATTATGATATTTGGATTCAAGTAAAAAAATTAAACTTTTAAATATTTAAAATCAACTGAACATTCCAATTTTAAATGCTTAAAAATTCCGGGTCGTCACATTCCTCCCCCCTTAAAAGAATTTTGTCCCCGAAATTACTAGTTAGGAAGAATGGTCCTCCTCAAAACCAACAATTCAACATCTTACCAACGATCTTTTTATAAAAGACCCATTATCTTTCTTACTAACTTCCCAAACCTTTCCTTAGTTCCTAAATAACTTTACTTATTCAACTATTCAAATTATAATTCAAAACCAAGTTTAAAATTTTCAAAATTTCTCAAAAAATTTCTAACTCTCTAAATTTCCAAAAATTTTCGCCAGCGTTTCCTTTGCACGGCTAGCTCGGTACAACTACAAAAGACCTCTACGGGCTCCCAAATTCCAAAAGAAAACAAAAGGCCAAGTGGCTCGATCAAAAACCCAATCAAATTTCATACTGAAATTTAAACACATACCTTTTTGTCGAGCAATTCAAATTTATCTTCTGGAATAAAAACCCATTTTTCATTTCCTTCATAATACCTGTATATTCCACTTAGCAATAATATCCAATCACAATTTTCCAAAAACATTTATCGACTTCCTTACCCATGACAATATTTATTCCTTCAAATATTACCTTAGAATATATTTGTAATATCAATTTCTCATTTAAGAATTTACCATTCCCTTCTTAAGCTTAGTATAAGCATTTAATATGCTTCTTTATTTAATTACACTTCACCACTTTAGTTTATATCTATTCTATACAAATTGATTCTTTCATTTCCATCCGAATTCAATTTATCTTCAACTCTGTATATTTAATTTTATCTTCCATTTAACTGATTCATATTGTTATTTTAAATTAGTTTCATTTACTGTAACAACCAGGTATTTTCAACCATTCGCATCCATTATAAGTGTATAGGTAGACACTCATGCCGGAATTGAATTGCTCAAAATACCGCGTTGTAAATAAAAATTTGGCAAATCTCAGAATATGTAGTAAATAAAAATCACAGATCACAGACACAGAGTAATAATAATGCAGCGGAAGTAAAAGAGATAGTAGTTCATGAAGCTACTAATAAATATATCAGAGTTACATAAGATACAATAGAAGAAATAAAGTACAACAAAAGTTTAAATATGATAACCAAGTACAAGCTGAATAGAACAACCGAACAAAAAAGATGAAACTTGACAAGTAGATAATCTCTAGCGATTCCAATCTCCAGAAAGTGGATATCCAAATCTGTGAATAACTCAGGCTGATCCGAGCGTAAATAAAAATACAAACACTCGAGTCAGGACATACATACTTATACAATGTAAACTAACTCAAGTGAACTGTAGCAAAGGTACAAGTAACTTAGAAGATGCTTGGGACCGCCCATCCTCTAAGGATCCGTTAAACTATTTACTATGTAGTAATATACGCTATATACAGTAGTGTCTAATCAGTAAAGTATAATCATACAGAAAATAGCGTTAAGGGGATGGTGAACCTTAACGCGGTCGGATCTTTAAAACCAAAATCGTAGTGGGCTCAATATAAGGAGATGACACGACACGCGAGGCAATGCCAGGGTGGATACACCGTTTGCACTCCCGGACCGGTGGAGACGGCAAGCCAGCAGCTTCCGCCCACCTCGAACAATACCCCCGAATCAAAGTGGCGCCACATATCGAATCACAAAAGTAATAGAATGGTTTCCGATGGAGCATGCTCGATGAAAGGGTGCGACCCTTTGTCTAGCCCGGTATAGCTCCTGTTTTAGTCATTTATGCCAACTCACGGGAGTTAGGTCCACGTAATATACCTCGAGAACGTCGCGACCATCCTACTTCATTCTGGAATCTCCACCGCGTACATAGTTGTTAAAGTGGTTTTTGGTATTGGCCGGCTATAAGACAATATCCGATCCCGGTATCTTTAACAACCAATCGTTATTATAACCGTAGTTATAACTTTTAAAACAATATCTTATACTTCAAAATAAAATATCATTTCAACCCAAATCTTTATCAAAATATAGATTAAATTATTTCCAAACCATTTCAATATATCATCATACCATATCTTTTAATTCAAATATTTATCAAAATAAATATCAAGTCATTTCTAACCATTTCAATATATTAATTTATCATATCCTTTCAAAACTTCCTTTCAAATCATTTTAATATATCAAAATAGCTATATTTTTCAAAACCACATTTCAAATCATTTCAATATACCAAAATATCATATCTTTCAGTACCACAATTCAAATCATTTTAATATATCAAATATCATATCTTTCAGTACCACATTTCAAATCATTTTAATATATCAAAATATCATATCTTTTCGAAACCACATTTCAATCATTTTAATATCTCAAATAGTTAAATTCAAAAAAAATTACTTCATTTTGAATCATAAAAATGAAGTTATTACGTTTAATAAATAAATTATTAAATTCCAAAAATTTAAGCCTTTCGATGTTCATTTATGCACTTAAATTTATTAAACAATGAAAATTCAAGTTTCGCAGCATTTGGAAAATGCTACAGAAAGTTATATTCAAAACAATTCAATTTAACAAAAGACAGCATTTAAAAATGTTGTTAATTAACTTCAATATTCAACAGAATTTCACAAACACTTATTTTTTTTATTTAAATCATTTTTAACTTATAAAATCATACATTTTCACATTTATAAGCATCATTTAATTTTCCTTAAATTCATGATTTTATAAAGTTAAGTTTCTTTCAAAAATCAATATTTATTTATAATTCACTTATTAAATTTCAACATTCATGTTTAAATTCATTACATTAAATTTCAACTTAACACTTAAGTTCAAATTCTCAAATATAACTTAGTTTTATTTTTATTTACTTAACTAAAAATTCACTTTTAAGTCAATTTCATAAATTTCAAATTTTAGTTATATTTCAAGATTCAACTCAATATTCACTCATTAACATTTTGACTTTATTCAAAAATCATTAATATGTTATAAAATCATTTTAAATTAATTTAAATTCAAAATATCAAAAATTCATCATATTTTCAAAGTTATTTTAAATTCCATTAAAAATTAAATCAAAATTTTCAAAATAACTTACATTCAGATTTTCTAACTTTTCTATAATTTATTTAACTTATAGATTTCCAGAAAATCAATAATACTTTACAAAATTTTACATTTTTATTTAATTTTAAATAAAAATATTATAATAATTAAATTTCTGAAATATTTTAAATTTTTTAGAAAACATATTTTAACTACGGGCCTGTATATAATTTTCTACGCTAGGTAAAGTGATACGGGTAAAATATCATTTCAACCCGTAATTTACAAAGAAAAATCCAGGTTTTATCATTCAAACCCGCAGTCCCAAGTAGATAAAATAAATTGAAAATCGTTCAGGCTTATCATTTCAGCCTATAACGATTTTTCCCTATTCTAAAGTCCGTTCGGGTATGTATCATCTCAACCTATAGTGATTCAAATCTAAAGGGAACTTGCAGTGTGATGAATAGATAAATTAAACAGAATAGCATGAAATAACAGTAACATATAATATAATAGGTGTAATAACAGGTGTGAACATCATATGATAATAATATAAGCAGTTATAACATGATCATATAGTTCTACAGATTCACAGGGTGTCAATTTACTACTTATATAAGTACATAATGTCTGGTGAGAAATACTCACATTTTTATGCTGGAGATATTAATTTGAATGACACAAGGGATCCAGAAGGCACGATGACACAACAATAGACTCAAGTGGGAAGAGATCCAAGCTTAGAACTTGTGTTACAACCCAAAACAAAACAAAATAAAATTACAATTCAATACAACATTGAATATGAATAACTTTGAAATAAAAAGAGATACGAATACACAATCTTTTGTCTTTCCTTCTACTCTTGCTAGCACGGCTTAGGGAATGTTTTGGGTCAGGTTTAGACATACTTTGGTTTAGGTTTGGGTCCTATAAGGCATGGCTACAAGGTATTGAAGTGGTGGAGGAGTTACTATGCATGAATATGAAGAGGCTTATGCAAATAGTGGGTTTTTGGTTCATTTTGGGCTAGGCTACATGGATCTATGGCTCGGCTATGGCATGTTTCAGATCTGGACAGAGGATGATGGTGATGGTTAGGGGTGTGTCAAGGTGGTGGTGGAGCAATAGGAGGTGGCCAAGGTCATCTAAGGTAATGGTGATGAAGACTAGGTGGCAAGACATGCTTTTTAAGGAGTTTTAACATAGTTTTTGTGGATTTCGCATCATGGGATGGTCATGGCACTTGCTGGTTAGAGGAGGAAGGGTTTTGGTCATGTATGATGTGGAGAAGGAAGTGGTGGTGGTCGGTGGAGGAGATAGCGGAGGTGTTAGGCCAAACAAAGCAATGAGAGGTCATGGCAAAAATCAATCAAAACAAAGAAGAAGAAGAAGAAGAAGAAGAAGAAGAAGAAGAAGAAGAATGAGAGGAGGAAGAGAGGCCATTGCTTATTTTTCTTTACTCAGATCTGAAATAGATGTGTATTATTGATGGAACGAGAAACTTAAACATGAATAAGCAAAAGAAAAGGAACGGCTACAATAAATTGATGCATTGATTGGAAAAAGAAACGGTGAAACGACTTTACGTTTCTTAGCTTCTAAAACCTTCCATACTTCCTTTTCATTTAAATCAAGTAAAACAAAATAAACTTCAGCAAGTACATCTAAAAACCAAAACAAAGTGAAAAAAAATAAAAATATATAATTAAATTTAAAGAAAATATAAAAAGAATTAAGGAAATTGCTTAAAAATTGAAAACAGGGTTCAAAAATTACAATTAAAACATCAATGGCTTTGGAAAAATATCTACTTCATTTTAAAAATATTCTAAAGCAAAATTTTGAAATAAAATAATTTATTTATCATTTCTAAAATAAAATAAATAATTAAATTGGATAAAAATAGAAAAGAACTAAAGAAAATGTTTAAAAATTGAAAACAGGGCAAATTACAAGAAAAATACTACTAGCTCTAGAAAAATTCCTACCACACTTCAAAAATATTAAAAGACAAAAACATACATAAAATAGCATATCAATACATATTACAATAAAATATGATAAAGAAAAAATAAAATTTATACTATTTAAAATAACAAAATTGCAGAATAAACGAATTGCACTCAATATTGAAATATACATACCTTTCACAATTTAAATCCATTTCCAACGAAACAAAAAGCAGTGTTCTTCAAATTTTATGTACTTTCATAATAAAATATAAAATTTAAATTTCCAAACTTTTAAAAATATAAATTAAAAGTCAAAGACTGACTATTTTGATCAAAAATTCACTTTTTGGAAAATATTCTTTTTAGTCATGCTTTGGAATGATAATTCATATCAAAACTAAAGTTTATCATTCAAAATAAATAAAATAAGTTTTTAAATCAAAAATTCAATTAAAAAAATTAAAATATACAAAAAAATAAATCACAAAATACAGGGTTGTTACACTCTCCCCCACTCAAAACTTTTCGTCCCCGAAAAGGAATGAGGTACGGGAAAGCACAGAAAAAGATAGAGTGAAACATGATTAGGACAAGATGACAAGGAGAAGGAAATTATACATGATAACTATTTTGATAGGTAAGTTTCGCAAGGTGGAGATGATCTTTCTAAGATTCTCCAAAATCAAGAACACAAGCACGCAAAAATAAATTCAAAATGAGTACCAAAGATTATCAAAGATTATAGAAAGATTTCTAATAAAAAGAATATAGAAAGATGCCTACACCAGTCTGTAGCAAGGTAAGGATGATGAGGACAACAAAAAAATAGTTTGAAAAACAAAATAAGGACATAAATTTGAAAGCATGGAAATTTCATCTTAAATAAAGAATAAATCTTTACACAAGTTAAATAAATCTTACCTATCTCAAATTTCATTATCTTATTATCCAATCATCTAAAATTAACAATTTTTAAAACCATGGGTTTGAAAAATAATCATGTATTACACTCACAATGTACTTAATAAATTTTATTCTTCTTTATTCCTAATTAAAATTAAATTTATTCCTCTCAATATATTTATCACTCATGTTAAATATGCTTACACTTATTTTAACTGCTTTATTTTATTCTTAGTTCTTCTAACATTAATTTATTGTAAGTTATTCAATTACCCTTTATTATATTTACCTCTGTTAATCGTTTAAAAATTTAAGTGTATAACATTTATTATAACCACTCAAATTTTTATTTATAAAATCTTTTTATATTGTATATTGTATATTATCCAATTGTTAACTTCTGAAATTAAGGTAAGTTATATTTGAATGCAATTGTATTATACAAATAAAAATTTCCAATTCAATTATTCAAGTTCGAATCATTTATCCAAAATTTTGATTTTCCCTTTTTTTATATATAATTGAAATTATTCTTTAAAATAAAATTTAAGAACTAAATTTCCGATTACATTCAAACCATTTAGAGATAAGTAATAATATATACATAATATGTCAAATCAAATTTCAATCATATATCTATATATATATTAAAATAAAGTCATATTTTAGAAATTCAAATCAATTAAATTTCCCAAAACAAAGCTGTAGCAAGACTACAGGGCGGTCTCTTCACTTTGAAACTCGAAAATGAACGTGGATGATGTCGCGATCATCACCGAAGTTATTTTCCAACGACAAAGATAAGAGAACTTTAAAATTCTTTGGAAACAAATTCTATTTGAAAATACTTTAAATAGTATATCCTTTTTTTTTAAAAACTTTAAACCAAAGTTCGAAATAATCGGAATTTAAATTCTCAAATTCTTGTTCTAAATTCATTTCAGTTCCCAAATCAAGTATTATCACTTCAAATAATCAATTTAAATCAGTTTAGTAAGTTTCATAAATTTACTTATATATCAAAATTTATTTCACTAACCAAAATTTTAAAATATATTGTGTCAGTTTGTTCTGTCAATGTGTTTTAGAAATCCTATCGATAGCACTGATCAGACGAATTGATCAGAAATCCAACTCAACATCAACAACTCAAACAACACAATATATAAAACGAAACATAGATATACAAGTATAATTCAAAATGTTTGGAAGAATAGATTGGAAACAAAAGACAAGATGATTTAATAACAGAGTAGGGAGGTGGGTAAGCTTAAATAAATCGCGGGCAACCTTAACCGGGTCAACCGTGACTTAAATAATAAGATCAATGTGGATTTTTCTGGGGTAAATCTACATTCGATCTCAATAGATAAAGTTTGGAATAACAAAAGATATTAGCATCTAAACCAAGGATAGATAAGAATCTCTGGTGAATCGATGCTAATTGTAAAGGAGTTTTCCCACTTTTTTCAATTTAATTTGAAATTGGTGTGACCGCCGACTCACTAAAAAGATCATTCGAAGCGGAGTTCTGTAATACTCCAGAGTCAAAAGAAGATGAATAGTGAGGGATACGAATGGATTTTGGAACCGTAGGGAATGTTCCAAAATTCAAAGGAATCGAGTCAAAAAGGAAGAGATTCAAACTCGAATGAAATAGATTCTGTAAATACATTCACTCCATATGCTGAGTTTTGCCTAGAACTACCAAAGCTCTGATACCAACTGTAACAACCAAGTATTTTCAACCATTCGCATCCATTATAAGTGTATAGGTAGACACTCATGCCGGAATTGAATTGCTCAAAATACCGTATTGCAAAAAAAAATTTGGCATATCTCAGAATATGCAGTAAATAAAAATCACAGATCACAGACACAGAGTAATAATAATGCAGCGGAAGTAAAAGAGATAGTAGTTTATGAAGCTACTATATAATATATCAGAGTTACATAAGATACAATAGAAGAAATAAAGCACAACAGAAGTTTAAATATGATAACCAAGTACAAGCTGAATAGAACAACCGAACTGAAAAGATGAAAATTGACGAGTAGATAATGTCCAGCGATTCCAATCTCCAGAAAGTGGAAATCCAAATCTGTGAATAACTCTGGCTGACCCGAGCGTAAATAAATATACAAACACTCGAGTCAGGACATACATACTTATACAATGTAAACCAACTCAAGTGAACTATAGCAAAGGTACAAGTAACTTAGAAGATGCTTGGGACCGCCCATCCTCTAAGGATCCGTTAAACTATTTACTATGTAGTAATATACGCTATATACAGTAGTGTCTAATCAGTAAAGTATAATCATATAGAAAATAGCGTTAAGGGGATGGTGAACCTTAACGCGGTCGGATTTTTGAAACCAAAATCGTAGTGGGCTCGATATAAGGAGATGACACGGCACGCGAGGCAATGCCAGGGTGGATACACCGTTTGCACTCCCAGACCGGTGGTGACGGCAAGCCAGCAGCTTCCGCCCACCTCGAACAATACCCCCGAATCAAAGTGGCGCCACATATCGAATCACAAAAGTAATAGAATGGTTTCCGATGGAGCATGCTCGATGAAAGGGTGCGACCCTTTGTGTAGCCCGGTATAGCTCCTGTTTTAGTCATTTATGCCAACTCACGGGAGTTGGGTCCATGTAATATACCTCGAGAACGTCGCCACCATCCTACTTCATTCTGGAATCTCCACCGTGTACACAGTTGTTAAATTGGTTTTCGGTATTGGCCATCTATAAGACAATATCTGATCCCGGTCTCTTTAACAACCAATCGTTATTATAACCCGTAGTTATAACTTTTAAAACAATATCTTATACTTCAAAATAAAATATCATTTCAACCCAAATCTTTATCAAAATATAGATTAAATCATTTCCAAACCATTTCAATTATCATCATACCATATCTTTCAATTCAAATATTTATCAAAATAAATATCAAGTCATTTCTAACCATTTCAATATATTAATTTATCATATCCTTTCAAAACTTCCTTTCAAATCATTTTAATATGTCAAAATAGCTATATTTTTCAAAACCACATTTCAAATCATTTCAATATACCAAAATATTATATCTTTCAGTACCACATTTCAAATCATTTTAATATATCAAATATCATATCTTTCAGTACCACATTTCAAATCATTTTAATATATCAAAATATCATATCTTTTCAAAACCACATTTCAATCATTTTAATATCTCAAATAGTTAAATTCAAAACAAATTACTTCATTTTGAATCATAAAAATGAAGTTATTACATTTAATAATTAAGTTATTAAATTCCAAAATTTTAAACCTTTCGATGTTCATTTATGCACTTAAATTTATTAAACAATGAAAATTCAAGTTTCGCAGCATTTGGAAAATGCTACAGAAAGTTACATCCAAAACAATTCAATTTAACAAAAGACAGCATTTAAAAATGCTGTTAATTAACTTCAATATTCAATAGAATTTCACAAACACTTATTTTTTTATTTAAATCATTTTTAACTTATAAAATCATACATTTCACATTTATAAGCATCATTTAATTTTCCTTAAATTCATGATTTTATAAAGTTAAGTTTCCTTTCAAAAATCAATATTTATTAATAATTCACTTATTAAATTTCAACATTCAAGTTTAAATTCATTACATTAAATTTCAGCTTAACACTTAAGTTCAAATTCTCAAATATAACTTAGTTTTATTTTTATTTACTTAACTAAAAATTCACTTTTAAGTCAATTTCATAAATTTCAAATTTTAGTTATATTTCAAGATTCAACTCAATATTCACTCATTAACATTTTAACTTTATTCAAAAATCATTAATATGTTATAAAATCATTTTAAATTAATTTAAATTCAAAATATCAAAAATTCATCATATTTTCAAAGTTAATTTAAATTCCATTAAAAATTAAATCAAATTTTCCAAAATAACTTACATTCAGATTTTCTAACTTTTCCATAATTTATTTAACTTATAGATTTCCAGAAAATCAATAATACTTTACAAAATTTTACATTTTTATTTATTTTTAAATCAAAATATTATAATAATTAAAATTCTAAAATATTTTAAAATTTTTAGAAAACATATTTTAACTACGGGCCTGTATATAATTTTCTACGCTAGGTAAAGTGATACGGGTAAAATATCATTTCAACCCGTAATTTACAAAGAAAAATCCAGGTTTTATCATTCAAACCCGCAGTCCCAAGTAGATAAAATAAATTGAAAATCGTTCAGGCTTATCATTTCAGCCTATAACGATTTTTCCCTATTCTAAAGTCCGTTCGGGTATGTATCATCTCAACCTATAGTGATTCAAATCTAAAGGGAACTTGCAGTGTGATGAAGAGATAAATTAAACAGAATAGCATGAAATAACAGTAACATATAATATAATAGGTGTAATAACAGGTGTGAACATCATATGATAATAATATAAGCAGTTATAACATGATCATATAGTTCTACAGATTCACAGGGTGTCAATTTACTACTTATATAAGTACATAATGTCTGGTGAGAAATACTCACATTTTTATGCTGGAGATATTAATTTGAATGACACAAGGGATCCAGAAGGCACGATGACACAACAATAGACTCAAGTGGGAAGAGATCCAAGCTTAGAACTTGTGTTACAACCTAAAACAAAACAAAATAATATTACAATTCAATACAACATTGAATAGGAATAACTTTGAAATAAAAAGAGATACGAATACACAGTCTTTTGTCTTGCCTTCTACACTTGCTAGCACGGCTTAGGGAATGTTTTGGCTCAGGTTTGGAAATACTTTGGTTCAGGTTTGGGTCCTATAAGACATGGCTACAAGGTATTGAAGTGGTGGAGGAGTTACTATGCATGAATATGAAGAGGCTTATGCAAATAGTGGGTTTTTGGTTCATTTTGGGCTAGGCTACATGGATCTATGGCTCGGCTATGACATGTTTCAGATCTGAACAGAGGATGAAGGTGATGGTTAGGGGTGTGTCAAGGTGGTGGTGGAGCAATAGGAGGTGGCCAAGGTCATCTAAGGTGATGGTGATGAAGACTAGGTGGCTAGACATGCTTTTTAAGGAGTTTTAACATAGTTTTTGTGGATTTCGCATCATGGGATGGTCATGGCACTTGCTGGTCAGAGGAGGAAGGGTTTTGGTCGTGTATGATGTGGGGAAGGAAGTGGTAGTGGTCGGTGGAGGAGATGGTGGAGGTGTTAGGCCAAACAAAGCAATGAGAGGTCATGGCAAAAATCAAGCAAAACAAAGAAGAAGAAGAAGAAAAATGAGAGGAGGAAGAGAGGCCATTGCTTATTTTCTTTGCTCAGATCTGAAGTAGATGTGTATTATTGATGGAATGAGAAACTTTCACGTGAATAAGCAAAAGAAAAGGAACGACTACAATAAATTGATGCATTGATTGGAAAAAGAAACGGTAAAAGAAACGGTGAAACGACTTTACGTTTCTTAGCTTCTAAAACCTTCCATACTTCCTTTTCATTTAAACCAAGTAAAACAAAATAAACTTCAGAAAGTACATCTAAAAACCAAAACAAAGTGAAAAAAATAAAAATATATAATTAAATTTAAAGAAAATATTAAAAGAATTAAGGAAATTGCTTAAAAATTGAAAACAGGGTTCAAAAATTACAATTAAAACATCAATGGCTTTGGAAAAATATCTACTTCATTTTAAAAATATTCTAAAGCAAAATTTTGAAATAAAATAATTTATTTATCATTTCTAAAATAAATAAATAATTAAATTGGAGAAAAATAGAAAAAAACTAAAGAAAATGTTAAAAAATTGAAAACAGAGCATGGAAATTACAAGAAAAATACTACTAGCTCTAGAAAAATCCCTACCTCACTTCAAAAATATTAAAAGATAAAAAAAATACATAAAATAGCATATCAATACATATTACAATAAAATATGACAAAGAAAAAAATAAAATTTATACTATTTAAAATAACAAAATTGCAGAATAAACGAATTGCACTCAATATTGAAATATACATAACTTTCACAATTTAAGTCTGTTTCCAACGAAACAAAAAGCAATGTTCTTAACATTTTATGTACTTTCATAATAAAGGATAAAATTTAAATTTTCAAACTTTTAAAAATTTAAATTAAAAGTCAAAGTTTGACTATTTTGACCAAAAATTCACTTTTTGGAAAATATTCTTTTTAGTCATGCTTTGGAATGATAATTCATATCAAAACTAAAGTTTATCATTCAAAATAAATAAAATAAGTTTTTAAATCAAAAATTCAATTAAAAAAATTAAAATATACAAAAAAATAAATCACAAAATACAGGGTTGTTACATTTACCACTTTATTTTAATTTCCAATTTTGAAATCGTTTTGTCGTTTACTAAAAAAAATTCAAAAATTTTCAAAAAAATTTCTAATTCCTAAAATTTCCGAACTTTTTTGGCAGTCTCCTTTATACGGAAGAGCTTTTGCAATTTAACAAAAGATATAAATATATATATATCGACACACACGGTCGGAAAAATCAAAAACAGTTCATATTTCCTATTTTTATTGCGTAGGCGTACTTTATTTAGCATTTTTAAGCAAGCGGCTTATTATTTTAGCATTTAGCGCGATCCAAATCCATCCATACGGCTTCCTTGAACCTGTACTTACTCAATTTAAATATGTAAGTACATATATAGGAAGTTTATAGCATTTTGCTTAAATTTAAATGGCTAAAACATCGATCCTGTAACAATGCATGTGATATACTGGCATAAACACATAAATTTCACATATAATGCATGTTATATAATTTCCATAAGCATATATAAGGTTCTGACACTTATTACAATTGCTTATAATCAATTCTCAACCCATTCCATTCAATTGAAGTGATTTATAACTTACTTGCTTTTATTTAATTCATTCTAAGCAAAACAAACTCATATTCATCCCGATTGATGCAAAAATCAATTTATTAAACTACTATTAATTCATATAATTTTGTTTACTTCCGTTTACGTCGAATAACCAATTTTCTATTGCAATTCGACAATATTAATGTGAATAAATAATAACATAAGCTTTATAACCAAATTAAATTGATTCCAACTCAATTTACACTCGATTCCATCCCATTTCACATTGGTTTTATTCAAAGCCGTTTTGTTATACTCGACAACATCCCATGCTTCTATTAATTCAAACTTAAGTTAATTTACTTCAAGTCACTACCATGTCATAACTTATGTTCATTTCCATTTTAATTTATTCATACTCGAATTGGATTCATTTTCATCTTAAATCATTTTTATTTTAATCCAATTCCATACAACTCAAACTTTATTTCCACACTCCATTACCTATTCACAATCTTTGATTTGATTTTCCTTGATCAAACCCTAACCATTTCACTAATTGATTCGATTAGTCTTTTATCCATTTTAAATTTTAATTTACATTAACAATTCATTGTTGAATTTATTAATAATAAGGCCATTCAATTTATGCTTGAATTAGATTTGTTTATATTTCACACCATATCCATTTTAATCCAATCCAATTTTCATTCAACAACACTTCCAATTATAATCCCATACTTGATTTTATTTTCATTTATCTTGAAAATCATTTTATTTAATTTCCTTGAGTGAAATCTTATTTTATATCCAATTTTGGATTTTTATCTCAGAATACAATATTTTATTCCGGCTTACTTATTCCTTTTTTTAAATTTTTATAAACTACTCACCTTTAATATTCATACTTCATCATCTACTTACAGTCAACCACATCCACATCTTACCTTTAACTAGGGGTTATATATATTTTTCTCAATGCTTTTCAATTCTTTTATAAGCTTCCGAAGTTTATTTATTCTAATTCAATATTTACTTAGTTTACATTTATTTATTTAAGTAAGAATTTTATTCTATTCAATAATATCTATGACTCGACTGAATTTATTTCAACCCAAATTTATTTAGCTTAACTCTAGTTAAATTTAGCTACACACCATTCTTTTTTTAAAAATTTTGTTAAGCAAGGATTTAATTCCATTTAATATCATTCAAGACACAACTGAATTTTGATTCAATTCAATCCAAATTTAATTAAATTTTATTTCTCAATATATGAGTTCAAAACTTGTTTATTTACTTAAAAGCTTATATTGCTCATTGCTCAATTGAGTCATTTCATCTTATAACCAAATTCCAGATTATATATAAAACTTACTAGCTTAAGGTATAAATTTTCATTTCATAATTATAATCATTTTACCTTTCAACTTTATATCAAATTTAATTCAATTTCGATTTCGATTTTATTTAACTTATCTCAAGTTAAATTCAAATATATTTTCTTCTCTTTCATTCACTTAAGTTAAATTTTAATTTCCGGATTAAAATTTCCAATTTCTTCTTATTAATATCAACTTTACTTTATAAGTTCAATAGTTGATCCATTTATTCATTCACAAATTCATTTTCAACCAATAAATTTTATTTCCAAACATTAATTATTTTTAGTCCATTTGAACCTATTCTACACCTTATTTTACACATTTAAATCAAGCATCATCCAATATTGAATTTCATTTCATTTGCATACCATAGTAACCAATTAGTTACTTATAAATTTTAATCTTAAAGCTTGTTTATTTAATCCAACTTAACTATTTTTTTTTCTCAAACTTAAGTTCAACATTCGATTTTGAATACATACATACATATACATACATACATACATACATATATATATATATATATATATATATATATATAACCAAACTATTCCTTTGCATTTTCAAAATCAACCAAATTCCTCCAACAAACATTAATCCAAAACATCCTGGTAGCAATCCCTCTTTTGGAAACTCGAAAATAAACACCGATGATGTCGCGATCATCATCGAAATTATTTTCTAGCGACCGTAAAGAGTTCAATGTTTTTCTCTCTTTTAAAACCCTTCAAGTATTTTAATTTCCAAATCTCTCTAGATTTCACATCCGATTCAAAAATATTTCTCAATATATATTATCTTCCCAACCTTTGAGAATCATTATCAAATTCAAAGGAATCTAAATTTCCAAATTCCAAATCCCAAATCCTTTAAGCTTATATTCAAACATTACTTTGGAACTTTATCTAATTTTGATTATTAATCACACTATAATTTACATTTATAGTTCATATTTACAAATTTCATTTGTACACAAAATTATTTCTTAAATTTTAGTTATGGTTTCAATATCTTATTCAATTATAAATCACATTTACAAATCCCATTTATTATTAATTTCTTCCTTAATCTTTAGTTATTATTTCAATTCTTATTCAATTATCATACAATAATGATAATAATTAAATACTATCACTTTCTACCATCCAAGCATCCATATATAATGATAACAATTTACGAAAAATTATTTCCTTTATATACAAAATAAATTTGGGTAAAATTATTTCATTTACCCTATTTAAAACAATACTGTGTCGGTTTACCTCGTTCAAGAATTTAGAAACCCCTATTGATGACATGGCGTCCCATATATCGACCAGAATCCATAAACACTCAACCGATAAATCAACACAATTTAAAAACAGTTTTATGTTCACTAACAAATACGCGCTCATATCTATTAATACTCTTAAACTCATTATAGAGTACTACGGACTCTATTCTATGAGTAATTCCCACCAGAGCCAAGGTTATTACCAACCTAAGCTCTGATACCAAGTGTAACGACCCGCAAATCTATACCCCTTGAGTCAACACTATTCTACCTAAATCAACTCAAGTTGTACAGAAATACGAACCATTTGGGTTTAAGAAGAAGAGGTAGAAGGAGAAAATAGAAAACAACATCAGAATCTAACCATCACAGTGGAGTAAAATATAATAGATAATAAATGATCTTTACACCAAAACAAATATATCGGTTCATATATTACATCATCAGAGTACATCAATCACAACTCAACATCAACCACATACAACTGGATACACAACTAAACAACACAGCGGAATATAAATACAAACAAGTACGGGAGTACGTATCGTCATCCCGCTCGTCTCCTGAGCTCCACAGCATCAAATCTTGTATCCTATAATACTCGGTCTGACCCGAGCATTACAGTTAAATAACACCCGAGTCAGTCTGGAATACTAGCGTGAGAAAATCACACTCAATTGATTATTAAAGTTTCAAAAATCTTTTGAAAACAAAAGCATCTCGTAAGACCACGCCATAAATAAACATATTGGGTTTTTACCTTACGATAGCTAAAACACTTTTTATAGAAATCCTCTGATATTATAATAGGGTCTATATACAAATACTTATAAAATAGCTGAAATTGTTACATGATTAAATTCCAGCTACTAGCCACAGAGTGGGTAATACAAACAAAACTCGTACAAGGCTCGTAGGGAGAATGGATTTCCAACTAATGACTAGGCACTGGGGTACCACCTGTCACAGTACGTGGCCTAGGTCACAGTACCGAGGAGTACGCTCGCTCCCCTGCAACACAAGACCGGGACTACCCCTTACTAGATAATACGGAGTGAGATCGCCCCACGGTTGGGATCAACAACCGCCCACTAAGCCGAAATAAAAAGGGACATCTAGACAGGGATGACCTCACCCTGCTTGGGTGCTACCCACCTAGCCTTGCTGCATAACACCTGATTTTCAGTCATTCCCGGTTGATGAGGCTTGAGGCTAAGCGTTACCTTTTTAGAACAAATCCCTTAGAATGCCCATCGGCCACCTGACGATGTCCCGCAAGAATTCATCCATACAAGTCCGTCCCAGGTTCGAACGGAACCGAAGGCACTATTCCTACTACATCCATTTTGGAAATATCATCAGGATTAGTAGCGACTAGCCCTTGCACTTCACTGCTCCATCTTCGAATCCAAACTCGTTTTCCACGAAAACGTACAAACCGGATCGAAGTAGTTTTCGAGAAATAAATCTCGATTCCGGTCTCTTCGAAACGATCAGCGCATTTGGCCAATATTGATAGTCGGTGATTTAACTATCAATTAATATTTACAAACAACCATCTAACAATAAATAATTTCCCAAATTATTTATTAATCTCAAAATATCTTCACAAGATATATTTCTATTTTCAACCCTTTGAAAACAGTTTCAAAACCATCTTCCCTTTCAGAATAAACTTACCCAAATATTTTCTGCCTCCTCTGGAATCACCCAGTACAAAACTAGATTTTTAAAATAATTTCAAACACTTTACTTTGAAAGATACTTTAAAACATTTAAGTTAAAACTACTTCAAAAATTTGTTAAAAATACATACTATATGAATATTTGAAAATAAGGTTATTTAATAAAATATAAAACTAGATTTTCACTTTTAAAAACAAAATACTAAGTCACTCTTTAAATAATTACTACCATAATAGATTAAAAGAAACTACTTACTTTAGAAATAAAATATTTTAGAAATAATAAATTTTTCCAAAACTTTCTTTTTAAAACAACTTTAAAATCTTTTAACTTATATTTAAAAAAATTCTTTGAAAACGTACTTGGTTATCCAGTGAAAAATCTCAATTTCAACCACTTGAATCAATTTTCCCAAATTGATTTCCAATTTACTCCATTTGAAATAAGTTTCTTTAATTACTCAATTCATTTCAAAATTCATTAATTATGGACTTTATTTTTATTATTATTATCTTCCGTTTGATTTTAAATCATTTAACTGAAATATACCAATTTTAGCTTCTTCCTAATTTCTTCTTTATTCCTTTCAATACTTTAAATCTTAAATTTTAAATAAATGTTTTGTTCTTTTAAATAATAACACTACAGTTCAAAATTCATTAACTTCCTATTTATTCAAAATTTCCTTCTATACTCTAGATTTATTTATTAGAATTTTAAAGTCACTTTATTTCTTTTCCAATTCATTCTTAAATTTATTCAAATTTTCTATAATTGTTTTTCTTACAAATTCATTTCTTTTATTTTGCTTCCAAAATCCAATTTATATATTTTGGTAATTCATTATACCCAATTATATCCAATCGAACCATAGCATTCAATATTCCAATACAATTCATCATAGAATATCAAATAATCACAACAGAGAATATTAAATAATAAATGTTAGGGATCCAGTTGGATCCCTCCAACCTGTTATCCCTGCATCCACAGACATTAGCACAGTATAAAATACCAGTTTCAAAATATACCATACTATAGCACAGCAATCAATTTAACCATTCAAACAATTATTTAAATTTAATCATTTAAATTTAAATTTAAATTCAACTGAGTGAGATTAACTCACCTTGAATTTATTTGCAATCCATTCCAGACCAGCTTGTTTCTTTTCAGATTTCAACCTTGAATGAATATTATATGATTTTTTTGTTAATATATGAATAAATCAAACAATTGAATTCCCATTTATAAATTCAATTAACCAATGATTTTATTTTGAACTAATAATTAAATTTACACTGATTTTCTTTGATGCTACATATATTTATTTTTATAAAAATAACCATAGGTTTTCAAAAATCTGTATATGTATATATATTTTTTTTTATTCATATATAAACTTCCAAATACTTTAAAATTCCTACTTCTATTTTTTTTTCTTCAAAATCATGTCTGTATGAATTTTCTATTTTTATAAAACTAACTGTTATTATTATTATTATATATATATATATAATAAGGCAATAATAATATGTAATTAACATAGTTACTGAGATAATTAAGGAATTACCCCAAAACATCAAGTAGCCTAACCACGTACGCAGTCGTGCCTAAAATCAAGCGATTCCGCCTTCCTCTGATGTGAAATCCTCCTCAGGCCGATCGAACTCATCCCCTTTCGCATGCAGCACCCCTTTAATCTCGAGATCCCTAACCCTAAACGAGCTCGTCGCCCATGCCTCGCCTCGATTCCCCTCGTTGATTTTTGGATTCGATCTTCCGAAAACTCTATTCAACTGAATCGCGCCTCAAAGCCCTCAGCGCCACCAACGCGACTCTCTCCCAGTCGCGCGTCGAAGTCGCCGACCACGAGACCATCACGCGTCAATCTTAAACCTACTGCCTCCCTACAAACTGCCAATACGAGCTCCGCTCCCCCTCCTCGGCCTCGTGCTCGTCGCCTCTTTTTTTTTAATCGAGGGTCGAATTCGATTAATTGAAGAAGAAAGCAAGCGGTCATTATTATTTTTAGTTTAAGAATCGTTCGAATAGATCAGAAGAAAAAGGGCATGATTGAATTAGAAGGGTTCGGCTTGGAAATAAAAGAGAAGGAGGCGTATAAAGGAAGATTTGACTATGTTTGATTTTTCTTTTATATGAATATTTTATTTTATTTTATTTTTAAAATATTCTCCTGAACGACAAAATTTCTTTATTAACGACGAAGCGTATTAAAGGAAGTAACACGTGCTTTTTGAATCCAGGTTTTCATATTAGATTCCCGATAAAAATTCCAGTGCGTTTATATGTCGTACGTTCACACGACAACTCCAAACACCACAAAAACTGGAATTCGATAATAATTCAATATTATGGATTCAATGGAACTGGTTTCATCAAATTCCAAGACTGTGCCTCGGAAAGCTATTTTTAAATTCAGTTTAAACGATAAAATTTCAAAACCGAACAAATCATTGTTAAATTCAATTTTAACACTTCTATTATCTTCAATGTTATCGATATAAATTTTATAAGCCTTCAAATTATTTTTAACAGGCTTAGAACTCCATATTTAACATTTTACCCAATTTCAACTTATTTAATTTAATAATTTAATCATCAAATAATTATGATATTTGGATTCAAGTGAAAAATTAAACTTTTAGATATTTAAAATAAATTGAAAATTCCAATTTTAAATGCTCAAAAATTCCGGGTCGTCACATCAAATCTACAAAATAGGCTAGGGCATTGGTTAGTCCAAAAGACATAAACAACCAATCAAAGAATGCGTTAGATGTCCTAAATGCGGTCTCACTACTGTTGTCATCTGCGACCCTAAGATGATGAAATCCAATGGCTAAATCAAACTGGGAGAATACCGAAGAGTCAACTAACTCATCAAAAAGATCGTCTATCCTTGGGATGGATATTGTTTCTTCTTTGGGAGCTTACTTAACTCTCTGTAGACCTCGTAAAATTGGAGGGAACCATCCGCCTTAGTGGTGAAGGTTGCTGGCGCTCTCCACTCCAGTATGCTTCTTCTTATGAATCCCTTCTCCAAAAGCTCATGGATCTGCTTGCTCGGTTCTTTCCTCTCCCTAGGTGTCATGTGCCTCACAAGTAACGATACTGGCTTAGCATTCTCGATCAAATAAATCCTGAAGTCAATCTCTCTCTTAGGGGGTAGTCCCTTAATCTCCTTAAAGATGTCTACAAAATATCCGACGACACGAACTTAATGCAACTCTGATGAAGATGAATCAAGGGAATAGAAAAAACTCAACATGATTGACCCTTCTGGGTCGCAAGATATCTCAAGAGTCCTACCACTGCAAGTCTCTAATCTAAAGACTCTCCTTTCACAGTCTAATATAGCTCCATATGTGGATAGCCTATCCACTCCCAAAATCATCCCATACCCCAAAAATCCAATTTATAGGCATCGCCATCAAATTCTACGCCTAGGATAAAAAATTTCAAACCCCTACAAACCATAATCAAGTGTGTGGATCCTTCTATGGGGTTTGCAACAACAACGGGGTGTACTAAAGAAATGTCTAGCTACAAACAATCTACTAAAGAACTGGAGATGAAAAGCGTATGATGCTCTAGAATCAAATGGAGTCCGAATAGGAAAAAATCATAGATAGAAATCAGCCTTTACTACCTTGATTTGGTCTACTACTGGAAGGTGTTGTATCCAAAGTCTAAATCTATGCTGTAGGTGCGCTTGGTGCATGCCCCGCTTTCTAAGGACATACTGTACTAAAGTGACCAAGCTATCCACAATTAAAACACCTTCTCTCCATTCCTGCCTTCTTACAGTCTTTTGCGTAATGACCATTCATTCTACATCGCTTACATTTCTCATTTTTCTTGATTCGCTTCTGAGGTCCCCTTTCTTTCCTCTTATCCTTCTTGTCCTTCCACCACTGTTTCTTAGAACTTGTAGGAACCTCCTTAAGTTCTCCCTTCAGCTTCCAATAAGTAGGTTGAATTCGTTGTCGGTCCTCTAAGCCTAACCGCCTAAACTTTCGCTCCATATCTTCCAACCTAGCTTATGCCTCCTTGAAATCCTTTATGCCAGAAAACATTCCGCCCCCTATGCTAGAGAAGTCCTTGCATAGCTTAGAAAAATCGGATGGTGTAGGTGGATTAAAGGGATTTCCACCAACCAGTGTTGTATTGGGCGCTTGCCCTTGCACCTTTGGTACCGTAGCTCTACGGAACCAGTCAGCCATACTATGCAAAGAAAAGGAAACTTAGGCTCGAAAGAATCAAAAGAAGGTTAAAATGGACTTTGAGGGGATTTTCATAAAAACTCTTTTATACTTAAAAACTATTTCTAAGAGTTCTTTTCTGAAAAATAATTTTAAAACAAGTTATTTCGGAAAAAACTTTACTTTTAAATTAAATTTTTAGGAATCCAATAACCTCGCTCAAAATACTAAGTAAAACATCCCATACCCGTTAATATACTGAAAAGGACACATTAAAAGGTGTGATGCGTTATAGGTATAACTGAAACTAACAGAAACTTAGATTCACAAGACAAGAATAGGTAAAAACAGCGGAAACTAGAATAATAATAATAACTTATTTAAAGTAAAACTTCGTAATTGCTTCATAAATAAGTCAAATACCAAATACAACATCTATACCAAAAAACCATCATGTCTTATGAAATAAAAACTTATAGATGCAAAATCAGAGTACAAAATATCCCTCATAATAAGCCAGCAAATAGAAAGAACAAAAGCAGAAAGAAAAGAAATACATAGTAGCAAAATCCTCCAAGAAATCTCTAAGCAGCTGTAATCCACTGTCCTCTCCCTTGATTGCCTAAGAGAGGAAAAGGGGGGAAATAGAGGAGTTGGTCAGACAAAATTCTAATGAATGATAGTAATTACTAGAGTCTTTAAGCAAAGTAAAAGTAATAGACTCTACAATAGTTCTAGTATACAAAGAGTAAACAGAGGAAACATGAAAGAGTTAAACTGAAGATAAATACGATTAAGTATAAGATAGGCTAACTTTTATTTTTTTTCACTTGTTCTTAATAGCTGCTTTGATTAGGCTGAATTCCTAATCTTATAATTAGGCTGAATTCCTAATTCTACCCTTCGATCGGCCTGCTACTCCGTAAACCTTACTACCGACCAGGGACTATGTAACTACCTACACAGCAGCCAATGGTATCTACGAAAGATGCACAAAGCAACCATTAAGGATCCAGACAATACATAGCTTCCTACACAGAAAGCAACGGTGTCTACGAAAGACACACATACTAAGCGCATAGAACTTATAGCGATTACTGAGCACTAGAATGGAAGTTGCCCGCATAACTACCATCATGCCCATGCTACCTTTTTCTCGATCTATTAGCAGTCGACCTATCAAGGGGCAGCAATCAACCCCTAGGAGCTAGGGTTTTTCCACGTTTAAATGCTCCAGATGGGTCTGCTTATTACCTCAAACTCCAGCATAAGCGTGCCCCTCGTCTCACTTCAGGCTAATGTGAGACCACCGTGTGTCCATAGAAAATAGAGGAAATGATGTTGGTACTAGCCTTTATCCAAACAATATCTAGTTGCGCCCCTTATCCAAATTCCATGTGATTTTGACTTCTAATTAACCAATTACTACCGTTTTTAGCGTAAGCATGCCCTCATTTCACTTCAGGCTAATGTGAGACCACCGTTTTGTCTAATAGGGTTTGCTATTTGTACAGGTCCTACTTTCATCTTTGCTTATTAACTTAGATAAATTATTCAAATAAGCCTTTATACTTTTCTCTACTATCTGTGCTTATTAATTTATCATAAGTCTCAAAATAAGCCTTATTTTGTTCTTTTCCCTATTATAACCTATGTTATAATCATCCTTACTACTTAACCCAAGGCCTAAGTGTGAAATTAAGCATCTTTTATCTTTTACTCTTTTTAGTTATAATTCTAAGTTATAACTAGGCCAAACTTTTTAATTTAGTCCAATTAATATCATAATTAGGCATATTTTCAGTCCTATTAGGCATAATTTCATTCCAATTCCATTTATATTGCAATTTTTGCAATTTACATCTTATATTCCATTATTTCAGTTTTCTTACAATTTAATCCATATTCGCGTCAATCCTATTCTAATCCATACGCGAAGAAGAAGGAGGAATAAAAGAAAACTGAAAATAGAAGAAAATCCAAAGCATAGAAAGAAGATGAAAATAACTTATAATTACCAGTAAATAAACTAAAATACTATAAACAAACATAAAAGCTATAATTAATAGAAATAAACTAAACTGAAAAAAGTAGCTGAAAGGAAATAGACTGAAAATAATTCTAAAAACTGTAAATAAACTACTAAAAAGGCTTTTCCAAAAATCGTAGTAAAACTACAACTATTGAAAACCATATTATTTTAAATTACTTAAAGAAATCTAAAATAATTACAATCACCCACCTCCGGTCCTAAGCTCTTTCTTTGGTCTTCCCGGATCCACTTGGAGTTGTAAAATAATTTAATTTGTAATGATTTTCTTCTTGGAAAAATTATTCCGTCTAGGGACCTTCCTAGAAAGGTGAACCGAATTGGAGAAAACCTAGAATGGGAAAAAGAGTTAGGTCTAGGAGTCTATTTATAAGGGTAGAAGTGGATCTTAGACCATTGGGTTTGGCGACTGATGGCGTCCTTTCTTTCTAGGCGATTTTTTCCCCAGGCGATTTCCTTTTCTCCTCCCTGATTTCCCCCTTTCTTCGCCTCGTCCCCGTCCGTTCTTCCCCTTCTCCCCTTATCACCTTCTCCTGTGTCCTTTTCTCCTCCTCATTCCCCTTTTTGCTCCTCCTTTCTCCCTCGTCGACTAGATCTGGTTGCTTGTTTAAAGCCATGTCATCTATGGTATAGTCTACTATTCCAATCCTTCATTCGATCTCTGATTTTCCTCCTCTGCTTGCTAACAATCATTCCACCCTAGCTACTGTTGCTCGCCCATGCATGAGTGTTGTGTTACATGTTGCAGATACTGTTTGTGAGCCTTCTAGTGGTGTTTCGCCTTCGTTATCGTCTGGTATGCAGCCTCTTCCTTTTGCTCCCGGAGTTAATGTGAGTTTACTTGTGAATTCTAAATGTGTTCTGGGGAAGCATGATACGAATGCTGTGTTCGATGAGGGTGGTAATGTTAGTCTGTCTCGTAGTGATGTGGGATTGGATTCGGCTGGTAATTCCAGTCAATGCACTTCTGATGCTTGTGTAAATGCCTCTGTGTATATTGTTTCTATAATCAGTGATAAATGTTCAGTTGCTACCAAGTCTTTTGCATCTTTTGGTTTACCCAATGTTGAGAAACATCCTGGACCTTCTGCACCATCGCTGGCATTCCTAAATCTTGGTCGTCTCTTTTCAATTCTCTGCCACGTAATGCGGGTGACTAAAAACCGATTGAATTTGAAATTGCCGAAGAAAATGGAGGGATGATCCCTCCTCCAATTGTTATGCAAGCCGGAGTAGAATTTTGGTCCGATTATTTGGTTGGATTCTTTTTGGAACCAAATCACCGTCTTCGTGATGCGTCCTCACTTTTTCGAAAGGCTTGGAAGCTGTGTGGTAATTTGCATGTTAAGCTGATTGACTCCATGTATTATCTCAAGTTTTCCACTTCCGAGGAACGTCGGCTAGTTCTTGAGGCCGAGCCTTCTTTTTTTGCTGGAAGGCCTTTTATTATTACTCCTTGGTCTCCAACTATAGCGAGCGCTTGTAAACAAGTTCTTTCCATCCCCGTTTGGGTTTACTTTTCGCAAATCCCCTCTGCGCTTCAGCCTCTGCTTGGGTTGAATTGGCTAGCCTGCAACATTGGAAAATTGAAATGCTTTGACACTAATACGGTTGCCCGAGATAAATTGATGTATGCTAAGGCTCTTATTGAGATATCCCCTTTAAGCCTCTCCCTGCTACTATTCCTATTCAGCTTGCTGTCGGGCATGTAGCGAAAGTCCGTGTTCGTTATGGTTGGGTTCCAAATATTTGTTCCTCCTGTCACTCTTTTGGCCACCTGGCTATCTCCTGCCTGCATTCCAAAGCCACCGTGGCTGCTCCAAAGATTCCTCTGCCTCGTCCCCCACTCAGAAAATGGATTCCTAAGGTTACTTCCTCTGCCTCTCAGATCGCCCCCTCTTGTTGTTCCATTGTCTGATCAGGGTTCGCCTCCATTTTCTGTTGCTAGGCCTGCCTCTCCTTCTGTTGTTGTGGTCACTTGTGATGCCTCAGCAAACCCTTTAGCTGCTCCAGATTCTGCCCTGCCGCTTTTGCCTGTTGTTTTGGATGAGTCTGAGAGGTGTTGGGTTGATCTCAATTCTGATGTGAGATTTAACCCCGTGGATGATTCCTTTTTCAGATTTGTTTCCGATGATCATATGCACCTTAGATGCCTTTGTTACAAACCGTCTGGTGATTCCTCGGTACTTGATTTGGACGATGTGTATGCGAGAGAATTCTGTCATGCTAGCTGATTCTATATGGGATCGTTCTTTCATATACTCTTCTGATGCTACGGGTTACGACCCTTGTCTTGCTATCCGTTTCAGCCCCTTTGCTGGTCTATGTGGGAATGTCCCTTTGGTTTCTGCTAAGATGGTGATTCTTCCTCTTCAGAGGAGTCATATTCTTGGTGATTTTTATAGTTACTGCGGCATGTCTATCACATACATGTGCTATATTTTCCTTTTTTCTTAGTAGTATAAGGGCTTTTACCTTACTCCTGTACTTCAACTTTATTACTTTCGTAGTAAAAGTGGACGGTCCACTATAAAACTAGCTGGCTTGCCAAAAAAAAAAGTTAATTAAAATAATGTGTGGTTTATCATGTGAACCATATTGACTTAAAGAGTTTATTAAATAAGTTTGTTAAAATATGGAAAGAGTTTTATAAATGGTTCTGGATAGTTATAAAACGATTCTAAATGAGTTTTAAAGATCCAAAAGGGAAACTTTTATAAGTGGAGTTTTGAGATTCATAAAGAATGTTTATAAATAAACTAGAGATTTATAAAAGAAGTTTTACAAATAGATTTGGGGATAGTTATAAGATAAAGAAATTTGGAAAGAAATGGTTGATTTTCATGGTGTGATTTGAGAGGCAGTGATTGCCTACAATTACCATGGATTCGCTGGAATAACGACGTAACCATTAAGTAAACTGCAATCCATGCTTTATACGGAAGGGTGCTTTCCATTATATTTTCTTAACGTTTTCAAGTATTTTTGAAAGAAAGGGTTATGAATATACATATTTCGGTTTGATAAGTATATGAATGTTTTAATAATATTCGAAAGATGTCTTTAAGTTAATGGAAGTTTAATTTAAGAGGCTTAGTGATTTCCACAGAAAATGTGATCTTTGTTTTGAATTTTTGTTTATTTGATAGTTAAATAACCGACTATCAAATCTTGGCCTAAATATGTAATCCTTCTTAATTTTGATGGTATGAAAATATTCCCTACTTAAAACCGAAGGATTTTAAATCTAGAAATATCTAGGAGAAACATGGAAATTATATGATACAGTCACCGTGCTAACTATACACATAAACTCATTTTGTTCTTCTAGGACAAATGATAAGGAGATCCATCCACTTAAAAAGTTAGGGGGTGATCCCCGCTCTTTATGTATTGTCTTATTATTTCCTAAATTTTGGTATTGAGCGTTCCTGAAAATCGACGATTAGTTTTTGGAGCGCCCGAGAAGTGGAAGAGTGTACTCGTACGAGATGACTCAAAAACTATAACTACTCTGAAACCATATATGGTTCTATGGAGGAGTTTCGTGATATATTGAGATGTTGGAATCCATGTGTGGTTCTAAACCCGTTGGGGTATGGGAATTTGTATGTGATTCCAAGATCTATTTGAGATATGGGAATCCATGTGTGATTCCATGACCCGTTGGTGTATTGGAATCCATGTGGGATTCCATAATCTAATTTTGTGGTGGTGCATGAGCTAGAATGTCGGACATGGCCTCATTAGCGGTAATGACTAAAATCAGAGATAGGAGGCTTGGCCAGTAGGGTTGGCAAACCTATAGGGTGTAGGTGGCTCCTCCTATACATTACTTACAATTGTTATGCATGCATGAGGCAATGCATTTGGCCTTAGTGAGGACTGCTATGTTTCATTTATGGTACATCACTAGGGATGTATGCTGCTTTGGAAGGATATCTCTGATCCTTGTGTAGGAGGATCGTTCCTTGAAGTACCGAGGGACCTTCATGGAAATCCTACACAATTAGCGAATATGCCTTATTATTTTCGAATATATACCTAGTTTTGTTGTGATGTACACTTAAGAGCATCATAGCAACTTGATTACTATTATTTTCACCCTTAGACATTATTATAATATCATTGAATTTTCTGTAAAAAGGGTTTTCGTTATCGTGAGGTAAAACCCATCCACGTTTATGTGTGGCATGGTCTTATGAAATACCTTTGTTTCAAAAGGTTTATTTAAACTTTAAGAACCCACTTGATTGTGTTTCTCATGCTGGTTTTACCAGACTGACCCGGACATTGTTTTCCTTTGATGCTCTTGTAAGACCGAGCATGTTGGTTTAGTTGGATGTTTTGGTGCTTCAGGAGACGAGCTGAAGGGCCAGAGACATTCGCGTACATGATTATTTTTTCCGTTGCATTCATTATTGTATTTGTTAGCAATTGTGATGACAGGTTGTTATAACTGTCCAGACTAAAATAGGTTAGTATACTCTGATTGATGTTTGTATTTTCTTTTGTGTAAAGATTTGTTATATATTATAGATCATTCGTTCCACTATGAGATTCTATGTTTTTATTTTCTTCTAGTCTTCTTCCTTCTTTATTTTCCCTCACGCCTGCCTTTCCTTTTAATTTGAGTGGGTCATGTGTGGTTTATTGATCGCCTAAACTGTATGGTAAAATAGGTCGTTATATCTTACATCAGTCCACAAAGCCATAACGCTGGTAACCAGATTTAATTGGGCAGACTTCTATGCAACTTTGGACTGGCATCACATCCCTATAGCTTAGTCTTACTTCATTTATATAACCATTGTATACATATACCTCCCAAAAAAGTAATAATTAAGGTCAAATAAGGTATCCCCTTATTATGCCCTTAATTATGGATTAAATTCCATAATTATCATTACCTACATTCCTAAGAAATTTACAACACTACTAATTATAATCAATCGTTCACCAGGCTATAATTATTAAGTTAGTATTAACTATAATAATAAACGCGTTAATATGTTCGCACGAGATTTGAATAAAATATTTCCAGTCACATGTAAAAAAAAACGCTTATTAATTTAAATGTCAAAATTATACAAGTCCTAAACTCCAAATAAAAGAATAGCTAGTATCCTTAGCCAACAACTTGACTTAAAACAAAAAGGAATAATACCAAGCTTATCTCATATTATCATAATTGAATTAACTCCTCTATTCAAGGAACAAACTTTATAATTTAAACATTTTATATTCTATCCAACTTTTTCAATTGCCACCATGGAGTGAAAAAAGGATTCATACTTATTTTTGATTTATAGAAATAGGTGGTGCAAACTACAAATAATCAAAAGTCATACTTTGCACACCATTTCTAACTTTACTTATTTTTAGAATCCTTTAACAATACAAGAGAAATCAACAGAGATGAAGTGGGATAGATCATGAATTGCTTAAATCTGAACACAGATCTGTTCTACTATATTAATACAAAACAATTGAAATTCCAACATATTCGAAGATCGACATTTATTTAAGGAAATATTGTGAGTTTAGTATTATGTTTCGTTACCAAAATTTCCCAAGATACATCAAATCTAAATCAATAATATTCAACTGAAAAAAGTGAAAAACTTAATATTTCCACTCATGAAGAATTGTTCGCTTCCTAACCAGATTTGATTACACCACGCCTAATTATCTTTTACATATCCCTTTTTTCGAATATACAACAAAGTGAATTGTATATAGAGATTAGATATAGAATCATGGACTAAAGAGGAATAGGATTAGAAATCAAAAGAATTAAACATCTAAACCTCTTACTTGAAATCCTAAATGATTATGGAATATAAAGAAGAAGAAGAAGAAGAGATCTAATTTATACAACTCCCAATTCTCTACTAGATTTTTCCCCTTTTGAATATACAACAAATAGATTGTGTGTGTATTAGAATTTGAAAATCAGAAGATAGGAGAAGAGAGATTGGAAATTTGAACTAGAGATTAGAGATTAGAATTACTTACTAGAAAGTTTACTATTTAGGAAACCTAAGGGGAAAGAATTTGATAGACTTCGCCATTGCTACAGAAATTTTTGAGGAAAAGTTGGAGGTGGGGGATCTAAGGGTCTATTTATATAGGTGAGAAGGAATCAGGATTAAAAAAAAAAAAATCTAACCCGTTCTGGCCTAGGGGTTTTCATCACTCATAGCCATTCACTGGTCAACCTCTAGCGGTGGACTGGCCCAAGTAAGCCGATCGACCGGTCATTCATTTTCAGTTGGGACTATTTATTTATGCTTCCTTATATTTATTAACCTAATAAATTTTATACGTTAAATGTTATATATAACATTTACTTAAGCATTAAGTACACCTTAATGTCAATAATATAAACTCAAATTTTAAACTTATCAAATTTCAAAATTTTCAAATTTCAAATTTAAACTCTTTTGAATTAGTTTAAATTCAAAAACTTCAAATGCTTATAACTTTTCCGCATGAACTCCGGTTTCAACATGTTATATATAGAAATTGATCAAAAAGTCATCACATACGTAATAATGAAATTTCCATGACCAAATTCTGAAATTAACAAAAAATCCATTTTTAATCTTATTTTAATTATTTGACTTCTTATTAAATTTTACGAGATATTACATATTTATAAAAGGAGTTTGTAATGATAAACAAGATTTATGAAAATGAATTTTACACAAGGACAAGGTATTTGATTTATATAAAAGGTCATTTTAAATTATAGTGGTTGGTAATGTATTCTTATCAAACTTAACAGCAAATTCCGAGTTATGGAAACTCATCCCTGTCTGTGAGAATTAAGAATGCATGTCGAGTCAAGTATAGCTTGCTAACTCATCCAACTTCATTATTAATCAAGGGATAGTCCCTATTTGAAATCGGATGGTGGTGGTAAGTACATTTGGTCTAATTTCCATACGATCCGTTTACTTACACCAAAAGGAAAGCGGTTTAGGTTTATAGTAACAATGTTTTAAATGACATTTGTTTTGGCCCGGTTAAGTATGATTTCGGGAAAAGGGAAAAATTTTGCCAAGTATTGGAAGTGAAATGGTTTGTGAATATACTTATACCATTGAAGTAAGTATATGAATATTTTTCAAATATTTAGAAAGAGATTTTAATTAGTCAAAGGATTAATTAAATAGGTTTAGTGATTGCTTATGTACTTAAATAATGCTTGGTTTATATGGAAAATTAAATCTTTGATTTGATTGGTTGTTTATTTGAGAAATAAATAATACAAAATATAACTCTGGAAATATTTAGAAGAAATACGAGAATTAAATGGTATAGTTTTTTTAAATGATGATATACTATACGTATAAACGTATTGTGTTCTTCTAGGACAAATGATAAGGAAATATGTCCACTTATATAGTTAGAAGGTGATCTCCACTATTTGTATTGTCGGTTTATTTTCAAAAGAACCAAAGTTGAGTTTACAAAAATCTATCAATTAGTTTTGGAACCTCCAGTAAGCGAGAGAGTGTACTTATATGAGATGACTCGAAACTGTAATAACTTCAAAACCATATAAGGATTCTATGCTTTGGAAGAGGTTCACGATTAGTTTGAGATGCTGGAATCTATATGGATATTCAATATTCGATTGAGATGTTCGAATACATATAGTTGTTCGTGATTTATTCAGGATATGGAAATCCATGTGTGATTCCGAGATCTGTTGAGATATGCGAATCCATATATGGTTTCATGATATGTTCAAGTAGTGACTCGCGTGCTAGAATGCAGCATGTAGCCTTACTAGCAAATATGGCTAAAACCAGACATAGGATGCATAGATCAGGGGTTTAGCTAACCCATAGGGTGAGGGCGACTCTACCTTGGAGATACTCATCGTTATGCATGCAGTGAGTAGTGCACTTGGCCTTGGTCTCCAGCAATGTGTTTCCTATGGTACATCAGCTAGGGATGTATGATGCTTTGAAAGGATTTCTCATATCCTTGTGTAGGGGGACTGTCTTAGATGTTCTGAGGGCACCGATGTGGAATTTTACTCAATTAGTGAAAGATCCTTAGCGATTTCAATTTTATTGCTGTGTTGTACACTCACACTCAACACAACCATTTCTTATTTATTTTACACTCGAGACATTTTTACAATACCACTGGGTTCTCTAGTAGAATTGGTTTGGTTATTGTAAGGTAAAAGTTCGTCCATGTTTATGTGTAGTGTGGTCTTACGAGATACCTTTGTTTTAAACAGTTTTATAACATTAAATCCATATGATTTGTGTATCTCATGCTATTTACCAGACTGATTCGAGTGTTATTTTTTATAATGCTATATTGCCAGATTTAGTTATGGATGCTTTAGAGCTTCAAGAGATGAGTTGGTTGCCTCTATGATTTATTCACGTATCTTAAATTCCGCTGTATTTTTTGTTCTGTATTTATCAGCATTTGTGAGGACAGGTTGTTATAACTGTCCAGGCTGATGATATATTAGTTTACTCTGATTGGTGTATGTATATTACAATTTACCTTTGTAAAGATCATGTGTGCATTATATATCACTTGTCACAATGTGAGATTTTATTCTGTCCTTTTTTCTTTCACCCCAACAATCTGTCTTTTCAATACTTAGATGCTCGACACGTTAATACCATGGATTATTAATATCGACTTTTGAGGGTTGAAAAGGTCGGTCCTTACAAAGTGGTATTAGTTCTTAGGTTAATGCCTAAGTAAAATTTTACCTAGCGTTAGTAAATCAACATAGAAATTTTAAAAGACACTACCTTAATTTTATAAATAAAAGTAGATAGGATAAGGCACCGTACCTTCGACCGGGGTTATATATGATATTACTTTTGGTGTGCTAACTTTTGTTAGGTATCGGCTTCCATTATACTTTTCACTTCATGGAATTTTGGAGACGAAATTCTTTTAAAGAGGGAAAATGCAATGGCTCAATTTTTAGTGTAGTATTTTTAATTTAGTTTATATTATTTCTCCATAATTTTTAATTTGAAAACTAATTAAATTTTCGTCGGACGCATTTCATGGCAAACGTTGGTATTTTTGAAATTTCATAGAATAAGTTAACTAGCGTATTTTATTGTTGTTTTATGATCGTATCACATTGTTGTGCACGATTGTATTTTTATTTATGTTGTTTGTTGTTCGTACGCAAACATGATATTATGTAGCAATGTACCACAAAACTAACTTTTTCAAAAAAAATAAATACAAGCATGCACATAATATTGGCCATATCTTTCTTTGTCCCTGCTACTTGAAACATGTCATGTGCAAGGAAAAAATATTGTGATTTTTTGTTGAATTATGGAACTAATTAGCTTTGAAGTAATTTACTTGTTTGGTTTATATATAATCATACACTCACACATAGAGAAGGCACGCCTAGTGAAAATATACACAAACAAAAATATATACACTAATTTTCATTTCTTCTTGGAAAATTGAAAATACACAGCAACCATTTCCACTTTTATTTCATTAATCCAGTAACTCCCTCTACACTAGGTATTAGCCAAAGTCACCAACTTCAAAGTTGAAGAGGATCAAGTGAGCTACACTTTTCATTGATATTGCACTTATGATAGTTGCATATGGAAGTCGTGGTAGCTAGAAGTTGTTACAGGTGGAGGTGACGTGGGTTGTCACAGACGGAGTCAAGCTCGATGAAGAGAACACTATCAGATGTGGTCTTGACGAGGAGTTGAACGGTGGAGACGACTACGCATTTCTTGGTTGGATGCAAGAGAAGATAGAGTTAGTGTGTACAAGCATGAGAAAGAAGGGAAAATACTAAAGGACCAAAGGTATGTTCATGCATGTTGGCCTATTGGGCCTTGTTGGTGGGGTGAAGACTAATGATTTATTTAGTTAATTTAATTAGTTAGTTAATAGTTTATCTTTGAAAATTAATATCCCACCCATATTAAGTCCATTTAACATGCAGATTTTTGCATTAGATTCGTATTGACATTAGGATATGGTAGTATAACCGTTTGATAGTTTTAACGAAATATAAAATACTGATAAATTAATAGTGGTAAAATATAATTATGTTAATTTAAATAAATAACGCAATTAAATTGAACATATTATTTTTGACATCTATCGAGCAAACTAAATCTCTGTTCTCTGCTTGCAAAGTAAAAGGATGATTTGTGAAATTAAATTATATACAGATTAATTAATATTGGATAGATGATGTGTTAACTATTGATTATTGTATAAATTGTTAACTTCCAAAAGCTTGGTAGCCTGGCCATATTGGATGTGATTTTGATATGTTGCAAAAGTTGAACTCTTGCAGCGTAGATCAATAAAAGCACTTGCTAATTGCCATAGTAGCTCTAGGCCTCACTATAGTGTTTTGAAATACTATTATCCCCTGTTGGGATTTGAAATGGGTTTTGATTCAGAGAATGATTTTTAAATGCGATATGGAATTTTCTATGGCATTTTATTTGGAAATGGTTTTCAAAATTCTTTTTTTACTTCAACCTTTTAGTTAGTTTTAATGAACTAGAGATTTTCGACCCTCGAAACTCAATAATATTACGTCCACTATTGTGTGCTACAAATTCGAGTGTCGGAAAAACCGATAGTCATGGAGAAGAAAGAGGAAAGAAGAATAGAAGAGAAGAAGAAGGAGAGAGAAACTAAAAAAAACACAAAATCTCATAATCGCAGCAGAACAACATATAATATAAAAATCAATAAGCTTTACAAAAGAGAAACTGTAATATAATTTACATACATCCATTAGAGTACAACATTCAAATCACAATCATCAGCCTGGACAGTTATAATAATCTATCCTCACAAATGTTAATAATTTAAACAACAATGCAATGGAAAATAAACATATACATAAATACGACCTGAAGACCTTCAGCTTGTCTGCTGAATCTCCAAAGCGTCCAAATCTAAATCTATAAATATGCTTGGTCTAATCTGAGCATTGAAAGGGAAGAACGCCCGAATCAGTTTGGTTAACCGGCATAAGAAAACTCATCTCAGATTTATTTTAAAGTTATGAAAATATATTTTTATTAAAACAAAAGTATCTCGTAAGACCACGCCATATATAAACACGGACGGAGTTTTCCTTACGATAACCAAAACATTTCATATCAAATCTTATAATATTATACTATAGCCTAGTATACAAGTAATATTCAAATAGCCGAAATTGTTACATTGGTTAAATTTGACGGCATAATAAGTTTACAAACAAATGGCAGGCACATATTCGAGAACTAATTCCTTACAAATGATAAGGTAAGGGACTACCTTCCGTACAATACATCTCTAGAAAAATGCACCTAAGGTCCAAATACTGAACTCCTAAACCAACACAGAACCGGCCTAGTATCGAATATGACATCATACTGGTCATTCCCAGCCTATTCGTGACCACAACATACAAATACTCAACATATAGAGGGTAATGTAGAAAGGTGATGACCATATCCATATGGGAGTGACCCACATAGCCCTGCTGCTTCTATCATGTTTCTGCCATTTCTGGGTGATTAGGCTAGACGTAACGATTACCTTTCACATAGCACATTACACTTTGAATGTCACATTGCCATTCCCACAATCGCATAACTAATTCCTACAAATGTATAACTCCTGAGCTCGTACGTCTCATGAAAAGGTTTAAGCTAAGAGAAGTTGTCTTCTCTGCCACCAAATAAATGACACGTTCATAAAGATCAATTAATACATTAGAAATAAAATGTCAGACATTCATCCATACAAATTATTCGAGAACGGGAGAAATCGAAGGCGCTCTTCTACCACATCCTGTCGGGAATTACCCTTATAATTAGTAGCGACAAGTCCTTGCATATCGTAGATTTTCATAACAAAGCACTACTGCCACCATAAATATATGATATGGTAAATTTCACCATGAGGGGCTAGTGGAAAGCATCCTTGCATCATAAAGATCTCCATCTTCAAAATCATAAGCCTGCACTTTCAAAGCATACATTGGTCGAAGTGGTTCTCGAATAAATCTGACCTCGGTCTCTCTGGACCAACAACGAAAAAAGAGTTTCTTATCCTCATACGGAAACTAAGTCTCGTAGACTTATTGCGGTTTCCAACTCTCAACTTGCTATCCTTCGGCCAAGAAGGAAGCCCGGTAGATTGGAGTACCATAAACACTCTGCACCACTCGAATCAACATTCTTAATCCAAACGATAATCAAGTCTTCACAGTCAGCTCCGTGCTAAATGCATGACTAAACAGTTTTTACATCAAGTCAAGGAATAAAAATGGTCAAATTTGATAGTCAGTTATTTAACTATCAAACAACAAAAAATATCTAGCACATAAGCAGTCACTAGACCAATTTAATCAATCATTTATTAATTACATCAATTTCCAAATATTTACTTCAAATTATCATTATAAAGATAAATCTTCAAAACCATTTCAAACCTTTGATATTTGAAAAATATTTCCATATACTTATATCAATGGCATAAGCATATTCAATAACACTACCATTTGGAGGCACGCCAAATAGATTTCTATAACCACACAAATCTAGAATTTATACGTCTTTGGATGGGTGTTAAGTATAGGAAGCAAAGCTTCTACACCACCAAGCCTTTAGTATCATCATAAGAACCAATTCGTGTACTTCACGATGGAAGGTCAAAACAAAATTTATTGGGTCAAAACGAATGTTGGGAAAAACATCATTACAACAACCCATAGCATAGGGACTCGATTAATAATATATATAAATCCCATAAATTATATAAAACATTTCCTTTCGGAAATCATTTACTATAAAAAAAAATATAGTCCATGCCTTCCATACTTCTCGAAAACGTCTGTTACAACAATAAATGTTGAAATCTATGTTTTCGATATATATCACATATTAAAACATTTTCAAAGCCATTAAATTCCATTTGGAAATTATTACTTCCAAAACTTCATTCTTTTTAAAAGATAAATTTCTTTCTAAAAACCATTAGCTCCATCAAAATATATTCCTTTCAAAATTCTTTTAAAAGAATTATTTAACTCTTTAAAACTTTAATATGATTTCCTTTATATAAAAATCCATATTTAAATCTCAGCATAAATCATTTTCATATATATATATAACTATGTTTATAAATCTCCTTTCGATTTTATAAAACTTCTATTTTATAAAATCTCTTCTTTTATAAAAATTCTATTCATATATCATTCTTTTATAAAAATCCATTTTATTATCAAAATCCATATTATAAATCTATATTTTTATCAATCAAATTTATTTGTAAAATCTATTCATAAATCCATTTGCTAAATAAACTTCAAATCCATTTACAAAACATTTATAAATTCTGATTATAAATCTATTTTACGATGTATAAATTATCACTTTTATAAACTTGTATATAAATTATTAAAAATCTATTTTCAAAGTAGTTCATAAAAGTGTACTTTCATAACATAAAAAATTCAAACTTTTATCCATTAAAAATAAAATCATTCCTTTAATAATTTAAAAATTATCAAAACATACATACTTCCCAAAATCACTTTGAAAAACATTTCAAATTCAAAATCATTATTTTATAGTATTTCCAAAATATTAAAAATATGCCCAGTGCTACCATAGCACTAAATAAGCAAAAAAAATCCATATCATCAAATATGGCATCCAACACATCATATATCAAAGTATATGAAAAGTAAAATAAACTGTGTGAGGAATCCTGTTGGATCTCTCCAATACAATATATAATCCAGTAATATAAGAATCAACCGTGACGAGGTAGGATTCGTATACAAGAGTCATCCGCTCTTACACGGGAACGTAATAGGGTCTCATCTGCTCCAATTGGTTGAAATATATTCAAACCAACTAATAAATATAGTCTGTCATCTAAACAAGCAGCAAACAAAATACATAAAATTATTCCCACTTATATAAAAATATAAGCAGGCCAGAGAGGTGAGTTAACCCACAAAAATGCCAGAAATCGCTAAAGCGCTCTGGTTTGAATTAAAATTTAATGATCCTTCAATTTAACCCAAAATTCATATTTGCTTCGAATTCTTCCAATCCAACTCCATAGCGTAGTGTTTGCTGATACGAACACAATGCAACTTGTCGCACTCGAAATCTACCTCGTACGAGGAAGTTACAATCTATTAACATACGATAAAATTATAATTATAATTAACATAATAATTAAAATATTTAAAAATTAACTCATATCCTCCCTCCATCTTCCAATTCACATGCGCACACTCCCAGGCTTCCTCTTCTTTTATTCTTCATAGCCGATCGCACCACCCATATGACATCGCTGTCGAGCACCCCTACCGTGACCACTGCCACTCCGTCCCTCTTCCACGCGTGCGTCGTGCTCGAAATCGCGATCCAAAAGCGACGCTGAACCCATACTTGCTACTCGCGTTTGGACGAGCCTCGTCGCCGACTCAATCATTGATTCAACGATTCAACTGTTGGTTAAACTTGTATCGTCGCTCTCTACGTTACCCTAGTTGAAGTCAAAGGCTAATTTCGCCTCTAGAGGCTTCGATCATTATCGATCGTTGGATGGAGCTCGTTTTAGTGGTGGCTAGAAATAGAAGCTAGGGTTTGGTTGCAAATGAATGAAGTTAAGGGCCTTATATAGAAAATTTTCACGACACTATTCATCCGTGAAAATTTCGAGCTCCAAATGAAGCATGCCGCTTGACATTCAATATTTTATGCCTCTATTCCGAACACAATGGAATATATATCGGAAGCCAATTCCATCATATACAGAAGATAACATTTTTTGAAAATCATATTATTTTAATTTCAATTCCTTTAATAAATTTCTATGCGTTTCGACCTCGCACGACCAAACAATATGTCTGATTGCCATGAAATTTGACTGCATATAATAATTCACTATTATGGATCCAACAAAACTTGTTTCGTCGGAATCCGAAATAGTGCCCCAAAAGACTATTTTTACACGTTAATTAAAACGAGAAATTTCTGAAATCAATTTAATTACTTTTAAATCCAAAATTAAAAGTTTACTATCTTCATTATCAGTCAAATAGATTTTAAATCAACTTTAAAAATCGTTTTCATTCATATTGAATTCAAATTCAATTATTTAAACAATTTCGATTATTCAAATTTCACAATTTAATTATCAAATAAATCAATATATTTGAAATATAAGTTATTTAACTTATAAAATAAACTTTTAAGTATTTAAAATCAATTAAATATTCCAAATTCGAATGACTGAAATTTTAGGTCGTTACATTAGTCACGTCTAGCATATATGAAAATGTTTCAAAGTATTTTTGGGTAGTACTTACAATAGTTAATATAATGTATATTATATAGAAAAATGAGTTTATCTCTTATAATAAAGTGATTCTGTTTTTAAAGAAGATAAAAATATTTTTGAATGAATATTTGTGAAAAGGTTTATTTAAAAATGTTATATGGAAAGAAAGTTTTACAAATGGTGTTTCATAAATAAAAGAATATTTATAAATTTTATTTTATAAAAAGGGAAATGATAACATTTTTATAATTTGGAATAATAAATCACATTTGTGGCTTTCTAGTAATATATGAAAAGATCGTTTTATGGAAAGTATTTGGTTCTAGCTTGAAATTGCATGTTTATGATAAGTAAAGGAGATTTATAAAGAGAAGCTATAAATAGAAAGGAGATTTATAAAAGGAGTTTGTAAAGATAAAAGAGAGTTATAAAAAGGAACTTTATTAAAGGAAAAGAGATTTGCTTTCTATAAAAGATCACTTTAAATTATGATGGTATGAAAAGTATTCTTTTCATACTTAACACCAAATTCCTAGGTATGGATACTTGTCTCTATCTGTGAGAATTAAGAAAGCATGTCGAGTCAAGGGTGCTCGCTAGCTTGTCCGACTTCATTATTAATCAAGGGATAGTCCCTGTTTGAAATCGAAAATTGGTGTTTATCTGGACTAATTTCCACACGATCTGTTTACTTACACCAAAAGGAAAGTGGTTTGGGTTTATAGTAAGAATGTTTTAAATGACTTTTGTTTTGGCCCAGTTAAGTATGATTTTGGGAAAAGGGAAAATGCTTTCTAAGTATTTGGAAGTGAAATGGTTTGTGAATATACTTATAATGTTGAGAAAAGTATATGAATATTTTTCAATTGATTGGAAAGAGATTTTAATTAATGAAAGGATTAATTAAAGAGGCTTAGTGATTACTTATGTGCCTAAATCATGCCTGGTTTTTTTGGGAAATTAAATCTTTGATTTGATTGATTGTTTATTTGATAGTTAAGCAACCGACCATCAAATCCTGACCAAATATAACTCCATAAATATTTAGAAGAAACATAGGAATTATATGGTACATTTATCTTCGATGATATTATACTATCATATAAACTCATTGTGTTCTTCCAGGACGATTGAAAAGAAAATCCGTCCGCTTAGACGGTTTGGAAGTGATCTCCGCTCTTATATATTGTTTGTTTACTTTCAAAAGAATCGGCGTTGAGTTTACCGAAATATATCGAATGGTTTTGAAGTGCCCGATAAACGGGGAAGTGTACTTATATAAGATGCTTTAAACCGTAACCACTCTAAAACCATATAAGGTTTTATGCTTTCGAAGTGGTTCATGATTCGTTCGAGATGCTGGAATCTCTATGGAGATTTGAGACCTTTTTGATATGCTCGTGCAAATGTAGTTGTTTGTGATCTATTCAAGATGTGAGAATCCATGTATGCTTCCGTGATCTACTAAGATATGGGAATCCATGTGTGGTTCTGAGATATGTTCGAGTTGTGACTCATGTGTTGGAATGTTGGACGTTGCCTCACCAGCAGACATGACTGAAATCAGAGATAGGGTGCATATACAAGGCGTTTTGCTAACCCAAAGGGTGCAGGCGGCTCTACTCTAGCGGTAATATCGTTATGCATGCAGTGAGTAGTGCACTCGGCCTTGGTGGCCAACTATGTATTTTCTATGCTACCTTAGCTAGGGATGTATGATGATTTGGAAGGATATCTCTGATCCTTGTGCAGGAGGACCGTCCTAGATTTTCTGAAGGCGCCTACGTAGAATACTGTATAATCAGCGAACGAGCCTTAGTGGTTTTGATTATATACCTATTATCGCTATATTGTACACACACAACAAAACTATATCTTATTTATTTTACACCCAAGATATTATTATAATGTCACTGGGTTCTCTAATAGGAATGGTTTGGTTATCATAAGGTAAAAACCAATCTGTCTTTATGTGTGTCATGGTCTTACGAGATACCTTTATTTTGAAAGGTATTATAACATTAAAATCCATATGATTTGTATTTCTCATGCTAGTTTACTAGACTGATCCAGACGTTATTTTCTTATAATTCTCGGGTTAACCCAAGCATATTGCTAGATTTAGCTATGAATGCTTTGGAGCTTCAGGAGACGAGCTGAATACCTCCAAGATGTATTCACATAACTTTATTTCCACTGTATTTCTTGTTATGTATTTATCGGTATTTGTAAGGACGGGCTGTTATAACTGTCCAGGCCGATGATAGGTTAGTTTACTCTGATTTATATATGTATATTACAGTTTTCCTCTATAAAGATCATGTGAACGTTATATATTACTCGTCACGATGTGAGATTTTTTTTTTGTCTTTTCTTTCCTTCACTCCAACAATCTGTCTTTCCGGCACGTAGATACTCGGCACATGAATACCATGGATGTATTAATGTTGATCTTTGAGGGTCGGAAAGGCCGGTTGTTATAGGTGACAAGGCTTGTTTCTGGAATGAGCCTTGGATTTCTTCCATCACATTGAAACATGGTCTTTCAAATCTATTTCTACCCTTTAATAGTAAAATTATCATATTAAAGATGTTTATAGAGCCCGGTCGTCCTTTAGATAAGACATCTCTTTTAATCAAAAATTTGATACGAAACCTACTCACATAATACCTAAAATTAATTAACATGGTTGAAAATTATAATATTAGTGTTAATCCTGATTGCCTGGTATGGCGGTTGAATAAAAAAGGAATTTATACCCCTAAATCGATGTACAAATTCCTAACTTTCTCAGGAGAAAAAGAGTTTAGTTACTTCAGACCCATCTGGACAATTAGGACTCCTCCCAAGGTTAAAATTCACAAGTGGATTGTTTTACATGACAAATTAAAAAAAAGTAAGCTCAATTCGATGATTACCATCAACAATACTCCGTAACCATGTTACCTATGCAAGTTGATGTCCGAGACTATTTTCCATATGTTTTTGACTATCACTTCTCTCAATATATTAGTGATGAAATTTTAGAGACTTTTAACATAAATACTGCTGCTAAAGCACCCCCTCCTAATGTTTACAAGAATAAATTTAGATTAAACTTTTCACTACAGACCAGGAAAATGCTAGACTCAACATATTCAATTACATGCTCAAGCTTATGGATTGAACGTAACCAACGCATTTTTAACAATGTTTATAACAACTCCACTTCTACAATTTATTCCACTGCTTGGTATATTTTCTGCTGGTCCCTCCAAGATCGAAAACACATAAATCGGCAAACTTGTATTGATAGAATCAACTATCCTACTCCTGCTAATTTTGCCTCGCCTCGGCCTCTTATGGTCCGAACATTTGATTGATTGTCTCCTTTCAAAATTTACGAGTTACTTACTAAATCTCATTAAATTGATATACAAAATGATAGCCTCGTGACCATTAAGGGTCATATAGCACATATTTAGAAATAACTAAAAAAAGGAAAAATTAAAATAAAATAAACTATTAAAGTAGGTGATGTGACTCTCCTTAGCTACTATGTATAGTAGGTAATTTTGTTACACGTATATGCACAAATGTGTGTGAGCATACATACACATGTACGTATACACACACATATGTATGTATATATATACAGACATATGTATGTATATATAAATATACATATGTATGTATATATACATATGTATATTGTGGGATTTAAGCTTAAAAGAAATCCCCTATTTCGTCATAGTTTTAATACACCTATAACCATATACATAACTCAAAATGCCCTACAACCATATATATTCATATACATATAAAGCTCGGGTCAGATTGAGTGCCATAGCATTTGAGAATCACCTTTGAAGCTCGGAGTTTCACTCGGAGATCTATCTTATATCTGTTCAGCCTTCTGTTATTTCCAGTTGTTTATATTTAGACTTATCTATTACTTTTGTATTTGAGACTACTTTGTATTTGAGATTTTCTGTTGTATTTGTTTAGACTCTGCTATTCTATATATATATATATATATATATATATATATATATATATATATATATACAAACGAATGTGTACATAGTAGGGTTTTTTTAATGCAGGCACCTCAGTTCCTCTAGCATCCGCAAATTGAAGCAGATTGCCACCTCACAGCTTGTTCAGTTTCAGCTCCTTTAGTATCTCATTTACAACACAAGGCAAGCAAACTCGCCCAGTTCAGTTTAGTTCAGATCATATCACATCACAATCTCCAGCACGTCGTGGCTTCATCAAATTCTCACAGTCTGCGTTCATCACTCCAACACATCATCTCTGTCTAGCCAGTCACTCGTCAACCATCATTGAGCATCTTCTATGCATTGCATTCTCAACATGCTTTAGCATGCACCTATAGTTCATACTCTTTGTTGATATAACTTCAACATTATATACTCTCTGTTACATTGCATTCTCTCTGTTGATATTGCATACTCAACATGCTTCAATATGCACCTACAATGCGCATTCAATTGCTTGAGACTTGCTCTCCCCTAACGCATCTTCCTACCTTCAGTGCTCTATTGATATTGCTTCAAGTCTGAAATGTTCATTGAATCTCAATATGTTTTAGCAGCAACATCCTCATCCCAACCTAGCAGCAGCTTCAGACCCGACTTTTGATGCAGCAACATCACTTATGCTCCACTTGACTTGTACTTCCAGACCTCACGCAACAGCCATGATAGTCCTCATCTCTAGTACACTAATCCGCACATACTTTATTTTGTCTATACAAATAATTGTACTCGCATTTTTTTGTTTTTTTACTAATTCTCACTTTGTTGATCAGTGATGATCTTGCATACTTGTAATAGCTAATTCCCAACAAACTTTTGTATGGACTTTTGATTTTTGTTTAATAAAATTATGGGGGCTCTCCTCATAAGAGGACCACTCTTTATTGAATAAAATACATGAGTAAAATGTTACTGATATTCATGCATTGCTTTTTGTGACATGTTAAATTTTGCAAATTTAATACAGATACAACATGTGACGAAATTGGCTACTTTATTGAACACAAAACACAAATAATTACTTTTCTAGATAAGAACTTAATTCTTGAGCATACCATGCACGAGTTAGGACTTACTGACAGGTTCTGTCAACCTATGGGGCCTCACTACAACGAAGAATACGTTTATTCTACAACTGCACATCGAAATTGAAAAATACACTTAAACCCTACAAATGAGCACTGCTGCAGCACCCAAAATATATGTTGTCAAATACTGCGAACAGTTCAATTTTGCTCCGGATCTGAAGGCTGAATTGTAGGGTAGTTCATTCTTTTCTTTCTAATTCGCAGGTTTTGCACAAAAATTGTTTTGGGCAAAGTACAATTGTTGCCTACAAATATAACCAAATCGTCAAACCAAATTTGTATGCTACGGGTAAGCGTTTTACAAAATTCTGAAAATTAGATGCATAAATTTGTTCTACATCACACAATAATGGAATCTAATCTCCTACCAAAATAGAAAATTAAACAAAGTTCCCACTAAACATTTTTCGAAGTTAATGTCAAATTCTATTTAGCCGTAGGCGAAATAAATAAAATATGGAAAAAGGTTTTATTGTATGACGATTGGAACAACTTGGAAATCATATCTTAATCATCAAATTGGAAAAGCCCAAACTTTCTTAACAGTCGAACCTTAGGGTTTTTGGTTGGGTTTGACCGATTTACGGTGAAATTAATGACTTCTGACATGAAATTAAGCATGAAATTTGCATAAGAAGCATTACCTAATGGTCGCGTGGGAGACGAAAAGACCATAGAATGCTAGGAAACAAAGTGTTGAAAATTTTATATTGTCTAGTATTTGCAATTTTGATCAGTATCGATTAGAAATATAACATACAGAAATGTACCAGTTAGAATTCGTTTACTTTGAATCTTGTTCTTCGAGATTCAAATGACATTTCTATCACTAGACCTTAGAAACACGAGACTCAGAAATGGCTTGAAACTCAACAACACTTACTACTAAAAGAAGCATTGCTTCCAAAAAGGAACAAAGTACACTTTATGTTCACTAGAGTATGATTTATGAGGGAAGTATTATAGGTGTTTATTCCATGATAGACTGAAAATGAAAAGATGTCGGAATAAGAATGGATATCCAAAAGAGTCGCAACGACCCTATTAAGAAATGATCAAATGGGTAATATGAAGAGATGAGGAGGGTGAGTAATAGCTAGAAGAAACGAAAGAAAAAGATAGAATTTTGATGAGTATGTAAAACTGTCTAATACCGACCAGAAAACAGGGTCCAGTACCGAAAATTTTTACTACCGAACCATAAAAACTGTTTGGTAGTCACTACTTGAACCATTTCCTAATTCCTTTCTCTTGTTCCTTAGATTAATCTTAATGCTACAATACAACTCCTGGAAAATTGGTAAGTGTCCAGTACCGAACCACTGTCATAGTTCAATGTCAAGCAAACCACTACCGAATCATGAAAACAATTCGGTATCAACACTTGGTCAATTTTTACCTTCTATTCTCTTTGAACCATTGCTTCACAAAGTACTACTAACCTAATCGGTACCAAGCAGAACCTACCAATAGAACTCTACTGAAAAATTTCCAAATATTTGAGTCACTCAAAGGTTAACTAATTCTTATGCCTACATTTGTGGTGACAAAGTTAGGAATATGCTCTAAGGACAATTGTATAATTTATACATATATCAAACTCGATAATTAATCTCTTTTGAAATAAAAGATGTTTTTCCTCTTATATACTTGATATAATGTGTTATAATAATTAATTAATCTAACGAAAATTATAATTAGTGGAAAAATCCATTAATGGTATTTTTTGTGATAGTAGTCACACAGTATTGTAATTATGTGTAATTTATCACAATGAAAATAAATATATCATTTTAAATAATTCTAGTAAGATGTATCAAGATTGAATATCGATACATCCATTGAGAATGGACTATGTAACGCTCTCCAAATGTTAGACAGTGTATTACTCATGGTTGCTTGGGGCAGACCAAAGGGTTACGTGCTCACAGTTATTAGATAACTATATAGCGACTCACTCGATAGTTTTCTGTTGGTTAATATGACTAAAGTCAAACAGTAAATATCGATGTGATTGATTTACACAGTTCTCTCGACTTGAGAATACCATTAATCTTCAATATGAAAGCTCCGCTTAGATTTTTGTGAAATCATAGCACGAGGTCCATGGAGTGACTACAATTGGGTCAAGTGAAAGTATTGAAAGTCAAGCACTATTCAAGAGAGAATTCATCTCCTTGGTTATATAAGGTTGGTGTCACGGTCAACTCAAGTCAACTAAAAGTCAAAGTCTTTGGCCAAAGCATTTCTGTCAATAGTTATTGTTATTATTAACCCAAGGACTTTTTCTTTGGACTATAGAATTGAATATGAATGATATTAGAATTTTGACCATTACAAAATTTCATAAGTTCAAAATGATATAGTTTTGATAAAAAGAATTTGTGTAAATAAAAGTTGCAACCGAATAACGATGAACAAAGAAAAATAGGATTTTACTAAAACCAAGTAAGCGATAAATTTAGCCAAAATGGCACACCACCTAATAAGTGATGCATGAACTTAATATTTGAATTGTTTGATATTAATTGCTGACTAAATTTACACTTGACGAGTCAGACAACCAAAATGATGGATTATTCTTTGACCAAACGATTTAATTAATTTATAAATTATTTAAATTATTTAATATTTATAAATTTGATTTTGATTTGATAAATAGATATTAAATGTGTTTATAAAAGTTATAAATATATTAATTAATATACGATATCGATAAGCGTTTTAAATTAGATTTAAAATGCAAAATATTTGTTCGGAACATTAATGGGTTCATGGTCCATTAGAGGGGCCGATTTTAAGGCCACAATAGGGGCTACAGGCGACTCAAATATGGGAAAGGATGGCTTAATTTTTGATGGCTTATATGGAAGGAGATTGAGTAAAAGATGAAATCCTAAATTCTCATCTTCCTTTCCTCTATTTAAGCATTTCTACCCTCATTTTCTATTGATCTTTTGGTGGCTCCATCTCAAAAGCTTGTTAGCCTAACTCCCCTTCCCATCTCTCTGGTTTCCTAAGCTTAAATCAAAGTGATTCAACTACTATTCAATAGCTGGTGGTCAACAGTTCAAGGATTAGCACTCTTTTGGATCGAAAATTATTTCAAGGAGCTTACATTATTGTTTCACTGTGTACTTAAGGGCTTTGGCTACAAGGTATATTTCTAATATAATTGGAAACGTTAATTTATATTTATTATGTTCATTATATATATATATATATATATATATATATAATATTGTTAGTTAAGTGATGGTTCCAACATGTAATCATATTGTTATAATTTTGATTGGTTGTACGTATGTGTGTGTATGTGTGTGTGTATATTTAATTTTATATGATAATTCATCTTTGTGCAAAATGACTCGGAATTTATAAAACAATTTTTGATTATTTAAATAATTTAATATATATTATATACATATATTTATATAGTTTATAATTTAAAGCATGTATTATACTTATGTAAAGTATAAAAATATAATTTCATATATAATGTTTAATAAGTATAAAATTTTTGGTAGGAAGAAAATATTTATATATTATTTTAAATAACATTTAAATTAATTAATCATATAATAATTATATAAATTCTTATATGTATTATGAAATATGTTTTATTTTTTATAAAATTATATTGATACATATTCAACTCATGATTGAAAAAACATTTTATTTTTATTTTTAAATATTTGAATTAAAACTAAAAATTTAAAATTGGATTTTTCTTAAGCAAAGCTAGTCGGCATTTATAATGGGTAGTGCCACAAGTATAAATGAATATGAAAACATGTGTTAAGGCACACACGCTAAAACAACTAACTGAAACAAAATAATACATAGGAGTTTAGTGTAGGTGCCAAACTACTAATAAAACCCAAACTAGCCTTCCTCCAAAGAGGAAGAATCACCCCCTCATTCGAAGATTCGAGTCCATTAACATGGTAATACTCAAAGAATAGGGAAGCTAACATAGAAACAAAATCCACATAATCAACGCCGCATAGGTATTTCCTATCCCATGAGGAATTCAAGAGAACCGAAAGATTCTAATCACCAATCTGTTCTATAACCGCGAGCATAAGACCTGCCCCATCAACATGATAAAATAGCTGCCTTTCTTCATTATCTCTACTAACATATTTACAGAATGTACCAAAACTGGGGTCAAATCTCATTTAAGTGTTAGAAGTGCGGATTATGGATCCTAAGGCTAGAATAAATACTAGAGGGGGGGTGATAGTGTTTTAAGGAATTACTAAATCCTTTTGAGTTTATGTCAATTTAAACACAAATGTATGCAATATTTAGACACAGATACGACCACAAAAACAAACACAGATGCAAAATTAAAATAAAAGCAGTAAACGAAAGAGCACACCGGATTTTTTACTGATTCGGAATTACCCTACATCCAGTCCCGCACACAAGTATGGATTTCCTTTCAAAAGCAATCTTTACAATTACACCCTTGATTTCAAGGCTACGAGGTACACCCTCCAGATTCACAATCCTCTAGGTAGAGATACTTGATTTCACGGGCAACAATTTCACCCAATTGATTTCCTAGGCTACAATCACACCCTTACACTTGATTGATTTCCAAGGCTACAATCACACATTTTCTTACCAAATTGATTACAAAGAAGTCTATAACTCTGAATAGCGCTAAGGATCTTGTTGAGATAGTGATAGAGAATCAAACCAGAAATGATCTAGTTAGATTCAATGTTGATTTCGGCAGAGTAATGGTAAGAATATGTATAATGAAATGTGGAAGAAGAAGAGGAGTGAAAACCAGAAAATATGATTAGAAATTCGTTGAAAACAACCCCTATTTATAGAAGAACAACAGCCATGTCCATTCCTGAAGGGATATGATGAATAGATACTTCTTTTGAAATTCAAATTTTTGAAATCAACTGACACTATGTCGACATGGGTAACTTGGATATATCGACATCCCAAAGGAAATTTTGGTGTTTTGTTTTTCTTTGAAAATATCTTTTATCTTATATTAAAACTATTTTGAACTTTTATAAATATACTTAACTATAGTTAAAATACATAAATAAATATAGAGAATAATATTTTGGTATAAATAAAATTTTAAGTATAATTTTATATTTAAATCTAAGTATAAATATTTAAAAGTAAAATATATTATTATTAAAAGATAGTTTAAAACTAAGGATAATTTGATTTTGAAATTAAAGATTATTTTGAGGCTAAAAGTATTTAAAACAAGGATAGATGTTTTTGATTCTTTTAAAAGGAAGGTTTTAAAATCATTTTGAAAACAAGATATAATTTTGTAAAAACATTTTGAATAAAAGTTAGTGCATACAAAACTATGTTCCACTAGATTTTTCGCAGGTTCCATCCTACTTAGGGTTCCATCCTTTTAACGGGCTCGAAGTGGATTTCATTCCACGAATAAATTGGATTTTAAGATTTCAGTGCTTTTCTATGATTTTTAACAAAATTCCGAATTAAAATTACTTATTCTTGAAATCTTGAACTCTTGATAATCTTGATATTCTTGATACTCATGAGTCTTCAATTTTGAAATCTTGAATCTCTGTTCTGTACAGTCTTTATTCTTGGTACCTGCATGGTTAAATCCTGCATATATATATATATATATATATATATATATAAACTATAATGTTAGTATTTATATTTATCCTATTCTAAGGTTGTTGTCATTAAACCATCATCTCAAGGACTAACATTCTCCCCCTTTTTGATGATGACAACCTTTGCTTATAGAAATAAAATATTATTTCTATCCTAATAATTCCCCCTAAAACTAGTAACTCCCCCTTAATCTATGCCTAACTATTCTATTTTATACTTCTCCCCCTTTGTCATCAACAAAAAACTAACTCGAAACTATATAATCTCCAAACTATATAACTCCCCCTTAACTAATACTCTATGACATGTGATTATAATGATAGTGTTATGATAAATAATCAACACTTAACTCTAAAACTTAAAACTTAGTCCTAAACTACTAACTATCCTAACTAAGTGTCCATATAATAATACTTTTAATAAAACACATATAAGAACACGAACTTTTTATTACTTATATAGTTATATTTATATTTTCGTAGAGAACGTAAGAAAGAACATACAACAATAGAAAAGAAACTAATGAATGTCTTTGAAAATAGGAGATGTATGAATCGAACAATTTGGATAGTGGAAACAGAAATTTTCACGTTGTTTGACAAGATTTCCATCTTTGTCAAAGCACACTTCGCCAACACAAACGACTTTGTCATCTTTTTCAACGTGCTCTTCCTCTATGGAGGCTTCTTCTTCGCTGCCTTCTTGCACTTAATCTCCTGAAGAATTTTCGTCAATCAAGATTGGGTTAGCATGATTATGCATTAGAAATTTTTGCAAATTTCTAATGATTTTGCCTTGCCTCTCTTGTTCTTTGGCCATTCTAAGTTGCACCACTTGAATTTCAGTCAATAGTTGTAGTGCATCCTTTAGAGAATCCTCCATTTTTGTCGCTCGAGCGAGCGTAGTTCATTGAAACGGTTCAGAAGTAGGAGAAGGCAATGAAATTGTTGAAATTATGTTTGGTTTAGAAGAGGAGGCCATGGTTTAATTTATTTCAGAAGTAAGAACAGAAAGAGAACAGAGAGAATGATCAAAATTTCAAAAATAAGAAGAATATATAACTAATTATTTGAATTTTGGTGGTAAAAATTTCAAAAATAAAAAATCGTTGTATGTCGACATGGGTTGAGGGGGCATGTCGACATGGTCTTTGAAATTTTTACTATTTGATTTATTTTGATTTAATTGTTAATTATAATTTGTTATTTATATTTTTATATTTCAGTTGTTGAAAAATTCCGAATTCTCTTCTTAATTTAGTAAATATAGATTCATTTAAGGTTTTTGTTAATATATCAGCAATTTGATTCTCGGAATTAATATAATCTAGAGTGATTACTTCCTATCTCTTAGAAAATGATGTCTTATATCAATATATTTAATTCGAGCATGTTGAGTAGTATTTTTGGATAAATTTATCGCACTTGTATTATCACAATAAATTGGCGACTTTAAGATATTTAAACCATAATCTTTTAAAGTTTGTTGCATATATATTATTTGAGAACAAGCCAAAGCAGCAGAAATATATTCTATTTCAGTTGTTGATAAAGAAACCGTGTTTTGCTTTTTACTAAGCCAGGAAATCAGAGAATGCCCCAAAAAGTGATAAGTTCCACTTATACTTTTTCGGTCTGATTTACAACCAGCATAATCAACATCACAATAAGATATTAAGTAAAAAGAATCATTTTTAGGGTAAAATAAGCCATAATCAATGGTGTGTTTAACATATCTTATGATACGTTTTACGGCTTTTAAGTGGGTCTCTTTAGGTTGGGATTGATATCTTGCACAGAGACAAACACTATGCATGATATCAGGTATACTAACAGTGATATAGAGTAGCGATCCAATCATTCCTCTATATAATTTTTGATCTACATCTTTTGAGAGATCTTCTTTACTAAGGTACTCATTGGTTGCCATCGGAGTGGGTTTAATTAGGTCATTGACATATTTTTCTTGACTAATAAAAATACCATTATCTAATTGTTTTATTTGTAATCCTAAAAAGAATTTTAATGACTCATCTCAAACTCTTTTGTCAATATTTCAGAAAATTCTTTATTCATTTCAAAATTAGTTGAATCAAAAACGATATCATCTACGTAGACTTGTACTAGTTGAATATCATTTTTATTTCTTTTAATGAAAAGAATATTATCTACTTTACCAATTTTAAAATTTGATTGTAATAAGTAAGATCTTAGTTTATCATGTCAGGCTCTAGGAGCTTGTTTTAGACCATATAAAGCTTTCTTAAGTCGGTAAACATGATTTGGTAATTTTTCATTTTCAAAAAGTGGTGGTTGTTCAACATATACTTCCTCTTTTACAAATCCATTAAAAAGGCACTTTTAACATCCATTTGAAATAATTTGAAATTATTATTATTTGCGAAAGCAAGTAGAATCCTAATGGCTTCTAATCTTGCTACAGGAGCAAAAGTTTCATCAAAATTTATTCCTTCTTCTTGACAATAACCTTGAGCGACTAACCGAGCTTTATTTCTAACTACCTCTCCTTGTTCATTCATTTTATTTTTATAAACCCATTTATTTCCAATTATAGTTTTATTTTCAGGTCTAGAAACAAGTTTCCAAACATCATTTCTAGTAAATTGATTTAATTCTTCTTGCATAGCCAAAATCCATGAATCATCAGTTGATGCTTCTTTTGGATTTTTGGGTTCAATAGTTGATATAAAAGCTACATTATTCATTTGACTTAGTTGATTTCTAGTTTTAACAACAGATTGCATATCTCCTAGTATATTTTCTATAGGATGATCTTTTAAACGTTTAGTCCTTTTATTAGGATGATTAATTTCATTATTAGTTTCAATTGACTCTTGATTTTGCGTAATTAAATCCTCCTCATCATTTGTATCTTCAAAAATTTTGCGATTTTCATCGATGGTGTTAGTTCTTAAATTAAATACTATGTACGCTTTACTTCTATTAGAATATCCGATAAAGAATCTTTGTCGGATTTAGGATCAAATTTATCTAAGTTATCTTTAGTATTTAAAATAAAACATTTACTTCCAAAAATTATAAAGTAAGATACTTTAGGTTTCTTTGAGTGAAGAAGTTCATAAGAAGTCTTATCAGTTAAAGGTCTAATTAAAATTTTATTTTAAAATATAACAGGCGGTAGAAACTGCTTCTGCCCAAAAATTCTTTGGTAATGTACTATTTGAAAGCATGGTTCTTGCACACTTTTGAATCATCCTATTTTTACGTTCTACTACTCCGTTTTGTTGTGGAGTTCTTGGAAATGAAAAATTGTGAGTTATTCCCTTTTTATTACAGAATTCCTCAAATTTTTCATTTTCAAATTCACTACCGTGATCACTACGGATGGTTATAATTTTTAAAGAAAGTTGATTTTGAATCCTTTTTGTAAAGTTCTTAAAACATTCAAAAGTATCACTTTTATGTTTCAAAAATATTGTCTATATAAATCTAGAATAATCATCTTACTATGATTTATTGAAAGAATTTGAGATGGACCAAATAAATCAAGGTGAAGTAATTCAAGAGGTTTTGAGGTTGAAATCATATCTTTTAATTTAACGGAACTTTTTCTAGGTTTTCCTAATTGACATGCATCACATAGACTATCTGCTTTAAAATTCGTTTTACGGAGACCTCTTACTAGATCATGTTTTGATAGTCTAGATAAGAGTTTGAAATTCAAATGTCCAAATCTCTTATGCCAAATCCAAGGGTCACTTGTTTTTGCCAAAAGACGCGAGTTATCATTTGAAACTTTCACACTAAGAATATAAATATTCTTTTTCCTAATTCCCTTAAATATTATGGTTGAATTGTTATCTTCAATGTGACACTTATCTTTGTCAAATTTAATTTTATATCCTTTATCACAGAGTTGACTTATACTTAGTAGATTATGTATCAGATTCTTAACTAGCAAAACATTAGTAATAATAGGATTTTCATAGTTACCGACTTTGTCGATGTCAATCACATATCCTTTTGAATTGTCTCCAAAGTTATCCAGTCCTCCGTCTTTATATATTATATCGTTCAGCATATCTGGATTTTCAGTCATGTGTCAAGAGCATCCACTATCGAGTATCCATTTGTTCTTTCTGATCTGCATAATTTGTCCGTTGAGGATTGATTCCTTAATCCCCATAAAGCATGTTTCCTGCACATCAAACAATTTTGGTAGGCAACTTGAATTTGAACATTGACTATATGCAGACTCAAGAGACAATGATGATATGAATATTTCTAAAATAGTATTAACAAACATAAGCATTTTAAAACTTTTTCAAAAATTAGATTATGAAACTTTGAAAACCTTGCTCTGACACCAAATGTTAGAAGTGCGGATTATGGATCTTAAGGCTATGATAAACACTAGAGGGAGGGGAATAGTGTTTTATAGTGTTTTAAGGAATAACTAAATATTTTGAGTTTATGTTACTTTAAACACAAATTTATTCAATATTCAGACACAGATACGATCACAGAAACAAACACGGATGTATAAATAAAGTAAAAGCAGTAAAGGAAAGAACACACCGGGTTTTATACTGGTTCAGAGTTACCCTACATCTAGTCCGCATAGAAGTACGAATTTCATTTCAAAAGCAATCTTTACAATTACACCCTCGATTTCAAGGTTACGTGGTACACCCTCTAGATTCCCAATCCTCTGGGTAGAGATACTTGATTTCACGGGCATTAAGTTCACCCAATTGATTTCCTAGGCTATAATATACCTTTACACTTGATTGATTTCCAAGGCTACAATCACATCTTTTCTCACTAAATTGATCACAAAGCAGTCTATAACTCTGAATAGCACTGAGGATCTTGTTGAGATAGTGATAGAGAATCAAACCAGAAATGATCTAGTTAGATTCAATGTTGATTTCGGCAGAGTAATGGTAAGAATATGTATAAAGAAATGTGGAAGAAAAGAGGAGCGAAAACCAGAAAAATATGATTAGAAATTCGTTGAAACAGCCCCTATTTATAGAAGAACAACAACCATGTTCATTCGTGAAGGGATATGACGAATAGACACTTCTTTTGGAATTTAAATTTTTGAAATCAACTGACACTATGTCGACATGAGTAACTTGGGTATGTCGACATCCTAAAGGAAATTTTGATGTTTTTTTTTCGAAAATAACTTTTATCTTATATTAAAACTATTTTAAATGTTTATAAATATACTTAACTATAGTTAAAATACATAAATAAATATAGAGAATAATATTTTGGTATAAATAAAATTTTACTTATAATTTTATTAAATCTAAGTATAAATATTTAAAAGTTAAATATATTATTACTAAAAGATAGTTTGAAACTAAGGATAATTTGATTTTGAAATTAAAGATTATTTTGGGGCTAAAATTATTTAAAAACCAAGATAGATGTTTTTGATTCTTTTAAAAGGAAGGTTTTAAAATCATATTGAAAACAAGATATAATTTTGTAAAAACATTTTGAATAAAAGTTAGTGGATACAAAACAATGTTCCATTAGATTTTTCGTAGGTTCCATCCTACTTAGGGTTTCATCCCCTTGACGGGCCCGAAGTGGATTCCATTTCACGAATAAATTGGATTTTAAGATGCCAATGATTTTCTAGGAGTTTTAACAAAATTCATAATTAAAATTACTTATTCTTGAAATCTTAAACTCTTGATAATCTTGATATTCTTGATACTCATGAGTCTTCAATCGTGATATCTTGAATCTTTATACTGTACAGTCTTCATTCTTTGTATCTGCATGGTGAAATTCTGCATATACATATATATCTAAACTATAATGTTAGTAGTTATATTTTATAATCCTATTCTAAGGTCGTTGTCATCAAAACTATCATCTCAAGGACTAACATTAAGAAGGTTCAGGAACCAACGCCTTCTCAAACGAGCCCTAAAAGAAGTCATCCAAACAGGCATCCAAATCCAGAATACCCATAGAGCTGTTCTTGACATCGATAGAGCTTACCTCAATGGCAAAAGACATAGTCTCATGAGGCTAAGGCACAACAACATCAATAGAGCGAACATCTATTCCAACATCTGAAGATCAGAAATGGCCAAAGGCATCGTAACTGGAGAAATACCAGGATCAATCACAGTGCGAGCACTGATAATATCAGTCTAGAGCCCAGAAACGTGGCTAGCAATAAACCAAAACCAGTAATCACTGGAGGCTAAGAAACCCACTTCCTAATAAGAGGGGAAGGTAGGAGGATCTTTGCTGGAATATGCATGGGGGATTCCTCAAGAACATGCTTATAAGCATCAGTAATGTGACCAAAGGAATGACATATCATGCAAATATCAGCTTTCTAATTGTAGCAAACATCTACAAAACCTCATGACCCTCAGCGATATGAACCCTAAGCCTAAAAGGAAAAGGCTTAAACAAAGTAATCTCAATCAATGCCTTAGAGAAAACTAACATGTTTCTGGCCATAGTATTAGAATCAAAGCATTTTAACTTTCTAACTAGGCTAGTTAACCAATTTAACCCTACCAATGGTTGAAAAATAGATAGGATATGAGTAAAATGAGCCCACACTAGAATAGAAAATACCTGCTCTCTAGCACTATCGACCAAAGGACTCCACATAGCAATAATAAAAGGCTTCATCAGCTTTAAAGAATTTAAGATAAAACATATTATTAATGAAATGAACACGAAGTTCACCTCTATATTTCTAGACATGACAATAATGTTTTCTAATATCATAGTATTGGGTTGGAATCACAAAAGAAACCAACCAGGTAATCGAACCAATAATCAATGCCCACTTGAATTACCTCACCCGGAGGCACCATAGCACCATCAATCTCAACATTCTCAAAAGCTCTTGGAATATAAATGCATGTGTTTCTAGGCAATTTAGCAAACAATGAAGACCATTTGTTATTAACAGCCGGGGAATGCGATGACCCGCCCTTTTGACCCTCAGAAATTGACACTAATACATCCTTGGTATTCATGTGCCGTAAAATCATGTGTCGGAAGGACAGATAGTAAAGGATAAAAAGAAAATAAGACAGAATAAAATCTTACAAAAATGGAATAAAATATATTATTTTAATATATATGACCTTTACAGCGAAATTATAAATCTATGTCCTTATAAATGCTGAATAAAACAAGTAAACTAATGCGGTAGAAATGGAAATGAACAATTATCTACAGGAACATCTTTAGCTTCAGACTTCAAGCTCTATCATAATGCTCGAAGTAAAACCTGACCACTTGGCTGTCTGAAAAAATAGGACACTCAGAGCTTAAGAGAAAAGAAAATAAACTCTGGGTCAGTCATAGGACTAGTGTAAGAAACTAAAAAATACGGGTATTGGAAAATAAAGGGTATCTCATAAGACCATGCCGCACATAAACACGAAACGGGTTTTTACCTTATGATAACCAAAACAATTGCTTTGCAAAATCAGGGATATTATCTTCAATGACATTCTTTGAAAACCCTTCCAAATAAATATATATAATCTTAGCCAAAATTATTACATTATTAAATTCCAACATACTAGGTTCTACAACTAAAACTGTAAAGTCTCTTATTCGAGAATGATTCCATACAATGACAAGGTAAGGGACTACCTTTCGACGGTACATCTCTAAAAAATGCACCGGGGCACCAACTGATAGTCCTTTACCAACACAAAATCGACGTATCTTTACCATAGATAGTACTGGATATGACATCACCTCAGTCATTCCCGACCTATCCAAGAGCTCTCATAGCATACACAGCATATCCGATATGTAGAAGGTAATCTAGAAAGGAGATGACCATATGTTAATGGGTGCGACTTACATAGCCCTGCCACATCTTCCTTGTTTTTGTCATTCTCGGGTGCGAGACTCGAGGTAACGATTACCTTTCTCATAGTACACATTTCACCTAAATGCCAGACTTCCAATTCCATCACACATTATTGGTTTCAAAAATGTACCACTTTTGAGCTCATACATCTTAGAGAAGGGAGTTAAGTATAGGACCTCCTACACCACCAAACAGATGTACGCTTGTAAATACCAATGTACATACATTTTAAAAATGCAATGTCAAACATTCGTCCAAAGAAGTTGTCAAGGAACAGGAAAAACCAAAGGAACTCTCTTACTACATCCTATCGGGAATCACACTTAGGATTAGTAGCAAGCAACCATTGCATCGAAAACCAAATGATGATACTATTGCCATATAAATATGATATGGTAAATTCCCCCCAAGGGTCAGTGACAAGCGGCCCTATATTCCATCTTCTAATTTGTTATCATTCCATGTCTTCACTTCGGATGTGTATATTGGTTCAAAGTAGTTTTCGAATAGTAACCTCTTAAATCTGATCTCGGTTTTTTCAAACCAATCATCGATAAAAGGTTATAAGTCTAAAGGTGATAATCATTTCATTTATCAATATCTTTTATCAAATAAATATCACTTTTAGAGGTACAAATCTTTAAATCAAATTCTTTTCTAATATATACATAACCACTAAACCTCTCTTTAAATTTGCAAATATCAAATCAAAATCATCTCTCATAGATCACATTGGAAAACCTTATTGACTAAAAAGGGTCGACAAAAATTATACTAATTCTACTCAACATCAATTTCCATATTCAACATTTATTATCCATCAAATAAAGGTGGAATCACCTTTTAAATCCACATGTATAGTTCAGGTTCCATCCTTGAATTTAATACCACATATAAGAAGATTATTTCTACACAATCTATGTTGTACTAAATTTGTAAATTTAAATCTTGTGTACTTACCTCATTTCTAATATTTAGACATTATCTATTCCTCGCCTAGGAAAGAGGCCAGGTGAGCCAAGGCACTGGTTGCTCTTGAATATCTCCTTAGTTTAGGAACCCCACATTTGGATCTCACGAATAGAAAAATCCATTCAACTCAACGGTTGTAACAATCTGAATTCCAATTGGTCCGGAATTTCTGCAAAAGTGCTAAAATCCAAGCCCATAGAATCCCGAGTTGGGTATCTGGTATCTACAAATAGCCAAAGACAAAAATATCATAGCTCAGATAAATATCTCACAACGAAAATGAATAAAATATAATAGTAAGTAAATACTCGCCAAGATAATAACACTTTCTAAACAAGTGTCTTAAAGTTGGAAAGTCTCCGCCATCTATCTAACCTGTAGGGTGTTATGAGCAGGGGATCAAAACTAAATTCTAGTGAATGGACAAGTTATACACTTCTAAGCTTAATTCTATATATACTATTTTATTTCCATTTTCTGTTATATTAAGTTTACTGGGTTTATAATTCTCTCGCCTCTAAGCATGAATCATACCCATCTACTCCCTACTAGATTAAAACCTAATAACTAATATATAAGTAGCTACATGCCCAATGACCGCATCGGTCCTAGGTTCTACCCATAGTACCTTCCATTTCCTCCTCGAAAAGGACTCCATCCTCTTAATCCTAGAGTGTTCTGTATCTACAACTGTAAAGGACAGCTTTGTGAAGCCTACAATACAAACGTTCCATCTTTTACTATGAAAACGTAAAACTACGCCCGCACTAGCCAATGCTAATGTTTAGAGATCCACAATGTACCACCCAGTGCGTACCTTGAGGACTACACATAATCATTCTGTCTACTCCCTAGATCACGCCAACAAGGTTTACCTTGCACGGAACGCGGTCGGTATTTTCTATATCTGTAAACGATAGCTTCGTTAGGCCTACAATACAGATATTCTACTTGGTCTGTCTCTTTCTCATCGTGACTATGGCCCCACGCAGCCACCCCTCAACTAATCAAAAGACCTCTAAAGAGCTAAGTGGCCATGCCCTACTGTAAACAATCTAAACATCCAATTGGCTGCGCCTTTCATCCAATGTCTCGATAGTGAAAGAATCATTGTTATGTTGGTTTAACTCAAGTCTTTCTTGAACTCGCTCTTAGTTGATGATGGCTTGATCTCCGCATGTGACCATCCTTTTGGGTCCTGCCCCCTAAAATCTATTCGCAAATCAGAGTACGGTGTCATACGAATATCCTACTCCATTCATAACCCTTTTGACTTCCTACAAAGGTCTGTTTTGTTAGACCTGCAATGCAAAAGCAGTCAAGGCATACTCTCTTGATGGAACACCTACAGACCTGCCTACGGAGGTGCAGCTTCGTTAGGCCTACCCTAGAGGGACATCCTAGAGTACCCTCACATCTCGTTGTAGTCTCGTACTTCCTTCTAGCCCAAATTAACTAAGTTGGACGTGTTATTTCTATGCTAAAAATCTGTGATGAACTGCTTCATTAGGCTCTTCATTCTTTGGTCTACTCCAAACGCATCTTACCATTTTATTAGATCCTATATCTAATCTTTTATTGTGCATTTAGTTTACTTTTCTTATTCTTTTAGCTACTTATTTACCCTAATCAGCATAAGCGTGTCCTAGCCTTGCCAAACTATTGTAAGACCATCAGTTCCTGACTGAAAGGGAATGCTTTTGGTATGGGCCTTTCTTTTATGTTTTCTTATTAAATTAGTGTAAGTTTTAAAAGAAGCCTTTTCTGTTATCTCTAATTATAACGTATGTTATAATTATACCTGCAATTGTTACTTCTATATTCTTTTATAATCTATATATTATAAATATAATTGCAAATTTCACTTGTATTCTAGTCTATCTTCTTTTATTATGATATTGAATTCTCTTTAGTTCTCTTATATTATATGACATCCTTAACTTCGGACTATGTGACGACCCGAACTCGATGTCCAACAAACGACATCAAATCGGTTTCGCTGGAGCTTGAAACAACATCAGATGATAAATAATACAGCGGAAACAAAAGATGATATCATTGATACAACATGATTCCGATACATCAATTTGATACAATGATAATCATCAACATCAGAGAATATATACAACAAATATAATACAAAGGAACACGACACAATATGAGATGAGTCTTCAATAGAATCAAATACTGCAACTCTAATCCAAAACTCAAAAGCCAAAGCTCTAAAACTCCAAGCTCGAATCTCCATCAAGGTTGCACAAAGCTAAGCAAGTGCAGCCCGTGCACTCCAAAGACTCCAAAAAATACCAAACAGAAAGCTGAAGGCTACCCAATCGATATCTACTACCTGACTATTTGAAAAACCAAGCTCTAGACTTCCGTGTGGAAAATTGTGGGCACCCAGAGTTTAGGAACAGAACAATAAACTCCGGGTCAGTCGTGGGACTGGTGTGAGCAAAAAAAAACATTTCTTTAAAACAATCAAAAGAATTTAAATTTGAAATCCGCAATGCTTTTTGGAAAATGAAACTACCATAAGGCTTCCCGGCACACACACCATGCAATCACACACTTGGAGGAGATTTTTCCTTATGATAGTCAAACATGCTTACAACGCAAAAAATCCTTTTTGATATTATTATTAGTGCATAGTGCAAAACATTTTGAAAGTATAATATTAATCTTAGCCAGCATAGGTACCATTATACTATGCCTACTATAGCTACCACCTGAGGTGGCAGGTAATACGACTGCAATTGTAAAGGGCTCGTATTGGATGATTGGATTTCGAACAAATGGTCAGGCTAAGAAACTTCCTATTGCCACATGGGAACGCCTCTTGAGAGATGCCCTGAGAACCTTCCCAGCTCTCTGCCAACACAAGGTCGGTTGCCCCCTTCCTAGGAAGTAAAACCTAAGATATGCCATCCCCGGTCGTTTGCAACCTTTATCTGATTATCCTCTAAACCAACAACATCACACAGTAAAAAATATATAGTGTCCACATGAGTAAGTATCTTGGCTCCATACCATGATACCACCCTTTTCCAGAAGGAATGGACATACCCTAGGGGCGCTACTCCTGAAACCTTGCTGCATCTTTCCTGTTTCGACCATTACCGGTTTGTGAGGCTTGATGAGGTCTCGTCCACAAAGCTATCTTTTTCACAAAGCCATGCTTTGATCAACAAAAGATCAGCAGCACTTCGTGTGCCACATTACCAAATTAAAAATGTATCACCAGTAACCATCAACTACATAACCTCTGAGCTCGTACGTCTCAGAGAAGGATGTTAAGCTAAGAGAATGAATCTCCGCCACCAAACAGAAATGTATTTGATAAAAACCAGTTTTACATCTCAAAGTGTAACGTCAGACACACTTCCATACAAGTTTGTTTCGGGTTCGAACAGAACCGAAGGCACTTCTGAAGAAGCCCTTGCAATCCGGGTATTCAAAATCCCGATCGGACTTCCCATCACTTAGGGAATCTCTATACCGTAGCTACCCAGTGCAGAGACAATCGATAGGTTATCCTATTGTTCTTGCAAATACCCGGTCTTCACCACCGTTCTTCAAATGCTATCCATAACGTCGTATCATTATTCGGAATGGGTTATATGACACAAGGGTCCTCTCCTGGCTAAACCGAATAATGAGCGTAATATTTAAAAACATATGGATATGGGATTTGAGTTAAGTCACAGCTTTAAAATTCAAAACTTTCTTTCAAATGGTTTAAATAAATTACCATTTCAAATCTTTAAAAAAATTCATTTCACAAAGTTCATCTAGTTTCACAAAGATCCATTCATGGATTTCAAAACAATTTCCATTTCAATTGGATTAATTCATTTAATCTTTAAATCAAAGATTTAACTCATAGCTTTCAAAACCCATTTCCAAAGATTCATTCATAACTTGGAAAACCATTTTCAAATTTAAACTTGGAATTCCTTTAATACAAATTGGAAGTTCATTTCTTATATGAAAGCTTTTATCATTTGAAAACAAATAGTTCTTATTTCGGAAAAATCAGATTTCATTTATAAAAGTTAAAAACATTGGGTTAATTCAAAATTCCCAAAGCAACACTTCTAAAATGGTTTAAAACTTGTATAACCTTTTTAAATCATAAATTCTCAACATAGAATTCAATTTCAAATTTTTAATTCAAATTTAAGTTAAATTCAAAACTAAATAAAGTTATTCAAAAATAAATTTTATCTTTGAAATTCCTTTTCAAAAGGTTTTCACTTTAAACCCAATCCATTTCCAAAACCATTGGATTCAAAAATTCAATTTTAAAATTATTTCAAAAATCTGTGACTTAACCGATTTCCATGTGCAATCCATATTTGTGTGTGTATAGTGTAGTCCAGGGGGTTTTACAGAATAATGCACAGCATCAATCGTCACAGATTCAATCATATCAATATCGATAAGCGGTATAACCCACAACGTTTATCTTCATTCACAGATTCATAGATAAAGTAAATTTATCTATCATAAAGATTCACCATTATAATTCGATGTGGGTTTCGGATAACCAACTAGAATCCGACTCCCTGTCGCATCGAAATTCAAATGTCGTTTTACGGGCCAAGGGGTTTTCATATTCATACCACGTTATATTCATCACAAATATAACAGCTCAGCACAAAGCATTTCATATTACATAGCATCACATCATATATCAAATATATCAATCCATCACACAGCATTCAATAACTATCAAACATCTTCAATTTAGATGAATAAATTGTGTGGCTTTTAAATTTATCAACTACATAATTACTTTCATTAGTAATTAATCAATGATTCATGATCATTAATTTCAATTGATTAAGTCTTAATTTCCTTCATTAATTAATCAATCCTTAATTAATTATCTTAATTAATTAACCCTTAATTGTAATTAATTAAATCTTAATTACTTTTATTAATTAATTATTATTTAATTAATTACTTTAATTAATAAATCCTTAATTATTAATTAATTAAATTTTAATTACAATTAATTATTCTTTAATTATTTATTCTCAAATATTAATAAATTAGTCTTAATTATAAATTATTAATTACTTGATTATCGTTAACAATATAAATTAACTTACTTTTAAGTTAAAAATTTAAAAAATTTGATTTATTGCTAAATCACTTTATTAAGTTTTATTTAAAATAACTTGCTAAAAATATAAGTTTAAAATTTAATTGTTTTAAAGATCCTTTATTTCAAAACCTTTAATTTATACCTTCTAACTTAACAATAAAATCATTAGTTATAAAAAGAAATAAATTTTAGAAATTTATTTAACTAACTTGTTAAAGTTTTAAAAATGGAAACATAAAACCCAAGTCAAACTCGAGTGTTCCCCGAGCCACTCCACCATCTGCTTCGAGTTTTCCCAAAATTAACCCATATGCCCAAAATTTTCAAACTTAAATTTTGTTAAAGTATTTAACTCGATACAGACCAAAATACACGAGCTCGAATTCGAGCCATCGTATAGACTTCCAAGGTTGTCTTCGAGCGAAAACACCTCGTTCCTGACTTAACCCACTGACACATACCAAAGGTATGTGTACTTGCACCGGAGATCTGATGAACTCCGGTCGACTTCGCCACCCTCTACAGGTCTCTGATCATCTGCCTAAACCTCCACTACAACCAGATCATCGTGTTCATGAGCCAAACAAAATTTTTACTGACCCAAGCTGAACTAACTACGATTACTAGAAATTATTTTGAACTCCAATACCCGACCATCAGAGGTCGCACAAATGCACCTGAATTTCCCTTAACATCCAACGCCTTGATCGCCACCAGAGCGAACAACTCCGGTCCTACGACGGTGACGCGACAATGAGTTTTTCGACCATCACCAAATATAGGTCTTAAACCCTATTTCGATCTCATCGGCCCAACATAACGATTTATAAATTTGATTAGTAATTTTCTGATGATTCAGTATTATCTACCAAGCTCCAAACACGATTACGAGTTATAACAACCCCTATCACTTGAATCTGCCCCAAAACACCATATCATTCAATTCACAAATTTCTAGTGAATTCAATTTTAAAAATTTTGATCTTAGCTTTAAAGATCATAATTTTCAAAAAAGTTTCCGATAATATAATTTAAATCAGGTACGATGACGGTCGAAATTTCAACAGAAATGGGTTTGCTTGTGATTTCAACCTTTTTCAAAGAATGCTTTGATTTATTTTACTCAACTTTATTTTATAGACAGAAACATTTTTAAACAAGCAAAACTTGTCTAGATCCTAAGGATCAGAGAGGGAGAAATCAAAATTTGAACAGGTATTTAAAAAAAACTGGAAACAACGGAGTCATGTGTCTTAAGACAGACATGCACAAAACATTCCTGTGGGTTTGTATACATGCAGGCATTATTTTACAACTTATCTTCAACAATTCATCACAACATCAAGATTTGCTCAATTTTTAAACAGTTGGCTCACCTTGCTTTCCTGAAAGAACAGAGGTTGTTTTATTTAAGCTTTGCTTGATTTTTTTTTCTTTTCTCATTTCTTTATGTTTTTAAACTTCCCAGTAGATCCATTCATCTTCAACACTTAAAAGTATTTTTATAATTCAAATCTTGCAAATTCAAGCATAAATTGTTAGACATCAATCCCTATAAGTGAATAAAAATTGAGACTTTGAATTTTGAACTACTTTTTAAACCCTGTAAATCTGAACAGAAGCTTGAGTGCTAGTATTCAGACAATGCACATCAATTCTACACAAATATAAACACATGCAAACATATGTACACAATCATTCAGCATGTAACCAATCCAAACATCAAAATATATAACAGGTCTAAGTGGTTTGCTCAACTTGCTTTCCTGAAAAAACAGAGACCAGAGTGATGATTTTGAACAAAGGAAGGGAATTTCTTTTGAAATTTGAAGACTGATTTTTGAATTCGTTGAAGATGTTTTGATCTTGTAGTTGCAATTGTTTCACCCAGATCTGGTGACTTCCAAGCTATAATTGAAAAGAGTCTTTGAATTTCTAGATTTGCTTGCTCTTTTATATTTCCAGGTTTTTATTTCTTTTCAAATTTTGGTTTTGATCTTACAGCCTTGAACTGAAGCTTTGTTTGATATTGAGATAAACTTTTGTGTTTTATTTTTCTGTTTTGTATCTTTGTTTTAGTTCTGAGATTGAGGATGGTTTTGATTTTCCTTTCTTTATTTCTCAGGCTTGAGAAGAACATCCTGACTTCTAACTTTTTTTTTCTATTTCCTTTGGTGTTGATTTTTGTGATGTTCAAGATTTCTTTACTTTTCTTTCAGAAATCTAAGAGGCTAAATAATTGAAAAGAGAAGCTGAAAAGTTTCTATAATTTTTTTTGTTTTATTTTTTTTCTTCAATTAACTAAGTTGAATGCCACTTGTTAAAACCAATTATGAGATTTCTACACTTGTCATTCATATTAGCTTATTTCTTTTCAAATGTTCATTTAAAGCATTTTTATGTTTGTACCCTTAGTTTCAATTATTTTGTAAATTTTTATTTAACCCTTCATGTAAATATATTTTCATATGTAACATATGTCTTATTTTAAAATTGTTTATGTTTTCTTTAATATCTATATTTACGCAAATAAAATTTTATCCCAATTATTTTTCACATTTCAACCTTTAATTTAGCTCACTATATATATATATATATATATATATATATATATATATATACACACATTTTACATTCCTACATTCTTTATTGTTTATTTTTGTACAACCTTTAGAAAAGAAATTTTTTAAAAATTTGATTCCATATTAACAAATGATCACTTTTATTTATATAAGTATATATATAAGAGGATTAAATCTTAAAAAATAAATCTTTTGAAAATTAATGCATCTTCTAAATATTAATATAATTAAAAAATTTAGAAAACAAACTATCATTACTTTTTATTAATCTCAAAGCTTCTAATTTCTATCTCATTTTTAATACATTTTATATTAAATTCAATATTTGTTTGTAAAATACTTATATTTCAAATCAAATTGCTACTTGTAATCCAATTTTTTTTATTTATTCTAGAAATTTTCTAATTAATTCATAAATAAATTCACAATTTAATTCCAAAATTAAATTAGTTATCAAATTAAATGTGGTTGATTTTCAGGAATGTTACAGTTTCACTCCCTTAAAAATAATTTCGTCCTCGAAGTTTTCTAGGGAGATGAGGAAGAATAGATGATAGATAAAGAAATATCTTCTCAGAACAAATTGGATATCTATTCTGCATTTGGCTTACCAATCAGAATATCAACAATAGATATGAGAACAAACTCAATCAACTCTATACCTTCTAAATTTCTTTTCCTTATTAGCCGTTGAAGTTGATGGATCATCTTTGATTGCGTACACTTTCGTTACTAGAGCTTGCTTCTGTGTTGGACAGTCCTTGATCCTATGTCCTGGCTTGTGACAGTAATAGCATCCACTAGATTCCTGATCTAGCCTCATAACTGGCTCTCTCATTCCTGGCTTACAAGGGTTCTTACATTTGTCCGAGTAATGGCCTTTCTCCGAGCAATTGAGACAAGTAACATCTTTCACCTTTTTCTTCTGTATATTCTTCTTTCCTTTAACTTTCCTCGGTTTCTTTACTCCAAACTTCCCTTTTCTCCAATTCACATTTCTTGTATCCCCTTTTTCCTTCGGAACCCCCTGCTTATCCAGAGTATCGCATCTATAACCCATATCAATCAATTCAGAAAATGATTCCTTTACGTGAGTAGTCATCCTCTCCTGGAATTCCTTGTTCATTCCCCAAATATACTTTTCATTCTTCTTTAATGGTGTATTCACCAATTCTGGACCAAATCGAGATAATTCATTAAATTTATTCAAGTATTCCTCAAATGATAAACTTTCTTACTTCAAATCTGTGAACTCCTGGTACATTCGGGAGATACTAGCAGACGGCATATATCACTGCTCGAAACTTCCTTGAAATGATTCCAAGTAAATTCATCCACCGGTTCATCCAATGTAACTGTTTCCCACAAAACTAAAGCCTCTTCCTGGAGTTGCCAGGAAGCTATCAATCGCATCTGATCATCTTCCAATTTTAGACCCTTGAAAATCCTTTCACACGATCGAATCCAGGCTTATGCTTCGATAACGGTTTCCTTTCCTATGAATGGCTTTCCACCAGGTCTAGAAAAGGTTCGATATAGATCAGCCAGAATCGGTTGAGATTGAGTGGGAATATCTGTCATTGCAGGGCCTTGACCAGTTGAAGTGGTACTTCCCCATCCCCGATCTCGTCCTCTTCTTCCACTCGTTCTTACTATGTAAATAGTAAGAAAACCGATTTAGGCATTCGGATGAAATATCTTAGAGAATGACAACAGATAAGGAGAATAGACTGAGAAATTTAGGTTTCGGTTTCACTAGTTGTACTCATTCTAGGGTATACTTCACCCTATCTCTAATGAGCCATCTAATGTGTTACACTCCATAGCTAAAGTTCTTTCTCAACCATTAGCTCTAATACCAAATGTGACGACCCAAACTCGATGTCCGACAAACGACATCAAATCCGTATCGCCGGAGCTTGAAACAACATTAGATGATAAATAACACAACGGAAACAAAAGATAATATCATTGATACAACATGAATACAATATCCGATACATCAATTTGATACAATGATAATCATCAACATCAGAGAATATATACAACAAATATGATACAGCGGAACACGACACAACACGAGATGAGTCTTCAACAAAATCAAATACTGAAACTCCAATCCAAAACTCCAAAGCCAAAGCTCTAAACCTCCAAGCTCAAATCTCCATCAAGGTTGCATAAAGCTAAGCAAGTGCAGCCCATGCACTCCAAAGACTCCAAAGAATACCAAACAGAAAGCTGAAGGCTACCCAATCGATATCTACTACCTGACTATCTGGAAAACCAAACTCTAGACTGCCCGTGAGGAAAATTATGGGCACCTAGAGTTTAGGAACGTAACAATATACTCCGGGTCAGTCGTGGGACTGGTGTGAGCAAACAAAAATATTTGGTCTTTAAAACAAACAAAAGAATTTAAATTTGAAATTCGCAATGCTTTTTGAAAAATGAAACTACCATAAGGCCTCCCGGCATACACACCATGCAATCGCACACTTGGGGGAGATTTCTCCTTATGATAGTTAAACATGCTTACTACGAAAAAAAATCCTTTTTGATATTATTATTAGTGCATAGTGGAAAACATTTTGAAAGTTTAATATTAATCTTAGCCAGCATAGGTACCATTATACTATGCCTAGTATAGCTACCACCTGAGGTGGCAGGTAATACAACAGCAATCGTAAAGGGCTCGTATTGGATGATTGGATTTCCAACAAATGGTTAGTGTTAACGCTTGAATTTGAACGCTAACACCCCGATGTATGAGTTGTAGTTGTGAAAGCACCACCCGACGACTCGGGAACAGATTACAAGCAGATAATAGTAGAAAAGCGGTAAACAACAATTTTATAGTGGTTCGGCTTTAGGGTATAGCCTACGTTCACTTTAAGTACTTTTATTAATAATCTCGTTACAAGCTGATACAATTCTTCCCAAATACAATACACTTTGAATTACAAGATACTTAGAACAAGTAGCTTAAACTTCGATGGAGATGAGAGTTTTCGAATCCATGTTGGATGTATGTGATCTCTTCTTGAAGTTGTTTGTAGCGTTCTTAATATCTTGAGAGCTTCAAGTGTTGGATTGGATTAGTTTGGAATGCAGCAGAGTAACGGTGTTTGAAGGAAATCAGCCAAAAGTCCTTTACTAGTTGGAGTTAGGGTCATATTTATAGGCATTTTTCGGAGTAAGGTTGTAGGTCGTGACCGACCTAAGTAAGGTCGTAGGTCATGACCGACCTAAGTAAGGTCGTAGGTGGTAGTCGTCCTGAAGAGCATTGGCCCCTCCTTCCACAAGAACACGCATGCTGATTTGCACAAGTCCTAGGTCGTGAGCGACCTATCCCCCTGTGGCACAGCATAGTCAACTTTTTTACTCTGGCATTTAGGTCGTTAGCGACCTACCCTAGGTCGCGAGTACTTTCCTGTAGCCATAGCTGATTTTAGGTCGCTGAATCCCTTAGGTCGCGACCTTCCTTAGGTCGAAGCACTCCTTTAGGTCGTGAAAGCTTTAGGTCGCTAAGCCAATCATGCCGTTAGGTCGCAGAGTTCCATAAGTCGAGACCGTCTTTAGGTCTCATTCACTCTTAGGTCGCGAAGCTTGATAGGTCGAAACATCTTCTGAGTCGCAGCCTTCCTGTTAGGTCGCGAGGCTTCATAGGTCGCGGCCTCCTTTAGGTCGCGAAGCATTTTTAGGTCGTTCTCCTTTTTAGGTCGAGCCATCTTTAAGTCGCAGCCTTTTTTAAGTCGCTAGGTTCTTGAATTGGCTAGGTCGCTACATTTTCCTTAAGTCTCTTACAGAAGGGAGTTAACATTTGCCCCTCGAAGTATATGACTTAGCCATAGGTCGTGTGCTTCGACCTTCTTAACTCGCGTTCTGAAGAATTGTTAGGTCACAAACGACCTAAGGAGAAAGTTAGGTCGCGTAGTGTCGGTTCGCGTTCTACTGCCCCAGAATATAAATACCGTAGGTCGCTCCCTCCCTTCTTCATCTTCTTTAGCATCCATTCTGCCATTAACAAGCTTTTGAACTTTTCGAGGACGATTCAATTCAGCTCAATCCTTAGACTTTTCCATCATAAGATTGCGTAAGTGAATTCTATCAACATTCAACTACATCCATCATCAAACCGCGAATATTCCACTTGTGATTCTTAATACATTTTCGTATGCTGCTTTTTTCCATAAGTCGCGACTCGATTAACCTTTTGATTGAGTTATCGTGGTGATTCTTGTGAATATAGCAATACATCCGATGTATGGTGGTTTTGAGGCAATTCGAGTTGGTTTTTTCGAGTCATTTGTGATGATGTGGGAGGAAGATGGTAAATTACAGTGATTCGAATTAGCTGGTTTGTAACTTTGGAAGAGATGAGGAAGGCTCTAATGGGTTAACGGGTTAATGGTGGAGATGATATGGCAGCGTGTGAGTGGAGAATCGACCTTAGGGGTGTCTGTTTGAATGTGAACCATGCGACCTAATACTAGCGATCTAATTCTTTCTTGAATGAGATAAAACTTAAAGCAGAGCGACCTCAGAACGACCTAAGAAAGTAACGACCTAAGTTTAATGATGATTGAAATCTTAGGTCGCGGCTGACCTTATACTTAAAACAAATCTGGACCATCTTAATCTGAACCAAGGTGCGACTTAAGAACTTGTTGACCTAAATCCCTGAATGACTGCAGAGGGACTTAACATGTCAACGACCTAACTCTTTTGCGCCATAGGCTCTAGGTCGCGGCCGAGCTAGGACTTGAACAAATCTGCATTGTTTTGAACCTCTTGAACTTGCACAGGGCGACCTAATATAGCCTTGACCTATACTAAGTCGCGGGGGACAGTTTGGATGATCTATGACCTGTAAAAAATTTGAGAGAATTTGATTGAACTGCTTGGACTTGAATTGTTTGAAATTCATTACATTCCTTTGCAGATTGCTCTAACTTTTAATCTAACAACCTGTTTAAACATAACATTTGCAGAGAAATGGGACGAATATACTGTCACTGACCGCCCACATCGAATGACAGATTAGTCGATAAAGAATAATCAACTTAAATGAATTGTGTGAATGAAATGCTGTGAACCAATGAATTCAAGTGAAGTGTTAAAGCAAAACTAAAATATCCAGTTAAAGTTGATTCGTTCGCATTAACACTTCACTTGAGCTTTATATTAACAAGTCCTGAAATCTCATAGTCGACTAATTGTCAACTAGTTTAACTTCAGTTATGTTTGCTTTCCTTTTTTTTTTAAAGTTCTGCACAACACTTCACACTTTTTAGGAAACGTGCACCTTCTCATCTGAACATCCAGTCGCTTATGTAGAATGATGTCTCAACAAGAAGAGATGATAGAACACGCTGAAGGGGTTTTCCCGATTGCTATTCCAATAGAGAATCCTCCGGAAAGAACTACTACCCTTTTGAAACAGCGGGCGCTTAATCAATCATGCGTTCAATTTGGCATTGCCGAGGCAGAAGTTCTACTCCCTGGACCAAATGACTCTGCTGATAGACCACCTTACGGTTTTGTTGCCATTAATCGACAAATGTGCTTGAGTGGAGCAATTCCTCCTTTTAATGAATTTCTCCGGCAAATCCTACTTCGACTGACGATCTCTCCTTTTCAGCTGCACCCCAATGGCTATGCTATTTTGATGGGATTGTGTGTTCTGTTCAGGAGGACTCTTGATCGTCTTCCGAGTTTTGAGGAAATCTGTTACTTGTGCACTTTTGCGAAGAACAAGGACCATCCTTCAATTGTACTTGTAAGGGGTGCGCGGAACCGCAAACTTATTTTGGATTTGCCGGAGAGTGCACATGGATTCCTGAATCAATACTTCTACATTCGTTGCCCCGCAGAATTTTACGCAGACTGGAGAGTAGGAAGTGAGATCTTTTTTCTCTTTAATTTTATTCTAAGTTTTACCTGGTTCGTATTGCTAGATGCTGATTCCATTCCTTATTTTTCTAGCACTTCCTCCTCCTTTTAGAGATTCCAGCCATAAGTCAGTTTTTGAAAAGCTAAGCACTGTGGCTGCTGAAGAAAGAAGCGCAAAATTTCTATTGACAGAAGAACTTCTTCATCAGTTTGAGCTTCTACATCCTTCTCGTTCCACTCAAATACATGAAGTTCCAACGGAGGTTCCTGATTCTCCGATGAGCACTCCTGATTCCCCAGTCTCCACTAAAGAGCACTTGCAGGGAGGAACCTCTATAGAAACTTCACTAGTTAAGTGTTCAATTCCGAAAGATGTTGCGGGGCCATCTGACAAGTCTGTACTTGCCCCAGTTACTGAAGAGGAAGAACCCCCTCAATCTACTAGTGAAGGAGTTAAGAAAGCAAGCTCCAAAAAACAAGATGGCGATGATGTTTTTGAGGGGTTGAGCGATTTAATTGTGACATCTCAAGAACTTTTCAAAGATGATGTTTCTAAAACTGTCTCTTCTGTAATCGAGGCGACATCTTCTTTTCAACAGATGTCAACTCCTCCTACTCAAGTTATCACTACCTCTATTCCACAGAGTGGTTTGTAACTCGATGCGCATAGTTTACACGTTACACGACACTTTGGATTTCTCATCACTTCTATGCACTTATCTTCTTGTACTTTAAAGATTTCTAAAGCTTATTATTTTAATTCCAGATTCTCCTATGGGGCGCAGCGGCTCCTACTATGATGATTTCCAGCGCTACGGGAGGCATAGCCAGTATGATTACAGGCGTTACCTTCCTTCTTACAGAGAGTCGGATGAAGAGAGGGCCATCAGGAAAGCCGACGAGAGACGAGCATATGAAGAACGTCGCCGAAGGGAACAAGAAAGACATGATCTTCCCCACAGAGATGATGATACCCAAAAGAGAAAAGCTCATGATGAGAGAGGAAAGAGTCACATAGACGATTCTTCTAGCAAGCGGGCTAGACTTACTGAAGAAACAACTCCTTCAGCTTCTGAACATGTCCCTGCTCAATCTCCTGCTCCCGTTCGCTCCGACATTCAAGCAATCATCAACCGGCCTGCATACCAAGTCGGGCAAGGTCCTCCCACTCTTCAAAGTCGATTTCCTCAGTGGTGCCTGAGAGGGGTTCGATTTGATCTCGACTTGGTTCCTCTCGACAAACCGGCTATGCTGCGAAATCTTGATACTGTCAGGACCGATATCGAAAGAATGTCGAACTGGCAAAAACTCGTCGACGAACTTCAGAGGGTTAACCGAGCCAATCTCGAGGCCATGCTAACAATGGAGAATGATAAGGCTGAGTGGCAGAAGACTCTCGAACAGCATGACGCCGAAATGAGAAGTATTGCTTCCTACAATGAAAAGCTGGAAGCGGAAGTAGAAAAACTTAAGGAAGAATTAGCTACTTCATCTACTTTCCATTCACAAAAGGAGAGCATGCTTCAGCAACAAGTACGAGATGCGCATGCCAGTCAAAGAGCAGTCGAAGATAAGCTTGCATACAAGGAAAAGGTCATAGAAGAATATCGTGCTGAAACTGTACAACTGCGAGAACAGACCGGCTCTCGAAGCTTGGAGATAGAGTTGTTAAAAACTCGACTTGCTATGGCCGAAAAGGAGCGCGACGAGGCTGTTGCTGGTAAACTTGCGGCCGAAGAGGCTCATCAAGCAACCAAAGCTGACATTAGCTCCACATTATTCGATTTTTATCTGCACAGCATTTTGGGACGTGGCAGCCTTGCCTTTCTAGGCCCCAAGTATGAAATCACACTGGCTGAAGTTTGGGAGGCAGCACTTGATATGCTCGGTGGTAAAGGTGCTGGATATGCTGAGTCAGCCCTTGAAGAGCATTATCTTGATGATGAAGCCCGTGCCGCTCTTGCCAAGGGAAAGGAGCAGCTTGCCAGAGCGCGGGCCGGGATGGCGGAAGAGGAGCGTTCTAAAAAAGAAGTACCGCCTACTACCTCTGAACGTCCTCTAGTTTCTCCCGAGGTGGACATTACAGGCTCTAGTGCTCATTCGCCGCCTCCTACAAGAACCGGGGTAATTACCCCTACTGATGAAGAGGCTTTGGAGGACATTGGGGCTCAGAATTATGAGATTGAACTGACGAAGCCAACATCTTCAGGTAATTTCGACATTGGTCTGATTCAGGTGGATTACCTGCTTATTACTCAAAAATTTGATGAGCTTCTCGATTACCTCTTGAATCTCGATGAACCCATATCTCCCTTCTTTCGGGAAGATACTAACATTTTCAATTTTTCTTCTTCTGCAGTTGAAACAACAAGTGCCGTGCAGACTTCGCCTTCTCTGGTTATTCCTCCTCCATCTCTTCAGGTGACTCCTCCTTCTGCTTCACAACCTGGGTCACAAGAGGAGAAAATTGAGGCTCTTCATGGTTTGGATGACCCTATTGCTTCGTAGGAGCAAAAAGATGAGGGACTCGAAGGAGGCGAGATCTCTCCGGAGCGGACTCCTTCTGACGACGTAGTTTTGTCCGCTCTCGTTACTCCGGGGAGTGAGTCTTCCTCGAAGAAAAGAAAGAAGCATGGGACATCGAAGAGGAGGGGGAAGAAAATTATCACCACTGAAGAGGAACCGGAAATTGCACCAGTTGCACCTCCCTCCCCTTCTTCCCTTATGCCTTCAGACCAACCTGAAAGACCTGAAAAGCTAACCACTCGGCCGGGTAAAGGGTCTAAAGGCGGCAAGAAGAAATGAAGAGTTGAGCTTTTTGATTCCTTTTTTGTGTAATGGTCGGATGTTGTGCAGGCACCGGCCCCTGCTTTTTATTTTGAAACCTGTATCTGCAATATCTGCAATTGAATAAAATGATTCTTTATTTGTACAGACTTTTGTTTGAATTTGAGAATGCATTTATTATTCATTTTTGCACAAGTTTATTTATACGATGTTGCGGTGAGCTTGTGGTATGTTGTTTGAGCGTACTTTACGGATATAGTTATACCGCTTTGTATGTAACTATACCATGTTGCCCCTATACCATGAGCTTACTGCAATATCGTATACTTTGAGGGGACTTGCACTCTCGTTTTCTAAAGAATAATTACTTCATTCTCGAAGAGAATTTTCGTAGAGTGCAACTTCCTTCATATAAGTTTCTACGCTTTGTCCTTCGAAGAAATCACTTTTTCCTTTTGCGTATGTATATATTTTGCCAAGTGAATTCTTCTACGTGGTAAAGCGGACCTCTGAATGTACTTTAACTTTCTTCCCCCTTCTTTTTTTTTTAGAATAGGTAAAGTCATCAAGTACGCTCTTGATGAGGATTTTTCTCTTTCTTCTTTTTTAATAAAAATTTGTGCCTCTGAGGAGAGATTTTTTCACGTTTCAACACTTGGAAGTTTTATTTCAATCTCGGTGAAACGTAGGCTTCTGAAGAGGTCTTTCTTTTTAATTGTGTCCCCGGGAGGGGGTTGTACCTCTGAGGAGGGATTTCTCACGTTTCAACACTTGGAAGTTTTATTTCAATCTTGGTGAAACGTGTACCTCCAAAGAGTTGTGCCTTCGAGGAAAGCCTTTTCACGTTTCGACACTTGGAAGTTTTATTTCAACCTCGGTGAAACATGGGCTTCCAGGAAGGTCTTTATCTTGTTTTGCATTTCAACTTTGGTGAAGTGAAATTCCGAAGAGCGGTTGTTACACTTCAACTCCTGGTGAAATGGGCCTCCAAAGAGGGCTTTTATTTTGTTTGCATTTCAACTTTGGTGAAGTGAAATCCCGAAGGGCGGTCATGACACTTCAACTCCTGGTGAAATGGGCCTCCGAAGAGGGCTTTTATTTTGTTTGCATTTCAACTCTGGTGAAGTGAAATTCCGAAGAGCGGTCATAACACTTCAACTCCTGGTGAAATGGGCCTCCGAAGAGGGCTTTTATTTTGTTTGCATTTCAACTCTGGTGAAGTGAAATTCCAAAGAGCGGTCATAACACTTCAACTCCTGGTGAAATGTGCCTCAGAGAGGGTTTTCATCGCCTGGAAGTTACTCTCTCATGGTTGGAGGGTCATGACTCCTCCAATCTTTTTTGTTGAGTAGAGAACTTTCTTTTTTGTGGCGTATGACCCATTAGAGGTCTTTATCCTCCGAAGAGTCGTGCCTCCGAAGAGGACTTGTGCTGCCGATAATAGCTTTGGTTGTTCCTCTGTTCACTTGCTTATGCCTTTTCAATGATCCTCTGCCCCCCTTTTTTTTTTTTTTTACAAGTAACTTGTTTAATCCAAGGAAGTGTGCTTCATTGTCAGGCAATTTCGTGAGAACGAGCACTAGCTTTTTAATTGGATGTTTGTTTGTTCAAACGATCTCAATTTATTAGCAAAGACCCATTTCTGTCGAAATCATAGGCTGTTCAATTGAAGTACTTCCTATCTTGGATTTGAATTCGGGGCTCTTGTGACTTGAAATTTGGCGAGAATCACTTGGTCTTTTTATGTGCAAGTTTCACTTCCATTGTCTGCAAAAATTCAAATCGACATTTCAGCAATACATTCTATGTACCTTTTATATCGAGAATAAAGCAAACATGTAATAATAATAAGGAACACAAGATTTATAGTGGTTCGGCCATGAAATTGGGCCTACATCCACTTTATATTCTTTCATTATTTACTTGCATCAGTTTTACAATTGCTTTCAATTACAAGAATCATTCATTCATAATTCTTTTTACAATGTTTCAACAAAATTTTCAAGTAAAGTATGGACGCAAATGGTTGCTGTTCCATGCCCTTGGAATTTGATCTCCATCAACAGTGGTGAGTTTGAATGTGCCGTCAAGAAGCTTCTGACCTATTACATACGGTCCTTCCCAATTTGGCCCAAACACACCTGTCGCTGTCATAATTCTCTTCAGGACTAGGTCTCCAATCTCAAAGCTGCGTTGGTGAACTTTGGAATTAAAATGTCTGGCTATTCTTTGCTGATGAGCTGCAATTCTGAGATTGGCCTCATCTCTTTTTTCATCAAGGAAATCTAGCGCTTCAAGCTGTAGCCTTTCATTTTCTGCTTGGTTGAAATGGATCCTTCTGTGTGAAGGAACCTCTGTTTCTATCGGGATCATTGCTTCCGACCCGTATGCTAATGAGAAAGGAGTGTGCCCAGTCGCAGTTTTGTGAGTGGTTCTGTATGCCCATAGTGCAAGTGGTAGCTTATCGACCCAACCACCTTTTGCTCTTTCGAGTTGCTTTTTGATGGTTGATTTGATGATCTTGTTTACTGCTTCCACTTGCCCGTTTGCCTGCGGATGAGCAACTGCTGAAAAGCTTTTCTGGATTTTGAATCGCCTGCAAAAATCTTGGAATTCCTCGCTTTCAAACTGAGTACCATTGTCTGTGATTATTTTCTGAGGCACACCATACCTGCAAATGATATTCTTGGTCACGAAACTTATCATCTTCTTAGAGGTGATAGTAGCCAATGGTTCAGCTTCAGCCCATTTCGTAAAATAATCAACTGCAACAATAGCATATCTAATCCCTGATTTGGCAGTCGGTAGCGGCCCAATGAGATCCATTCCCCAAATTGCAAATGGCCATGGACTGACCATTTGTGTGAGTTCAGTTGAAGGTGCTCTAGGAATTTTGGCAAATCTTTGGCATTTGTCACACTTTCGGGAATAGCTTGCAGCATCATGATTAATTTCTGGCCAAAAATATCCGTATCGGAGAATTTTCTTTGCTAATGTTTGACCACCTGAATGATCACCACATTCTCCTCCATGCACCTCAGCTAGGATTGTTTTGGACTCTTCCCGGGATACACATCGAAGCAATGGCATTGAGAATCCCCGTCTGTATAATCGGCCATCCTGAATTACATAGCGAGAGGCTTTCCTTAGTAGCTTTCGTCTTTCTATCGAATTTTCTGGCAGAGAACCTCTGAGTAGGTAGTCCAGTATTGGAGTCATCCATGACTCTTGTTCTTGAGATACATTCATAATCCAGTCAATATCCATCTCGTCTATACTTGGTGCTGAAAGGACTTCTACAGGGACCAATCCCAATAGTTGAGCTTCACCAGAACTTGAATACTTTGCGAGGGAATCTGCCTTCATATTCTCTTCCCGAGGAATGTGGCTTATTGAATAGTGATCGAGCTCACACAGAAGTTCCCAAGCCTTCGACAAGTAAGCGGGTAGGTTTCCCCCTTTCGTTTGAAATTCCTTCTTGACTTGATATACAATAAGCTGAGAATCGCTAAAGATCTGTAATGCTCGTATGTTTAGTTCTTTAGCGATTTTCAGTCCTGCGATAAGAGCTTCATATTCGGCTTCATTGTTTGTTGAAGGAAATTCCAATCTTAGTGCATAGCATAATGACCGACCTTCAGGAGTCTCAAGTACGACTCCGGCTCCAGAACAGTAATCATTTCTTGCACCATCGACATATAACCTCCACTGGATAGGGGAATTGTCGAACGGTTCTTCCTCACTGTTTCCTTTATCTGTAAACTCTGCAATGAAATCTGCTAAAGCTTGTCCATTGACCGCTTTCCGGGGATGATAAGTGATGTCATACTGACTGAGTTCAATATTCCACTTTAGAAGACGACCCGAAGTTTCAGGGCGAAACAGGACTTGCTTTAAAGGTTGATCAGTGAGGACTCTGATAGGATGAGCTTGAAAATATTGCCTCAACTTCCTAGACGCAATTAGTAAGCAATAGGCGAGTTTTTCCAACTTAGAGTAATTCATCTCTGCCCCAGTGAGTCTTTTGCTGATATAGTAAACTGGATGTTGAATCCTTTTGTCTTCCCGTATCAGCGCTGCACTTAAAGCGTGTGATGATACTGCCAAGTATATAAGAAGATCCTCGCCATCGCCAGGCCTAGAAAGTATTGGAGGCGTCTCCATATGGCGAATCAACTCATCAAAGGCTTTTTGGCATTCGGGAGTCCAATTGAAGTTTTTCTTTCCTTTCTTTAGGGCGTCAAAGAATGGGATACATTTATCTGTGGCTTTGGAAATGAACCGACTTAAGGCGGCAACTTTTCCATTGAGACTTTGCAATTCCTTCTTTGTTCTAGGAGCTTTGACTTCTTTCAAGGCAGTAATTTGAGCTGGACTAGCCTCAATGCCCCTAGCGTTGACGATAAACCCTAAGAATTTTCCGGACTCGACCCTAAACGTGCATTTCAGAGGGTTAAGCTTCATTCTGTATTTCCGGAGGACTGCAAACATTTCTGCCAAGTGTTCAATGTGATCCGCTGCTTTCTTAGACTTTACTAACATGTCATCAACGTAGACTTCCATAGTTTTGCCCAATTGCGGTTTGAACATAGCATTAACAAGTCTTTGGTAGGTTGCCCCTGCATTCTTCAAACCGAAGGGCATAACTCTGTAGCAATAAAGACCAACATCGGTGATAAAGCTCGTGTCCTCCTGATCCGGTTCATGCATCATGATCTGGTTATATCCGGAGTAGGCATCCATGAAAGATAACAATTCATGTCCCGCTGTTCCATCTACCAGTTGATCGATCCTGGGTAAAGGAAAGCAATCTTTGGGGCAGGCCTTGTTCAGATCTGAAAAATCGATGCACACTCTCCATTTTCCATTAGCTTTCTTAACCAACACAGGATTTGAAACCCAGTTCGGATATGTAGATTCTCTGATGAAGTTATTTTCCATGAGTCGATCAATTTCCTCTTTTAATGCTGCTGACCTTTCTGGACCTTGGGTTCTCCTTTTCTGTTTTACTGGTGTAAACTTTGGGTCAATATTCAGAGCGTGTACTGCAACTTCTGGAGTTATTCCACACATATCAGCATGAGTCCAAGCAAAGACATCCAGATTTGCTTTCAGGAATGATATCAAGATATTCTGAATTGACACATTAAGTTGTGAACCCACATTCAACACCTTATTTGGGTCCTTCGGGTCAACAGGTACCGGTACCGTCATTTCAACCGACACTACTCTATTCTCCCCTGTACTGGCTTTTCTGGGATCCATCTCTTTCCGTGCCCCGCTATGCTCGCCAGTGCAGGGTCCGCCCCGTAATTGCTACAAGGCTGGCTCTTTGATGCGGACCGGAGTGGCCGCATCCTTTCCCATTTCCCTCTTTCTTGACTCTCGCAACTCTGTCAAATAGCACTCTCGCGCAGCATTTTGATCCCCTTTTATAACTCCTACTCCACTGTCTGTAGGGAATTTAATAGTAAGGCACCACGGGGCTAGAATAGCTTTGAATGCTGCGAGCGTTGGACGGCCAAGGAAAGCATTATAAGCAGAAAATTCATCGACAATCACAAATGTTTGCTTGCGGACCACTTTCCTTTCTCCTTCCCCAAGTTCTACTAGCAGATCGATGGTTCCTATTGGTTGCTTTGGCTCCCCGGTGAAGCCAGCGATCTTCTGCGATGAGGCTTGTACATCGACCATAGGGATTTTCATTTGGTCGAATGTCTTCTTGAAGAGGATATTACATGATGCTCCGCAGTCAATGAGAACTCTTCTGACAATGGCCGGTCCAATACCAGCAGAGATGACCAAGGGATCTAGGGTAGGAGCTTCGATACCTGAGGAATCTCTGGCTCTGAAAATAATATCATCACTGAAAGTTTTCTGTTGTTTCAGGGGCGTAGTGTCTTCTAAAACAAAGACGTCTTCTTCGGCTGGAACATATTTCAAAGCTCTGGCATATCTCTCCATCTCTCCCCAGCTCTTGCCAGCAGGGTGAGGCCCTCCTGTAATGACATTGATAATGGGCCTTCCAGATTCATGCCCCGTAGCTTTCTCGCCTATCCTAGGCTGATCAACAGGAGCCTGTTGCCCCTGACTTGACGATGCAGGATTGTTGCTATTCTTTTTCACAAATTGCTGCAGCTTGTTTTCTCTTAGCAATTCTTCAATCAGATTTTTCAACTGGCGGCACTCATCAGTCTCATGACCGGGTTGATTATGGAAGCGGCAGAACTTCCCACTTTGTATAGCTTTTTTTCCGGTCCTTAAAGGGATAGGTTTAAGGAGGTCAACAGAATCTTTAATGGCAAGGAAGATATGCTCTGGCGTGTCTGATAAAGGAGTATACTCTGATGGCTTGAAGGATCGGGGCTTCTTCAGATTACTCTGTTTCTTCCCATTGTTATTTTCCCTTTTTTGCCCTACAGATTCAATCTTGCGTGGTGCAACAGTGTTATCTTCAGCTTTTTCTGACACTGCCTTCACCGGTACAGGACGGCTTTCCAGGCGTATGAATTCGTCTGCTTTTTTGTAGAACTTTTCGAGGGAGGTTGGCTCCTTCATGTTTAACCATTTCCCAAATTCGCTCGACTTATCAATAGCCCTCATCAGATAAGTCAATATCATTCGCGGTTCAGCATTGTCCACCTCTGCCAGCGCTATATTAAAGCGGTTCAAGAAAGATCTGATAGATTCACCAGGATTCTGTTCTATACTTGACAATGACATGATGTCTTTGGCCTTTGAAGCATATAGTCTAAACTGTTCCTTGAACTTTCGGGTCAAGTCTGAAAACTGATCAATAGATCGGACTGGCAACTTGGTGAACCACAGTAGAGCCACACCTTCAAGGTATACGGGGAAATATCGGCACTTTATCTCGTTTGAGGCCCTGACACCTGTCATGTGCCAATCATATTTATACAAGAATTCATTCGGATCACTTGTCCCTTTGTAAGCTGGGATAGTTGGAGGGACAAACTTCCTTGGAAACTCCGCCTTTAAGATTTTCTCAGTAAATGGAGTTTTACTTGGGGCGAAACCCCATTCTTTCTCATCTTCAACCCTTTGTATACTTTCTCTCATGATTTGCCGGACCATCCCAGAAAGATACTCCTCATCATGTCGAGTTCCAGATCCACCAACCTCAGGAAGCGTTTGCTCAAAGGGACTGGCAGCCCTTTCTGGAGCATTCCTCTCATTAGCATCATGAATGTTGCCAGTATAATTCCTTCCATTACCAGCCGGTTGATTATTTGCCCCGAGCAAATCATTCAACTTATTCAGAATTAGAGCATTTTGGGCACTCTGAGCTTCTAATTGTGCATTCTGGGCGTTTATCTGCTGGTTCAGTCCTAATATTACAGCATCTAACTCTGCTTTCGTAACCCCAGCAGACGGAATGGGTTGATTAGGTACAGGGGAAGCGGAGGTTCCCTCTTGAATATTCCCAGATCTGACAGATCTACTCTTCCTTCCAGGAGCCATTATCTCGGATAGACTTCTGGTTTTCAGGGAAATTCTCTCTACAAACCTCTGTGAAGCAATGATGATAACTTGCCTGAGTTCAATTCTCAGTGAAAGCACCAAAAATGTTAACGCTTGAATTTGAACGCTAACACCCCGATGTATGAGTTGTAGTTGTGAAAGCACCACCCGACGACTCGGGAACAGATTACAAGCAGATAATAGTAGAAAAGCGGTAAACAACAACGATTTTATAGTGGTTCGGCTTTAGGGTATAGCCTACGTTCACTTTAAGTACTTTTATTAATAATCTCGTTACAAGCTGATACAATTCTTCCCAAATACAATACACTTTGAATTACAAGATACTTAGAACAAGTAGCTTAAACTTCGATGGAGATGAGAGTTTTCGAATCCATGTTGGATGTATGTGATCTCTTCTTGAAGTTGTTTGTAGCGTTCTTAATATCTTGAGAGCTTCAAGTGTTGGATTGGATTAGTTTGGAATGCAGCAGAGTAACGGTGTTTGAAGGAAATCAGCCAAAAGTCCTTTACTAGTTGGAGTTAGGGTCATATTTATAGGCATTTTTCGGAGTAAGGTTGTAGGTCGTGACCGACCTAAGTAAGGTCGTAGGTCGTGACCGACCTAAGTAAGGTCGTAGGTTGTAGTCGTCCTGAAGAGCATTGGCCCCTCCTTCCACAAGAACACGCATGCTGATTTGCACAAGTCCTAGGTCGTGAGCGACCTATCCCCCTGTGGCACAGCATAGTCAACTTTTTTACTCTGGCATTTAGGTCGTTAGCGACCTACCCTAGGTCGCGAGTACTTTCCTGTAGCCATAGCTAATTTTAGGTCGCTGAATCCCTTAGGTCGCGACCTTCCTTAGGTCGAAGCACTCCTTTAGGTCGTGAAAGCTTTAGGTCGCTAAGCCAATCATGCCGTTAGGTCGCAGAGTTCCATAAGTCGAGACCGTCTTTAGGTCTCATTCACTCTTAGGTCGCGAAGCTTGATAGGTCGAAACATCTTCTGAGTCGCAGCCTTCCTGTTAGGTCGCGAGGCTTCATAGGTCGCGGCCTCCTTTAGGTCGCGAAGCATTTTTAGGTCGTTCTCCTTTTTAGGTCGAGCCATCTTTAAGTCGCAGCCTTTTTTAAGTCGCTAGGTTCTTGAATTGGCTAGGTCGCTACATTTTCCTTAAGTCTCTTACAGAAGGGAGTTAACAGTTAGGCTAAGGAACTTCCTATTGCCACATGGGAACGCCTCTAGAGGGACGCCCCGAGAACCTACTTGGCTCTCTGCCAACACAAGGCCGGTTACCCCCTTTCCGGGAAGTAAAACCTAAGATATGCCACCCCCGATCGTTTGCGACCTTTATCCGAGGATCCTCTAAACCAACAACATCCACAGTAAAAAATATACAGTGTCCACATGAGTAGGTATCTGGGCTCCATACCATGATACCACCCTTTTCCGGAAGGAATGGATATACCCTAGTGTGACGACCCAGAATTTTTGATCCCGAAAATTCCAGATAGTTAGAGAAAAGAAGAAGGAGATAGAAGAAGAATAGAAAAGATACACACAAACTCACATTCGCAGCGGATAAAATATAATATTAATAATAGTTATATCATAGAAAACTGTATCTATCAATTTACATCGATATATCAGAGTTACAACAATTTTATACAACATTGGATAGATACAATTTGACATGTCTAAGATGTATAAAATATCATGGTGTAAACTCTCCATACGTCCCTGCCATCCAGCTCGCCTCTTGAGCTCCAGAACGTCCTTACCTGAAAATCTGTAATACTCGGTCTGACCCGAGCATTACATCAAAGTAACACCCGGATCAGGCTGGAAACCAGCGTGAGTAAACCCATCTAACATGAATGACAAAAGCATATAACTTATATAAACCCGGGTACTCGAATCAATTTATAAATTCACATTTTGTTAGAGACATCTCTGATATCACACATCAATATCTAAGTACCAGAACTTAGATTAACGGTCAAATTTATTTAAATCATTCTGTGCCAGTCTGTTGATTTCACATGTCAATAAAGAATCGAAGTGGTTTCGGGTATTTACTAATACCCGACTCCGGTCTCTTCGAACTCAATTCCAACTTATCCATACTATTAACGGGAAACACAATTCAAACTTCAAATACAGAGTGTCAACCACATTAATTTGTCACCGATATATAACCAAATTATCTCAGTTCAAACCCAACATATCACAAGCATTTCCAAATTACATATCCAAGATATCAGACAATCTAAGGCATGCAATATTATTCAATCATTAAGCAAGATAATTTAGTCATATCACTTCTAATTTAATTTAAACAAATTAATTTTAATTACTTTAATCACCCTTAATCCTGCTTTCTTAACATTGATTAATTACAACAATTACTTAATTTATCATTCTTTAATTATCTATTTTAATTAATCATCCCTGATTAATTATTTTCATAAAGTAAACATCCTTTAGTTATTTACATAAATTAATTACCCTTAATTAATTTCTTTCATTAATCAGCCATATTCAATTATGAACAGTAATTGACCTTCTGTAGTTACTTACCTTAATTAATTAAGTCCTTAGCTAATGTATAAATCCTTTAATTAATTTCCCAAGTAATTAATCTTTAATCACTTCTCTTAAGTAATTAACCCTTAATTACTTTCCATTAAGAAATTTCCTTATATTAATTACATCCCGTAATTTATTCATCAATTACTTCACTAAGTAATTACAGTCATAAATCTTATCATGCAATCATACATAATCAATTATCAAGTGACTCACTTCATTTAACAGATTAATCAATCGCATTTATCTCATTAATTACAACTGGTTAACTCATCCCTTAATTACCCTATAAATCAATTTATCAATCTTAAATTTCCCTTAAAAATCCATTAATTAACCTTAATTATAAATTATTCACATTAACAAAATAACCAATGATTAATCACATTCATTATTTCTAAAAAAAATACCTACGTGAATCAACATTTAATTAAACAAGATAGTCTATTTACCTTAATAGATTATTTAATCATCACCTATATCTTATTTAAATTAATGCTTGGAACAAACACTAGTGATCTTTCAATTGATTTAAGGTTAATTATACTGATATTAATTACTTACTTAATCTCATCATACATTCATTTGAAAATACCTAGAAATTTTAAACTTAACTGATTATCCCATTCTAATTGGGCAAAACCAACAATTAACTCAAAACATACCAGTTATAGGAATTTTGTTCCAAATCAGGACAACTCAAATCATCTTGCTTCCAAAACTGATCTTCATTCCCTTCCCTTTTTGTTTTTAAAACTAAATAAAAAAAGCAAACCGATCATCAAATGAAACCCGAGCCCTAAAACAAAATTCTCGTGTCAAAACTCAAGTTACCCACAGCTTCACGACCTTCGAGTCCAACGCGAACGTTACTTTGAGCCGACCACTAGAGTTGCCATCTTCCCCAATCCTCTACAACTCCCAAATACACCGAACACACTCGTGCACCATGCACAATGATCTGACCCTCGTCAATCATCTCCGAAACCTTCAGCAAGTCATCCTTGTTCTTTCCAAACATTCCGACCACCCTTCACCGTTGATCTATCCAGAAATCAGAAACGAACCACTCAGCTTCAACTTATAACCAACCCTGATCATCAAATCCTCTTTGTGCCGTCACTGCTGCCCACCGAAGAACCCACAACTCCGTCCAGACCTTCACCAGAACCCTATGCTCCTTTTCCCCTTCATCTAATCCAACCCGGTTCAACGTCGTCGTCGCACTTGCTTCAAGAAACAACCACGACTCCAACACAATCCTCAACCCTAGATTTGCCTCGCTCCACCATCACGGTATTCCATAAATTCAATAATTATTTTTCCCCTCACCATTGTCCCACCAGCCATCACTATCAAGAATCCCGACCACTCAAACCTTTTCAATCATCAGAAAATGCTCGAAACAGAAGCCACGATCAACTCAAGATATCATCCGATTTCCAAACTTAAATTTTGTGATTTTTCTTTTAAAAATCATATTTCTCTAAGATAATTCAGCTTATATATATGAAACAGTCAATTGATGGAAATGAATTTTTGACAACTTTGGGTTTTTTTCCAGTAATCTCCAAATTCCAGGAAACACCAACCATTTTCACGCTTAATTTTTTTTCAAAATTATGCTTAGTTAAATCAAACAGAATCCTTTTGAACATCCCAACCTAATTTGATTTGTATGAAGAGATATTGAACTAATTTGTTATATCCTTGAATCTGTATTCCCAGCAGACTCAAAAACAATTCACTCAGACATGAAGGTAAACAAAAAGTATAGTAATTCAACTAGATTCTAGTTAAATCATCCATGCAACATCTTATCTTTATAATCCTTTATCAAGCATTCATCCAGATTTGAAGTGTTTATTTACTGTTTCAGTTTGGGCAGAGACTTACTTTTATGTTCCTGTCATGTATATAAATATTAACCCACATACATATACTTAAAATCATTTTAAAACGACATGCACAACATAATTCGAATCATACTTAGATGAATCTTGCATGCTAGATCAAGAGACATCAGTTATATTTTTTTTTAAGTTTTTACTCAGCTTATCTTCTTGAACAGAGCAGCCTTGCCTCCAAATAAATTGCTGTAAATTTGATTTTTTTGATTTGCTTGATCTTTGAAACTGAGTTGATCTGATCCTTTGAAACTTGTAAAACTGAAAGACATTGAAATCCTGCTCCAAAACTGAGATGGATTTACCTTAATTTTCTTAGATATCTCAGTTTTTTTTTCAAAAAATTGTGGTTTGATGATTTTCTTATTTGACTATTGTTGACAGTTTTGATATTTTTTTATTTTTATTTAGATCGGTTGAAAGATGAGAAAATGGCATGGTTATATTTTTTTTCCCTTCATTTTACAATTTCAAATGAGAAACTTTGACACTTGTTACATAAGCTTACAAGTGTTTACTTTCTATATTCATGATTTTGCAAATGTCATTTGCTAAATAAATGTGTTTTAAGTCCTTATTCAAATAAATTTTATAACTTTGTTTTGTACACTTAAATTTTATTAAATTTTTTATCCCCTTTCATTTAATTAGTTTACGAATCATGTTCTCTTAAATGTTTATATATATACTAAGGAAATATATTATGCTTACAAATGTACATTAAACCTTTTATCAAATTCTATTCAAATCTGGACTAAAATATTCTCATGCCTTTAAACTCAACTATATTATAACTTAGTTCATATGTATTTTTATAATATCCTTTATTAAATTTTATTCTTATTCATGTCTTAGGTATTTTGTTAATTACTTAATTTATGTAATATTTTTTTTGTACTTTATACTTTTATTTTGCAAGGCAAGCGAGGTTAACTGGTCCCCTACCAGCTTATTGAATTAATGAAAAACATACCTATGAACAAGCTCATAGATACAAAAAAGAGAAACAAGAGAAAACCAAAAAATAAGGAAGAACTGATACACAGAGAAAACAAAGAGGCAATAAAGAAAACACACAAAGAAGAATGCTTAGTCCATAGCAGCAGCCAATAATGGACTGAAAGCATAATTGCTTTCCTTCATACCCCTGATAATAGATGTCTTGAGTACCTCCCGTAATTGCTGTCTACTTCTAACTTTGTTTTCAAATATTCTCAAGTTTCTTTCCTCCCACACAATGTTAAGATACTTCTTAATAGAGTAAAAGAAAACAGTTTTTCTTTCCTTCCTCCACCTTGTTGATTTGCAAATCAGATCCCATTCAACTTCTGAAACTCCATGCCTGTGATCATCAGCAACTCTAGCAACCAAGTTCCCCCATAGACCAAGGAGTTCATTGCACTCAAAGTACAGATGAGCCACTGTCTCAATCTGCAGCTTGCAGTACACACAAAGTGGATTAATATTCATGCCATAACTCAACATTCTTTCCTTTGTTAACAATGCATTCGTGATCACCTTCCACATCATCAGATTGTCCCTAGCAGGAGATGCTTTGGACCATATTACTTTGTGCCATACTGAATTAATGCTGCTAGTCACATTAGAAAGAAGATCATAAGCAACAGATATAGTATGTTGTTTCCCCCTCCACAAAACAACATCATTATCAGCTAAACCATATTGATGAGTTTGATATAAATTCCAAAATGCCCTTATTTCCTGGTTACTAGTATAAGGGAGCAACAGCTTGCCCTCATTCACGTAGTCAGTAGGATTAGCAAGTCTTCCTATGCCTGCCTGTTCAATCTGGTGGTGAGAGAAAACATTAATAAGCACCAAGCCTTCATCCATCCATGTTTCATTCCAAAACTTGATTCCACTGTTATAAGAGAGTTCATACTTGATATATTGACTGAATTCAGATCTCAAACCTAATAAACTCCTCCAAGTCTAGCTGCAACTCTGGGGAACTGGCATAGTCCAGAAATTCTTGCATCCCAAGTTATACTTTCTGGTCCAATCCACCCATAAAGAATCAGTACCAATGAGTAATGAATTTATGTGGGCACTGATCGCAGCTTTGTTCCATTTTTTTAAGCAGATGATACCAAGACCTCCTTTCTTTTTAGGTAGCTCCATTTTAGCAAAAGAACAAGGGATGAGTTTTTTTGAAATAACATTGCCAGTCCAGAAAAATCTAAGCATAGCAGTTCTAACCATGTTCACCAGTTTTTTTGGAAGAATAAAAACTCTTGACCAATACACCATCATAGAGGTGATAACTGACTTGATAAGGACAAGCCTACCAGCTTGAGTGAGAAACCTATTAGCCCATATGTTCATTAAATTACAAATTTTAGTATACAAGGGAAGGCAGTGTCTTATGGTGATTCTTGAAGTACACAGTGGAATACCCAAATAGTGCATACTATTATCCATTAGCTGCAGCCCAGAGATACCAATAATTCTATTGGCATCCTCAGTGGGAATACCAGAGGTGATAATATGAGACTTTATGGCATTAAGTTTCAACCCAGTCATGAGGTAAAAATTATCAAGGGTAGCTTTAATATTTTCAATTGATCTTTGATCAGGCTTGGAGAAGATCATGATATCATCAGCAAATAACAAAGATGAGATGTGGAGGAGTTTACATTTTGAGTGGAACAATATATCACCTTGCAAATATTTGGTAGACAACATTCTAGAAAACACTTCCATAACTAAAATGAATATATATGAAGAGATAGGATCCCCCTGCCTGATCCCCTGTTTGCTGTTGAAAAACCCTGATGTAAAGCCATTGTAATTTATAGAGAAAGTAGCAGTGGAGATACAACTGTAAATCCAAGCCACAAAAACTTTAGGAAACTTCATCAGGGCCATGATTCTGACAATAGATGTCCAGTGAACACTATCATAGGCTTTCATCAAATCCACCTTAAGCATAGCATTTTTGGGAGCTTGAGATCGACCATAGCCTTTTAATAATTCATGAGATAACAAAATATTGTCAAGGATGTTTCTATTGGGAAGAAAAGCAGACTGATTTTTAGATATGATTCTGCTAAGAATTGTAACAAGTCTTGAGGCCAATATTTTAGAAATACACTTATACAAGACATTACAACAAGAGATTGGTCTAAAAGAAGTAACAGAATTGGGAGAATGGACCTTTGGAATAAGAACAAGATTAGTTGCATTCACTTGTTTAAGAAGGTTGAAAGTATTGAAAAAATTATGGACAGCCTTTAGAAAATCCTTCTTGATAATTTCCCAACTATGGATAAAAAAATTGACATTGAATCCATCAGGGCCTCCACTTGAATTTTTGTTCATTGCAAATAAAGTATCTTTAATCTCAGTATCAGTTACCTTGTCAACAAGTTTTTCAGCTTTATCAGGAAGCACCTTAGGTAATTGGATATGGGATAAATCATCAAGAGATGGAATGAAGTCATTATTGTTACCTAGCAAATTCTTGAAATAGTGCAGAAGAGCTTTGTCAACAGCAGCAGGAGTGGAGTGCAATACTCCTACCTCATCATATATGTTATTGATATTCTCCTTTGATTGTTTTACCTTGATTGCAGCATGAAAATAGGCCGTATTATTATCTCCCTCAGTAGCCCATATTTGTCTCAATTGTTGTCTCTTCATATTTCCTTTAGTCTTCAAGGCATCAGTGAGTTGTTCAAATAGAGTCCTCTCAGCAGCAGCAGCTTCAGGATTGTCAGGATTATTCATCATTTCTTCCTGAGCAAGAATGAGGTTGCTTCTTAACAAAGCAGATTTTAAGTTGCCATCACCAAACTTTCCTTTGGCCCATTCTTTTAGTGCTAGTTTGGTTGCTCTTAATTTCCTGCAAAATTTAAACATTGGGTTACCAAAAAAAATTTCATTCCATGCTTTACTAATAATATTATTATACTCAGGTTCATGGACCCAAGCATTATAAAATTTGAAGCTTCTTTTATTTTTCAACAACTTCCGTCCAGAAAAGAAAATAATAGGGGATTGATCTGAAAGAACAGGATGGGGGATAAAGGTTGACAGAGTTGGCCATGTTGTTAAAGCATTGAGATTGGCAAAGGAGTGATCAATTTTTGAGTAAGTTCTGACACCAGATCTGCTCCTATTATTCCATGTGAATTCAGCACCAGCAGATGGTATTGAAAGCAAGTTTGAGTCCTCAATAGCCTTATTGAGAGGATAAATATCATGTGGGAGAAGAGGAAGTCCACCATGTTTGTCAGTAAAGGATAAGCAGCAATTAAAGTCCCCAAAGACAAGCCATGATGGGAGTTTTGCCTGAAAGCAGGTAGGAGATTAAGACAAGATTGCCTTGAAGATGGGGAGTTTTGGGCATAGACAATAGTTATATAAAAAGAGGTGGGGGAATCTAAATATTTTGCTTGAAAATGCATGAGTTGATCAGTTGAAAGGATAGAAGTAAGAGATAAGACTGAAGGATCATGGATGACCATAATTCTACCATATGGGGCATGATTCAAATTATGATTAAGAGACCAGTTGGGTTTAATATGCTTTGCAGCTTTAATAGTCAGGGTCTCATTCAATTTAGTTTCAAGTATAGCAAAAAGGGAAAGTTTGTGCTGGCTTATGAGATATTTCACTTGATCGAGTTTAGTTACAGAGTGAGCTCCTCTGACATTCCATATTGCATAGTTGTGCATCATTTAGTATACTTCAGAGATTGGTGTACCACATTTTTCATGCTCCTAGTTGCAGGAGAATCTCTTAGAACATTGTTTAAATCAACAATTTGTTCAAACCCATCATTCAGACACTTACCCTTATTCTTGCCCTTCTTTGGAGTATTTTGTGAGGCAGTTGGGGTAGGTGGCACTGTAATCCATCCAGGCAGATGACCACAAAAGGAGTAACCACCTGAAGTAAAGGGGGTAAATTTTGAATGTTCAGCAATGATAAGGTCCATTATTTCTTTTTCAAGTTCCTCCTTAAACTGTGCTTCAGCTTGCTGAGAATTTGTTTTTATTCTTCCTGTATTTGCTTCAATAAGTTGCATGTCACTGATTTGCTTTGTTAATCCTTCACTTGAAATGTCCATAGCATTGTCAGTGGAATATGTGGATTTGTGACTTAGAGTAGCCACCATCCCTGGTTTGAAGTTAACCTGATCTCTTTGGACATTTTGCATAGTTAAAAGGGATGTAACATGCACACCACAATATTGATCTTGCTTGCTTGCAAAAATTTCCCCTTCCTCAATTTGCTTTTCCTTGTCACAGTTTTCAATGCATTGATCATTATCACTAGTATCATTACATGAATCAATCTCATTTCCTTCCAACAGGACAGAAAACTTGTTTGTGTCAGTTCTTATATCATCATATGACTCTACCATGTCTCCTTTTTTTTGTTATTCTTGCAATTACATTCAGTTTATCACTATTAATTGGTTCTACATCATTATTATCCTCTTCTATTATCTGAATTTCAAATCTATCTTCCTTCTCCTTATCTCTTCTCATTTTAGTTCCTTTACTTTCAACCTTTCTCCACTCTTGCTTTTTCCTTGTGTCAACTTTAATCTTTTCATTTTGATTATCACTAACCATTCTTTCCTTACTTGACTTTGCTACTGTATTTGCATTTCCCTCTTGTTTTGTTTTCTTTTTCATGCACAATTCAATCATATGCCCAAATTCCTTGCACCCACTGCATATCTCAGGTTTCCATAAATAATCTACCTTTATAATCTGCTCTAATCCATCCAGTAATCTCACTGAAAATTCATCCAATAACTCAACTGCTGGGGTGATTTCAACCATGCATTTAGCGTAACCTATTCTATCCAGCTTCTCGGTTTGTTCATCCATACACATAAAGGTTCCAATTCTACTAGCTAGCCAATTGATGCCAATATGTGACCAAGCATATAACGGTATATTTGATAACCTAATCCACAGTGGTACAGATTTTATCGTACTACAACTATTTCCAACATTTGGATCCCATTCTTTAACAATGAATAGCTTGTTCCTCATGATAATTGGATCAGCTGCAATTATTTTCCTTCTACGCTCATCGCAGGATAGATTGAATAGGAACAAGAAGCCATCGGACTTAACTTTTATTGAACCTTTAAGTTTCCAAACTTTTTTAAGGTGGGCTATGACAGTGAGATAAGAAAGGGGTTTATCAAGGAAGAAACCTACCAAGTAGTCTCCCCAAACTTCATTTCCAGCTCTTATAACATTTTCAGGAGGAACTAGGACATTGCCATCATAGACAAGTGGGACTTGAATCAGGATATGTTTCCCTGCATTACGCGGTTTTGACTTGAAAAGAGAATTCCACTGAAAAGAGGAGACAAACGAAGTAGGTGGGGAGCACAGTTTTGGCAGAGGAGGATCAAATTGGGGAGATAGGGATGAGGGTGGCAACAAAACGGCTGGATCAGGAGGTTGAGGGTCAGGCGGAACGTTGGGTGGCTGAAGTTGCTTAGGAGGGGAGTACGAGGATGGTAAGGGTTGGGAGATAGATTGGACGGGTTGGTAGTTTGAAAGGACGGGGGATGGAGGGAAAGAAGGAACAGAGGACATTAAAAAAGAAAAAAAGCTTTTTTTAATATTATATAAATGACTTGTATGTATTTTGAAAAAAAATGTATTATGTTTACAAATGTATATTAAATCTTTTTATCCAATTTTATTCAAGTTTGGACTATTATGTATTTAAACTTAAATATATTTATTAATTTACAATAAGATTCATCATGCTGATTTGATTATTATAGTTTCAAATCTACATATATATATATATATATATATATATATTCAGGTATGTATTTATCCAAATAAAATTAGTTAATTATCCAATTAACGGATGTCTAGAATCCGGGTTATTACATTCCTTCCCCCTTTGAATCTTTTCGTCCTCGAAAAGGAACAAAACCAGAATTCACTAAATATTTTAAAACCGATTAAAATATTCTTTAGTCATTTTAAAAACACTTTTGAAATCCATATAACATTACCAAAATAGTTTTTATAAAAATACTTTTTATAACTTAATGTTTTAACAAGTCCATCCTCGTTCTCACAGAAATTCGGTCATACGTTGATCAGGCGTAGGACTGAAAATCTATAAGTACTTAGCGGACCCATTTTCAACATCCAGTGAAAATACTTTTGAAAAAATAATTTTATTGAAAATATAGGAAATCATTCTTGAAAATAGAGGATATGTTTTTGGTGAGAATGCTCTGGAAATCATCACCCCCATCCATGGTCGCAGTTAACCCGATGGTTACGTTGCCATCCCGACAAAATCCATAGATAACTGTAGGCCTCCGCGCCCCTCGATTACACCATGGAACTCGCTACAGATCACAGCTACAACTGGGGTTACGTAGCTATCACAGCAAAAACCCATATAACTGTAGGCATCAGCGCCCTCGAATTTCGCTGCCAAAAGAATGAAACTTCTCCACTCCACTTGACCATAGATCGCAGTCTACCGATGTTGCGTTGCCTTCCCGGCAAAATCAAGTGTAGACCGTTGGCACTCATCCTCCACACGATTTTTGCTATGGTCCCCACAGTAGATCGTAGTGACATCGAGTTACACTGTCGTCACAGCATAACCCAAATGCCCCTGTAGGCATCAGCGCCCTCGACTTTCGCTACCCAATAATCCTCGGGAACTAGTTTGTCCAGACTCCTCACAGGATCAACTTTAGAACCCCCCTTGGGGCTCAAGGCAGCACCACCCGGTGGTACTCCTCAGAAGTCCATTCCAAGGGAGAGCCTTTTTTCCCAGAGCCATCATCAAAACATTTTATACTATATATACAGTATCTTTAAATCATACACCTAGTATGATCTTATACAATGCTTCTTTACACAAAATCGATTATTCCAAAACCGATAATTCTCAAACTAGGCTTTCCCAATTCAATATTGATTTTACCCAAAAATCAAAATCCTTTCCAAATCCATAGGTTTCCAAAACCTTTTTCCAAAATCCTCATATGATCCTTTACATACACACACACACACACACACATACACACACACACACACACACACACACACACACAAATATATATGATTTTTAAAAACCATGGATCATTTCAAACCTGTGTAAAACTCCTTTATACTTCAAACACCTCAAAAACCATTTTCTTCCGGCAAAAGATTCATCAAGGGGAGTTTTATCTTATATAACAAATATATATAACTTTGTTTATTCAAAATCAAATATTCAAATTTGATTACTCTTTTCAATATCAATTTCATTCAAATTCGTACGATGTACATATATCATTCGTACGCCATACCAATCTGATCGCTCATTTGATCACACAATATCACTTCCAAACTAGTATCGTCCACCCGACTTCTTAGTGTGGACACAGATCTGGTTTCTTGATCAGAAACTGTCATTCTCCTTGCATAGCCTAACTATGATGGAGAATATCCAGAACCAATCAACAATCCATATCCAGGTTCGCCGTCGAAAATCGAGTGAAAAATCTCAACTCGGATTAATATAACTATCTCGAAATTCTGTGCTCAAATCTGGATCAAATCACTATGCGAATAAAATAACATATGTACACCCTACGTATTTGTCTTATTGGTTATTAGCCAAATTAATTCCATTTCTATTCACATTCACTTTGATTTTCATTCACTTACTCACAATTGCTTCAATCTATTTGGATTATCATCTCTATTCCTATCTCGATTGGGTATTTAACCAATAACAGTTTGAAACTCTATCCAGTTTAAATTTTAGAAAATAGCTTGAAAAGTTGAAAATAGATAAGTAGTTGAAAAATAATTATTAGTTTGTAAAATAGGCGTAAAATAGTTAGAAAATAGTTAAAATAACTATAGAAATTTTAAATAATTGCAAAATAATAGTAAGATAGTAATTAGTTTATAAAATAGTTGGAAAATTGTTAAACAGTTTCAAAAATAATTGTAAACAAGTACAAGATAATTTGGCTTTTAAAAGAAAGATTGTATATATAATGAATAGCTTGGAAAAATAGGTTTATATTAAAACAATTTATATTAAAATAGTCCAGAGTCAAAACTGTTCACTTCCCAATCTTCATTCTCAATCAATTCAATTTAAATTTCCTCTTGCATTTAAATTGACCCCATTCCAATTTAAATAACTTCAATTTCCATTGAAATCTATTTAACCCAATTCAAGTTGAATTCCTCAATATCTTTCCAAATTTTACTTTATTCAACCTTGATCTCTAATTATATTAATTCAAATAAATTTTAATTGAACTAGTTCCAATTTCAATTTACTTCATCTCCAGTTTGAACTAATCCCAATTTCGAACTCCATTTCCAAATCAAGTTGAATTATTCTTGATTTCCTCCCAAATTCAATTCAAATTCCATTTGAATTTAAAATTATTCAATTTTAATTATAATTCCAAATTATTCAAATATATTTGGACTAATTTCAAAATGAACCCACTTCAATTTTAAATTGTTTCCAATTAATCCAATTCAATTTTCCCCTTGAATCTTATACTCATACATCTTCAATCACCATTTCAATTAATTCAAATCAAATTCAATTTGAACTAATTCAAATTTCAAATCCGAATCTTCTCGAATTATATAAATTCAAGTTAATACTTCAAATGTTGATTTAATTCCCTTAAATCAATTTTCCTTTAAAGTTTTTAAACAATTCAATTCTGAGTCCAAATTTCAAAATTCCATTCTAAAACATCCATCAAATTCCAAACTCCAGATCTCAAACCCATTTGAGATCACACAAACTCCCCGTTCAGATTAACCATTTAACTTCCCAAGTTAAATCTTAATTTCATCTTCAAAATTTCAAATCAGGTTGATCATTCCACTTATTTAACTTTTTCCCCCGTTAAACTCAATTCACTTAATCCAGTCAACCTTACCCAATTTGAACTTCCATTTCAAATTTTAAACTTCTCATAAATAATCTTCCCACTTATTAAGTTCAAAAACTTATCACCTTGGGTATCACATCTTATTCCAACTCAAAACTCACCATTTAGAGTTTATTTCCAACCACCTTTGATATTATGTATATCCACATGTATACATATTAATTTTCTTTTACATACCAAGTTATACTTTAAAATTTTAAACCACCTTTGGTTTTAATTCAAAACAAATTTCTTTTTAAATTTTCAAACAACTCTTGTTTGAAATAGGACCATTTCATTCAAATGCATTAAATAATATTATTTGTTATTTCTTTAAATTAATCACATCATTAATTAATCACATTCGGTAATTAACTTATTTCTTAATTACCTTCATTAAGTAATTGTCCCTTAAATTACTTACCTCTAGTTACTTAATTAAGTAACTCCCTCTTATTTATCAATTCCAATTATTATCCATTAATTAATCTCATTAAATAAAGTTTAATTAATTACATAAATTAATTGATTATCCTTATCCTGAAACCTTTCCCAATTTCAAGATTTAATTTCATTTTGAATCCATTTCGAACTTGTCTTTAATTTAATTTCAATTTGGTTGTAATTCTATTACCACTTAATTCTTACTATTACTTTTAATTTAATTAATACTACAACCAATTTCCTTAATATAATAGATAATCTATTTCTTATATAAGATTCATTTACTTTTGAAATCATTTAAAAACCTTTATATAAGAAAATAACAAGTACGCTTTCTCATATATATACACACTCAACTCATCCTAGGGTACCACTTACCCTATCCTTATTGAGTAATTCCACCAGAGCCAAGGTTCTCGCTTGACCTTTAGTTCTGATACCAAATGTGACGACCCAGAATTTTTGATCTCGAAAATTCCAGATAGTTAGAGAAAAGAAGAAGGAGATAGAAGAAGAATAGAAAAGATACACACAAACTCACTTCCGCAGCGGATAAAATATAATATCAATAATAGTTATATCATAGAAAACTGTATCTATCAATTTACATCGATATATCAGAGTTACAACAATTTTATACAACATTGGATAGATACAATTTAACATGTCTCAGATATATACAATATCATGGTGGAAACTCTCCATACGTCCCTGCCATCCAGCTCGCCTCTTGAGCTCCAGAACGTCATTACCTGAAAATCTGTAATACTCAGTCTGACCCGAGCATTACATCAAAGTAACACCCGGGTCAGGCTGGAAACCAGCGTGAGTAAACCCATCTAACATGAATGACAAAAGCATATAACTTATATAAAACTGGGTACTCGAATCAATTTATAAATTCACATTTTGTTAGAGACGTCTCTGATATCACACATCAATATCTAAGTACCAGAACTTAGATTAACGGTCAAATTCATTTAAATCATTCTGTGTCAGTCTGTTGATTTCACATGTCAATAAAGAATCGAAGTGGTTTCGGGTATTTACTAATACCCGACTCCGGTCTCTTCGAACTCAATTCCAACTTATCCATACTATTAACGGGAAACACAATTCAAACTTCAAATACAGAGTGTCAACCACATTAATTTGTCACCGATATATAACCAAATTATCTCAGTTCAAACCCAACATATCACAAGCATTTCCAAATTACATATCCAAGATATCAGACAATCTAAGGCATGCAATATTATTCAATCATTCGTAAGCAATATAATTTAGTCATATCACTTCTAATTTAATTTAAACAAATTAATTTTAATTACTTTAATCACCCTTAATCCTGCTTTCTTAACATTGATTAATTACAACAATTACTTAATTTATCATCCTTTAATTATCTATTCTAATTGATCATCCCTGATTAATTATTTTCATAGAGTAAACATCCTTTAGTTATTTACATAAATTAATTACCCTTAATTAATTTCTTTCATTAATCAGCCATATTCAATTATGAACAGTAATTGACCTTCTATAGTTACTTACCTTAATTAATTAAGTCCTTAGTTAATGTATAAATCCTTTACTTAATTTCCCAAGTAATTAATCTTTAATTACTTCTCCTAAGTAATTAACCCTTAATTACTTTCCATTAAGAAATTTTCTTATATTAATTACATCCCGTAATTTATTCATCAATTACTTCACTAAGTAATTACAGTTATAAATCTCATCATGCAATCATACATAATCAATTATCAAGTGACTCACTTCATTTAACAGATTAATCAATCGCATTTATCTCATTAATTACAACTGGGTAACTCATCCCTTAATTACTCTATAAATCAATTTATCAATCTTTAATTTCCCTTAAAAATCCATTAATTAACCTTAATTATAAATTAATCACATTAACAATATAACCAATGATTAATCACATTCATTATTTCTAAAAAAATACCTATGTGAATCAACATTTAATTAGACAAGATAGTCTATTTACCTTAATAGATTATTTAATCATCACCTATATCTTATTTAAATTAATGCTTGGAACAAACACTAGTGATCTTTCAATTGATTTAAGGTTAATTATACTGATATTAATTACTTACTTAATCTCATCATACATTCATTTGAAAATACCTAGAAATTTTAAACTTAACTGATTATCCCATTCTAATTGGGCAAAACCAACAATTAACTCAAAACATACCAGTTATAGGAATTTTGTTCCAAATCAGGACAACTCAAATCATCTTGCTTCCAAAACTGATCTTCATTCCCTTCCCTTTTTGTTTTTAAAACTAAATAAAAAAAGCAAACCGATCATCAAATGAAACCCGAGCCCTAAAACAAAATTCTCGTGTCAAAACTCAAGTTACCCACAGCTTCACGACCTTCGAGTCCAACGCGAACGTTACTTTGAGCCGACCACTAGAGTTGCCATCTTCCCCAATCCTCTACAACTCCCAAATACACCGAACACACTCGTGCACCATGCACAATGATCTGACCCTCGTCAATCATCTCCGAAACCTTCAGCAAGTCATCCTTGTTCTTTCCAAACATTCCGACCACCCTTCACCGTTGATCTATCCAGAAATCAGAAACGAACCACTCAGCTTCAACTTATAACCAACCCTGATCATCAAATCCTCTTTGTGCCGTCACTGCTGCCCACCGAAGAACCCACAACTCCGTCCAGACCTTCACCAGAACCCTATGCTCCTTTTCCCCTTCATCTAATCCAACCCGGTTCAACGTCGTCGTCGCACTTGCTTCAAGAAACAACCACGACTCCAACACAATCCTCAACCCTAGATTTGCCTCGCTCCACCATCACGGTATTCCATAAATTCAATAATTATTTTTCCCCTCACCATTGTCCCACCAGCCATCACTATCAAGAATCCCGACCACTCAAACCTTTTCAATCATCAGAAAATGCTCGAAACAGAAGCCACGATCAACTCAAGATATCATCCGATTTCCAAACTTAAATTTTGTGATTTTTCTTTTAAAAATCATATTTCTCTAAGATAATTCAGCTTATATATATGAAACAGTCAATTGATGGAAATGAATTTTTGACAACTTTGGGTTTTTTTCCAGTAATCTCCAAATTCCAGGAAACACCAACCATTTTCACGCTTAATTTTTTTTCAAAATTATGCTTAGTTAAATCAAACAGAATCCTTTTGAACATCCCAACCTAATTTGATTTGTATGAAGAGATATTGAACTAATTTGTTATATCCTTGAATCTGTATTCCCAGCAGACTCAAAAACAATTCACTCAGACATGAAGGTAAACAAAAAGTATAGTAATTCAACTAGATTCTAGTTAAATCATCCATGCAACATCTTATCTTTATAATCCTTTATCAAGCATTCATCCAGATTTGAAGTGTTTATTTACTGTTTCAGTTTGGGCAGAGACTTACTTTTATGTTCCTGTCATGTATATAAATATTAACCCACATACATATACTTAAAATCATTTTAAAACGACATGCACAACATAATTCGAATCATACTTAGATGAATCTTGCATGCTAGATCAAGAGACATCAGTTATATTTTTTTTTTAAGTTTTTACTCAGCTTATCTTCTTGAACAGAGCAGCCTTGCCTCCAAATAAATTGCTGTAAATTTGATTTTTTTGATTTGCTTGATCTTTGAAACTGAGTTGATCTGATCCTTTGAAACTTGTAAAACTGAAAGACATTGAAATCCTGCTCCAAAACTGAGATGGATTTACCTTAATTTTCTTAGATATCTCAGTTTTTTTTTCAAAAAATTGTGGTTTGATGATTTTCTTATTTGACTATTGTTGACAGTTTTGATATTTTTTTATTTTTATTTAGATCGGTTGAAAGATGAGAAAATGGCATGGTTATATTTTTTTTCCCTTCATTTTACAATTTCAAATGAGAAACTTTGACACTTGTTACATAAGCTTACAAGTGTTTACTTTCTATATTCATGATTTTGCAAATGTCATTTGCTAAATAAATGTGTTTTAAGTCCTTATTCAAATAAATTTTATAACTTTGTTTTGTACACTTAAATTTTATTAAATTTTTTATCCCCTTTCATTTAATTAGTTTACGAATCATGTTCTCTTAAATGTTTATATATATACTAAGGAAATATATTATGCTTACAAATGTACATTAAACCTTTTATCAAATTCTATTCAAATCTGGACTAAAATATTCTCATGCCTTTAAACTCAACTATATTATAACTTAGTTCATATGTATTTTTATAATATCCTTTATTAAATTTTATTCTTATTCATGTCTTAGGTATTTTGTTAATTACTTAATTTATGTAATATTTTTTTTTGTACTTTATACTTTTATTTTGCAAGGCAAGCGGGGTTAACTGGTCCCCTACCAGCTTATTGAATTAATGAAAAACATACCTATGAACAAGCTCATAGATACAAAAAAGAGAAACAAGAGAAAACCAAAAAATAAGGAAGAACTGATACACAGAGAAAACAAAGAGGCAATAAAGAAAACACACAAAGAAGAATGCTTAGTCCATAGCAGCAGCCAATAATGGACTGAAAGCATAATTGCTTTCCTTCATACCCCTGATAATAGATGTCTTGAGTACCTCCCGTAATTGCTGTCTACTTCTAACTTTGTTTTCAAATATTCTCAAGTTTCTTTCCTCCCACACAATGTTAAGATACTTCTTAATAGAGTAAAAGAAAACAGTTTTTCTTTCCTTCCTCCACCTTGTTGATTTGCAAATCAGATCCCATTCAACTTCTGAAACTCCATGCCTGTGATCATCAGCAACTCTAGCAACCAAGTTCCCCCATAGACCAAGGAGTTCATTGCACTCAAAGTACAGATGAGCCACTGTCTCAATCTGCAGCTTGCAGTACACACAAAGTGGATTAATATTCATGCCATAACTCAACATTCTTTCCTTTGTTAACAATGCATTCGTGATCACCTTCCACATCATCAGATTGTCCCTAGCAGGAGATGCTTTGGACCATATTACTTTGTGCCATACTGAATTAATGCTGCTAGTCACATTAGAAAGAAGATCATAAGCAACAGATATAGTATGTTGTTTCCCCCTCCACAAAACAACATCATTATCAGCTAAACCATATTGATGAGTTTGATATAAATTCCAAAATGCCCTTATTTCCTGGTTACTAGTATAAGGGAGCAACAGCTTGCCCTCATTCACGTAGTCAGTAGGATTAGCAAGTCTTCCTATGCCTGCCTGTTCAATCTGGTGGTGAGAGAAAACATTAATAAGCACCAAGCCTTCATCCATCCATGTTTCATTCCAAAACTTGATTCCACTGTTATAAGAGAGTTCATACTTGATATATTGACTGAATTCAGATCTCAAACCTAATAAACTCCTCCAAGTCTAGCTGCAACTCTGGGGAACTGGCATAGTCCAGAAATTCTTGCATCCCAAGTTATACTTTCTGGTCCAATCCACCCATAAAGAATCAGTACCAATGAGTAATGAATTTATGTGGGCACTGATCGCAGCTTTGTTCCATTTTTTTAAGCAGATGATACCAAGACCTCCTTTCTTTTTAGGTAGCTCCATTTTAGCAAAAGAACAAGGGATGAGTTTTTTTGAAATAACATTGCCAGTCCAGAAAAATCTAAGCATAGCAGTTCTAACCATGTTCACCAGTTTTTTTGGAAGAATAAAAACTCTTGACCAATACACCATCATAGAGGTGATAACTGACTTGATAAGGACAAGCCTACCAGCTTGAGTGAGAAACCTATTAGCCCATATGTTCATTAAATTACAAATTTTAGTATACAAGGGAAGGCAGTGTCTTATGGTGATTCTTGAAGTACACAGTGGAATACCCAAATAGTGCATACTATTATCCATTAGCTGCAGCCCAGAGATACCAATAATTCTATTGGCATCCTCAGTGGGAATACCAGAGGTGATAATATGAGACTTTATGGCATTAAGTTTCAACCCAGTCATGAGGTAAAAATTATCAAGGGTAGCTTTAATATTTTCAATTGATCTTTGATCAGGCTTGGAGAAGATCATGATATCATCAGCAAATAACAAAGATGAGATGTGGAGGAGTTTACATTTTGAGTGGAACAATATATCACCTTGCAAATATTTGGTAGACAACATTCTAGAAAACACTTCCATAACTAAAATGAATATATATGAAGAGATAGGATCCCCCTGCCTGATCCCCTGTTTGCTGTTGAAAAACCCTGATGTAAAGCCATTGTAATTTATAGAGAAAGTAGCAGTGGAGATACAACTGTAAATCCAAGCCACAAAAACTTTAGGAAACTTCATCAGGGCCATGATTCTGACAATAGATGTCCAGTGAACACTATCATAGGCTTTCATCAAATCCACCTTAAGCATAGCATTTTTGGGAGCTTGAGATCGACCATAGCCTTTTAATAATTCATGAGATAACAAAATATTGTCAAGGATGTTTCTATTGGGAAGAAAAGCAGACTGATTTTTAGATATGATTCTGCTAAGAATTGTAACAAGTCTTGAGGCCAATATTTTAGAAATACACTTATACAAGACATTACAACAAGAGATTGGTCTAAAAGAAGTAACAGAATTGGGAGAATGGACCTTTGGAATAAGAACAAGATTAGTTGCATTCACTTGTTTAAGAAGGTTGAAAGTATTGAAAAAATTATGGACAGCCTTTAGAAAATCCTTCTTGATAATTTCCCAACTATGGATAAAAAAATTGACATTGAATCCATCAGGGCCTCCACTTGAATTTTAAATTGACATTGAATCTCATCATACATTCATTTGAAAATACCTAGGAATTTTAAATTTAACTGATTATCCCAATCTAATTGGGCAAAACCAACAATTAACTCAAAACATACCAGTTATAGGAATTTTGTTTTAAATCAGGACAACTCAAATCATCTTGCTTCCAAAACTGATCTTCATTCCCTTCCCTTTTTGTTTTTAAAACTAAATAAAACAAAGCAAACCGATCATCAAATGAAACCCGAGCCCTAAAACAAAATTCTCGTGTCAAAACTCGAGTTACCCACAGCTTCACGACCTTCGAGTCCTACGCGAACGTTACTTCGAGCTGACCACTAGAGTTGCCATCTTCCCCAATCCTCTACAACTCCCATATACACCGGACACACTCGTGCACCATGCACGATGATCTGACCCTCGTCGATCATCTCCGAAACCTTCAGCAAGTCATCCCTGTTCTTTCCAAACATTCCGACCACCCTCCACCATTGATCTATCCAGAAATCAGAAACGAACCACTCAGCATCAACTTATAACTAACCCCGATCATCAAATCCTCTTTGTGCCGTCACTCATGCCCACCGAAGAACCCACAACTCCGTCCAGACCTTCACCAGAACCCTATGCTCCTTTTCCCATTCATCTGATCCAACCCGGTTCAACGTCGTCGCCGCACTTGCTTCAAGAAACAACCACGACTCCAACACAATCCTTAACCCTAGATTTGCCTCGTTCCACCATCACGGTATTCCAGAAATTCAATAATTATTTTTCCCCTCACCATTGTCCCACCAGCCATCACTATCAAGAATCCCGACCACTCAAACCTTTTCAATCATCAGAAAATGCTCGAAACAGAAGCCACGATCAACTCAAGATATCATCCGATTTCCAAACTTAAATTTTGTGATTTTTCTTTTAAAAATCATATTTCTCTAAGATAATTCAGCTTATATATATGAAACAGTCAATTGATGGAAATGAATTTTTGACAACTTTGGGTTTTTTTCCAGTAATCTCCAAATTCCAGGAAACACCAACCATTTTCACGCTTAATTATTTTTTTTCAAAATTATGCTTTGTTAAATCGAACAGAATCCTTTTGAACATCCCAACCTAATTTGATTTGTATGAAGAGATATTGAACTAATTTGTTATATCCTTGAATCTGTATTCCCAGCAGACTCAAAAACAATTCACTCAGACATGAAGGTAAACAAAAAGTATAGTAATTCAACCAGATTCTAGTTAAATCATCCATGCAACATCTTATCTTTACAATCCTTTATCAAGCATTCATCCAGATTTGAAGTGTTTATTTACTGTTTCAGTTTGGGCAGAGACTTACTTTTATGTTCCTGTCATGTATATAAATATTAACCTATATACATATACTTAAAATCATTTTAAAACGACATGCACAGCATAATTCGAATCATACTTAGATGAATCTTGCATGCTAGATCAAGAGACATCAGTTATATTTTTTTTTAAGTTTTTACTCACCTTATCTTCTTGAACAAAGCAGCCTTGCCTCCAAATAAATTGCTGTAAATTTGATTTTTTTGATTTGCTTGATCTTTGAAACTGAGTTGATCTGATCTTTTTGAAACTTGTAAAACTGAAAGACATTGAAATCCTGCTCCAAAACTGAGATGGATTTACCTTAATCTGCTTAGATATCTCAGTTTTTTTTTCAAAAAGTTGTGGTTTGATGATTTTCTTATTTGACTATTGTTGACAGTTTTGATATTTTTTTATTTTTATTTAGATCGGTTGAAAGATGAGAAAATGGCATGGTTATATTTTTTTTTCCCTTCATTTTACAATTTCAAATGAGAAACTTTGCCACTTGTTACATAAGCTTACAAGTGTTTACTTTCTATATTCATGATTTTGCAAATGTCATTTGCTAATAAATATGTTTTAAGTCCTTATTCAAATAAATTTTATAACTTTGTTTTGTACACTTAAATTTTATTAAAAATTTTATCCCCTTTCATTTAATTAGTTTACGAATCATGTTCTCTTAAATGTTTATATATATACTAAGGAAATATATTATGCTTACAAATGTACATTAAACCTTTTATCAAATTCTATTCAAATCTGGACTAAAATATTCTCATGCCTTTAAACTCAACTATATTTATAACTTAGTTCATATGTATTTTTATAATATCCTTTATTAAATTTTATTCTTATTCATGTCTTAGGTATTTTGTTAATTACTTAATTTATGTAATATTTTTTTATACTTTATATATATAAAGAAATTGTATTTTGTTTACAAATGTATATTAAATCTTTTTATCCAATTTTATTCAAGTTTGGACTATTATGTATTTAAACTTAAATATATTTATTAATTTACAATAAGATTCATCCCGCTGATTTAATTATTATAGTTTCAATTCTACATATATATATATATATATATATATATATATATATATATTCAGGTATGTATTTATCCAAATAAAATTAGTTAATTATCCAATTAACAGATGTCCAGAATCCGGGTTATTACACCTAGGGGCGCTATCCCTAAAACCTTGCCGCATCTTTCTTGTTTTGACCATTACCGGTTTGTGAGGCTCGATGAGATCTTGTCCACAAAGCTACGCTTTTTCACAAAGCCATGCTTTGATCAACAAATGATCAGCATCACTTCGTGTGCCACATTACAAAATTGGGAATGTATCACTAGTAACCATCAACTACATAACATCTGAGCTTGTACGTCTCATAGAAGGGTGTTAAGCTAAGAGAATGAATCTCTGCCACCAAATAGAAATGTATTTGATAGAAATCGGTTTTACATCTCAAAGTGTAACGTCAGACACACATCCATACAAGTCTGTTCCGGGTTTGAACGGAACCGAAGACACTTTCGAAGAAGCCCTTGCAATCCGGGTATTCACAATCCCGATCGTACTTCCCATCACTTAAGGAATATCCATACCATAGCTACTCAGTGCAGAAACAATCGATAGGTTATCCTATCATTCTCGCAAATACCCAGTCTTCACCATCGGTCTTCAAATGCTATCCATAACGTCGTATCATTATTCGGAATGGGTTATGTGACACAAAGGCCCTCTCCTGGCTAAACCGAATAATGAGCGTAATATTTAAAAACATATGAATATGGGATTTCAGTTAAGTCACAACTTTAAAATTCAAAACTTTCTTTCAAATGGTTTAAACAAATTACCATTTCAAATCTTTAAAAAAATTCATTTCACAAAGTTCATCCAGTTTCACAAAGATCCATTCGCGGATTTCAAAACAATTTCCATTTCAATTGGATTAATTCATTTAATCTTTAAATCAAAGATTTAACTCATAGCTTTCAAAACCTGTTTCCAAAGATTCATTCATAACTTGGAAAACCATTTCCAAATTTAAACTTGGAATTCCTTTAATACAAATTGGAAGTTCATTTCTTATATGAAAGCTTTTATCATTTGAAAACAAATAGTTTTTATTTCGGAAAAATCCGATTTCATTTATACAAGTTAAAAACCTTGGGTTAATTCAAAATTCCCAAAGCAACACTTCTAAAATGGTTTAAAACTTGTATAACCTTTTTAAATCATTAATTCTGAACATAGAATTCAATTTCAAATTTTTAATTCAAATTTAAATCAAATTCACTAAATTAAGTTATTCAAAAATAACTTTTGTCTTTGAAATTCCTTTTCAAAAGATTTTCACTTTAAACCCAATCCATTTCCAAAACCATTGGATTCAAAAATTCAGTTTTAAAATTATTTTAAAAATCTGTGACTTAACCGATTTCCACATGCAATCCATATTTGTGTGTGTATAGTGTAGTCCAAGGGGTTTTACACAATAGTGCACAACATCAATCATCACAGATTCAATCATATCAATATCGATAAGTGGTATAACACATAATGCTTATCTTCATTCACAGATTCATAGATAAAGTAAATTTATCAATCACAAAGATTCACCATTATGATTCGATGTGGGTTTCGGATAACCAACTGGAATCCAACTCCCTATCGCATCGAAATTCAAATGTCGTTTTACGGGACAAGGGGTTTTCATATTCATACAACAGTATATTCATCACAGATATAACAGCTCAGCACAAAGCATTTCATATTACATAGCATCACATCACATATCAAATATATCAATCCATCACACAGCATTCAATAACAATCAAACATCTTCAATTAAGATGAATAAATTGTGTGGTTTTTAAATTTATCAACCACATAATTACTTTCATTAGTAATCTTTAATCAATGATTCATTATCATTAATTTCAATTGATTAAGTCTTAATCACCTTCACTAATTAATCATTTACTTTTAAGTTAAAAATTTAAAACATTTGTTTTATTCCTAAATCACTTTATTAAGTTTTATTTAAAATAACTTGCTAAAAATATAAGTTTAAAACTTAATTGTTTTAAAGATCCTTTATTTCAAAACTTTAATTTATACATTTTAACTTAACAATAAAATCATCATCTTTAAAAAGAACTAAATTTTAGAAATTTATTTAACTAACTTGTTAAAGTTTTGAAACTGAAAACATATAACCCCAGTCAAACCCGAGTGTTCCCCGAGCCACTCCACCATCTGCCTCGAGTTTTCCCAAAAATTAACCCGTATGCCCAAAATTTTCAAACTTAAATTTTGTTGAAGTATTTAACTCGATACAGACCTAAAATGCACGAGCTCGAATTCGAGCCATCGTATAGACTTCCGAGGTTGTCTTCGAACGAAAACTCCTCATTCCTGACTCAAACCACTGATACGTACCAGAGTTGTGTGTACGTGCACCAGAGCTCTGATGAACTCCGGTCGACTTCGCCGCCCTCTACAAGTCTCTGATCATCTGCCCAAACCTCCAGTACAACCAGATCATCGTGTTCATGAGCCGAACAAAAATTTGTGCATACTAACCCAAGCTGAACTAACTACGATTACCAGAAATCATCTCGAACTCCAATCCCCGACCATCAGAGGTCGCGCAAATGCACCTGAAGCTCCCTTAACATCCAACGCCTCGATCACCACCAGAGCGAACACCTCAGGTCCTATGACGGTGATGAGGCAATGAGTTTTCCGACCATCACCAAATATAGGTCTTAAACCCTATTTCGATCTCATCAGCCCACCGCAACGATTTATAAATTTGATTAGTAATTTTCTGACAATCCAATATTATTTACCAAGCTCCAAACACGATTACGAGATTTATAACAACCCCCATCACTTGAACCTGCCCCAAAACCCAAATCTTTCAATTCACAAATTTCCAGTGAATTCAATTTTAAATTTTTTGATCTTACCTTTAAAAATCGTAATTTTCAAAAACATTTCCAATAATATAATTTAAATCTGGAACGATGATGGTCGAAATTTCAATAGAAATGGGTTTGCCTGTGATTTCAACCTTTTTTAGAGAATGCTTTGATTTATTTTACTTAAATTTATTTTTAAGACATGAAACATTTTTAAACAAGCAAAACTTGTTTAGATCCTTGGGTATAATAAGGATCAGAGAGAAAGAAATCAAAATTTAAACAGGTTTTGAAAAAAAAACTGGAAACAACAGAGGCATGTGTCTGTAAGACAGACATGCGCAAAACATTCATGTGGGTTTGTATACATGCAGACATTATTTTACAACTTATCTTCAACAATTCATCACAACATCAAAATTTGCTCAGATTTTAAATAGTTTACTTACCTTGCTTTCCTGAAAGAACAGAGGTTGTTTTATTTTAAGATTTGCTTGATTTTTTTTCATTTCAGTGTTTTTAAACTTCCCAGTAGATCCATTCAACTTCAATACTTAAAAGTATTTTTATAATTTAAATCTTGCAAATTCAAGCATAAATTGTTAGACATCAATCCCTATAAGTGAATAAAACTTGAGATTTTGAATTTTGAACTGCTTTTTAAACCCTGCAAATCTGAACAGATCTTGAATGCCATTATTCAGACAATGTACATCAATTCTACGCATATGTAAACACATGCGAACATACGTACACAATCATTCAGCATATAACCAATCCAAACATCAAAATATATAACAGATCTTAGTGGTTTGCTCACCTTGCTTTCCTGAAAAAACAGAGACCAGAGTGATGATTTTGAATAGAGGACAGGAATTTCTTTTGAAATTTGAAGATTGATTTTTGAATTCGTTGAAGATGTTGTTTTGATCTTGTAGTTGTAATTGTTTCACCCTGAACTGATGACTTCCAATCTATAATTGAAAAGAGTCTTTGAATTTCCAGATTTGCTTGCTCTTTTATATTTCCAGGTTTTTATTTTTTTCCAGATTTTGGTTTTGATCTTGCAGCCTTGAACTGAAGCTTTGTTTGATATTGGGATAAACTTTTGTCTTTGATTTTTCAGTTTTGTATCTTTTTTTTAGTACTGAGATTGAGGATGGTTTTGATTTTCCTTTCTTTATTTCTTAGGCTTGAGAAGAACAGCCTGACTTCTAACTTTTTTTCTATTTCCTTTGGTGTTGAGTTTTGTGATGTTCAAGATTTCTTTACTTTTCTTTTAGAAATCTAAGAGGCTAAATAATTGAGAAGAGAAGCTGAAAAGTTTCTATGATCTTTTTCGTTTTTTTTTCAATTAACTAAGTTGAATGCCACTTGTTAAAACCAATTATGAGATTTCTACACTTGTCATTCATATTGGCTTATTTCTTTAATGTTCTTTTATAGCATTTTTATGTTTATACCCTTAGTTCCAATTATTTTGTAAATTTTTATTTAACCCTTCATGTAAATATATTTTCATATGTAACATATGTCTTATTTTAAAATTGTTTATGTCTTCTTTAATACTTATATTTACACAAATAAAATTTTATCCCAATTATTTTTCATATTACGTCCTTTAATTTAGCTCACTATATTTATTTACATATATATATATATATTTTTATACATTTTACACTAATACATTCTTTATTATTTATTTTTGTACAACTTTTAGAAAAGAAAATTTTAAAAATTTTGATTTCATATTAACAAATGATCACTTTTATTTATATAAGTATATATAAAAGGATTAAATCTTAAAAAACAAATCTTTTGAAAACTAATGCATCTTCCAAATATTAATATAATTAAAAAATTTAGAAAACTAACTATCATTACTTTTTATTAATCTCAAAGCTTTTAATTTCTATCTTATTTTTAATAGATTTTATTTTTAAATTCAATGTTTGTGTATAAAATACTTATTCTTATATTTCAAATCAAATTGCTACATGTAATCTACTTTCTTTTTATTCTAGAAATTTTCTAATTAATTCATAAATAAATTCACAATGTAATTCCCAAATTATATTAATTGTCAAATTAAACGTGATTGATTTTCAGGAATGTTACAGACTATGTCCGATGGTCACTGTGATGACCCGTCTTTCTAATCTCAGAAAGACGTATCATCATTAAGAAAAGAAAGGGATAGATATAGATAAGATAGTAAGAAAGAACAACCACATCAGAATCTCACAGTGGAACGGAACAAAATATAATACACCAACATACTATTACATAGTTTTTACATATATATTAGTGTTACACAACATCATATAACAGGATAGACATATACATATCTGTCCATACATACATCCAAAATACAACATACATCAACTACACAACGGAACTAGATAGATATATAGATATGTCTGGAACTCCTGCTCCAAGCTCCCCCAGAACTCAATAATCCAAAAAACCTATCACTTGGCTACTCATAAAAATTAGAGTACCCAAGAGTTCATGAAAGACAAAATATAAACTCTGGGTCAGACATGGGTCTGGTATGAGTAAACGGGTTAAAATTGTTTAACTTGGAAACCATTTGAAAATAAAGGTATCACGTAAGACTCCCTACACATAAACACGGGTAAGTTTTTACCTTACGCTAATCAAAACATTTTATAGGAAATCCAGTGATATTATAATAGCGTCTAGGGTTTTCAAGTAAATAGAAAATAGCCGACTTGTTACATGATTAAATTCCAGCTACTAGCCACAAAAGTGGGTAATACAAATCAAAACTGTAGGGTCTCGTAGGGAAAATGGATTTCCATCAATGGCAAGGCTAATGGGGTACCCCCGTCACAGTACAGGGCCAAGATCGTACGGAGGATCCACCCTAAATCCCCTGCAACACAAGGCCGGAACAATTCCTTACTGAACAGTCCTGAACAAGATAACCCCGCAGTTGGCTGTAGATCCAACTGCCCACACAGCCGAATAAAAAGGGACATCTAGACAAGGATATATCTCGTCCTGCTTGGGCATGAACCACCTAACCTTGCTGCACATCACCTGTTTTATCCATTCCCGGTTGATGAGGCTTGAGGCTGCGATTACCTTTACAGAACATATCTCTTAGAATGCTCATCGTCCTCCTGATGATGTGCTGAAAGCATTCAATCCATACAAGTTCGTTCTGGGTTCGAACGAAACCGAAGGCATTATCTCGTTACACTCGTTTTGGAATCACCCTCAGAGTTAACGACGATAACCCTTGCATTCTGAAACACCATCTCGACCTTCACTTGATATGCCACGACCTAACGTTTAATTTGGATCGATGTGGTTTTTGGAATATTAAATTGATGCCCGATCTCGGTCTCATCGAAATCCAAACGCCATTTGTAACGACCCGTATTTTACGTGTTGATATATTGTAGAATTTACAGGTCGAAGGATTGGTTATGCTGTCTCTAGCCTGAGTCTTGTTCGAGCCATGGGATGAGTTGTGTACGAATTAAGGGTTAGCTCGTATGACCAACCTAAGGAAGTGGCCGAGCTATAGGAGTTAACAGGTTAAGGATTGAACCGACCTAAGAGGAGTGACCGACCTAAGAGCTAATGGTTTAGAGTTATGGCCGAGTTAAGGGGTTGACCGACTTAGTGGTGATCGGCTTAGTGGAGATGCCGAGCTAGCAAAGTCACCGGGATAACACGTTAAGGGGGGATACCGGCTTAAGGAGCTACGAGTTATATTGATAAGGTCAAGGGATAAGGTCGTATGCGACCTAAGTTGGTTCTGTGCTAAGAGTTAGGTCGGCCTCTGGTTATAACGATAGGTCGGAGACCTGTTTAAGTCTTTAGGTCGGCACTAGGGATAAGCCGTTAGGTCGGTGGGATGGTTAAGGCACGTGTGTTTTAGGTCGTAGAAGAGCATAGGTCGGCAGCGACCTATGTTAGGTCGGAGTCTTTTTAGGTCGGTAACGACCTAATAGCGAACTCCGAGTTAAGACCTTGGGCGATCTAAGGTTGATTCAGCCTATAAATAGGGGGGGTTTGGCTCACTTTTTGGCACCGGTTTTTGAAGCGACGAAGTGCTGCCATTTTGGGAACTCGACTATAACATTTCTTCATCTTCTTTTCTCCATTCCAATCTAGTTCTAACATCCATCCAAGATCGAAGATCAAGATCGAAGATCCAAGAGCCAAAGTTGAAGATCTTCATCCGTTCGAGCTAGATTTCATCGATTGAAGCGAGATATTGCCGGATCAAGCCTTGATCTTCGCTGTCCAGATCTGTAGTGATTAGTTTTTGAGGTGTTTGGGTGATTTGGTGAGTGGTAGTTATCTCTCACGCGGACCCAAAGGAGTATATTGGATTGGTGGTTTGTTGGAGTGTTGTAGATAGTGATTTTGTGCATTTTCCTTAGATCCAAGTATAGATCCATTGTTTGTGAAGATGTTTACCTATGCAAGCTCATTTATTAAGTTATAGAAACAAAACCCATGTTTTATATTTGCTAGATCTATGCTAAAAACTCATGATTCATGTATGTTAGTTCTATGCTCATTTATTTACAAAATTGCCATTGTAGTTATGAATGCCTAATTAGATCTTGATTGAATACTTATTTGTTTGGATTAATGTTTGCCTTGATTGATTGTTGTGAATGAGCTATCTAGTTGATAGATTTGGACAAGTATGGTCAAAGATGATTCAAAAGCTACAGAAGAGGCTCTTGAATGGTGAAAGCTGCTAAAGGCATATGTGGCGGATGTGGAAGCTCATATGTATGGATTGAATGATGTTGAGATGGAACTTTGCCATGATGCGATGAGGCAAACCATGTTGTTGAGTTGAGACTTTGCTATGGTGTAATAAAGCGAAGTATGATGTGATGTAGACTTGGCGTAATCCAGGCAGGGATCATTCCAAGCATGTTGATAACTCGAGGGATGGTTCGAGTTGGTTGATAATGGATTGCTCGAGAGGTAGCTTGAGCTAGTATGAGGATAGTCGTCAAGGAGGATGACGAGGAGGCATGGATCTCATCGTTGTTGAAGGTTCTAGCATGCTCAAAAGCAAGAGTACATGGGGTGCCCATAACGACTACAGGTAGGTAGTCGGGACAACCAAAAGACTACAGGTAGGTAGTCGAGTACTCTGGGCAAAGTAGATAAGTCCTAGGCACAAGGCAGTGTGCGGAGTTATGTCTGGAACCGGGGTTACCATTAGCCCTTGACGGATGGTCATTCAATTAACGGTGAAATCGAAGCAAGGATAACAGTGATAGCCAGAGTCATGGATGTTTGGACGTTTGGTTATATCATCATTCGGTCTCAAGAGCGGTATTTTCCAGGTGCTTATCTGATCTTGGTTTAGGCCTTGGGGGTTTGTATTTGGAAAACATCGCCCTTGACTCGAGTGATTATTGCTTTACCTTAATTGTCTGCTATGTTATGCTCACTTCTCCTTGGTGTGTGTCTGGGGGCTATCACTGTAGAAAGAGGTGGAGTGGGATGGTTTGGTTCCTATTCCTTTTATCCTTTATGCTCTTTTGGTATGCTTGATAGTTGATTTACTGCTCACTAAGACTTTGTCTGACTCAAGGTTTTATGTCTCCTCTTATTACCTTGGGCTGTTCATCCATGTTGGGATGGGCAGACTAGGTAGCAGGTGACAGGTGCTGTTCTTAGAGATCTACGCTGATGATGACGAAGACGAGCAGGAGGCTTTACATACTAGTTTTCTTACTATATGTACTGGGTGTTCCGCTGTTATATCTGTTTGAGTGTTGTAGTGAGGCTTTGATGTATGGATGATTCATGTCTGTATAAATCTACTTACGATGCTTATATGATGATTTTTCTGTTATGGAGCTTCACTATATATATATTTCTCTATTGTATTTTGTCCATGCGCTGTGAGTTGTACGATAGAGTTTGCTGTTTTATTTTACCCTGACTATCGTCCATGGCTACCTGGCACGCCTTTCAGCGCACTATTCCATTGCTTTGGTGCGGGAGTCATGGGCGGTCGTCACATTTGGTATCAGAGCTTTGGTTAATCGATTTTAGCCAGCGCTCGCTGACGCAACTACGTATGAGAGACGTAATTGTATTTTGATGGATGATTACTATATATAATATAGTAGCTTAGAAGGATTTGAACTCCTTATGCAGTTGTTTCTTAAGGTGTTCTAATCATTCTTATTGCAGATATTAAGGATGAGTCGAAGAGGGAGACCAGCTGCAAGGGAAGGCCGTGCTGATGAAGGGGCTGTTGATTATGGAACTATGTTCGAAGCGATGATGACTTCGATCATGAGAAGGATACCAGCCTCGGGATCATCAGTGGATGTGGGAGTTCAAGTCCAAGCTCCAAGGCCGGTGGATTTTGCTAAGCTTTGTAAGGATTATACTGCTCTTGGAGGAAAAGCTTTCTTGGGGACGGAGTCGACCATTGAGGTGCAGAGATGGATTGATGCATGTCGAAGAATCTTTGGTGACTTAGGGATTGAGGATGCAACTAAGAGGAAGCTTGCATCGAGACAGCTTCAGGGAAGAGCTGCTGATTGGTGGAATTCTATCACCATCGATACTCCAGAAGAAGAGATCACTTGGGAGCAATTCCAAGTTAGATTTGAAGCCAAGTTCATCTCTACGGCTCAGAAGTCTGTTTTGTTCAAGAGGTTTGTAGAGCTCAAGCAAGGTGGGAGACCAGTTCTTGAGTATATTTCTGAGTTTGAAGCTTTGTCCAAGTATGCTAGATCGTATATTGATTCTCCTTATCAGAAGAATGAGAAGTTTGTGACTGGTTTGGATGCTTATCTTGGGAGGCAGTTGGTGGATCATCTGGACGATCCATTTGAGAAGCTTGTGGAGAAAGCCCTCAGGCATGAGAGTTTGTTTCCTAAGGAAAGTTCTGTTGTTGCTGTAACCAGGGAAGGATCTAAACCACACCAGAGTGGCAATAAGAGGAGGAAGCAGCAGCAGCAGAAGGGTAAGGATGGCCAGAAGAAGCCGAAAGGCGAAGTGACTTGTTATAACTGCCAACAGAAGGGCCATCTTTACAAAGATTGTAAGAATCCCAAGGTGCCGGGAAAGTGTTATAATTGTGATAAGCTGGGACATATCAAGAAGGATTGCCCAGAGCCGAGGAAAGATAGGCAGATTGTGCAAGCTTATGCTTTGGGAGTTGTGCCGTCATCTTCAAAAGCTCCTACTGCTGAAGAAAAGGGGAAGAGTGTGGTGGTTCAAGGTACTCTTTCTATCTGTGGTGTTCCAGTTAGAGTGTTGTTTGATACTGGAGCGTCGCATTCTTTTGTTTGTAATGATTTGGTAGGCCGGTTAGGTTTGAAACCGGATATTGTTGATAGGCCATTGGTTGTGACTAATCCGGTTGGGGGTTCGTCATGTTTGTGTATGATATGCCGTGGTCTGGTTGTGTCGAGTCATGATTGCTCGTTTGATTGTGATTGCTTTGTTCTGAACTTTGCGGGGTTCGGAATTATTTTGGGTATGGACTGGCTCAGGAAGTATGCGGCAAGGATTGATTGTGAGAGGCTTGAGGTGACAGTCGGGAATGTGGAAGGGCGAAAGGTTGTGATACGATGTAAGCATGAGGAAGGCGTCTTCATGAGCTTCATGTATTCGCTGGTTGTTCCACGGGATGGACTGTCATCAGTGCCTATTGTGAATAGATTTGAGGACGTCTTTGACGAAGTCAAAGGGTTACCGCCGCATAGGGAGATCGAGTTTCGTATCGATCTAGTCGAGGGAGCCAGACCTGTTGTGATGCCTCTTAGGCGGATGGCGCCTAGGGAGCAGCTAGAGTTGAGGGTGCAGGTTGATGACCTTTTTCAGAAAGGATTCATTCGGAGAAGTGTGTCCGAATGGGGTGCACCAGTTGTGTTCGCAACCAAAGCGGATGGATCGTTGAGGTTGTGTGTGGATTATCGTGAGCTAAATAAGTTGACTAAGAAGAACAAGTATCCATTGCCGAGAATAGATGACTTGTTTGATCAACTTCACGAGGCTAAGGTGTTTTCCCAGATGGATTTGGCAACGGGATTTCACCAGTTGAGAGTGGCAAAGGATAGTGTGCCGAAGACTGCTTTCAGGACACCATCCGGGTTTTATGAGTGGCTGGTAATGCCGTTTGGATTGACTAACGCGCCAGCATATTTTGTGGATCTTATGAATAGGGTGTTCGGAGATCAGTTGAATAAGTTCGTGCTTGTGTTCGTGGATGATATTTTGGTTTACTCCAGAACTGAGGAAGAGCACAAGACGCACTTGAGAATTGTTTTGGAAATCTTGCGGAAACATCAGCTGAAGGCTAAGTTTTCGAAATGTCACTTCTGGAAGAGTGAAGTGAGGTTCTTAGGCCATGTTATCTCTGGAAATGGAATAGCGGTTGATCCCGCTAAGGTGGCAGCAATTCAGGATTGGGTTAGACCTAAGAATGCATCTGATGTGAGGAGTTTTCTTGGATTAGCAGGATATTATCGTCGGTTTATCAAAGACTTTTCCAAGATAGCTGCACCGTTGACAGGATTGACGAAGAAGAACCAAGTGTTCAGATGGGATGACAAGTGTGAGCAAGCTTTCGTAATCCTGAAAGAGCGACTGACAAGTGCTCCTGTTTTGACTATTCCAAGTGGGAATGAAGAGATGGTGGTTTACACCGATGCATGTGGCACTGGACTTGGAGCAGTGCTAATGCAGAAGGATAAAGTTGTTGCGTATGCTAGTCGACAACTGAAGCCGCATGAAAGGAATTACCCGACTCATGATTTGGAGTTAGCGGCGATTGTGTTTGCTTTGAAGATATGGAGACACTATCTATTGGGAGTTAGATTTGAGTTATTTACAGATCATAAGTCGTTGAAGTATCTGTTCTCCCAAAAGGATTTGAATCTTCGACAGCAAAGATGGCTAGAGTTCTTAGCATCTTATGATTTTGGTATAGCCTATACTCCGGGAAAAGGTAACGCGGTGGCTGATGCGTTAAGTCGAAGACATGCAGGTTTGGGAGCCATGTTTTCGGAATGGAAGAACCTTGAGTATTTGGATGGATTTGATTTCAGGCCCAGATGTGAGTTGGAACCTGAAATGTTGGCAAACTTATCGATAAGACCTACTCTTGTGGAAAGGATTGGCGAGAACCAAAAGAGAGATGATAGGCTTGTTAAGATTATCCGAGATTTGGAATCCGGATTGGACCCAGAGAAGAATAAGGGATTTGAGGTCGATCGAGAGGGTTGGCTTCGGAAGCAAGGACGATTGGTTGTTCCCGACATTGATGGATTGAGAGATGAAGTTCTGAGGGAAGGTCATCACTCAAAGTTGACAATTCATCCAGGTGGAAATAAGATGTATCGGGATATGAAGAGAACTTACTACTGGGAAGGCATGAAGAAAGATGTTGGAAATTTTATTTCCAAGTGTATGAACTGTCAGTTAGTGAAAGCTGAGCAGAAGAAGCCCAGTGGATTACTTCAACCATTAGAAGTTCCTACATGGAAGTGGGAGCAAGTGTCGATGGACTTTATCGATGGTCTACCTAGGACAAGAGCAGGAAATGAAGGAATTTGGGTCATAGTGGATCGTTTGACCAAGAGTGCAAGGTTCATTCCTGTTCGATCAACTAGGACTGCATCAAAGTTGGCTGAGTTGTATGTTAAGTGGATAGTTCGATTCCATGGTATTCCGAAGAGTATAGTGAGCGATCGAGACCCATTGTTCACTAGTAGATTTTGGAAGAGCTTCCAGGAAGTTTTGGGAACTGAGTTGTGTTTGAGTACAGCTTATCACCCTCAAACAGATGGTCAGACTGAGAGAGTTAACCGAGTTTTGGAAGATCTTCTCAGAGCTTGTGTTTTGGACTTCGGAGGATCATGGGAAGACCATCTTCATTTGGTGGAGTTTGCATATAATAACAGTTATCAGTCGAGTATTGGTATGGCACCATATGAGGCACTATATGGAAGACCGTGTAACTCTCCGACATGTTGGTTGGAAACTGGAGAAAAGCTGATACTTGGGCCAGAGATGATTCGACAGACTTCGGATTGTATAGAGATCATTCGGCAACGAATGAAAGCAGCCCAAGATCGTCAGAAGAGTTATGCCGATAATCGTCGAAAGGATTTGGAATTCGACGTAGGTGATATGGTTTTTGTGAAGATTTCTCCTTTGAAGAGTGTTATTAGATTCGGGAAGAAAGGGAAATTGACTCCGAGATTTGTTGGACCATTCCCGATTATCGAGCGGATTGGAGAGCTCGCTTATAGATTGGAGTTACCAGAAAAGATGGCGGGTGTGCACAATGTTTTTCATGTATCTTATCTACGGAAGTATGTGCATGACCCAACTACGGTGGTTTCTGCTGATAGCTGTGAAGACTTGAAGGTTGATCCAGTGGTTACGAGACCTCGTAAGCCGCTTCGTGTTGTTGAAACTGACACGAAACAGCTTAGGAGGAAGACGATTACGTTGCTCAAGGTACAATGGAGTGATGATGTTAACGACTGTACGTGGGAAGAGGAAGAGAGGATGAAGGCAGCTCATCCCGGACTCTTCGAGGTATGGCCCTAAAGTGTCGTGACATCTCATGAATTTGTAGCTTGTTCTAAGCCTTAGAATTCTGCATGCTAGGCTAGAATTGGATGCATGGTTTGTTGATTGCTATGGATGGTAGGCATGCGGATTATGTTTGATTGCTGTTGTTTGCTTGGGATTTCGGGGGCGAAATTCCTAAGGGGGAGAGAATGTAACGACCCGTATTTTACGTGTTGATATATTGTAGAATTTACAGGTCGAAGGATTGGTTATGCTGTCTCTAGCCTGAGTCTTGTTCGAGCCATGGGATGAGTTGTATACGAATTAAGGGTTAGCTCGTATGACCAACCTAAGGAAGTGGCCGAGCTATAGGAGTTAACAGGTTAAGGATTGAACCGACCTAAGAGGAGTGACCGACCTAAGAGCTAATGGTTTAGAGTTATGGCCGAGTTAAGGGGTTGACCGACTTAGTGGTGATCGGCTTAGTGGAGATGCCGAGCTAGCAAAGTCACCGGGATAACACGTTAAGGGGGGATACCGGCTTAAGGAGCTACGAGTTATATTGATAAGGTCAAGGGATAAGGTCGTATGCGACCTAAGTTGGTTCTGTGCTAAGAGTTAGGTCGGCCTCTGGTTATAACGATAGGTCGGAGACCTGTTTAAGTCTTTAGGTCGGCACTAGGGATAAGCCGTTAGGTCGGTGGGATGGTTAAGGCACGTGTGTTTTAGATCGTAGAAGAGCATAGGTCGACAGCGACCTATGTTAGGTCGGAGTCTTTTTAGGTCGGTAACGACCTAATAGCGAACTCCGAGTTAAGACCTTGGGCGATCTAAGGTTGATTCAGCCTATAAATAGGGGGGTTTGGCTCACTTTTTGGCACCGGTTTTTGAAGCGACGAAGTGCTGCCATTTTGGGAACTCGACTATAACATTTCTTCATCTTCTTTTCTCCATTCCAATCTAGTTCTAACATCCATCCAAGATCGAAGATCAAGATCGAAGATCCAAGAGCCAAAGTTGAAGATCTTCATCCGTTCGAGCTAGATTTCATCGATTGAAGCGAGATATTGCCGGATCAAGCCTTGATCTTCGCTGTCCAGATCTGTAGTGATTAGTTTTTGAGGTGTTTGGGTGATTTGGTGAGTGGTAGTTATCTCTCACGCGGACCCAAAGGAGTATATTGGATTGGTGGTTTGTTGGAGTGTTGTAGATAGTGATTTTGTGCATTTTCCTTAGATCCAAGTATAGATCCATTGTTTGTGAAGATGTTTACCTATGCAAGCTCATTTATTAAGTTATAGAAACAAAACCCATGTTTTATATTTGCTAGATCTATGCTAAAAACTCATGATTCATGTATGTTAGTTCTATGCTCATTTATTTACAAAATTGCCATTGTAGTTATGAATGCCTAATTAGATCTTGATTGAATACTTATTTGTTTGGATTAATGTTTGCCTTGATTGATTGTTGTGAATGAGCTATCTAGTTGATAGATTTGGACAAGTATGGTCAAAGATGATTCAAAAGCTACAGAAGAGGCTCTTGAATGGTGAAAGCTGCTAAAGGCATATGTGGCGGATGTGGAAGCTCATATGTATGGATTGAATGATGTTGAGATGGAACTTTGCCATGATGCGATGAGGCAAACCATGTTGTTGAGTTGAGACTTTGCTATGGTGTAATAAAGCGAAGTATGATGTGATGTAGACTTGGCGTAATCCAGGCAGGGATCATTCCAAGCATGTTGATAACTCGAGGGATGGTTCGAGTTGGTTGATAATGGATTGCTCGAGAGGTAGCTTGAGCTAGTATGAGGATAGTCGTCAAGGAGGATGACGAGGAGGCATGGATCTCATCGTTGTTGAAGGTTCTAGCATGCTCAAAAGCAAGAGTACATGGGGTGCCCATAACGACTACAGGTAGGTAGTCGGGACAACCAAAAGACTACAGGTAGGTAGTCGAGTACTCTGGGCAAAGTAGATAAGTCCTAGGCACAAGGCAGTGTGCGGAGTTATGTCTGGAACCGGGGTTACCATTAGCCCTTGACGGATGGTCATTCAATTAACGGTGAAATCGAAGCAAGGATAACAGTGATAGCCAGAGTCATGGATGTTTGGACGTTTGGTTATATCATCATTCGGTCTCAAGAGCGGTATTTTCCAGGTGCTTATCTGATCTTGGTTTAGGCCTTGGGGGTTTGTATTTGGAAAACATCGTCCTTGACTCGAGTGATTATTGCTTTACCTTAATTGTCTGCTATGTTATGCTCACTTCTCCTTGGTGTGTGTCTGGGGGCTATCACTGTAGAAAGAGGTGGAGTGGGATGGTTTGGTTCCTATTCCTTTTATCCTTTATGCTCTTTTGGTATGCTTGATAGTTGATTTACTGCTCACTAAGACTTTGTCTGACTCAAGGTTTTATGTCTCCTCTTATTACCTTGGGCTGTTCATCCATGTTGGGATGGGCAGACTAGGTAGCAGGTGACAGGTGCTGTTCTTAGAGATCTACGCTGATGATGACGAAGACGAGCAGGAGGCTTTACATACTAGTTTTCTTACTATATGTACTGGGTGTTCCGCTGTTATATCTGTTTGAGTGTTGTAGTGAGGCTTTGATGTATGGATGATTCATGTCTGTATAAATCTACTTACGATGCTTATATGATGATTTTTCTGTTATGGAGCTTCACTATATATATATTTCTCTATTGTATTTTGTCCATGCGCTGTGAGTTGTACGATAGAGTTTGCTGTTTTATTTTACCCTGACTATCGTCCATGGCTACCTGGCACGCCTTTCAGCGCACTATTCCATTGCTTTGGTGCGGGAGTCATGGGCGGTCGTCACACCATTTTAGAGGCTAAATTGTTTAAATAGTTTAAACAATTTAATTCAATGCTTCGAATTCACACAACACTATCATAGATAAATCATACACGGTCATCACATATATTTATGCTTATCACTGAGTATCACAAAATATCACCAAACAGATATCATAATCAATCAAACAAGAATCATTAATCCATATCAAATTTGATTTAATTAACTTAACTTAATTAATTACTTAAGAATAAACCATTTTATCCTGCTTGATTAACCACTAATTAATCAACTTATTAAATTTATTAATTATTTCTTAATTACTTAATTATTCACTTAATTAATTAATTCTTAATTATTAATTATTGATTTAAAAAAATTAATTACCCATTTAATTATCACTAATTACTTAATTAACCATTAATTACCAATTAAATTAATCATTAATCCTTAATTAATTACTTAATTAGTTAGCTTCTGTCTATTTATTAATTAACTTTAAGTAGTTAATTAAATTCTTAAGTTTAAATTTATTTAACCTTAAACTATTTATTTAATCACCATTATAAATTAATTACATTCTTAATTAACTTTCAATTTAAATTAATTAACCATCTTACGTTTGTAAACCTTTCTTAATAAATTTTAAATCAGGTCTTTGCTTAAACCTTGCCATCTTTAATAACTTAATTAACATTGAACTTAGTTTAACATAACAACTTGAAAGAAATTAGATTTAACCCCTAATAAGAGTGGACCCGAGGTAAACACTGTGTTACTCGCGTAAAACTCGAATATTCTCCCCTGTTTCCCTTCTATTTCCCGCATCCTACTTCTCCTTGCATACTTCTTCTTCTACTACTGTTCTTATTTTTTATTTTTTATTTAGGCTAAGTTAAAAACTGCAGTACTATACCAACACACGCACGCACCCAGTTCAACACTCGAAGCAACCCCTCAATTTTCTCGAGTAATTACTCGAGACGACAAACACTCGAAACGTTGACACCCCTCACCCACCGTGCACATGCACGGTGGTTCGTCATCACTCTGGCGATCCATGGTGCCCCTTGCAAATCACGAATCGACCACAAACTCGAAAGCAATCATCAATTCAACGCGACAAACTCGAAATCAAATTATGCTCATATGTTCGAACAACAACTCAAACATACCAATAGAAAATCACCACGACCACCCAACGTCGACCACCATTGGCGGTGCGATTCCGGCCACACCTCGCCGTCATCTTCCTCTACCATCTCCTAAAATCTCATGTAGCTCGGTCGATCCAAGGCGACGAAATCAACGAATATGCAGACCCTAGAAAACATGAACCCAAAACCCTATTTTCGTTTCGTCCCAAAAATTCTTGCATTCGAATTTTTTTTTTAACATTTTTACTGGATTTGAAAACCTTCAAGCTAACTTCACCACAAATTTCAACATTAAAATTCATTAAATCAACAGAAATTTGTAAAAATGTAATTTTAGTTCATCCATAAACTGCTCGTACATCTTTGAACTAAAAATTATCATTCTTGCTTTAAAAATCCTAATTTGCATTAAAGATTCAAGTTATGAACTTGAATAAATAATTTATAACAATCAAATTTATCAAAGTAGATTCTTGTTGCTTGTAAATTAAAATTTCCAGAAGTATATCCCTCTATCCTTTTTTAAACAGCTTTTATAAATCTTGATTGAAGTTTTAAGCATCTCGTTTTGTTGAAAAATTAATGCTTGATAATGATTTGAAGAAAATAAAAATTGAGTTTGAATAATATTTAAGTACTGTAACTAGTAACAGAGCAGAACAATATATTCAAGAACAACCTGTACATGAACACAAATCCATATTCAAAATGAAACACATACAACACACCATAATCAGTGAATCATCTTAACTATTTTAATTTAAACTTAAAGTTTTAAAATTGATGTTTACTCACAGGAAAGTGTAGAAACAGAGAACAATTCCTAATTGAAACACTGCTAGCCTGAAACCCACTTGATCTTCTTGTTTGATTGATGAAGTTGTTTGGTTGTTACAGTTGAATTGTTATTTAAGTTTGTAAATAAAGATGTTTATTTTCTTCTTTTTCTCAGGTTTGCTTCTAAGATTTTCTATGTTTTTTTTCACTACAACAAAAATACTATATTACAACGTTCTTTTTACAACGGGCATTTGTTGTCCGTTGTAATAGAAGGCTATTACAACGATCCATTCAGGACCGTTGTAATAGATGCTTATATAACACATTTTTTACAACTGACAATGGCTGCCCTTTGTAATAGAATGCTATTACAACGGTCCTTTCATGTCCGTTGTAATAGATTTCAAATCTTACAACGTTCACAAAATGACCGTTGTAATTTTTACCATTTTACAACACTCATATAGTGCCCGTTGCAAGAGGTTCAAGCAGCATTTTAATAGACTTTTTACTTTCCAGTTATTAGAGAATCATATTCGTTTTTCACGAAATAATGGCGACTGGCGACCCGTCCTCATCAAATCCCTAATTCAAATCGCCTTCGTTCGTCGTCCTCCTCAAAACCCTAATTTCTAATTGCGTTCGTTCGACCTCCTCCGCCTCCTCCGTCTTGATTTTTATTAGATCTTGCTCGAATGATGTGGCTCACATCTTGATTTGAAATGCTTTTGAAAATTGGAAGCCGAGATCTGGGCTATGTCGCTTGAATCCCAAACCACCTTCGAAGCTCGCCTGAAATGTCGGTTTTGAATCCCAAAATTGGTAGCTCAGATCTGGAGAAGCTCATCTGAAATGTCGCACATCTCCGTAGCTATTTGCTGCACTGATATTGTTGCCGGATTGTAGTTCATCGATTCATGTTGCTGGGATTGGATCTGTCTTGTGTCTTGCATGCGTTCATGTCTCGGAAGAGAGGAGGAAACGTGAGTTTTAAAGGTGAGTTAAATAACTCACTAACCTATGTCTATTCATTACTATCCCTGAATTTCTTATGCATTGATGTTGATTCTTGAATATATAATTTTAGCTTTGTTGATGCCTCACTTCCTGCGTGTAGTTTTATTTACTGACTTTCAGTTTTTCCTCCTTGCGTGCGATCATGGTATATGTGTTGTGGAGTTTGTACATTTATTGATCTAACTTAGCTTATTAAACTAATAAGTTCTTACACTTCTGCTTTCAATGGCATATTATTTATTCACTCAGTATATTGCTCTACTTGTATATTTGTCTTTGAATTGTCTGTACATATGTTGATTTACCTGTGAGTAAATTTATGTATTCTTTGTGATAGCTCTGTTATTTGAGACTATTGCTAATTCATTACTTTTGCTTTATAAGAAGTATTGTTCTATTTGGTATCAGCCATTCTATAAAGGTAATCACATATGCTTACATGTTTTCCATTTTTTATCTTAAAATGTGATCATATCACACACAATTGCTTTCCTGTTTTTCCTTTTTACCTTCAATTGCGACCTTATCACACACACGCACACAGAGAGAGAGAGAGAGAGACACTATCAGCTTTCTGTGTTATATAGACTCATTATTAGATCCTGACGGCAATTTTGTTTTTATTTTCATGTAGGGTTAACTGATGCCCGAAAGAGGAGATTGAAGTGTGATGATTTTTTCAGTTATTTTGAAGATGTTTCCTTTTTCGTTTAATTCGCTACTTACTTCACTGTCTTTAGTAATATTTGAATCGTGTAGTCTTGTTCATCCTTTGGATATTTAAACTGATGAATTATGGCCTGTTAACCAAAATCTATGCAAATTTAGTATGTTCCGGACATGCACTGCACAGTTTTTACCTCTATATATTATAATGGGATTCATCAAATCCTGTGACAACGAACATAACTTTGTATTAGTATGAAATAAATGTATTAAGTTAGCATTGTTTTAAATGATTCATCGAATGGTGCTGAGTCAAATCTGTACTGGTCATTATCCCGATTACAAATGAATACGTAATCATAACATAACTTGATAGATTGGCTAATCGAACATTACTTTTGTTGTGAGTCAACCTTATTGGTTTAAATATTTCATGTACATATAATGTATTATATGCTACTAAATATGAAATGTACACAATAGGGGTGATACAAAGCAAGATTGTCGAGCAACGAGCTAAAGGCAGGAAGGTCAGGCAAGAAGAAGAAATCATTCATCTACCTAAAAAGTTTCTATTCGGATCCTTTATTGCTGTAACTAGTAGATGTTATAACCATTCAGTCCTGACTCCTGAATATTGCAATATTTACGCTGCATGTACGACGGTTTCTTGGAAAGATTTATTGATTCTACAGTTAATATTCTTAAAGATGGTGGTTGCAATAGCCCTGAAACCCTTGAGCAGGTAATGTTATCTTTTATATAGTTGCTGAATTCCAATTTTATAGTTTAACAAGCTAGTGTGACACTATGATTCTAGGTCTTCACATCTTGGCATCATATGGTCGAGTACTTGCAGAAATACCTTATAAAGAATATTGTCGGTTTTCTTAAGTGAGTAATCAGTTTGAAACTACATCATATATACTTATATACACCTAATATTTTCTTATTTACTTATTTTCTTTCTATTCTGATGTAGTGTTCCAGCTCCAATAAGGTTTTTTGAAAATTATAATATGCAAGACTTAATGGCTGATGCGGTTTCACTTTTGCTGAGGACCTTATCGAAGATTGGACCATTAACTGAACTTAAAAAAGGTATAACTGTATTTTATAATTGATTTTCTATTACTTAAGTTTGATATTTCTCAAGGATTCAAAGTGTGATAACTGATAACATGTTGAACATCAAATCAAAAATAGCAGACATGATAATCTTTATATGTTTTGTTGAATATCGGCAACATGCAAATGGCAATTGTTTCAGTTGGTATGTTGTCAGTTTGAATGGTGATTGAAGTATTCAGTGAAGTGGTGGGGGTAGTTGTAGTTGAACAGTGGGGAGATGATATTTGAAGTCTGGATGTGCACGTTTGGGTTGTGCAACAAGTGGCAATGTGCAGTATGTCAAGATGATGGGTAATAGGAGCTGTTGGTGGGTTGTGATGGTGCAACACAATTATGAGGGAATTTGAAGAAATTCGAGGAAGTTTTTATCTGTGTTCGACAGTGGGAAAATAACAGTTACAGCTATGAGGTTTGATAGTGGCTCTGTAGTGATGTAGTGGAGAGGGTTGATCGTATCAAGTGTGAAGGGATGGTGATTCACTGATGATGTAACCGCACAGAGCAATGTAGTGGATCGTTTATTTCATGGAGAATGATATGTTAGCTGGAAGGTGTATTTGGTTTAAACAGAGGTAGGTGAATTGAATGTAGTAGCAAATGATAGGGAGAGTAATAGTTGTCGACAAGTGGAGTATCAGGTTTTATGGCAGAAATGTTCTGTGAAGGGAAGGAGATGTATGTTGATGGTATGAAGGTCAGGTGGAGTGAAAAGTGGCTGTTGTAGGAGTGGTATGTGTAGAAGGATGATGTGTTTGTTAAATGTTGGTTTTCGTATGAAATATATAATGAAGAGGATAAATTTGTTATATGATTGGACTGATAAGGGTGTTTTGGTGGATATTTGTAAAAGCTATATTGAATATGGTGTAAATTTTTAGATCAATTGTGGCTGTATTGGAAATGTCAGGGTGGATAACATGAATGGAAAAAAGGTAAGTTACATCTTGAATTGTAGGGATGTTGATGCTTTTTGTGTATCCTCTTGCATAATTGCCATGAACTTGCATTTTAAACGTGTATCCTCTTGCGTTTGTTATTAAACAATTTGAAGTCAAAATTATTGGCCTGTCCCTGTTCTTCTCATATTCAGTCTATAAATACTTCAACTTCTCATATTCAGTCTCTGCATTTCTTAGTATTTGAAAACTGCAAAAATAAATAGATGAAGTTTATTGAAGATGAATACAACAATTACCGGGAAACAAAAAGAATTTACGATGAACTTGACAAGTAATTTCTACATTACTATTTTTTACTCATTTTAGTCTATAGGTTTTTCCATTTAATTCAACTTTTTAATTAATTCTGTGTGCTTGATTTGTACGTAGCTGGACATTCGATTAGGAGATGCTATCGAGCTACCATGAATCGAGCTCAACAGATTATAATGCACCTTCAAGTTCAAGCAGTAGAAAGAACATAAAAGAGATGCAAAGAAAAATAAGAAAATTTGATGATAGTCTTTATGCACTCATAAGTGTGGTTCCTAGCATTTCTAAGGTATCACACGTTACTTGGAACCCTCATTCTTAGCTATGCCAATAATTGTAACTTAATGACAACAGTAATTAAATAACATATAACTTTATTTTATATTTGAAAATTAGATGGACAAAGCATCAAAAATTAAGGACACAATCGATTATGTTCAAGAGCTTCAAAGGCAGGAGAGAAGTCGGGTTGTAGTTTGAAGAGGTGCACACTGAAGACAGTGTTAGCCTGAAGGGAGTTGCGGCAAGGTTGGAGTTACAGGCAGTCAAAGATGATGTTATATGTGTTGGTAGAATAGGAAGACAATAAGGCGGAAAGATTGTTGGTTGTAGTGTAGCAGTGGATTGGTTGTTGTAGTTAGAGGTGGTAGATTGGTAGGTCAGGGATGAAGGAGAAGTGTGTATGGTATGAAAAAATGACTCTGAGAAGGGATGTTGTATACAGCAGTTGTAAGGTGCATGAAAATGATGTTTGTACGGTTGTGGTTTGTATGAAATGTGAAGTATTGGTATGGATGTATTACATGGATGCTGCTGTAATTTTTTTTAAAACTTGCATTTATTTTGCAACGGGCAATGTGCATTGTTAAATATGCTTTTTACAACGGTCAATGCATGTTGTGAAACAGGCTATGCAACTAGTATGGTTAGTCTATTACAACGGTCATAACCCGTTGTAAAAAGGTATACTACAATGGTTTTTACAACGCGTTTTGCCCTTTGTAAAATGTGGTAGATCTATTACAATGAGGCCTATTACAATGGGCACATGCCCGTTGCGAAAACCATATTACAACGGCCATTGCCCGTTGTAAAAAGACTGTTTTGTTGTAGTGTTTTGAAATGAAATAAAATAAGAGGATAAATATATAGATGCAGCTTTAAAAAAAAGGTGTCTTCTGGTACAAGCCTTAAACTTGTTTTGATCATATTTTGTTTTTAATTACTGTAAGTTTGAAGTGATATTACAAATTTCGGCTGAACATATTTTTATGGTGCTGAGATGAAAGCATTAATTTCACATGTCTTCAAATATGTTTATACACTTATTACATGTTGTTTTGTACAGATATTTTGTATAAAGATTTTTGTTTTATTATCTTCTAGCTTGAATAATACATATACATATTTGTACTTTGTCTGATTTCGTTGTTATAAAATTATCAATTTATTTTATATATTTACTTCTATTTTAAACTTAAACTATCAAGTACTTCATTTACTTGTTTATTTTCATACTTATATTAATATTATAGTTTTCTTATGTTTATATACTTATGTTTATAACCATATATTTGTTTTATACTTATGTTCAATATTTATAAGATTTATTTTATTTTAATCATATAAGTTGAAGTTAGAATAACTTCTTAGTTTTTTTTTCTGTTTGTAATTTAACTTTCAAACCTTTGATTTATAACATATATATGCATTTATATATTTTATATTTATCTATTATATCTTATATTCGTATTTAATATGAATAGAATTGTTTTATTTTAAACATTATTATTATAGACCACACACACACACACACACACACTCACATATATATATATTATATCAAATATTAATAATATAAAACCTTTAATTTAATTGAATAAGATAAATTTTATAATAAATATTTTTGAAAGAATCTATTTTAAATTTAAAATCAAAATTCCCTTTACAACACATATATATACATATATAACTGAAAATTTTCCAAAAATCTTGTTTATTTATAAATGAAAAACTTGTATTTTATTTGAATAGATTAAATATTTATTAAAATATATTGCCAAAATCCCGGGTCGTTACAGTCACAATTTACTTATCATAATAACTGCTTTGCTTTTATTCTACTATTTGCGCAGTAAATGCAGATCTAGGAACATTTATGTTTATTGTTTCTATTTTTGTCAAATAATTAACTTGAGTTCTTCTTTAATTTCTTTAACTCTTCACTTTATTCTCTTTTATTCTAAGAATTCTATTCTATTTGGTTGGTTACAAAAACTATGCTAAAAATCCATTTTCATATTTTAATACTAAATAATGCTATAAACAATAACTCGTAATTGCAGGATATTTCTTTTATTGTCTCTTTAATTAATGGATAATGCAAAATGCAGAAATGTCTCTATTTTACACTAAGTCCCTTTTTCTTTCTTTTATTCTTGCAATTACATTTATCATTATCTTACAATATTAAACTATGGAAATGTATTCTCGTTTCTAAACCAACCAATTAATCTATCACTAACTTCCAAATCAAGTTATTAGAGTTTCCCTTTTTTAATTTATTTCTCCCGTTTTAGCATAATTTACTGTAAATTTCTTGCTTTAGGCTTATGCCTTTCTCTATAACTATTAAGCCTAATATTTTTCATATTTAATTGGATTCCTATCTTTCTTTTCCATATAAATAATAATTAAATATAAGCTGTCTTATAGAATTTACAGTTTCAGCATAACTAATTAGCAGAACTTATTACTAAAATTAATGCTGAATTAAATATTTAACGGGAATTTGAAGATAATATATCATAAAAGTAAAAGATATATAATTAAAATCCACTCACCTATCGTCCTTAGCGTTGATCGTCCTTTTTTTTTCTCCATAGTGGCCTTCTTGGATCCCCTTCTAAGGTGTATAATATTTTTATTAAGAAGATCTTCTCCGTAGAAATTTTTTCTATTTATAGTTCAGCCTCAGGCAATGAACCTAATTAGGAGAAAATGTGATTATGAGAAAATAGTTAGGCCTATGATTTTATTTATTATGGAGTTTATGGATCTCAGACCGTTAGATTTTTAGATTGAATTTGGTAAAACCACGTCATAAGCTTGCTGTGGATTGTTGGATTTAGAGACCAACGTTTGAGATTATACAAAAATTGAATTAAATAGGCTCGGCACGTCTTTGGACGAATTCACGTCCAGGGGAAAACGCGGGTCGACCTATAGGTCGACTTGTGTTCATCAAAGGTCGACCTTAGGGTCGACCCTTGTGCACTGTTGGTCCACCTATGGGGTGGCCCATGGTCCTCATTTATTTTTTTTAATTTTTTTCATTCTTCTGATTTTCATTTCTCTCGTAATTTCTTCGTATTAACTCGGATTTCGACAAGTTATATATGAAAATTGATTAGAAAATCGCCACGAACACAATGGTGTAAGGTTCGAGGCAATATTATGACAATTCCAAAAGGTTTATTTTCACTGTTCATCATTATTTGGTTATTTAATTATCTAAAAATGCGGGGTGTTACATTCTCCCACCCTTTAGAAAATTCCGTCCTCGAAATTTGGCAATTGTAATTCCTTGCATCAATCACATTCATTTTGTGTACATCCAATTTTGCGACCACCCGTGTCCTTGTGCAAAGTGTCATTCAACACAAAATATATGCATGTACATAAATTCTAAATGGTACCTCTTATATGAATGCTTTTCTTCTTTAAAAATTTATTTTAAAACATGATGCATACACCCTAAATATACTTGTAATTTCTATATGCATGCAATCTTTTGAAAACTCAAAACATTTTTCATCTAATTTTTCCCACACTCCCACTGAATAGGGGTGTAGTTCAACGAATTTTATATCCAAATCCTACCACATAACTTCTAATATTCAAATTTCAGAAGAAGAAAACTAATTTTCTGAACTCAATTTTTTATGTCAGAAAGAAGCTAGAAAACGAAAAGCCTTACATTTACCGTTTTACTTTTGTGTACCTCTTTCCTCATACTTGGAATTTATGCCGCTATTCTATAAAAATCTCTATTTTCCTTCCCAAGCATGGTTTACAAAAGAAAAACTTTCCTTTTCAAACTTTTTCCCAAGCTTAATTTATGGAAAAAAAGTATTTTTCTTTTGCAATTCTCATTTATTTCTATTGATGTTTCTATCGCTTTCTTTAGATCTTATTGTTTTTCTTTTAGTTACTTTTATCTGCCTTTTCTTTTCTTTAATAAAGCAGCTAAGCACAGCCATGTTCTAGGGCTAGGAGGTCTAGGACCATGTCCACTCTGACATAGAAAGGTCCTTCTCTAGCAATCCAAGTAACTCATATGCTCCTCCTACCACCTATATTTTTTATTAACTTATGTTGTATTACTCACAATGAATAAGATCTATTCATCCCTTTCTTTCCATACTCAAAATGGAATAACCAAGTCTCATTTACTACAATGTATAATGATTTTAATCTATGTAGTCTCTATCTAAAAAGGCAACTAAGCTTAGGGAAATTTTTCTCTTTATCTTTACTTTTCATTTTTCCCTAACTAAGGTATGTTTATCCCAATCACGTGTGTCTTACTATCTTACTAGTATCACTTTACTATTCTTCTATTGTCTACACATGAAGTAACATTCCTAGGTTCTCACTAGTGTCTTATACACTTTATGGAAACTTTTATTATTACTACTAAAATTATTCACTGCTATCTCCTACATAGCCTTACAATTTTCCCATCACACCTAGAAAATGATTCCTATCTACTCCATATTTAAAAGTTTGGTTTGGTATTAATCATTTTATTTCAAAAATTAAAGCTTTGTAATTTTTAAAACATCAAATTCCAAAATTCTTGCCTTCAAAAGTGTTACTTTGAAGTTTTTATTAAATTCAAAGGTACTCCCCAAATCTAGAGGGGAAAACTTACAAATTCTAAGTTCAAAGCTTATTCCTCTTTTCCTTTTAAAGAACTTAACAGCTTTTCATAAAAAAATTGGATTTAAAATTTAACTGTTTATTAAGTTTTTCTCTTCCAAAACCTTATTTACTTTTTCACCTAACCATTTTTCTTTAACATATGCCTTGCTTGTCTTTAAAACATTTTACTTTTCTTGACTTCCAAAAATGTCCTCATATGTTTTCAAAACATCTTCATTTCATAGTTTTCAAATTTATAAAAACTGAAGTAGATAAGAACAATTATTCTATCAAAAATTTCTTAACTTTCCTACCCTTTCAATTACCTAACCTTGGAGGAGTTTCTAATTTACTAAAAATGGGCATTTTCTACGAAGTCAAGGAACCCATGTGCATAATCAATGGAGAAATATGAAATTTCCATTGCTTAGCTTTCCTACTAAGGCTCTCTATAATATCCCTCCTAACCTACACTGTTTCTAATTATTATGCTTCTCATTATATCTAATGGTTTTATACCTTAATGTATTGGAACTACTTTCTCTTATAAGAAGCCATTGACGCTAAAACCATATACGGATATTTTAAAAGAGGGTTTCATGTTTGTGTAAAATTACAAGGAACTTATTTTATAATTTATCGAAATAGGCTATGCAAAATATGGCACTTTCCATACCTTATACATCTCTTCCACGTATTCCTTATAACTTGCACAAAACATCTTCACTTGCGGTTTGGTTTCATAGAAAGTTATACCATTATTCATTTTATTTTAATAGATTAAAGTATGTTTAATCTGTATTCACTTACAATAGACATTTCCTATGAAGTTTAATAATTTTCTAATATTTTACTTACATCTTTTTCAGAAGAATTCATTTCAAAACTATTTTAACATTTTCATAACTAGAAAACATTTCCATATAATTATTTAAGTAATAAGTGTGCTTACAAACTACTTTATTTCTATACTTAGAAATTATCTTCAAAACACATTTTTATTTGGGTTAAAACAAATGTTGCGTAAAACACCGTTGCTACAATCCAAAAATATTAATATATGGATTCAGCTAAAATAAATATTAATAAATCACATATTCTATGTAAAAACATTTCCTTTAGGAGTCATCTACTATAGCAATAGTGTCATAGTCTATGCTTCCTTTATTTTTCACGAAAACATCTGTTACAACAATAAATGTTGTAACCTACGTTTTCGATACTTAACACACTCTAGGTTATTATATTTTAAAATCTTTGTTTACCTACAAGGAAACTAGTGAGCTATATATGCTCTATAATTCTTTAAAAAGAACTAAAATTAACAACATATAAAAACCAATTTAAATTTCATACCACTTTTTTTTCAAAAACCCAATATTTACTTTAAACATATCGACAATTATATTTTTCAACTTTTCAATTCCAAATTTTCTTGTTTATTGGGCTAGACATAAAGTGGATTTTCTTCTTACTACCCTAGGAATATCCTTTCTACGCTTTGGAAATCTCATTCCCTTACTAGAATCTCTTATTCCTTCCAAAATAAATATACTCTCCCTACTATCTCTAGGGAAATTTTCCCACTTCTTACGACATATAGATACTAATATTCTCTCAAAATATAGCTTATTATATACTATAAATTGGTAATAACATAGGGTACAACACTTTTGGGTCATCCCAAACCCAACTAGCAAACTATGCACAAATATACTTTTAAAAACTTTCCATTTGATAAAATCCATAATTGGGGACTATTTGGATTTTAGTAAATAATATTTTTATATTTTATTCAAAAATACAAATACGTTCACTCACTATCTACCTAGGAATCCTAACCTTAGGCTCTGATGCCAAATGTAACAGCCTAAATTCCAATGGGTCCGTGATTTCCACAAAATGCTAAAATTCAAGCCCACTGAAGCCCAGTTGGTATCTGGTATCCTGAAAATAGGCAAAGACAAATATATCAGAGCTCATCTAAATATCTTACAGCGGAACTGACTAAAATATAATAGTAAGTAAATGCTCACCAAGATAACAATACTATCTAAACAAGTGTTTGAAAGATAAAAAGTCTTTACCATCTACCTAACCTGTAGAATTTTATAAGCAGGGGGTCAGAACTAAAGTTCCGGTAAATGGACAAATTAGCACTTCTAAGCTTGATTCTACATATACTGTTTTATTTCCATTTTCAGTTATATTAGGTTTACTAGGTTTATAATACTCTCGCCTCTTAGCGTGAATCTACTCATCTACTCCATAGTAGATTAAAACTTAATAAATGATATATATATATATATATATATATATATATATAGCTATAGGCCCAATGACCGCATCAGTCCTAGGTGCTACCCTAGTACCTTTCATATCCTCCTCAAAAAGGACTCCATCATCTTGTTCCTAGAGCATTCTATAACTACATCTGTAAAGGACAGCTTTGTGAGGTCTACAATATAGATGTTCCATCGTCTACTATGGAAACATAAGACTACATCCGCACTAGCCTATACTAATGATCGGACATCCACAATGTACCACCCAGTGCATACCTTGAGGACTATACGTAATCGTTCTGTCTACTCCCAGAATCCTGCCAACAAGGTCTACCTTGTATAAAACTCGGTTGGGTATTTTCTATATCTGTAAAGGATAGCTTTGTTAAGCCTACAATATAGATATTCCACTCGGTCTGTCTCTTTTCTCATTGTGGTTATGGCTCCACACTGCAACCCCTCAACTAATTGAAAGATCTCTAAAGAGCTAAGTGGTTGTGCCATATTTTAAACAATCTAAACATCTAATTGACTGCGCCCCTTATTCAATGTCTCAATAGTGAAAGAATCATTGGCCTATTGGTTTAACTCTAGTCTTTCCCGAACTCGCTCTTGGTTGATGATGGCTTAATCTCCGCATGCGACTCCTATTGGGTCACGCCCATTAAAACCAACTCGCAAGTCAGAGTACGGTGTCACACGAATATGCTACTCCATTCATCAACCTTTTGACTTCCTACAAAGGTCCGCTTCGTTAGGCCTGCAATGCAAAAGCAGTCAACACATACTCTCTTGATGGAACACCTACAGACCTGCCTCCGGGGGTGCAGCTTCGTTAGGCTTACCCCAGAGGGCCATCCTAGAGTACCCTCACATCCCATTAAAGTCTCGTACTTTCTTCTAGCCCAAAGTAACTAAGTTGGACATGCTATTTCTGTGCTAACAATCTATGGTGAACTATTTCATTAGGCTCTTTATCCTTTGGCCTTCTTCAAACGCATCTTTCCATTTTATTAGACCCTACGTCTAATCTTTTATTATAAGTTTAATTTACTTTTCTTATTTTGTTGTTATTTACCCTAATCAACATAAGCGGGTCCTAACCTTACCTTACTATTATGAGAGCATCAGTTCCTGATTGAAAGGGAATTCTATTGGTATGGGCCTTTCTTATATGTTTTCTTATTATTTTAGCGTAAGTTTTAAAATAATCCTTTTCAGTTATCTTTAATCATAACTTATGTTATAATTATACTTGCAATTCTTACTTCTATATTCATTTATAATCTACATGTTATAAATATAATTGCATGTATCTCTTTTCTATTCTAGTCTGTCTTCTCTTATTATGATATTGAATTCTCTTTAGTTCTCTTATATTATATGACAATCTTGGCTTGGGACTTCATCCGACTGTCATAGATTTACTTATCGTAACAACTGCTTTGCTTTTATTCTACTATCTGCACAGTAAATGCAGATCTAGGCACATTTTTGTTTATTGTTTCTCGTCTTGTCAAATAATTAACCTGATTTCTTCTTTAGTTTCATTAACTCTTCACTTTATTCTCTTTTATTCTAGGAAATAGTTCTATTTCTATTTGGTTAGTTACAAAAACTGTGCTAAAAATCCATTTTCATTTTTTAGTAAGAAATAATGCTATAAACAATAACTCGTAATTGCTTTCTTCTACTGTCACTTTAATTATTGGATAATGCAAAATACAGAATTGTCTCTATTTTACACTAATTCACTTTTTTTTTTTTTTTTTAATTCTTGCAATTACGTTTATCGTTATTCTTACAATATTAAACTATGGAAATGTATTCTCTTTTCTAAAAAAACCAACTAATCTATCATTAAATTTCAAATCAAGTTATTAAATTTTCCCTTTTTTAATTTATTTCTCCCATTTTTGCATAATTTACTATAAATTTCTTACTTTTAGGCTTATGCCATTTTCTATAACTGTTAAGCCTAATATTATTCATATTTCATTGGATTCCTATCTTTATTTTCCATATAAATAATAATTAAATATATGCTCTCTCGTAGAATCTATAGTTTCAACATAACTAATTAGCAGAACTAATTACTGAAATAAATTCTAAATTAAAATATTTAACTGGAATCTAACAATAATATATCATAAACATGAAAGATATATAATTTGAATCAACTCACATATCGTCCTTAGCTTTGCCCATCCTTAGTTTTTCTCTATGGCCTTCCTAGATCACCTTCTAAGGTGTCTAATATTTTTATTAAGAAGATTTTCTACCTAGAAATATTTTCTGTTTTGGGTTAAGCCTTAGGCAATGAACCCAATTGGGAGAATATCTGATTGTAAGAAAATAACTAGGCCTAGGGTTCTATTTATAGTGGAGTTTGGGGATCTCAGATCGTTGGATTTTTGGATTGAATCTGGTGCAACCACGTCACAGGCTTACTGCGGATCGTTGGATTTAGAAACCAACGTTTGAGATTTCACAAAAATTGAAGTAAATAGGCTCGGCACGTCCCTGGACGAATTCACGTCTAGGGGAAAGCGTGGGTCGACCTGTGTTCATCAGGGTTCGACTTTAGGATCGACCCTTGTGCATTATGGGTCGACCTATGGGTCAACTCATAGGCCTTATTTATTTTTATTTCTTTCGTTCTTCTGATTTTTGTTTCTCTCGTAACTTCTTCATATTAACTCGGATTTTGACAAGTTATATATGGAAATTGATATAGAAAATCGCCACGAATACAATGCTATATGTTTTAAGGCCATATTCTGAAAATTCCAAAATGTTTATTTTCACTATTCATCGTTATTTTGTTATTTATTCATTCAAAAATACGGGGTGTTACAACGGCTTTTAGAGGCAAGATTAAATCACTTATTTATAATAGCTTTTCTTTTAGCCATTTATTTAAAATCTTTTAAAATAATTATAAAACCACCAAATCATCTTTAAAATACTTAATTATTTATTTGAAAAACATTTATAAAAAATTTGGGAAAGAGAAACTAAGTTTAAATCTATATTCCAACCATTGGAAAAAGTGCTGCAAATAGTGCTTTTAAGGCTTATTTGATCAAAACTACTTTCTATCAGTTAGAAATCCATTTTTATAACTCAAATCTATTTCAAATCATTTTAATATATTTATAGAATTTATTCCATATGTTTAAAGAATTAAAATTATCAATTTTAAAGAATTTATCGCTTTGGTTTCCGAACCGCTAAAGCGCAACTATTTTGAAAACTTGTTTTACTCATATTTCAAAATCTACTAAATTAAATATTGATCTCTTTATTTTGTTTGAAAACTATAATTATAAGAGTTTGAAAAATTCTTATTGCAAAGAATTCTTGCTCTAATTCCATCCTATAGATGGATCTAAACTTTTACGTCACGAAATCATGAACTACCATTACACGACGTGCCTATCTTAACAAATTTTCCATATCCTTTCCAAACTTTGTCAAAATACTTCTAAATATTTATAAAACATTTCTAAATCATTTTAAACAATTTTAAAAAGTTTTAACAATCCTACATACACCATTTCATTTATTAAAAGAAAATGATTTCCTTTGTGATATTTGACGAGCATTAAACATGATTTGTTTACACATCCAAACAAATATATTATCATATCCAAACATGGTTCACAATCATCACAACCAAGCATAGCCAAAAATATATGTCATCCAAAATATCATAATATGAATAGAGTTTCTCACCTTCATTGGATATTAAACTTATGAAAACGGACTATAGATTCACTACGATTGAATCAAAGCTTAATGGAATCGAGTCTGCGACCTTTGGGAAGGCTCGGCCAATACTTGCAAGCAGAAGTGGGCTCAGCCAATGGTGATGGAGGTGGTGAACGTGAGTTTAGAAGGAGGAGGGGAGTTGATTTCACTTGATTTTGAAGTGGATTGCTAATGTATATATACTTATATAAATTTATTTTCTTTTTGCTAATTTTTCTTCATAAATTTTCTAAGTAGGGAAGCCATTAAAATAGCTTGTGAAAGAGTATGAAGAAGATGAAGAATGGGGTTAAAATTATGAAAGAACGGATGGGAATTTATAGGAAAATTTTGGAAATAAATTTCCAAATGTGCATGGACCAAAATGCCCTTGCCTACATCCTTCCCATCACCTTAAGGCACATGGCTAAGCCTCCCTTCTTGTGCCTCCATGTATGTGAGTTGATGTGTGTAAGAGTGAAGTGAAGTTTTCATTTTTAAGTGTTAAAATATCTCATATATTTATAACCTTCACTATACGTAAATTTAATTGTAAATGGTAAATATGTTTGTATATTTATATATGTTATTTGTTATATATATGTATATGTAATTGTATGTATGTGCATGTCAAATTTGTGTACAAGTTATATAAACAACATTGCGCAACTTCTCTACGTTAAACCGTTATGAACTCCGATTCTGATTCCTGATCATATTTTCACTTATAAATTAAATTACATATATATGTAAACAAAATTTAAAAACTACTTTTCCATTATTATAAATGAATCAAAATGATCACATTTGAATTATAAAGCCTTTTAGATCCATACTAAACAACTGTTTACAAAAAGTGTTGTTATATCGATAAACCGTTATGAATTTTCTTATATTTTCAAATTAAATGTATATCTTTGTAAAATTATTATAAATGATTTATCGTTATTATATAACTAATTAAAATGAACTATTATCAATTTTAAAATAATTATTTGAGTAACTTAAATAATTATTAAAACATTAAATCTCAATTTAAATTCATAAATCAATTATTAAATGTGATGCCATTATTATTGATGTCATAAAATATAATTTATTTAAAAAGTTAAAATAAATAATTTTATTTCATATTCTTGTTTAAATGGATAAATAAATGTATTTATCCGCCTTCGTACATGATTTTTGATAATTATAAAGTTGTTTTTTGATAAAACGATTTTCGACCATTTTATTGATATTCCTTCAAACTTTAAATTTTAGCAAATACTTATTAAAAATTAGATTACCATCATTCTTGTTTAAAACGTCATAATCTATGTTCAAAAAATCTTATATTTGAATATTTAAAAATAAATATTATTTATCAAATTGATGAACTTGCGGATCGTTACAGGGAAGCAGCCTATGTAGGAATTTGTGGCTCCAACAAAGGTTCAGGGCCAAGGTTAATAGCAGAAGAGCTTGAAAGCTGTTCTAGGAGATGCAGGAAGAGAATGACATGCTGTAGAAGTTTTCATCTGAGTATTATGTCTAGCAGGCAAACTGCATGCAGCAATTGATAATTTTGCAATCTCGTGACTCACATTTTTACCACCAACAACACCATAAAAATTAAGTGACCAATACTTAAATCATTTTCACTCCATATGCCAACCCCAAGAGTACAAGTAGCTGCGAGCAACGGAGATATGGGAGCAGCTGAAAATGATGCGACCCTGGATGATAGCAGACTAGAGATTGGTGCAGCAGCTGGATCAAAGCATTGAGCCGAAGAGCTCAAAGCATTGAATGGTTTTATCTCTCGAGAAGAACCATAAGGGATGGAGATTCTAGGAACAGATGATAGGCTACTGACAGAGCGAAATGGATTCAAAATAAGATCTAGAAAATCAATCGTAGAAGCTAGAGACGGTTTGCTTGTGGTAAGAGGAACCAAGGATGAGTGATTGGAAAATCGGTCAGATCTTGTCAAAGATTGGAACTCAGGTGAAAGGCAAGGCAACATTGAGATAGGGCGGGACATGAAGGAAGAAGTTTAGGGGACGCGACGAAAAGGAGGTAAGAGGGTGTGAAGGGGGGAAGACAAGGGTACTTAGAGGGAATCATCACTTGCGGCCATTGGTAACCGTTGTTTACTTGGGGCCATTGGTAATTTATTAAACTATATTTTTCAATTAAAATTATTAAATATAAAATTAGAATTTGAAATTGTTTTAAAACATAAAATTGTATTAAATCTTCAAATTATAAAGAATTTCACCTAATATTTCCTTGAAATTTAAAATTCAAATTTTGTTTCAATTAAAATATTTTTATTAATAATTAAATTGGTTTGTACGGTTCTATTAATATACATTTAAAATTAAAAAATATTTCGAGTTATGTGCAAAACCTGAGAATTATATATTTAAATAAAACTTATTTATAATCTTATTTGTACTAAGTATTTAGTATATTCATTTCTATATATATAAATACATACATATATTGTATTATTTATGTATTTATACATGTACTATTTTCGGCATTGTAAATTTTTTTACTTAATATATTTTAAATGGTTTAAACATTTTATACGTTTATTAATGTATACCTTTTGTTAATATTATATATTTATGGTTATATACAAATACTTAAATGTTTATACAAAGTTATATATAAATAAAATTTTAGTTTATTTATATATATTATAATATTTTATAATAAAAGAAAAGTATATACATGCATATATACATTTGGAGAATATATTTGCATATTAAATGAGCTAACATGTCTGTGACGATGTGAATTCCAACGTCTATACACGGGCATGTTACATCTTGCATGGATTGGTATGTTACACATGTGCACATTCATATACGTATATAATACATGTATATATTTAATATAATATAAATTAAATAATACAATATAATGTTATAAATTTAAATAACATAAAAAATTATTTAAATAAAATTTAGAAATGTTCTAAATAAATTAAACTTTATAAGTCCAATAAAGATCAAAAATGGTAAAAAATAATTAAATTCACCCATAATTTCCACCGTGTACTGGCATAGTTCCAACACGTGGATCTTAGACAAATTTTCTTGGTAATTCCTAGTGGATTTAAGCCAAAAACTTGTCAATAAATACCCTTAAATATGCACAATGATGGACACTAAAATTCTTCTTGTAAGACAACCAAGCATTATATTTTTCTTCACTACTAAATCGATATCATATAATTATGAATTACTTTCTTTCGACAAGTAGATTGTCAAAATTTTACTTGGGTTTTATAAGGATGAAGAAATAAATTGCAGTGGGAATAGATATATATTGGACCTAACCACTATGAAAAATGTTTTATGCTCTTTTTCTTCGATTTATTTTTTATTATCTATCTGTGTTGACTACGTCAATGATTAAAATTAGTATATTATTCCAACTATACAACAATGTAAACCATACGAACCATAGTTCAGAAGGAACCATGCCGGTCTGCAACGAGGTGTATTTCATTTTCTATCCCCTATTGGATTATTATGTGCCTAAGAAGTCTAATGGAATTCACCAGATCTGATCTACTTAATTTAAATAAAATCCAATTTTATTTAACTTTATGGTTATGTTTATTAAATCAATGTTTATTAAGTGTAAAGTTCAAATAAGTATGAACATATCGAATATATTATTATTTCTAAATTCAGTTTAATAGGAAATAACAATTTATTATTAGATCCAAATGTAATCACATCAGTGTCTAAAAAGAAAAAGGTGGTATCAATAATTGATTACACCTTCCTTTTTCTACGAACATTCTACTAACACTACACCTAATTATTATAAAAATGACATGTAATAATTAAATGTTTACCATGAAAAATAATAACAAAACCAATAACAAGGTCAATAAATAAATGTGTAAATATTGAGATTTATATCTATCATGTATATATTTGACATTTACATGTATATATCAGCTACCTTGATATAATTTGATTTTATAAGATGTATGTTTGATAAAAAATATTATGAGATCTTGAATATTAATGACAAAGATTAATTAGATAAAACGTAACATAAATAACCAATAGAAATTTCAAAAATCTAAATTTAAAGTTGAAATATAAATTTGATTAGCCAATTTTATTCATAATTAAGATCTAGATTACATTTAGTTAATGAAATAACCTTATGAATTAACTGTTGGATTTAAATTGTATATTTATATTTATACAATTATGAAGTTGAAAATAATTTCAATAATTTAAAGTAAGTATATATATACACGTATACATATATAGGTTTCAATTTTTTAATATGAACATAAGAATCACATATTTTATATGCTTTTATATAAATTTATAATACACACACACACACACACACACACACACACACACATATATATATATAATGTTTAGTTTTACTACTCATAATAAATGTAATTTAAAAACAAAAGAACTAAAGGAGTTTTAAAAATCTATACTAACACATAAGTTTAGAGCAAGATGTTAATGTATTTCATGTTTCAAAATAATCCAAATCAATATTCTTTAATTTGTTAAAAGTATAAATAACCTATGAAAATTATTACATATATATTAAACCATATTTATAGATAAAATTATAATTTACATGGATAAAAAAATTTCATTTTTAAACAAAGGAATTAAATCAAATCACAACATTCAATTAATTGTTTAAATTATGATGTCAATTATAAATCATAGCGAGAACATGATACACAAACATAAATACGTAGATACACAAATATGTGTGTGTGTGTATATATATAATCATTATAGGAGATATAATAAAATATAAATATAAAAAGAAACTTTACCTTCTGCAACCAACAAATGAATTACACCTTGATTTGAGATTTCTCCTTGGATCTCCTAGTCTATCCTAGGAAATGTATACTTATGTTTACACAATTATGAGGTTGAAAAAAAAAATCAATTATTCAAAGCAAGTGTGTATACACACATACATGTATAAGTTTTAATTATTTAATATGAACATAAGAATCGCATATTTTTATATGTTTCATATAAATTTTAACACATACACACACACACACACATATATGATGTTTAATTTTATTACTCAAAATTAATGTAATATAAAAACAAAAGAATTAAAGGAGTTTTAAAAATCAATACTAACACATAAGTTAGAGCAAGATGTTAACGTTTATGTTTCAAAATAATCCAAATGAATATTATTTAATTTATTAAAATTATAAATAACCTACTCATTACATATATATTAAAGCATATTTATAGATAAAATTGTAATTTTACACACATAAAAAAATTTCATTTTTATATAAAGGAATTAAATCAAATCAAAACATTCAATTAATTGTTTACATTATGATGTCAATTGTAAATCATAGCGAGACCACGATACACACACATACATACGTACATACACAAATATATATATATATATATATATATATATAATTATAAGAGATGCAACAAAATATAAATATGAAAAAGAAACTTTACCTTATGGATCCAGTGAATAAATTACACCTAGATTTGAGATTTCTCCTTGGATCTCTAAGTCTATCCACACCTAGGTTTGCAAGAGAAGGATGAACGACTTAATTTATTATATTTTATATTTTTATTGATTTTGGAGGTTATTTTGTATTAGCATATAGGATATATTTTCAGCCATAGCCATTGAGAAGAGGAGAGAAAATTGAACCAGTGGAAGAATTAGTGAAAAGAATTAATGGATTTGTTGTAACTAAGAGACGGAAACCTTTCTCTTTCTTTCAATTAAAACTTCCCTAATCAATTTCCTTGACTTTCTCTTTCTCTCTACCACTCTCTCTTCATGGTTTGGCCGACTATTTATGCCATCAAATGGTACAAAATTTTCATAAATCCCTTCATGCAATCATCTTTTCTTAAATTTACACCAATATCATTTATCGATGCGTGCAAATTTAACCTTTATATATTCTTTCAAATAGTTCAAACAATTCTAAAATATCAAATAAATTAAACAGTAATTAATATATCTTAAATATTAATTACTTTAGAATATTCTACAAATTAATCAAATCGTATGGTATTTCGGGAAATTCAAAAATATGATTGTAAGGCTCAGTGGTGAGAATTCAGTCCGCATATATTAACGTTCATATGTCAGCTTAGCTTGTAATATGAAAATTTGGCCGAATTCATAACTTACAGATCTTTTCAGTTGAATTCAACTTTACATTGTTTTAAGCGGCACCTTTTAGCATCAGTTATTTACACAGATTCTTTTTGTCAACACTATATCAATTTAGAATATATGAAACTTGGTTTTGGTAAAAATTCCAATATCATCCTCGGTTAACTTGGTTAGTCCTTAAACAAAGTTTTTGGTTCAATAATAACATTTATTATTAAACTTATCACTTTTGCCAAAGACTTTGACTTTGAGTTGACTATAGTTGACCATGATAATAACTTTCATATAACCGAGAAGATGAATTCTCTATTGAATGGCGTTTTCCTTCCAATGCTTTAACTCAGACCAAACTATAGTAGTTCTATGGATGTTGTTACTACCAAATATCTTTTCGACCTTGTCGAAACCCTGATGAATAGAAGGCAAACAATAACAAGAGAAGGAAGTCCAACAAGACCTTTTGAAGGAGTCAAAGGGATGCAACTGCCATAGACTAAAAGTATCAAAACCTTATAAAGGGGTCGAAAGGGTCGAAAGCACGCTTCCGCTTCAATCACTACTAGAACAATAGTAAATAGCGAAGGAGACTTCCGATGGCCGTTGACGGCCTTTTTCAGCGGCTGTCGATCTCCTGGCGTTTTCGTAAATAAAATACAATAGTCGTCGCAACCCGTCGAAAACCAACATAAAATTGCTATCGACAGCCGTCAGAAATTATCATGTATATAGGTTATAGGCCAAGAGCTGCTTCATTATTCCTCAATCCTCCTTTTCACTAAAAAACCAACCACCTCTCCGTCGTCAGCCAGCCGTCGCACCTCCCGAAGCATCTCCAACTTCATCATTCTCCTCTCTAGACAAGCCTAGGCCCTTCATCAATCTCCGAACAAGTTTTATTCCTAAACGCTGATTAATTTTGATTTGTTGAACTAGGGTTAATTTTTTGTTATATAATACCCATTGATTGTTTGGTATACCCCATTGAATACTAATTAGGTTGTTATTATAGTTGTTTATCATTAAAATATTGAGAGAATTTTTTTTTAGTGTACATGTGCGTTAATTGGTGTATATGTGTTGATTAATTAGTTCATACACGCATTAGGGCTAGTTTGGATTAATTAGAGTCGATGCTTAGGATTTAGCGTATATGTTTTCAAGATGACGAAAATGACGATTTAGTGTATGCGTTTCCTTGAATGTAAATAATTATTGTAAAGACTGTTGTGCGATACGCTTTACTTTTTATAAATCCCTTAGAGTTTTTAGCGCCGTTTGACAACTATTATGTATGATCATTGTATGGATGTTCGTTTTTATCACAGAACGGACATTTATACTCATCCGATATAATATTTGTTGGATTTTTCCATGTATCGGAGAAGTTACAAACACAATAGAGTACTTATATTTTACGAATCATTTCATTCTAAACGGTTCACAAAATTTCGACAACAGTTTCGTTTTGTTCCCTGCGTACACGCATTGTGTATGATACAGGGAACAAAGGGGAAGTGCTGTCGAAATTTTATTGAATCGTTTAAAACGAAATGATTTGCAAAATATAATTACTACTATGTTAGTAATAGGAAGTAGGATAACGAACCATCAAAGTGTAAAACAATAACCTAAAAATTGTAGATCAGATTCATATAATAATTTGTGTAAATCCATGTGAAAATTAAATTAAATAGAACAATATTATATATTTGCAAGAATTTAAATGTATAATTTAATTGAAAAATAAAATGTTAACAAGTAAATGATTAACACGTATTTATGTTTTAAAGTAGGAAATATGGTCAATTATTTTATCGATCGGAGCTGGATGTACCAACAAAGAAGAGAAGTTGGAGGCTCAATAAGTGAACATTTTCAAGATGGTGTAAACGTCTTTATTGAATTCACTTTAAGTAAAAATGGGAACTACAAAGAAATTCATTATCCATGTAGTAGGTGCAAATTATTGAAGCATTGATACCGGACATGGTAATAGTTCATTTGCACCAATATGGTTTCGTGCCGAATTACTTTGTATGGGATCGTCATGGAGAACTCATAGCACATATTCCCGTACATTCGAAAGAGGAGGTGGATACTTAAATTGTTCTAACGAATCTCATAGAAGATATGGTTGAAGATGTAGCACATTCAATATTCCCTACTGTAGAAGTTGATGATGTTAATGTCGAAGAAGAACCTAATATTGAAGCAATTTTTTTATGATTTATTGGACGCTACTTAGAAACCCCTTTGGGATGGTTGTACGAGCGGTACACAACTATCAGTAACTATAGAACACATTACGATGAAATCAAAATACAACTTCACAGAAACTAGGTTTACAGTTATAGTACAAGCCGCGATATGAAATACGCCACCCGATAATTTATGTGCGGAAGTCATTATGAAGTGAAAAAACTTATGTCTGCTTTTGGTTTGCCGTATCAAAAAATAAATACTTGTTTAAATGGTTGCATGTTGTTTTGGAAATAAGACATCAATATTAGAAATTGTAAAATATGTAATCATTAAATATATATACCAAAAAAAGGAGGGAAAGGTAGTTCCATACGAGCGTATGCATTACTTACCCATAACTCCTAGACTTCAAAGGTTATATGCATCTTTTGTAACCGTGCATCGTATGAGATGGCACTACGCGAGAAGACAGGAAAAAGGTATGTTAACACACCCAGCAGATGGCATGGAAGCATTTTGATAAGACAACCTTGCTTTCGTAGCAGAGAGTCATAATGTTAGACCTGGTTTACATACGGATGGATTTCATCGTTCTCTCAATTTGGTTAAAAATATTCATCTTGGCCTATAATCTTTACACTTTACAATTTACCTCCATGGATGTGTATGAAAACTCCATACATATTTCTCACTATTGTCGTCCTTGACCCTGATGATCCAACACAAGGAATCGACATATATTTACAACCGTTGATTGAAGAGTCGAAAGCATTGTGGTATGAAGGTGTTGAAACAAACGATATTTAAAAAAAAAAGAATTTTCGTTTTTTCGCTTTTGTGCTATGGACTATAAGTGATTTTCCTACGTATGCAATGCTTTAGGGTTAGAGTACGGTTGGTCATTTATCTTGTCCTTATTGTATGGAAGAAACACTAGCATTTTCTTTACCGCATGAGAAGAAAATTTTGTGCTTTGACTGTCATTGGTGTTTTTTCTATATTAATCATCCTTTTAGAAATGATAATTTTTTTTACAAGTAATAGACTTAAGACCTTGTGACTACCAAATATTTGGTCAATCGAAGGTATTTATAACATTGTAAAGGATTATCCAAAGATACATGAAACGGGCGAATAAATTGAAATTAAAGGTAAATCGACAATTCATAGTTGGTGCAAACAAAGTATATTTTGGGAGTTGCCTTATTGGAAAAATCTCCTAATTCGTCATAATATCGACATGATGCACAACGAGAAAAATGTGTTCGATAATTTATTTAATGCAGTTCTAAATGTTAAAAGGAAAGACTAAAAACGATTTGAAATCAAGACGCGATATAGAGGCAATATGTGATAGTCTTGAGCTTCATATAAAGCCAAATGACACAAAAAACCCAAAGCTTGCTATGAGCTAGACAGAAACCAAGTTAAAGTTCTGTTAAAGTGGATGGAAGGATTAAGATTTCCTGATGGGATTTCCTCTAATCTGTGTAGATGTGTAGACTATAATAATGGTAAACTTAGTGGGATGAAAAGTCATAATTGTCACGTAATGATGGAACATTTGTTACCCGTCGCTTTCAAAGAAATGTTGTCCATAAAAGTTTGATGGTTGTAACAGAACTTAGTTTGTTTTATAAGAAGCTTTGTTAAACTATGTTATAAGTTGATCATTTACATAAACTTGCCAAAGAAATTCATATAATGCTTTGCAAACTGGAGAAAATATTTCCTTCGGGTTTCCTTAATGTAATAGAGCATTTACCTATTCATCATTCGTTTGAAGCACGTCTTCAAGGTCCTATGTAATATGTATGGATGTATTTGTTTGAAAGGTATTAATATTGAGTATGTTAAATTTTATTTTAACTACATGTAATAAATTATAATCATAATTATTCTTAATTGGTACTTGAATAATCTAAAGAAAAGTGAGACAAAAAGCATGAGTTGAATGTTTGATATGCAAATCATATATCGAAGAAGAAGCTTTGTTATTTTCTCTCATTATTTCAATGACCATGTGAACTTATCTTTTTAAAGTGCTATGCGAAATGATGAGGGCATTGAACAAGATTCTTCTAAATTAGTGCTATCTATTTTTAGACAGCAGGGATGTCCTATTGGAAAATATGTAAAAGTATGGTTAGACGATAGAGATTACCATGTAGTCCACACATATGTTCTTCTTAACTGGGTAGAAGTTGCACCATTTGTTAGGCATTATTAAATAACACATCTAAAATTATTTACTTGAATAATATGTGTGTGTATTCATTATAATGCAATATATTATCTATATATGCAGTATTTACGAATATAGCATCTAAGCGGCTATAACATCAAAAAATTTGCTACCTGGTTTTCGAACCACGTATATGATTTGGTAAATTGCATTGTCGACGAAGGGTTGAAACATCTTGCGATGGGACCAAAAAGAAAAGTCAAGATATATCCAATATTGCAATGTCCCACATTTTGTTGTACAATTTAAGCAGTCAATAAACCATACGTGACTAACTCAAACTGAACAGAAATATGGATCATTAGGGGTGAAGAAGAAAGAAATAGAAGAAAAACAAAAACAATAATATAGAGAATCTCACAATCGCAGAGGAATAATATATAACAGATAACAACATATCTTTTACAAAAAGAACTATAACTATTTTTATACATATAATCATAAGAGTACAACAATCATCAAATCAATTCTGGACAATTATCATAACTTGTCCTCACCAGTACTGACTGTAAAATCTACACACACAGCGGAAAATAAATCAATTATGCGGATACGCCTGGGTCTCCTCCAGCTCGTCTTCTGAGTTCTATAGCATTCTAACCTTAATTTGTAATATTCGGTCTAACCCGAGTATTATAATAAAATAACACGTGCGTCAGTTTGGAAAACCAGCATGAGAAACACACTCAATTTGAATTTTACTTTTTAAAAAATCCTTTGGAAAACAAAGGTATCTCGTAAGACCATGCCATACATAAATACGACGGATTTTTACCTTACGATAAACAAAACATGTTATATCAAAGTCGTTTGATATTATAATTATGTCTATGGAATGTAAATTAGAAAATAGCTGAAATGCTTGCATCTCACGTTTCAACATAGTTGGTATAAAATCAAAACGATACAGGCTCATAGTGGATATTGGATTCCATACAATGACTGGGCTATTGGGGTACCACACGCTAGAGTACACCTCTAGAAAATGTACCAAAATCGTACCTAACGATCCCTGTCAACACATGACCGACCTACCCCTTACTGGATAGGACTGAATGTGTTATCACACCAGGTGTTACCACCCCTATCGAGTACTCTCTTTTCCATGCACAACCATATCTGTAATTTATAATATATATCCGAGGGTATCTAGAAAGGTGATAACATACCCTAATTGGATGCGACACACTTAGCCCTGCTACATTTCCTTCGTTTTAATCATTCCCAGTTGATGAGGCTTAAGGCTACATTTTGAATAGCATTTATACTTCGAATACTAACACTGCCTTCCAGGCAAGCATTGCAATGATTGCATTCATCCATACAAGTTGTCCTAGGTCTGGACAAACCGAACCTTCTCCAAGACAACCATCTCCATTAGCTTAGAGATATCATAATTCATAACGCACAAACCGAATCGAAGTGGTTTTTGGATAATAAAATCCGATCCCGATCTCTTCGAAATGATCAATGAATTTGGCCAGATTTGGTATTCGGTTATTTAACTATCAAATAACATCTATAAGCAGTCATTAGGCCTATACTATAAATTTTTCGAAACATTCATTTAAAAATATATTTACAAAGATATATATTCAATCTCTTTCGATATTTCAATATTTGAAAACATTTTCGAATACTTATATCCATAACAGGATATTTCAACCCATAGTTTACTTCAACACTTATTGAAATTTTTCCAGCTTCGATTTATAATCCACTAGTTTGAAAAATATCTTGATATAAATTCTTTGTCGCTAAATATTTCCAAAAACCTTTCATTTCCACACTTAGGAAAATATTATAAATCCATTTTTCGAAACCATTTCTAATATCAATACTCAGGAATTATTCATATCCTATCTCCTACATTTCCGGAATTTATATTAATTCTTTTTACATTTACTAAAATTGATTATACTCATCAATAATCTCATCTATCTATTTATAACTTCTTTATGAATTTAGATTCAATCCCGAAGTTCTTGTTTTCTAACATTTCGAAAATTTCCTTAAGCCTCTAGAATTTCATTATAAGATTTTCTCTTATAAAATCTCATCTGTTAAATAAACCCCGATTACAAATCTCGAGAGAACTTATAAATAAGTTCCAATCATCCCAAACCTCTATATATATGTATAAGTATCTTTACAGAATAATTATTTATTTTTAAAACCAGTTTAAGTAACTATTTAAAATATCAAAAAAAATTAACAAAACATCAATAAATCATTTACAACTCATTTTTTAGTAAAATTAATCGATTTACAAAGTCGATTATAAAAATTAGAAATTTATTTCAATAAATATTAAATATTCAAAAAATCCACTTCCAAAGTATTTTATTACTAAAGCAGCTTTAAATTACACAGTTTGAATGAATAAAAATTCTCTTTTAAATAATTTAACTTCTCAAAAGAAATTTATTTTTTGAAAATACAAATAACCAATTCAGTTTATAAAGCCCTCTCGATTCATAACATTTCGATAATATTCTGATTCGTAACCATCCTCACTTTTCAAAAATAGAATTCACTATTTTGCCCAAAAATCTATTTTTCATATGTCGATATAAATTCACCCTATGAAACTATATTCCAATTTATCAATTAATTCATTTTCCCTTATCTATAAACATCGTTTATTAATTTGTAACTCTTTTGACTTTCACTTGTTTATAAAACTAATCCCATTTATAAAATCTCATTTTATAAATCCTTTTCTTAATAAATTCCATATATTTCACAAATCTATTAATTTTTACAAATAGTTATATGCAAACCAAAATCAATTATTGTTTTTACCCAAATCAATTCCCTTAAATATAATCCAAATTTCGATATAAATATTTTTATATTCAAGGTATCCTTTTAAATCCTTTGAAATTCCAAAAATAATATTTATGTATTTAAAATACCAAAATTTAGGTCAGTGCTACTATAGCATCCAGTAAAACAAATCACACAACAATCCATAACAGATTATCAATTCACATCATATATCACTATATATGAAAACAATCAATATATATTTGAGGAATCCAGTTAGATCCCTCCAACCACTTTCCCTGCATCCGTAAATGTTAAATAACATAAAAATACCAATCCTGCTTCAAGGGTAATATCGCGGTAACATAGGGTCATCCGCTATTATGCGAGGAGCATAGGGTCTTATCCGCTCTAACGGCGGGAAATATACCGATCTACTAATATATATACTGCTATGTATATAATATAATATAATATTCAATAGAATTTTTTTATAAATTCGACCAGGCATCCCAAAATTAATTCAAACTATTCAAAATTTAATTCGGTAATTCAAATGAGTGAGAATTTCCCACCTTGATTTTTATTGCAAACCATTCCAATTTTAAATTAAATTGAATGTCGCTCAATTTAATCTAAAATTCCAACTATTTCTGTTTGACTCCAAATTTATCCCATATTGTAGATTTTGCAGCAACGAATCAAAAGAGACTGAGCATGACTCACCTCGTCGCGACCCAATCCATCCATCAACACCAATAGCCTCGTCGACCATTTCCTCCCACCCAGAGCACGTCACAAATTCCTACCGCCGCCTAAACCCCAACGCGACCATATGCATTGCCTTGAATTCAGCAGCCACCAACACAGACCAACGTCGGGCTCCCCTACCATTGTTGCATGTGTAAAGGCCCGCAAATCCATACCCTTTGATTCTATAATATTTCACCTCGGCTCAACTCAAATTGGACGGAAGTACGAAACTTTAGGGTAAGAAGAAGAAAGAGGTCGAAGAGAAATAGAACCAACAACACAGAATCTCATAATCGTAGCGGAATAAAATATAATATATAACAACAGATTTTTTATACCAAAGAATCTGCAACTATTTAATGTTAGTCCTTGAGATGATGGTTTTGATAATAACAACCTTAGGACTTGTTATAAAATATAAATACTGACATTATAGTTTAGATATATATGTGTATGTAGGATATAAACACGCAGATACCAAGAATGAAGATTGCATAGTATAGAGATTCAAGACTGAAGATATCAAGATTGAAGACTCATGAGTATCAATATATCAAGGGTTCAATATTTCAATAGTACAAGATAAGTATTAGGTCTATAATTATGTTAAAACTTCTTGAAAGCACTTACATCTTTATTCGAAATTTGTTCGTGGAATGGATTCCACTTCGAGCCTGTTAAAGGGATGGAACCCACGGCAATATCTAGTGGAACATATAGTGGTCCAATTTTGATATCCACTAATTTTATAAAAATGCTTTCCAAAAATATATCTCTTGTTTTTAAAAATATTTTCAAAACTTTCTTTTAAAAAAGACATCTCTCTTGGTTTTAAATATTTTTGCCTCAAAACTATTTTTATCATTTTTAATATGTTGATTTCATTGTCCTTGTTTTTAAACCATCTCTTGTTTTAAATATTTAGCTTCAAAATATTTATATACTTAGATTTTAAATCACTTTTAAAGATTATATATATTAAAAATTACTTTCTAAACTCTTTTATATATTTAAACCATATTCAAATATATTTACAAAGTTTAGAAATTGTTTTGACAAATTATAGAAACCAATTTTAATAAGAAAATCAAAACATAAATTTTGCCTTGAGCATGTCGACGTCCCTCAACCCCCTTGTCAACATGGTGTCCATTATTTTCAAATTTCAATTTTCAAAAGAAGTGTCTATTCGTCGTATCCTTTCGCGAATAGATATGGTTGTTGCTCTACTATAAATACCAGTAAGTTCTGAATGAATGTTTTACCAGATTTCTTTTATTTTCTCTCCTCTCCCACATTTATTCTAAAGAATCCTAAACTATACTATGCTTAAATACCAAGTGAATCAAACTTGATTATCTCTTATTTTATTCTCTGCCACTCTCTCCATAAGATCTCAGTGATATTTAGGATTATAGAATCTTTTGTAAATCAAACTGTTGTGTAAAAGGTGCGGTAGCCCAGGAAATCAATTAGGTGATCTTGTAGCCTAGTTAAATCAAGAGTGTTTGCTCTGGACTCGTATATAGGAGGGTGTACCTCGTAGCCTTTAAATCGAGGGTGTAATCTGGAAGATTATTTTGATAAGAAATCCATACGATTGTACGGGACTGGATGTAGGTTAACTCCGAACCAGTATAAAATCTTGTTGTGTTCTTGTAACATCCCGCCTTTTTGCACACTTTAAACCGACACACGTGCCAATTCAAAGCATACGCAAGGGCGGATTGTTATGGGGTAAATAAGAAAAACAGAGAAGAAATAAAAAAAACAAAACAGAATCTCACAGCGGAAGGATAAAATATAATAACAAATATACAGTTCATAAACAGTTTACAAAAGCTTGATTCTTCTTTTACAATAAATATCAGAGTTACACATACCAATACAAGCAATGCAGCGGAATAGAAAGAGTGTGGTGTAATACTATATATAACATAATACTTATTCTTCGTCTTCGTCCTCCAAAGCTAAAATCTGCTATCCTGAAATGCTCGGACTGACCCGAGCGAATTTGAATAGACAAAAACACCCGAGTCAGACTAGAATATCTTATGTGAGTTAAATAAACAGAAATAAATATGAGTACAGTAACTCAAGAGATGTTCGGGATTTACATCTCCTAAGGATCCGTTAAACTATTTACTATGTAGTATATTGCGCTATTATAATAGTGTCTATTTATAAAATAAACTTACTTTTAAATAGCGTTAAGGCTTTACATTTTCCACCTTAACACGTAATAGTCCCAGTAGTCCATCCAATATCATAGCTCCTCCTACTCGGGAAGCAACTAGAGGATACCACACGGGCTACGGGAGAAAACCAAACTCGTACAAGGCTCGATATGGTAGGTGACACGGCACAACGAGGCAATGCCAGGGTAGATATACCAATTGCTATCCAGGTTGGTGGAAACGCGTAGCCGCAGTTACCGCCCACCTCGGACTAACTCCCCAAAATCAAAATATAGAAGTGGCCACTGAATCAAATCCAAGTCAAAGTATAATATCGAAGAGGAGCGTCCGATCAGAGGAATGACCTCATTGGCCTGAGAATCGCTCCTGTTTTAGCCACCTTATGCCAACTCACGGGAGTTGGGTCCACGTATTTACCTTACAGGAAACGTCGCCACCACCTACTTCATTCTGGAATCTCCACCGCGTACACGGTTAGTCAAAGTGGTTTTCGGTATCGACAGAGAGTATGTCCATATCCGATCCCGGTCTCTTTGCCAACCAATCGTTATTATAACACCGCGGTCATTTAAAATAGTTTATACTTTAAAACCAGAACATAGTCCCTTTCAAAACCATAATATTACGATATCATTTTCTTTAAAACACAAATAATTTATCTTCATGTTATTTTATAAAAACCCAAATCCATGATATCGTTTCCCAAATAAAATTTTCCTTTCCAAAAATTATGTCACTTTTTATTATTTAATATCCCATGTAACCAATATTTTGTTTGTAACTTTCAACATAATTCTTCGAAAATCCATAGTATTTTAAAACCATTATTTTCAAAACTAAATGGTTTGGATATTCAACGGTATGCGAATTAAAAAGGTTTAACTTTACTGTTGCTTTATAAAGAATAAATTACATGGCTTTCCAAATATTTCTTGTTTTAAAGTTAAACCAAAGTCCAAAATATTACTTCAAGTCCCACAACCATTTCAATTTTATATATATTTATATCCATTTTTGAGCATTAATATTTCAACTAAAGTTGGATTTTTATCCTTTCAAAATCAATATTCTATTAATTAATCTTGACCATTCACATAAAATCCATAATTAATAAGACTTCAATTTCTAGTAAAATATATATATATATATATAGAATTTTTCCACTTCAAATTATACTAGAATATCCATTTCTATTTATTTTGGAAAAATCCAATTACAAATATCATATCTTATAATTTCCAACTTTACATTTAAACATAGGATATAAATTTACCAAACTCCATTTTCTAAATTTTTTCCATTTTCAATAAAGAAATTTATATTCCTTTTAATTTCAAAATTCCAACTTCATAGGTATATAAATATGGAATAAAATATTTATACAATATAAATTTAAGATTTATAGACCGTATTCAATCCAAACCATAGAAATCACATTAAAATAGTTATATATAGACCGCGGTGCCTGTATATAGTTTCTATCCTATGGTCAAGTGATACGGATATTTATCATTTCAATCCGCAATTTAAAAATAAAACTGCGGTTGTATATCATTTCAAACCGCAATCCCGAATGAAATGAAAAATGCATACTAACTTGCAGTTTAATGATATCAAATAAAACATCCATTCAATAACACATCCATCACCCAATCACAAACATCAAGCAATATCAATCAATAACAATATATGTTTGGTAATATACAACAGGTAATAATTGGCAGTTTTATTTCAAATTATATTTATCAACTATTAATCTAACAATTTATATTCAGTGATAATTGACATAACTGTTAACTAGCAGTTCATATGCAAACAATAATTTCTAACAGCCAATTAACACGCAATAAATCAATTAAATTTACAGTTAAATTCAAAAAATTGCAATTCAACAGATATGAATGAAATAACATGCCAAAAGCTCATAAATAAATTTCTATTCATTTCTAAAATTTATTTAACAAACATAAAAGCTTCTAGTAATTGTGAGTGGGTTAAAACACTCACCTTTTGAATTTAAATCGAATTCAAACCCGATTTAAACCCAAAAATTCGCCCGTCTCAGAATTCGTCCAAACCAGCGTCATCGAGTCCGGAATTAAATTACGATCCTAACAAAAAAAATCTCACGTGAATCGGAGATCGTATGCGAGAGTTATGTCGAAAATTGCACTCGAATTCAAAATTGAAAAATAGCAAAAGTGATACACATCTCACCTAACACATGCCACGTCATCTCTGTGTCTTCACGCAACAGCAAAAATATTTGCAGATACCAACGCACGCCGCCCCCATCTTCTCCCCTTGGCCGAAACCCTAATCCAAAATTCCCGACAATCCAACCGTCGAAACGCCAAACAAAATACATAGATGCGATCCCCTCGGTTCCCTCTCCAAAACCCAGAAACCGTTTTCCGATCCGACGAAGTTTTGCGCGACGATGATGAACGATTTTGGGGCTGTTTGAATTTATTCTGGATGAACGACAGCTCTAATTGAAAAACGAATTTCACCAGTAATTTACGCGTATCGAATACTTCAACATATATTTTTTCTGGAATTTTCTGAAATTTTTGAGTTTTGACTTTTGATTTTGAACTGTGGATGGATCTGCAATTGGATCTGAGATGTATACATTTGGGGAAGAGAAAGGAGTGAAGAAATGAACGTACAGCAAATGAAAAAGAAAGGAGCTAGGGTTTATAGCTGTATATTTATAGATAGGCTAGAGGTAGGGTAGCTAGACTGGATACGCGAACGTGCGTGACAAACCATGGTCCAAAAAGCCCGCTATGCCACCGGAGTCGGATTTGTTAAAACTATATATCCAAATAGGTGTTTTAAAATATTCTGAACGCAATGGAAAAAGTTTCGCGACCAAATTCGATCGTATGAAGAAGTTATGCCAAAAAAACAAAAATTTCACATTGATTTCAAAATGCGTAAATTTCAAGGCGTTTCGAGTCCGTACGATCAAACGACAAGTCCGATCGCTACGAAACTTGAAACATTATTATAATTCACCGTTACGGATCCGATGAAACTGGTTTCGTCGAAATCCGAGTCCGTGCCCAAAATGGCTATTTTTATATTAATTAAATAAATAGGCAAATAAATTAATTAAATTCAATCTTTAAAATTTTTGACTTTAAAATTGAAAATTTGATCATTTTTATAATTTCACTTTAGTTACAACAAATTAAACAAACCCAGATATCAATGTCAAGTAAATATATTTATAAATTTCAGTGTTTGAATTCAATTACGGTAAATACAGATATTGTAAATTCCAAGCATTTACTTAAATTTAACTTTGACTATGACCTTATAGTTTACTGCGTATTATTACGTCAATTAATATAACTTTACGTTTATTTCAAATCTACCAATTATAACCAAATAAAACCTTTCAATTGTTTTTCATGAATAGGTATTTCAATGAATTAGTTAGTATTCGACTAGCATAATATTTAATTCTAACCACTGCAATAATTAAGCTTTATTTTAAATTGGATTTAGATGGAAGGATTTGTTTGCCTTTTCTTAACTACTATATTCAAAAATTTTGCCTTTCTTTGTATTGCTACTATTTCCATTTATATTGAAATTGTAAAACATATATAAAAAAAATTAGAATCTCAAATAAGCTCTTATTACTCACAATTACTATATTAATTTGGATTGCACAACATCTTATTCATCACTTGCTTAAACCTAAATTCCTATTTCATTCATAAATGCTAAAATAAATCAATTATTACATAATTTCTTTTATTAATATTCATGCTATTCATGCTATTCATGTTAAATTCAATTCCTTTGTTCCATTCAACATCAGCAATTATCTATTAAAAGTCCCAAAATTTCTATTAAATAAATCTAACGAATCTTTATTATAAATTAGATGAATTTAATATTGCATTCAAACTATTGCGTTAAAATTTCCGTTTCACTTTAAAGTAACTAAATTTGCCCATTATAATACTTATTTCAATTCAAAAAAAAAACATTTAATTAACATCAAAATTTTTACCATTTCATCTTACCATTTATTTACGTATCCTTTTATTGCACTGATTGAAATAAATTCACTTATTAAATTTTTAAGTTCGTTACCTATCCATCTTGATTTTAATTCCATCTATCAATCAAATTCAGTTAGCCTTAACGTTACTACACTAAATCTACAATCAGTTTCAATTTATATAGAATTATATCTTAATACTTACCATTTATTTATAAATTAGGTTACCTTCCAATAAATCTGATTCCTAAGCATTTGATTGGATTGCCATCTTTACTATGTCTATTATTAATTAGCTTCAAATTCTACAATTTCACTTCTTAAATCCACCTTTTGCTATATTATAAGTAAAATTTACATTGGTTACATAAATGTATCATTTATTTATATTTATTACAAACTTATTTCCAGTTCCAACTAACAATCTAAATAAATGAATAGGCAACCTACCATAAACACTACCGTTACCTTTTTGTCACATACAAAATCCTTTATTACAAAAATCAATTTCTGCATATATTTTCATACTACAAATTCAATTTACTTATGTTCAAATTATAACCAAACCTGACCTTTTAAATTATTTTGTATAAAATTGGGATTTCATTAAGTTTCTTAATTATTACCCTTAATTGGCATTTATCATCTTGTATTCTCGTTGTCATTTCATAGATATGATTCCCAATTCCTTATTATTGACTTAAAAATGTCATTACTTACATTGCATTAAACGTTGTTACTTAAATCTCTACCCAATAGTAATTAATACTCTAAATAAATATGCTTACTCCTTTCGTTATTTATTCATTATCACAAGAAACGTTTAATCATTTGTAATTTCAAATTACCTACATTGATTGTATATATTTTCCATTATTATCATTTATTAGAATTCTATTCAACTTTCCATCTTATGCATGTAGTTAACCTTTCTATTGATTTTTCCTTCAAAATTTTCAGTTATTTCTTATTTAATCGCTATAAATTAAATGCATTGGTAACGAACAATAGTTGTTACCATTATACAATTTATACATTTGTAATTTATTCTCTACAACAATTATTACCTATCAATATTATTTCGCCCATAAATACAAACTTGCAATTTTTCTTATTATCATATTCCATTTACTGTTAACAATGTTTATTACATTATATTAGTTTAATAATTTCCTCAAATTCCTCATATTCAACTCATACGCTGGTAAAATTCTTTTCACTACTTAAAATCATTTGAATTAACTTCGAATTACTATAAGTAGGTTTTTAATTTATTTTTCTTCTAAATTTAATTACAACTTAATTTGACCAAATTAAATCCATGAAATCTACGGGTCGCTACACTCTCCCCCACTCAAAACTTTTCGTCCCCGAAAAGGAAAAGGAAGGGAGAAAGAAGAATAAAACAGTATATCTAGTTTCAAATATTAACTTATAACAATAATTTACTAAATTAATTTCCTTTAATGAATTACACTTGTTTTATAATCATTGTGTCTTTTAATACTTAAATTATTAAAGTTGGAAAAATATCTGTAACAAAATTCTAAGTCCAAAATTTACGAAAATTTTTGGCAGAGTCTCCTTTGTACGGAGGGACTCTGGAGAAAATATAATATCCAAATATACAAATATATTACATATATCCAAAATAAAATATCCCACACGGGAAAATATATAAATAGCGCTTTAATCGTAATCCGAAAACGTACCTATTTGTCGGGCAAAACGCTTATTATTTTGGAACCAAAAGCAGTAGCAGTTGCTTCCAACCCCTGTATTCACTTATATAATCTAAAAGGTTAAATATTTATTTTACAGTGAAATGTTTGGGTAGATTCAATCATTTATATCCAATCAAATGCAACAACCATAAATTTTAACAAACAGCACATGCCACCAACAGACAATCATTCAATCAAACAAACAATTAGTTGTTAGGTTCAAATTCCGAAATTATACGAAATGTAAAATAACTATCAAGTGCATCCTTTACTCAACAGTCTTAGATGGAACAAAGATAGATTATTTCTCCATCCCACAACTTCAAAATTCCTTACCCAACAACCATACATCAACCAAACAATTCAAATCAACACCACAATAGCTTATTATACATTTATTTCATGCTTCAGTGGTTTTATTTTCTTTCTTTCATTTATGGAGGGATTTCTTTGTTTCTTACAATTTTCATTTTCCATTTGTTACAAAATTCATTATATTTGTATTCCAATTTATTGACTAAGTATATATCATCTATTTATACTACTTACCTTTACTTATATAGTAAAATTTCCAATTTATCTTAAGCTTATACAATTAATTCTCATTAACCATAGCAAATTAATAGAATACCTTTTCCCTCAAGCTTCACTTGTAAGATTTTCCTTAAATTCTTAATCTGCTAACATTCATTCTTATAAGTGGAAGTTTTTATTTATTCATCAACTATTAATTGTAGTCATTTCAAATTTTTCTACTTTCCATTATATTGGAATAGGGAAGATTAAAACATACTTAAGTCAATAATCATACAATCAATCCTTATTTGGAATATCATTTTATATACTTAAGTTCATATCACCTATTAATAATACTTAACTTTATTTTTAGTAAAATTTCAATCATAACTTAAGTTTATACCATTTAATTCTTATTATAGCAGTAAATTTATTGAATACCTTAATTACCTCAAGCTTCACTTGTAAGATTTCCCCTTACATTTTCTTACTAACATTGCAGCTTTTATTATATGGTAAGTTATGTATGTTTAAGAATGCAAGTGAAAATTTACAAGTTTCTTCTCAATTCCTTTTTATTTATTAATGGTTCAATAAATATATATTCGTTTTATTAATTACAATTTCAACTTACCCTTAATTTCATTCCTTTATTTAATGTTTACGTTTTATTATATTTAATTACAGTAACCCTCTACTTACACTCAAATTATTAACCTTAAAACCTCCATTTTTATAAATAAAGGATCTTATTATTTCATTATCTAGGGTTTACAGACATTTATTTATATTACCTACTTTTTATTATATTACTAGTAGCATTTTAAAACATACTTAAGTTTATAACCCTACACATCAATCTTTATTTATTAAAGAATTTCATTTTATTTACTTAAGTTAAAATCACCTATTAATAATACTCACCTTTAATTTGGGTAAAATTTCAATTATCACTTAAGTTTATACCAATAAATTCTTATTATAACAGTAATTTATTGAATACTTCATTTTTCCTAAATTCCTACTTGTAAAATATTCAATTCCAGTTTCTCATTTAACACTCCAACTTTTATATTTGGGTAAGTTATTTATGTTAAGGAAATTGCAATTGAACTTATACAAGTTTAATCTCCATTCTTTTAATTAAATTTAATGTTTATCCATATTACTCTTTGTCTCATATGTATGCAAATTCCTCTTTATAGCTTTGCAGTTATTCTCTTATTTCAATTAGAGGTTTCAATTCATTTATTACTTAACTTTTATTTCACTAACAAATTTTTAACAATTAATTAACGGAAAAATTTAGAATTAAATACCGGGTTAAATTTCAATTTGTTTCAAAATAATAGGTAAATAAGTTCTTACATCTCAATATCTCTAATTATAGTTAGAGCAATAAAAGGAAAAAAAAAAAAAAAATTTTTTTTTTAGAAAATTTCAAAATAAATCTGTAGTAGAATTTACTACAGTGGCCTTTCCCCTTCGAACTCGAAAAATGAAAGTCGATGATGCGGCCGTCATCACCGAATTTATTTTCCAGCGACAGAGAGGAAAGTACAGAATTTAATTTCTCCCAAAATCTTCTTTTTAAAACAATTCTTCCAAATTATACGAAATATTTATATAAGAAAATACTTATAAACCAAATCATTATATTTCATAAATTCTTTGAAAACAAATTTGGAAAAATCCCGGACCTAAGTTCTAAAATCTCCAATTTGATTTACCATAATTTCAACTTAGCTTCAATTATTATAAATATTTTTATTTTCTAACACCCAATCTATAGCAACCAAATATATATATATCTTTATAAAACTATTTTTATATATAGAAATATAATAGGCAAAATTATTTCATTCACCTATATTAAAAACAAATATTATGTCGGTCTGTCCTATTAAGTGTTTAGAAATCCCTATTGATGACATAGCGTCCCATGCATCAACCAGAATTTATAAATACAAAGCGGAATAGATTAACACAATATAAAAATCTTTTTATAACACTAACAAGTACGCTCTCTCATATATATACGCTCAGTGATTCCCATAGGATATTACTACCCTATTAACAAAGAGTCAAACCCCACAAAGCCAAGGTTTATCGCTAAACCAAAGCTCTGATACCAACTGTAACATCCCGCCTTTTTGCACACTTTAAACCGACACACGTGCCAATTCAAAGCATACGCAAGGGCGGATTATTATGGGGTAAATAAGAAAAACAGAGAAGAAATAAAAAAAACAAAACAGAATCTCACAGCGGAAGGATAAAATATAATAACAAATATACAGTTCATAAACAGTTTACAAAAGCTTGATTCTTCTTTTACAATAAATATCAGAGTTACACATACCAATACAAGCAATGCAGCGGAATAGAAAGAGTGTGGTGTAATACTATATATAACATAATACTTATTCTTCGTCTTCGTCCTCCAAAGCTAAAATCTGCTATCCTGAAATGCTCGGACTGACCCGAGCGAATTTGAATAGACAAAAACACCCGAGTCAGACTAGAATATCTTATGTGAGTTAAATAAACAGAAATAAATATGAGTACAGTAACTCAAGAGATGTTCGGGATTTACATCTCCTAAGGATCCGTTAAACTATTTACTATGTAGTATATTGCGCTATTATAATAGTGTCTATTTATAAAATAAACTTACTTTTAAATAGCGTTAAGGCTTTACATTTTCCACCTTAACACGTAATAGTCCCAGTAGTCCATCCAATATCATAGCTCCTCCTACTCGGGAAGCAACTAGAGGATACCACACGGGCTACGGGAGAAAACCAAACTCGTACAAGGCTCGATATGGTAGGTGACACGGCACAACGAGGCAATGCCAGGGTAGATATACCAATTGCTATCCAGGCTGGTGGAAACGCGTAGCCGCAGTTACCGCCCACCTCGGACTAACTCCCCAAAATCAAAATATAGAAGTGGCCACTGAATCAAATCCAAGTCAAAGTATAATATCGAAGAGGAGCGTCCGATCAGAGGAATGACCTCATTGGCCTGAGAATCGCTCCTGTTTTAGCCACCTTATGCCAACTCACGGGAGTTGGGTCCACGTATTTACCTTACAGGAAACGTCGCCACCACCTACTTCATTCTGGAATCTCCACCGCGTACACGGTTAGTCAAAGTGGTTTTCGGTATCGACAGAGAGTATGTCCATATCCGATCCCGGTCTCTTTGCCAACCAATCGTTATTATAACACCGCGGTCATTTAAAATAGTTTATACTTTAAAACCAGAACATAGTCCCTTTCAAAACCATAATATTACGATATCATTTTCTTTAAAACACAAATAATTTATCTTCATGTTATTTTATAAAAACCCAAATCCATGATATCGTTTCCCAAATAAAATTTTCCTTTCCAAAAATTATGTCACTTTTTATTATTTAATATCCCATGTAACCAATATTTTATTTGTAACTTTCAACATAATTCTTCGAAAATCCATAGTATTTTAAAACCATTATTTTCAAAACTAAATGGTTTGGATATTCAACGGTATGCGAATTAAAAAGGTTTAACTTTACTGTTGCTTTATAAAGAATAAATTACATGGCTTTCCAAATATTTCTTGTTTTAAAGTTAAACCAAAGTCCAAAATATTACTTCAAGTCCCACAACCATTTCAATTTTATATATATTTATATCCATTTTTGAGCATTAATATTTCAACTAAAGTTGGATTTTTATCCTTTCAAAATCAATATTCTATTAATTAATCTTGACCATTCACATAAAATCCATAATTAATAAGACTTCAATTTCTAGTAAAATATATATATATATATATATATATATAGAATTTTTCCACTTCAAATTATACTAGAATATCCATTTCTATTTATTTTGGAAAAATCCAATTACAAATATCATATCTTATAATTTCCAACTTTACATTTAAACATAGGATATAAATTTACCAAACTTCATTTTCTAAATTTTTTCCATTTTCAATAAAGAAATTTATATTCCTTTTAATTTCAAAATTCCAACTTCATAGGTATATAAATATGGAATAAAATATTTATACAATATAAATTTAAGATTTATAGACCGTATTCAATCCAAACCATAGAAATCACATTAAAATAGTTATATATAGACCGCGGTGCCTGTATATAGTTTCTATCCTATGGTCAAGTGATACGGATATTTATCATTTCAATCCGCAATTTAAAAATAAAACTGCGGTTGTATATCATTTCAAACCGCAATCCCGAATGAAATGAAAAATGCATACTAACTTGCAGTTTAATGATATCAAATAAAACATCCATTCAATAACACATCCATCACCCAATCACAAACATCAAGCAATATCAATCAATAACAATATATGTTTGGTAATATACAACAGGTAATAATTGGCAGTTTTATTTCAAATTATATTTATCAACTATTAATCTAACAATTTATATTCAGTGATAATTGACATAACTGTTAACTAGCAGTTCATATGCAAACAATAATTTCTAACAGCCAATTAACACGCAATAAATCAATTAAATTTACAGTTAAATTCAAAAAATTGCAATTCAACAGATATGAATGAAATAACATGCCAAAAGCTCATAAATAAATTTCTATTCATTTCTAAAATTTATTTAACAAACATAAAAGCTTCTAGTAATTGTGAGTGGGTTAAAACACTCACCTTTTGAATTTAAATCGAATTCAAACCCGATTTAAACCCAAAAATTCGCCCGTCTCAGAATTCGTCCAAACCAGCGTCATCGAGTCCGGAATTAAATTACGATCCTAACAAAAAAAATCTCACGTGAATCGGAGATCGTATGCGAGAGTTATGTCGAAAATTGCACTCGAATTCAAAATTGAAAAATAGCAAAAGTGATACACATCTCACCTAACACATGCCACGTCATCTCTGTGTCTTCACGCAACAGCAAAAATATTTGCAGATACCAACGCACGCCGCCCCCATCTTCTCCCCTTGGCCGAAACCCTAATCCAAAATTCCCGACAATCCAACCGTCGAAACGCCAAACAAAATACATAGATGCGATCCCCTCGGTTCCCTCTCCAAAACCCAGAAACCGTTTTCCGATCCGACGAAGTTTTGCGCGACGATGATGAACGATTTTGGGGCTGTTTGAATTTATTCTGGATGAACGACAGCTCTAATTGAAAAACGAATTTCATCAGTAATTTACGCGTATCGAATACTTCAACATATATTTTTTCTGGAATTTTCTGAAATTTTTGAGTTTTGACTTTTGATTTTGAACTGTGGATGGATCTGCAATTGGATCTGAGATGTATACATTTGGGGAAGAGAAAGGAGTGAAGAAATGAACGTACAGCAAATGAAAAAGAAAGGAGCTAGGGTTTATAGCTGTATATTTATAGATAGGCTAGAGGTAGGGTAGCTAGACTAGATACGCGAACGTGCGTGACAAACCATGGTCCAAAAAGCCCGCTATGCCACCGGAGTCGGATTTGTTAAAACTATATATCCAAATAGGTGTTTTAAAATATTCTGAACGCAATGGAAAAAGTTTCGCGACCAAATTCGATCGTATGAAGAAGTTATGCCAAAAAAACAAAAATTTCACATTGATTTCAAAATGCGTAAATTTCAAGGCGTTTCGAGTCCGTACGATCAAACGACAAGTCCGATCGCTACGAAACTTGAAACATTATTATAATTCACCGTTACGGATCCGATGAAACTGGTTTCGTCGAAATCCGAGTCCGTGCCCAAAATGGCTATTTTTATATTAATTAAATAAATAGGCAAATAAATTAATTAAATTCAATCTTTAAAATTTTTGACTTTAAAATTGAAAATTTGATCATTTTTATAATTTCACTTTAGTTACAACAAATTAAACAAACCCAGATATCAATGTCAAGTAAATATATTTATAAATTTCAGTGTTTGAATTCAATTACGGTAAATACAGATATTGTAAATTCCAAGCATTTACTTAAATTTAACTTTGACTATGACCTTATAGTTTACCGCGTATTATTACGTCAATTAATATAACTTTACGTTTATTTCAAATCTACCAATTATAACCAAATAAAACCTTTCAATTGTTTTTCATGAATAGGTATTTCAATGAATTAGTTAGTATTCGACTAGCATAATATTTAATTCTAACCACTGCAATAATTAAGCTTTATTTTAAATTGGATTTAGATGGAAGGATTTGTTTGCCTTTTCTTAACTACTATATTCAAAAAATTTGCCTTTCTTTGTATTGCTACTATTTCCATTTATATTGAAATTGTAAAACATATATAAAAAAAATTAGAATCTCAAATAAGCTCTTATTACTCACAATTACTATATTAATTTGGATTGCACAACATCTTATTCATCACTTGCTTAAACCTAAATTCCTATTTCATTCATAAATGCTAAAATAAATCAATTATTACATAATTTCTTTTATTAATATTCATGCTATTCATGCTATTCATGTTAAATTCAATTCCTTTGTTCCATTCAACATCAGCAATTATCTATTAAAAGTCCCAAAATTTCTATTAAATAAATCTAACGAATCTTTATTATAAATTAGATGAATTTAATATTGCATTCAAACTATTGCGTTAAAATTTCCGTTTCACTTTAAAGTAACTAAATTTGCCCATTATAATACTTATTTCAATTCAAAAAAAAAACATTTAATTAACATCAAAATTTTTACCATTTCATCTTACCATTTATTTACGTATCCTTTTATTGCACTGATTGAAATAAATTCACTTATTAAATTTTTAAGTTCGTTACCTATCCATCTTGATTTTAATTCCATCTATCAATCAAATTCAGTTAGCCTTAACGTTACTACACTAAATCTACAATCAGTTTCAATTTATATAGAATTATATCTTAATACTTACCATTTATTTATAAATTAGGTTACCTTCCAATAAATCTGATTCCTAAGCATTTGATTGGATTGCCATCTTTACTATGTCTATTATTAATTAGCTTCAAATTCTACAATTTCACTTCTTAAATCCACCTTTTGCTATATTATAAGTAAAATTTACATTGGTTACCTAAATGTATCATTTATTTATATTTATTACAAACTTATTTCCAGTTCCAACTAACAATCTAAATAAATGAATAGGCAACCTACCATAAACACTACCGTTACCTTTTTGTCACATACAAAATCCTTTATTACAAAAATCAATTTCTGCATATATTTTCATACTACAAATTCAATTTACTTATGTTCAAATTATAACCAAACCTGACCTTTTAAATTATTTTGTATAAAATTGGGATTTCATTAAGTTTCTTAATTATTACCCTTAATTGGCATTTATCATCTTGTATTCTCGTTGTCATTTCATAGATATGATTCCCAATTCCTTATTATTGACTTAAAAATGTCATTACTTACATTGCATTAAACGTTGTTACTTAAATCTCTACCCAATAGTAATTAATACTCTAAATAAATATGCTTACTCCTTTCGTTATTTATTCATTATCACAAGAAACGTTTAATCATTTGTAATTTCAAATTACCTACATTGATTGTATATATTTTCCATTATTATCATTTATTAGAATTCTATTCAACTTTCCATCTTATGCATGTAGTTAACCTTTCTATTGATTTTTCCTTCAAAATTTTCAGTTATTTCTTATTTAATCGCTATAAATTAAATGCATTGGTAACGAACAATAGTTGTTACCATTATACAATTTATACATTTGTAATTTATTCTCTACAACAATTATTACCTATCAATATTATTTCGCCCATAAATACAAACTTGCAATTTTTCTTATTATCATATTCCATTTACTGTTAACAATGTTTATTACATTATATTAGTTTAATAATTTCCTCAAATTCCTCATATTCAACTCATACGCTGGTAAAATTCTTTTCACTACTTAAAATCATTTGAATTAACTTCGAATTACTATAAGTAGGTTTTTAATTTATTTTTCTTCTAAATTTAATTACAACTTAATTTGACCAAATTAAATCCATGAAATCTACGGGTCGCTACACTCTCCCCCACTCAAAACTTTTCGTCCCCGAAAAGGAAAAGGAAGGGAGAAAGAAGAATAAAACAATATATCTAGTTTCAAATATTAACTTATAACAATAATTTACTAAATTAATTTCCTTTAATGAATTACACTTGTTTTATAATCATTGTGTCTTTTAATACTTAAATTATTAAAGTTGGAAAAATATCTGTAACAAAATTCTAAGTCCAAAATTTACGAAAATTTTTGGCAGAGTCTCCTTTGTACGGAGGGACTCTGGAGAAAATATAATATCCAAATATACAAATATATTACATATATCCAAAATAAAATATCCCACACGGGAAAATATATAAATAGCGCTTTAATCGTAATCCGAAAACGTACCTATTTGTCGGGCAAAACGCTTATTATTTTGGAACCAAAAGCAGTAGCAGTTGCTTCCAACCCCTGTATTCACTTATATAATCTAAAAGGTTAAATATTTATTTTACAGTGAAATGTTTGGGTAGATTCAATCATTTATATCCAATCAAATGCAACAACCATAAATTTTAACAAACAGCACATGCCACCAACAGACAATCATTCAATCAAACAAACAATTAGTTGTTAGGTTCAAATTCCGAAATTATACGAAATGTAAAATAACTATCAAGTGCATCCTTTACTCAACAGTCTTAGATGGAACAAAGATAGATTATTTCTCCATCCCACAACTTCAAAATTCCTTACCCAACAACCATACATCAACCAAACAATTCAAATCAACACCACAATAGCTTATTATACATTTATTTCATGCTTCAGTGGTTTTATTTTCTTTCTTTCATTTATGGAGGGATTTCTTTGTTTCTTACAATTTTCATTTTCCATTTGTTACAAAATTCATTATATTTGTATTCCAATTTATTGACTAAGTATATATCATCTATTTATACTACTTACCTTTACTTATATAGTAAAATTTCCAATTTATCTTAAGCTTATACAATTAATTCTCATTAACCATAGCAAATTAATAGAATACCTTTTCCCTCAAGCTTCACTTGTAAGATTTTCCTTAAATTCTTAATCTGCTAACATTCATTCTTATAAGTGGAAGTTTTTATTTATTCATCAACTATTAATTGTAGTCATTTCAAATTTTTCTACTTTCCATTATATTGGAATAGGGAAGATTAAAACATACTTAAGTCAATAATCATACAATCAATCCTTATTTGGAATATCATTTTATATACTTAAGTTCATATCACCTATTAATAATACTTAACTTTATTTTTAGTAAAATTTCAATCATAACTTAAGTTTATACCATTTAATTCTTATTATAGCAGTAAATTTATTGAATACCTTAATTACCTCAAGCTTCACTTGTAAGATTTCCCCTTACATTTTCTTACTAACATTGCAGCTTTTATTATATGGTAAGTTATGTATGTTTAAGAATGCAAGTGAAAATTTACAAGTTTCTTCTCAATTCCTTTTTATTTATTAATGGTTCAATAAATATATATTCGTTTTATTAATTACAATTTCAACTTACCCTTAATTTCATTCCTTTATTTAATGTTTACGTTTTATTATATTTAATTACAGTAACCCTCTACTTACACTCAAATTATTAACCTTAAAACCTCCATTTTTATAAATAAAGGATCTTATTATTTCATTATCTAGGGTTTACAGACATTTATTTATATTACCTACTTTTTATTATATTACTAGTAGCATTTTAAAACATACTTAAGTTTATAACCCTACACATCAATCTTTATTTATTAAAGAATTTCATTTTATTTACTTAAGTTAAAATCACCTATTAATAATACTCACCTTTAATTTGGGTAAAATTTCAATTATCACTTAAGTTTATACCAATAAATTCTTATTATAACAGTAATTTATTGAATACTTCATTTTTCCTAAATTCCTACTTGTAAAATATTCAATTCCAGTTTCTCATTTAACACTCCAACTTTTATATTTGGGTAAGTTATTTATGTTAAGGAAATTGCAATTGAACTTATACAAGTTTAATCTCCATTCTTTTAATTAAATTTAATGTTTATCCATATTACTCTTTGTCTCATATGTATGCAAATTCCTCTTTATAGCTTTGCAGTTATTCTCTTATTTCAATTAGAGGTTTCAATTCATTTATTACTTAACTTTTATTTCACTAACAAATTTTTAACAATTAATTAACGGAAAAATTTAGAATTAAATACCGGGTTAAATTTCAATTTGTTTCAAAATAATAGGTAAATAAGTTCTTACATCTCAATATCTCTAATTATAGTTAGAGCAATAAAAGGAAAAAAAAAAAAAAAAAATTTTTTTTTTAGAAAATTTCAAAATAAATCTGTAGTAGAATTTACTACAGTGGCCTTTCCCCTTCGAACTCGAAAAATGAAAGTCGATGATGCGGCCGTCATCACCGAATTTATTTTCCAGCGACAGAGAGGAAAGTACAGAATTTAATTTCTCCCAAAATCTTCTTTTTAAAACAATTCTTCCAAATTATACGAAATATTTATATAAGAAAATACTTATAAACCAAATCATTATATTTCATAAATTCTTTGAAAACAAATTTGGAAAAATCCCGGACCTAAGTTCTAAAATCTCCAATTTGATTTACCATAATTTCAACTTAGCTTCAATTATTATAAATATTTTTATTTTCTAACACCCAATCTATAGCAACCAAATATATATATATCTTTATAAAACTATTTTTATATATAGAAATATAATAGGCAAAATTATTTCATTCACCTATATTAAAAACAAATATTATGTCGGTCTGTCCTATTAAGTGTTTAGAAATCCCTATTGATGACATAGCGTCCCATGCATCAACCAGAATTTATAAATACAAAGCGGAACAGATTAACACAATATAAAAATCTTTTTATAACACTAACAAGTACGCTCTCTCATATATATACGCTCAGTGACTCCCATAGGATATTACTACCCTATTAACAAAGAGTCAAACCCCACAAAGCCAAGGTTTATCGCTAAACCAAAGCTCTGATACCAACTGTAACATCCCGCCTTTTTGCACACTTTAAACCGACACACGTGCCAATTCAAAGCATACGCAAGGGCGGATTGTTATGGGGTAAATAAGAAAAACAGAGAAGAAATAAAAAAAACAAAACAGAATCTCACAGCGGAAGGATAAAATATAATAACAAATATACAGTTCATAAACAGTTTACAAAAGCTTGATTCTTCTTTTACAATAAATATCAGAGTTACACATACCAATACAAGCAATGCAGCGGAATAGAAAGAGTGTGGTGTAATACTATATATAACATAATACTTATTCTTCGTCTTCGTCCTCCAAAGCTAAAATCTGCTATCCTGAAATGCTCGGACTGACCCGAGCGAATTTGAATAGACAAAAACACCCGAGTCAGACTAGAATATCTTATGTGAGTTAAATAAACAGAAATAAATATGAGTACAGTAACTCAAGAGATGTTCGGGATTTACATCTCCTAAGGATCCGTTAAACTATTTACTATGTAGTATATTGCGCTATTATAATAGTGTCTATTTATAAAATAAACTTACTTTTAAATAGCGTTAAGGCTTTACATTTTCCACCTTAACACGTAATAGTCCCAGTAGTCCATCCAATATCATAGCTCCTCCTACTCGGGAAGCAACTAGAGGATACCACACGGGCTACGGGAGAAAACCAAACTCGTACAAGGCTCGATATGGTAGGTGACACGGCACAACGAGGCAATGCCAGGGTAGATATACCAATTGCTATCCAGGCTGGTGGAAACGCGTAGCCGCAGTTACCGCCCACCTCGGACTAACTCCCCAAAATCAAAATATAGAAGTGGCCACTGAATCAAATCCAAGTCAAAGTATAATATCGAAGAGGAGCGTCCGATCAGAGGAATGACCTCATTGGCCTGAGAATCGCTCCTGTTTTAGCCACCTTATGACAACTCACGGGAGTTGGGTCCACGTATTTACCTTACAGGAAACGTCGCCACCACCTACTTCATTCTGGAATCTCCACCGCGTACACGGTTAGTCAAAGTGGTTTTCGGTATCGACAGAGAGTATGTCCATATCCGATCCCGGTCTCTTTGCCAACCAATCGTTATTATAACACCGCGGTCATTTAAAATAGTTTATACTTTAAAACCAGAACATAGTCCCTTTCAAAACCATAATATTACGATATCATTTTCTTTAAAACACAAATAATTTATCTTCATGTTATTTTATAAAAACCCAAATCCATGATATCGTTTCCCAAATAAAATTTTCCTTTCCAAAAATTATGTCACTTTTTATTATTTAATATCCCATGTAACCAATATTTTGTTTGTAACTTTCAACATAATTCTTCGAAAATCCATAGTATTTTAAAACCATTATTTTCAAAACTAAATGGTTTGGATATTCAACGGTATGCGAATTAAAAAGGTTTAACTTTACTGTTGCTTTATAAAGAATAAATTACATGGCTTTCCAAATATTTCTTGTTTTAAAGTTAAACCAAAGTCCAAAATATTACTTCAAGTCCCACAACCATTTCAATTTTATATATATTTATATCCATTTTTGAGCATTAATATTTCAACTAAAGTTGGATTTTTATCCTTTCAAAATCAATATTCTATTAATTAATCTTGACCATTCACATAAAATCCATAATTAATAAGACTTAAATTTCTAGTAAAATATATATATATATATATATATATAGAATTTTTCCACTTCAAATTATACTAGAATATCCATTTCTATTTATTTTGGAAAAATCCAATTACAAATATCATATCTTATAATTTCCAACTTTACATTTAAACATAGGATATAAATTTACCAAACTTCATTTTCTAAATTTTTTCCATTTTCAATAAAGAAATTTATATTCCTTTTAATTTCAAAATTCCAACTTCATAGGTATATAAATATGGAATAAAATATTTATACAATATAAATTTAAGATTTATAGACCGTATTCAATCCAAACCATAGAAATCACATTAAAATAGTTATATATAGACCGCGGTGCCTGTATATAGTTTCTATCCTATGGTCAAGTGATACGGATATTTATCATTTCAATCCGCAATTTAAAAATAAAACTGCGGTTGTATATCATTTCAAACCGCAATCCCGAATGAAATGAAAAATGCATACTAACTTGCAGTTTAATGATATCAAATAAAACATCCATTCAATAACACATCCATCACCCAATCACAAACATCAAGCAATATCAATCAATAACAATATATGTTTGGTAATATACAACAGGTAATAATTGGCAGTTTTATTTCAAATTATATTTATCAACTATTAATCTAACAATTTATATTCAGTGATAATTGACATAACTGTTAACTAGCAGTTCATATGCAAACAATAATTTCTAACAGCCAATTAACACGCAATAAATCAATTAAATTTACAGTTAAATTCAAAAAATTGCAATTCAACAGATATGAATGAAATAACATGCCAAAAGCTCATAAATAAATTTCTATTCATTTCTAAAATTTATTTAACAAACATAAAAGCTTCTAGTAATTGTGAGTGGGTTAAAACACTCACCTTTTGAATTTAAATCGAATTCAAACCCGATTTAAACCCAAAAATTCGCCCGTCTCAGAATTCGTCCAAACCAGCGTCATCGAGTCCGGAATTAAATTACGATCCTAACAAAAAAAATCTCACGTGAATCGGAGATCGTATGCGAGAGTTATGTCGAAAATTGCACTCGAATTCAAAATTGAAAAATAGCAAAAGTGATACACATCTCACCTAACACATGCCACGTCATCTCTGTGTCTTCACGCAACAGCAAAAATATTTGCAGATACCAACGCACGCCGCCCCCATCTTCTCCCCTTGGCCGAAACCCTAATCCAAAATTCCCGACAATCCAACCGTCGAAACGCCAAACAAAATACATAGATGCGATCCCCTCGGTTCCCTCTCCAAAACCCAGAAACCGTTTTCCGATCCGACGAAGTTTTGCGCGACGATGATGAACGATTTTGGGGCTGTTTGAATTTATTCTGGATGAACGACAGCTCTAATTGAAAAACGAATTTCATCAGTAATTTACGCGTATCGAATACTTCAACATATATTTTTTCTGGAATTTTCTGAAATTTTTGAGTTTTGACTTTTGATTTTGAACTGTGGATGGATCTGCAATTGGATCTGAGATGTATACATTTGGGGAAGAGAAAGGAGTGAAGAAATGAACGTACAACAAATGAAAAAGAAAGGAGCTAGGGTTTATAGCTGTATATTTATAGATAGGCTAGAGGTAGGGTAGCTAGACTGGATACGCGAACGTGCGTGACAAACCATGGTCCAAAAAGCCCGCTATGCCACCGGAGTCGGATTTGTTAAAACTATATATCCAAATAGGTGTTTTAAAATATTCTGAACGCAATGGAAAAAGTTTCGCGACCAAATTCGATCGTATGAAGAAGTTATGCCAAAAAAACAAAAATTTCACATTGATTTCAAAATGCGTAAATTTCAAGGCGTTTCGAGTCCGTACGATCAAACGACAAGTCCGATCGCTACGAAACTTGAAACATTATTATAATTCACCGTTACGGATCCGATGAAACTGGTTTCGTCGAAATCCGAGTCCGTGCCCAAAATGGCTATTTTTATATTAATTAAATAAATAGGCAAATAAATTAATTAAATTCAATCTTTAAAATTTTTGACTTTAAAATTGAAAATTTGATCATTTTTATAATTTCACTTTAGTTACAACAAATTAAACAAACCCAGATATCAATGTCAAGTAAATATATTTATAAATTTCAGTGTTTGAATTCAATTACGGTAAATACAGATATTGTAAATTCCAAGCATTTACTTAAATTTAACTTTGACTATGACCTTATAGTTTACTGCGTATTATTACGTCAATTAATATAACTTTACGTTTATTTCAAATCTACCAATTATAACCAAATAAAACCTTTCAATTGTTTTTCATGAATAGGTATTTCAATGAATTAGTTAGTATTCGACTAGCATAATATTTAATTCTAACCACTGCAATAATTAAGCTTTATTTTAAATTGGATTTAGATGGAAGGATTTGTTTGCCTTTTCTTAACTACTATATTCAAAAATTTTGCCTTTCTTTGTATTGCTACTATTTCCATTTATATTGAAATTGTAAAACATATATAAAAAAAATTAGAATCTCAAATAAGCTCTTATTACTCACAATTACTATATTAATTTGGATTGCACAACATCTTATTCATCACTTGCTTAAACCTAAATTCCTATTTCATTCATAAATGCTAAAATAAATCAATTATTACATAATTTCTTTTATTAATATTCATGCTATTCATGCTATTCATGTTAAATTCAATTCCTTTGTTCCATTCAACATCAGCAATTATCTATTAAAAGTCCCAAAATTTCTATTAAATAAATCTAACGAATCTTTATTATAAATTAGATGAATTTAATATTGCATTCAAACTATTGCGTTAAAATTTCCGTTTCACTTTAAAGTAACTAAATTTGCCCATTATAATACTTATTTCAATTCAAAAAAAAAAACATTTAATTAACATCAAAATTTTTACCATTTCATCTTACCATTTATTTACGTATCCTTTTATTGCACTGATTGAAATAAATTCACTTATTAAATTTTTAAGTTCGTTACCTATCCATCTTGATTTTAATTCCATCTATCAATCAAATTCAGTTAGCCTTAACGTTACTACACTAAATCTACAATCAGTTTCAATTTATATAGAATTATATCTTAATACTTACCATTTATTTATAAATTAGGTTACCTTCCAATAAATCTGATTCCTAAGCATTTGATTGGATTGCCATCTTTACTATGTCTATTATTAATTAGCTTCAAATTCTACAATTTCACTTCTTAAATCCACCTTTTGCTATATTATAAGTAAAATTTACATTGGTTACATAAATGTATCATTTATTTATATTTATTACAAACTTATTTCCAGTTCCAACTAACAATCTAAATAAATGAATAGGCAACCTACCATAAACACTACCGTTACCTTTTTGTCACATACAAAATCCTTTATTACAAAAATCAATTTCTGCATATATTTCATACTACAAATTCAATTTACTTATGTTCAAATTATAACCAAACCTGACCTTTTAAATTATTTTGTATAAAATTGGGATTTCATTAAGTTTCTTAATTATTACCCTTAATTGGCATTTATCATCTTGTATTCTCGTTGTCATTTCATAGATATGATTCCCAATTCCTTATTATTGACTTAAAAATGTCATTACTTACATTGCATTAAACGTTGTTACTTAAATCTCTACCCAATAGTAATTAATACTCTAAATAAATATGCTTACTCCTTTCGTTATTTATTCATTATCACAAGAAACGTTTAATCATTTGTAATTTCAAATTACCTACATTGATTGTATATATTTTCCATTATTATCATTTATTAGAATTCTATTCAACTTTCCATCTTATGCATGTAGTTAACCTTTCTATTGATTTTTCCTTCAAAATTTTCAGTTATTTCTTATTTAATCGCTATAAATTAAATGCATTGGTAACGAACAATAGTTGTTACCATTATACAATTTATACATTTGTAATTTATTCTCTACAACAATTATTACCTATCAATATTATTTCGCCCATAAATACAAACTTGCAATTTTTCTTATTATCATATTCCATTTACTGTTAACAATGTTTATTACATTATATTAGTTTAATAATTTCCTCAAATTCCTCATATTCAACTCATACGCTGGTAAAATTCTTTTCACTACTTAAAATCATTTGAATTAACTTCGAATTACTATAAGTAGGTTTTTAATTTATTTTTCTTCTAAATTTAATTACAACTTAATTTGACCAAATTAAATCCATGAAATCTACGGGTCGCTACAGTTCTTTCCTTTACTGCTTTTATTTAGTATTTGCATCTGTGTCTGATTCTGTGATTGTATCTGTGTCTGTGAATTGCATTTTTTGGTGATTAAATTACATAAGTTTCAAAATGATTTAGAAAATTCACAAAACACTATTCACCTCCCCTCTAGTGTTATTCCAGCCTTAAGATCAGTAATCCTCATTTCTCATATTTAATACTTACAATCATCAGAGTACACAATCATTACATCAAATCTAGGCAGTTATAAGAACTTTCTCGCATACAATGGAAATATCCAAGTACATGGTATACGTCTGAACTCATCCAGCTTGTCTTCTGAGTTCGATAGCATTTAACTTGAATCTATAATACTTGGTCTGACCTGAGCATTATGATAAAATAACTCCCGAGTCAGTGTGGAAAACTAGCGTGAGATAACACACTCAATTTGAATTATTAACTTTTCAAAATCCTTTGAAACAAGGGTACCTCGTAAGACTACGTCACAAATAAACACAACGGATTTTTACCTTACGGTAACCAAAACCATTTTTATCAAATCGGTTTGATATTATAATAGTATCTATAGAAAGTAAATAGAATATAGCTGAAATGCTTGCATCTCAAGTTCCGGCATAGTTGGGCACAATCAAAACCATACGGCGCTTGTTGGGGGATTATATCGAATGACTGGGCTACTGGAGTACCGTCCGTCATAGTACACCTCTAGAACAATGTGCTGAGGACCATTCCTGATCCCCTGCAGCACATGACTGGACTACACCTAACCTGGATAGTCTGAATAAGATTAACACATGGTTAGGATCGGCAACCGCCACACAACTGAAATGAAAGGGACCCTAGATAGGGGTATCCTTACCCTACTTGGGTGCGGCCCACTTAGCCTTGCTGCATCTCCCATGTTTTAGTCATTCCCGGTTGATGAGGCTTAAAGCTATGATTACCTTTTTGAGAACACAACCACTTAGAATGCTCATCGACCCCAATGACGATATTCTGATAGCATTCGTCCATACAAGTTGCCCTGGGTCTTGACAAGCCGAATTATCGTTTTCATCATCTTCATGGTACTTATTCGTTACGTTCAAACCAGATAAATGTGGTTTTCGAATAATTAAATCCGATCCCGGCCTCTTCGAAACGTTTAACGAATTTGGCCAATATTGATAGTCGGTTATTTAACTATCAATAAAACATCAACAAGCTATCATCTGGCCTTATTACAAATTTTCCCAAAATATTTTCCTTCAAATTACCCTTAAATGATATATCAATTTCTTCCAACATTTGAAAACAATTTTTCAAATATTTAAGTCCATAACAGGATATTTCCAACACTTCAGCACTTAAAAATATTTCAAATTTCTATTTCGTATAATTAGGAAAATATTTCTAGTCTTATTTTTCAAAATCCTTCCAATATTAACATTTTAGAGAATTATTCCGTAACTCATTTCCAAAAATCTCCGGAATCGCAAATAATTTCCTCTCCACAAAATCATATCCTTTTATAAGCCCCTTTTCGAATCTCAAGAGAATTTACAAAATAAATTTTCAATTACTTTAAAACTATATATATAATAAGAATTTAGAAGATTAATAATTTATTTTTAAAACATATTCGAGTAATTACTTAAATATCAAAAACACTTTTATAACATTAATCACTCATCTTTAGTTAAACAAATAAATTTCCAAAGCTGATTTTAAAAATTGGAATTTACTAAATAAATACTTCATATTTAATAGTCTACTTACCCAGTATTTCAATCTTAAATAGTTTAAAATTCCATAATTTTAAATTTTTTTCTTCTTTTAAAACAAACTCACTTCTTAAAAATTAGAAGTATATTTTTAAAATCCTCAATAACCCATTTATTTTATAACTTCCTCTCGATTTCACATCATATCGATTTATCTTCACTTTCCAAATCATTTCCATTTCAAAAATAGAATATACTATTTTCCTCAACCCTGTTTCCATATTCTAATATAAATTCACCCTATGAATTTCTATTCCAATTATCTTCTAATGTCAAAGTCCTTTATTTATAAATATCGTTATAGATTCTATAACCCCTTTCTGTTTCACCTATTTATAAAACAAATCTTATTTATAAAACTCAGTTATGTACATTCATTTCTTATAAATTTCTTTTACACTTCCAATCTATTTTCAATATTGAATTTTGACTCCTTTTTATATCATTTCCAAAATATCATTTATAAATCCTTTTATATAATTCATTTTAAAAATCTCCTTTTATTTATTCACAACAGTTGAGTATAGCCCGATCAATTATATTTTTCTAATTCAATTTCTTTAAAATTACTCCAATTCCAATATATATATTTTATTACCAATTTTCCTTCAATCCCATACATTTTTAAACAAAATATATTTATAGTTTTAAAATTTATCAATATCCAGGCCAGTGCTAAGATAACATCCAATAATTCCAATCACTACAATAATATATAATAGATTATTCCACTCAAATCATACATCACTAAATATGAAAAATAAACAATAAATTTGAGGTATCCAATTGGATTCCTCCAACCTGTTTCCTTGCATACAGAGATGTTAATTCAGGTATATAGGGTCATCCGCTATTATGCGGGTGCATAGGGTCTCATCCGCTATATGTGTGAGAATATCACTTCAAATACTGTATATATACCACTATACATACATACATAGATATATATATATATATATATATATATATATATGTATGTATGTATGTATGTATGTATATCTACATTTAATAGATGATAATTTTATAAATTCAACCAACATCCAATATTTATTTTAACTAGTTAAAATTTAATTGGAAATCCAAATGAGCGAGAATCTTTCTCACTTGAATTTTTAATTTGCGACCCGTCATGATTTCAACTTGTTCCCACGATTTTAGACCTTGTACAAAAGTTTATACGATTTATTAACAATTGAAATAAATTTTTAAAAAATCATTAACATATTAAATTTGAAATTTAATATGTTAATTTGACAAATGCTACATGCTAAATTCACAGACCCTCCCCATTCAGACCCCTCGCTCGAACTCGATCGTCGATGCCCTCAAAACGCCAAAAGTTGCTCAATCCCCCAACTCGCCTAAAACATTCGTGCCTTAGGCCACCGGATCCCACGCGTACGCGCCTCATCCTTGTTCACCTCCAGCTCACTGCCTGCGACACTCGCCTTTATCGCGAGATTCTGCTTCGAAATCGGCCTCGCTGTAGTGCGCCCAAATCGCTCCTACATTCACGAGACCCTCCACAAATGCCTCTATTCCTCCTTCAATCAAGAGTTCTAAATCCCATTCTCCCTCCTTTGCCTCAACCAACACACGCCATCACCCCCTCCGATCACGACTTTGAACCGAGAAGAACTTGCGACTTCCATTTTTACTTGCTTTTATTTTAATTTTATTCGATGATTTTCTTTGAAAGAGGAGAGACAGACGCAATTTTCTTTTGTTGATCGACTTGATTTTCATTTTCATTCTTATTTAGAAGAGGGACGCGATTTACATACATGCATTTTTTCTCTCCGATATTTCGGTTGGAATGGCTGCGTAAGGTATGGGATGAAGGAGATGTGAAGTTTACATGTTTGAATGGATTTGCTATAGTTATTTTGATAGGAAAGGAAAATTGCTGATGTGAATATATGTCAATATATATATATGCATATGTATATAATTTAAATTTTCAAATCGTCTCGAATCTGTAGCTTAAAATCTTAGCCTCTTATCGAGGTGCGCCGCTAGGCGTTCATAATGTTGTACCCCTATTCCGAACATAATGGAAAAGGTTTCGAGTCCTAAATCGATCGTATGGAGAAGATAGCTTTTTGGATCTAATTATTATTTTAAATTCGATATTCATTTCAATGCATTTATATATCTTACGATCAAACGATATCTCCAAATGCTATAAAATTTGAAATACGATAATAATACACTATTATGGATCCAATGGAACTGGTTTCGTCGAATTCCGAGATTGTGCATCGGAACGTTATTTTTAAATGTAAATTTGAAAAACTATTTTTATAATCGAACATATCGCTTTTAAATTAAATTTAAATAACTTTATTATTTTCACTATTATAAATATAAATTTCACAAGACTTTAAACTATTTTTGTCGGGCTTAGAACTCAAGATACAAAAATTTAATCAATATTAAGTTATAAAATACAATAATTAAATTATCCAATAAATCGCTAATTTTTAAATTTTGAATCCATAAATAAACCCAATTCTTCATATTCAAAATCAATCCATAGTTCAAATCCAATATTTAAAACCATTTAAATATTCACAATCAACGACAGAAAAACCTAGGTAGTTACAGCACGCTAGTGCGAGCGCGTCTCCAACCCTAATTATGCTCGTGTGGATGCGAACCGCCTTCCTAGCCTTCACCGTGCCTCTTCTCCTCTCCTCCACCATCGGCTATGGCATGCTCGATTTCCCTATCATGCTTCAATCGAGAGTTTTTTGCTGGGTTTCGCTCGGACTGATGGAGTAACGGAGGCACGCATTCCATTTCGATTAGAGATGAAGGGAGAAGGGATACGCGATTTCAATTTCCCTCTTCTTCTTTCTCCTTTTTTATATTTTTCTTTTCATTTTTCATTCGTGAATGCGACTCGGAAGTGAGAAGAGGATGTGATTTGAAAAAAAGAAGGTGGCTAAATCAATAGAGGAAGTCTCGTACATAGACAAGGGCGGCTGAGATTTGATTTGGACTTGATTTCATACTTGTCCTTTTAAAAATATTCTATATTATATTCAGGGAGACCTCGAACTCCTATTGGGCATTCCTAATCTTATATTACTATTCTGAATGCAATAGAATAAGCTTCGAAGCCTAATTTGATCATATGGAGAAGAAAGCATTTTGAATCGACTATTTAAATTAAATTCAATTAAATTATTTCCAGCGTTTCTTTTTTGTACGATCAAATGTTAACTCCAAACCCTATGAAATCTGAAATCCGATAATAATACACTAATCGGACCCATTGGAATTCTGAGACTGTGCCCTGGATCGTAGTTGTAAAGAGTCGATTAAATCGACGATTTCCCAAACTTACGAAATCACTTGAAATTCCAGTTTTAAAACTTACTAACTCGTTTATAATTCAAATAGAATTTATATCCATATTAGAATTTGTTTCGGTTCATATTCAATTCAAATTTCAATTATTTATTATTCCCGTATTACGATAAATCGATATCTTTAAAATTAAAATTCAATTTAAAATTTTCAACCAACATCTTCATATTCAAAAATCAAATTATATTTCAAATTTATATTTAAAACCATTTAAATACCCCAAATAAATCGTCGAAAAAATCTGGATCGTTACATTCCTCCCTTCTTAAAAGAATCTCGTCCCCGAAATTGCTACGGTAGGACGAACGCTCCAAACCCATTAATTTTCCAAAACCCTCTTAGTTAAACTCCATATTTCACTTTTCTAAACCCTTTAATTTTGTACATAACAATTGGTTTTCATTTCTAAACCAAAATTTCTTGTTTCAAATTTAATTTAAAATCAACCTTTTTTAGTTAACAAAAATTTTCGAAAATTTTCAAACACCTAAATTTTTTTGGCAGAGTCTCTTTTGTATGGAGAGCCTTTTGCAATATGACAAAAGAGATAAAAATATATACACCGACCCACATGGTCGGAAAACACAATATTATTTCATTGCGGTGTTTAATGCGAAAACATACCTTTATTTAGCATTTTTAAACGAGTGAGCTAACTTCACATGCAATTTTGCAACCCAAAACTAGCCCAATAGCCTCCTAGCACCTGTACTTGCTTAATTTAAACACGTAAATACCAAAACATGAAAATTTAGTAACATTTATTTAACTAGCGCAAACACATAGATTCATAACCAAACATATTATAGCATGAATTTATCAATAATCACAAGGTTCCAGCGTTCTATTATTTATTTCAATCGATTTATATATATCAGTTCATTCAATTCCAACGATGCACAACAATTTATTATCATTCAATTCATATTCGCACCCGTTATATTGCTATCCATTTCAAATTGATTCTAAATCAATTTATTCACTTTTCATTGATTTACAAAATTTTGTTTACTTCCATTTACGAGAAACGACAAATTTTTCCATACTATTTGGTGATATAATAAAATAGTCACTTAATCTTATAAACCATTTTTAATTTATTTAAATCAATTAGTCATTTTTTATTGGTTCACATTCAATTTTTTTCACAAATCTTGCTTGCTCAATTTTATATTCAACACAAACTAATCAATATCCATTTATTTATGAATCATTTCATAAATTGGAATTAGCCACAAGGGCCTCTTTAGTAGGTGCAATTAGTTTCTAGGACACACAAATGAAGTAATTACTTTTAAGGACAAAATGTAAAATAATTAGTTTCTAAGACCCAAAAACCTATGAAATTATGTCCTTTAAAGTAATTAGACTGCCGACTTTGTCCTTAAAACTAATTATCCTACTGACTTTGGCCTTGAAATTAATTTCTGTGAATGTTTGTCCTAGAAACTAATTGGACTGCAAAGTTTGTCCTTCTAGTGAAATGCCCCTTTCATAAATTAGTTAATTAAGTTGAACTTCCTTCTTACACTTAAATCCAAACCCACTCCATTAATCTATTCCAATTTATAACCATTATACTTTCCTTCAAAACATTTAAATGCATTCCATTTATTGGCATTCGAGCTAAATTTCTTTACAACTTAAGCCATATTATTTCATAAAGTCCTTACCATACAAACCGACTTCCATTTAACCTAAGATTTTATTTCAATATTTAATTAACTAATTAATTTCTCTAATTAGTTCATTTCCATTCTATAATTCAATATCTGATTTTTATTCCAAAAATCACTTCAATTAGTTGGACTTGAGTTCAAATTCATTTTATATTTCCAGTTTTAATTTTTATTTCTTCACCATAATATCAAAACATTTTTATTTTTGGTTGTTCTATTCCATTTTTCAATTTCATAAGTTACACAACTTATTTCCACATTTTCATAATTTCTGTACTTGAGTTTATACCCTATTTTTTATCAAATTCAATTTGATTCACCATTCCTTTTATTTCCATTATTCAAGTTTCATTTCAGCAAAGATAATTTTAGTTATATTACTATTTCACAACTCAAATTTTATATTTTAATTCAATTTGATATAATTCCAGTTCAATTTTTCTTAAGTCTAATTTCTCTCTTTAAGATAAAATTTCAAATTCGATTTCATTTTTGTCGATGCTTACTTGAGTATATTCACATTTAAAAATTTTAACCCAACATTTACATCACTTTATATTTAAGTATTTATTTATTCCAGTCAAAATTCATAACCTCTAGTTATATAGCCACTTTACAATTCAAGTTTGCATATTCAAATTTCATTTAACTTATCTCAAGTAAAAGTCTAGCCCGTACAATTTTTTTACAAATTCAATTTTGTTTAACTTACATAGGTTAAATTTTAATTTCACATTGAAATTCAAATTTCCCAAGCTTTAGTTCAAAAACTTATTCTTTTTGGTTTACTTCTTATTTAATTGGAAATTCTAGAATTCAATCACCTGGTTCTGTTGCAAATTATTTTGCAATCTCATATATAAATATACATTCCCTTCTACATACCAAATATTTCTTTTGGAATTTTTAAATCAAAACCTAATTTTACCAAAACAATTCTTAAACCAAATAATCACAGTAGTAATCTGTCACTTAGAAATTCAAAAATGAATACTAATGATGTTGCGCAGTCATCACCAGGATTATTTTCCAATTACTGTAGTGAATTCAATGCTGTATTACATCCAAAATCCATTTTAAACAATTTTAATTACAATTTAAAGCATTTTCCATTCCAAAAATTATATCACCATCACTCATTTCAAAATGCCTTGGAAAACATTTTCAAAAATTCCCAGGAATTAAATTTTCAAATTTTGGCTGGAGTCTAATTTTAGTTATAATCACATTCATAAATTTTACCTTTGAAATTCCCTTTGGTTATATAAACCTTTTCAACTCTATAATCTTGTTTTGATTATAATAATGCTAACTAAACACTCCAATATACGATAATAATCTAAGAAAATTATTTTTTATATCAAAATATAGTTTGGGTAAAATTATTTGATTTACCCCATTTCAAAACAATACCCTATCGAATTACTCTATTCAAGTGTTTAGAAACTCCTACCGATACAGTTGTACGGACTGTGCCGACGAGAGTTCATAAGCCACTCAATAAATCAACCAACATAATATAAAACAATTTATACTCACTAACAAATACGCTCTCATATCCACATATACACTCAAACTCATTCTAGGTAACTGTTAACGCTATCCCTAATTAGTAATCCACACCAAAGCCAAGGTTCTCACTTAACCTTTAGCTTTGATACCAAGTTGTAACGACCCACTTTTTGTTGTACAATTTAAGCAGTTAATGAACCACATGTGACCAACTCAAACTGAACAGAAATATGGAAAAATTAGGGGTGAAGAAGAAAGAGATTGAAAAAAAATAGAAACATCAATATAGAGAATCTCACATATCTTTATACAGAAAGAACTGTAACTGTTTTTATACATATCATCATCGGAGTACAAAAATCATCAAATCAATTCTGGACATTTATTATAACTTGTCCTCACTAGTGTTGACTGTACAGTCTACACATACAACGGAAAATAAATTTAGGTACGTCGATACGACTGGGTCTCCTCTAGCTCGTCTCCTGAGCTCCATAGTATTTTAACTTGAATTTGTAATACTCGGTCTGACCCAAGCATTATAATAAAATAACACCCGAATCGTTTTGGAAAACCAGCATGAGAAAAAACACTCAATTTGAATTTTACTTTTTCAAAAATCCTTTTAAAAACAGAAGTATCTCGTAAGACCATGCCACACATAAATACGACAGGTTTTTATAGTGCCAATAGTCTATACAGTACCATAATACCTTTTGATCGGGAGGCTGCCAGAGGATACTCCATAGGTACGACACAAAACAAACTCGTAGTGGTCTCGATATGGTAGGACAAATGGCACAACTAGGCAATGCTAGGGTAGATATACTAATTACACTTCCGGGCTAGTGGTAACGCATGGCCGTAACTACCACCCATGTCGAGCCACACTCCCAAATCAACGAGGCACACCAATACATCACAAAGTAATAGAATGGCAATCGAAGAAGTATGTCCGATCAGAGGAGCTACCTCACTTGGCTCATAAATTACTCATGTGTTTAGCCTCCTTATGCTAACTCATGAGAGTCAGGTTCATGTATATACCTCATATAGGATCGTCGCCACCATCCTACTTCATTCTGGAATCTCCACCGCATACACGGTTGCTAAATGGTTTTCGGCATTAGCAGAGAGTATGACAATAACTGATCTCGGTCTCTTTAATAACCCAACGTTTTTATAACACCGTGGTCATTTCAAAATAGTTTATACTTCAAAACCAAAATATCATTTCCATTTCAAAACCATATCAATACAATATCATTTTCCACTTCAAATATATCCATTTCCAAAATCATTTCATTTTCAAAATCAAAACACTTTCGAAACCAAACACTTAAAATTATAACATTTTGGAAATCATAACACTTTGAAATCATAACACTTTGGAAATCATAACACTTTGAAATCATAACACTTTGAAATCATAATACCTTCCTTTAAACAGTTTAGATATTAATAATAGTATATATAATAAAATAGTTTATAAAATAAAATAGTTTATATAAAATAGTAATAAGTTAAAATAGTTTGAAATAAAATAGTTAGTGTATTAAAATGGTTTATATTAAAATAATTTATTTTAAAAATGATTTATATTAAAATAATTTATATTAAATAATTTATATTAAAATATATAATTTTTTTTAAATACAATTTAAAAATACTTTAAATAATAAAACAGTTTCCTTAAATTTCACAAATGGATTCGAATCAATTCGAATTCCAAAATTCAAGTTTAATTCAATCTCAATTCATTAGTTTCAACTCAATTCAGTTTCTCAATGACCTATTTCAAATTATATCTATTTCAAATGCATATTTGAACCACAAAATAAATCATTTCAATTTCAAAATATTTCAAATATTTAAATATTCTAAATTTCAAAACTAAATTTGATGATTTCATATATATATATCTTAATTTAACTTCATTGTTATTTAGTTTTGAAATATTCACTTAATAAAATTCTATATCATTTAAATAAACTCTCAAATTACAAATAAACTAAATATTTCCCTCAATTTATTTAAACTTGAAATATTCATTAAATCACGTTAAACCAAGAATCAAGTTATAAAATCATATCCTTTAAAAATCTCGAATTCAATAAGTTTCACATCAATTTAATTAAATACCATTTCAAATCAATTTCAAATCTATCCTCCTAACCTTAATTTATTAAAAATTATTATAAACTCTAAATTTGAAAATATAATTTTAAATAAATACTTAACATATAATATATAAATTAAATCAAACTTTATTAAATTAATTCTTACTATCAAACTTATTTTATGATAAAACTAATTTATATATATTTTAAAATAGTAAAATTATAAGTAAATTCTTAAAATTTATAATTTCAAAACTAACTTATAATTTTAAAAAATATTCAAAACATATAATTTTAAAATAAACGATTTGAACTTTCTAAAGTACATTTCTATATAATATCTTGAAATCAATATTTATTAAAGCACATATTTCTTCCAAAACCATAGAAATCATTTTCAATATATATATATATATATATATAATTTTCTATCTTATAGTCAAGTGATACGGATATTTATCATTTCAATCCGCAATTTAGATATATACGAGTATATATCTTTTCAACCCGCAATCCCAAATTCAATTCAATGAAAATCGTTTGGGTTATCCTTTCAACCCATAACGATTTTCTCCTATTCTACAAGAACGTTCAGGTATGTATCATTTCAACCCATAGGGAATTCTATACTAACAGGGAACTTGTAGAGTGGGAACAGTTATGAATATATCATATCAATAACAGGCATATATCATTAATAACAGATAAAATATAAATATCAGGTGTCAGATGTCATAGGTGAACAAATACAGATAATGGCATATATATAGCAATTTTAATAACTAATAACATCATATTTCAATTATCATTTCAAATGAAATCAAATTTAATAAATATAAGAACGCTAATCATGAGTGATTTCTCCCCTCCCGAGGCTAGAGAGGATAGACAATGAAGTTGAATTACGAAATGCAAGCACGAATCCCAAAGTAAAGCTAGACTGACACGAGTTTAATGGGCAAAGATGATAAATGGTAATCGATGAGAACTAATCAGAACAACTTCATAACTGAAACGAATGTATATTATATTTATTTATAAAAAAAATTCAACATTCAAACTAAAATACATATATTAAAGCTATTACAAAAATCCAATAAAATTTTAAGTAAATACTTTTAACCATATCATATATCCTATCCTTATATATATATATATATATATATATATAGAAACAACCGTCCCAAAGCTTTATAATCCCATATAATAAGAAAATATTAAACTAAGAAACCAAATAATAGCAGCTTATGATAATTATATATATTATATTACAAAACCCATTATTTGTTTAAACACGTATACTTAAAAATCGAGATGTATTAGTATATACATTTTTGTAGGCCATATGTATATTTCATAACATACAGTACTCACAAAGTTCATATAAATAAAATTCTCAGATATATGAAAACAGTAAATAACACCCTAAACTTGTTATACTATAAAATTACAAAGAAGATAAATTGTATATATATCATATATATGTACTTTTAACATATAATATCACCTTTTATATTGAATCAGTAAAACTATAACTATATATACAAACAAATAAAATAAAATATTTATATAAATATAAAAACAGCTCAGGTATGCTATAAACAGCTATATATATCCAAACAACTCATATAACATATTACGTAAACACTTATATATATATAACCTTAAGTAGTATAAATAACAAAATCAGATTATATATAATGCTATTAAAACATATATAAGGTGATGGAAAATATACACATAAAATCTTATAACTGTTAAATTATAACTTATACATTATTATACTATACGAACAGTAAAATACATAATAAACAAACAGTTATATAACATATATATATATATATATATATATATATAAACGAAGTTTTAAAGAATTTGTTCTTTGTAAAAGTATATCTATATACAACCTTATATCGGTATATATATACAGAAACAATCATTAAATAAACAAATATATATTTCAACATTCATAATAAAATCGATATAGCTAATATAGCATAATATATACTCACAGATTACAAAACCTGCATAACAACATATTGTATATAATTTATATTATAACCACATATTAACTAACATTAATATTGTATACGAACATGGATAGCAACAATGTCTGGAAAATATATACATAACTTACACATACTTTTAATTGTAAATACAACTGTAGTATATATATAACTAACATAAAATAATATATATATATATATATATATATATATATATATATATATATTGTACCTTATATAAACATGTGACAGAGAGGGGTGAAAGAGGAGAAGAGGCGACTAAGCACGGTGGTAAAGAAGTCTCGGTTGAACTGAGCTGTGACAGAGGTGACTCACGGTGAGGGGAGGAGCTCGAGTTCAGGGTTTGGCGGCTGTAGTGGTGAGGCACTAAGTAGGTGGTTGTGATGCGAAGGCTGAGAGGAAGGATGATGGGAGGAAGTTCAGTTCGGCTATGGAGGCGCTAGTGGTCGATGAGGCTGAATAGGGGTGAGCATGAGAAGGGTATGGCCAAGTGACAACGAGCAGGCACCTTATTTGAAAATATATTTTCTCTTTCCTGAAACAACAAGGACCGAAGAGAAGACAAAAGGTAGGAGAACAGTAAATATGAACGACGGCTAGTAGATCTAGATTTCGCATGAAATATAATGAAACGGTGGAAATAGTGAGAGGTCATGCAACAATTTTTTGAATATTGGGAATAGAGAAGCCCACGCACGCGTATTTAGGAATTAGTAAAAGCAATGATTAGATATTGAAATGGCAAAGAAAACAAAAGGCTCAATAGCGTAACCGATACGAAAAATCTTTACGCAGATTCTGCCACGTACTAGGCTTCAAAACGCACAAATGACTTGACTATGGAGATTGGAATGACGAAACGATCAAAACGGTATACAAATATTAGTGGTACGATTATCCTATCAAAAGTCGATATTCGGTACCGAAAATATTGTGAATTTGCAAGAAATAAGATAAATTGAGCAATAGCGGTCTAAATTTAAAGAAGGGAAATATGATGTCTCACTCAGAAGATGATTTACAAATTTATTGTATAAAAATATTCAAGTTTGGAAAACATTTTATTATCATCAAATAATAACTGATTTAAATTTAAATAAAATTACGCAAGAAAATATACTTCCATATTATTAGGTGAAAATTTACCATCTCCTATGTTTAAATATACGTATTCCAAAAATCAGCTTTTTATTTCCAAATCAAATTATTCAAAATTTCACAAAATTTTAGTTAATTAAATTAAATAAAAATTAAAAAATTTACGGGTATTACACTCTCCTCCACTCAAAAATTTTTGTCCCCGAAAAGGAAGGAGATAGGAGAATAGAAACAATCAGAAAAATAGATCGAAATTCAAAATAAAACAATTAATTCAAACCACATAAATTTCAATTTAAATAAATTAATATTTAACAATTTGGTTTAATCCATTTTATTAAATCAATAAATAGTCATTCAACTTAAATTCGATAGTTCAAACTGTCAATTCAAATCATATAAATTTCATTTAGTTTTTAAATTGATTTTAATTCAATTATTTCAAGTTTTAATATTTATCCAAAAATTTTGGCTTCATTTATAATTGAAATAATCCTTTAACATAAATTTTAAGAATTAAATTTTCGATTAACTTTAAACATTTTAGAGATAAATGCATCCAAATATATTATATATATCAAAAAAAATTTAAAATCATATGCCTATATATATCCATCAAATCATACTAAAAAAATTTCTAATCAAATATATTTTCCAAAGCTATAGGACGGTCTCTCCACTTTGAAACTCGAAAACAAATGTCGATGATGCTGCAGTCATTATCGAAATTATTTTCCAGCGACAAAAGAGAAGAGTACTGATTTTAAACATTAAAATTTCTTGAAAACAATTTCTATTTGAAAATACTTCAAATAATATACATTCTAAAATTTTAAAACCAAAGTTTGGCATCATCGAAAATTAAATTCTCAAATTCTAAATTTAAATTTATATATTCCAAATCAATTTATAAACCATGTTCTATAATTTCATTTATTCAGCAGTTTACAAAACCATTAAGGAAAATCAAGTATTATCATTTCTAACAACCAATTCAGGTAACTATTTAATTTCAAAAAACTTTTTCTTATATATTTAAATTATAATCATACAAAATCTGTTTCATTTACCAAATTTGAAACAATATTAAGCCAGTTTGATATGCTCAAGTGTTTTGGAATTCCTATCGATAATGTTGATCAGCCGAATCGATCGAAATCCCAAATCAACATTAATAACTCAAACAACGCAACATAAAAAAAACAATATATATATATATATATATATATATATATATATATATATATATATAAATGCACTCCCTCACTCGAAGATTCAATGATGGATTTCAAAACAAAGATAGGGATTAAATTAGGGGGACACAAATCGAAAGAACTCTAACCAGAAGATAAGCTCAAAACTAAGGTAAGATAATTGAATTACAAAATAGGAAGATGGATATACTGATATTAATCACGGGTGACCTTAACCGGGTCAACTGAGACTTCTAGAACAAGATTGATGCAGAATTATAGGGCAAATCGACATTTGATCGCAAGAGATAGAATTTGGATATATAAAAAGATAGCGACATCTAAACAGAGGATATAGAAATCTCCGGTGAATCAATGGCAATTATAAAGGAGTTTTACCCATTTATGAATCATCCAGTGGAGCTGTAGGATGCTCCGGAAATTAAGGAAACATGAATAGGGAGTGGCAAGAATCGATTTCAGAGGAAGGGAGAGTTCCAAAATTCAAAGGAAACCAAGTTAAAGAGGAAGAAATCAAGTTTGAACGAAGGCGATTCTGAAATTAAATTAACCTTATATACTAAGTTTTTCCTAAAACCAAAGCTCTGATACCAACTATATCATTCCGATATTTTTTGTGCCATTCGCATATGCACATGTTCAACTTGAATTGCTCAAAATACCAGATTGTTAATTTATATTTGGCAAAACTCAACATATACAGTAAATAAAATAATTATAGAATCACAGACATAGAGTATTACAAAAATAAGCAGCGGAAACAAATGAGTAGTAGTTCATGAAGCTACTATATATATAACAGAGTTAAACAAGATACAATAGAAGTCTCGAATACATAGAAGTCTCAATATAATAGTCAAATACAAGATCAGAATATATCACAGGAGTCAACGGAGTAGCTGCTAGCTGAATAGATAGATGGATCTCCAAGCGAAGCTCCACTCCAGAGGTGAGTCTCAAATGTTGTGGCACTCAGTCTGACCCGAGTGTAAAGCAAAATACAAGACACTCAAGTCAAGATTAACATTCTTATATCAATAAATCCAATTAAAGTGAAATAACAACTAAAATATAAGTAACTCAAAGGATGTTTGGGATAATCATCCTCTAAGGATCAGTGGAATTATCTACTTGTAGTAATATACGCTATTATAATAATGTCCATAGTAAAGTAAACTTTTAAAATAGCGCTAAGGCGTTACCCATTTTCCCCTTAACACATTTTCTAGTGTCAATAGTCTATACAGTACCATAATACCTCTTAATTGGAAGGCTACCAGAGGATACTCCATAGGTAAGACACAAAACAACTTGTAGTGATCTCGATATGGTAGGTGACACGACACAACTAGGTAATGCCAGGGTAGATATACCAATTACACTTCTGGGCTGATGGTAACTAGCCTCAACTACCGCCCACCTCGACCTACACACCCAAATCAAAGGTGCTCACCAAATCAATTACAAAGTAATAAAATGACAATCGAAGAAGTGTGTCAGATCGGAGGAGCTACCTCACCCGGTCCATCAATTGTTCCTGTTTTAGTCACCTTATGCTAACTCACGGGAGTTTGGTCCATGCATATACCTCATATAGGATCGTCGCCACCATCCTACTTTATTCTGGAATCTCCACCGCGTACACGGTTGTTAAAGTGGTTTTCGGCATTGGCAGAGAGTATGACAATAACCGATCCCGGTCTCTTTAACAACCAAATGTTATTATAACACCGCAGTCATTTCAAAATAGTTTATACTTCGAAACCAAAATATCATTTCCACTTCAAAACCATATCAATACCATATCACTTTCCACTTCAAATATATCCGTTTCAAAAATCAGTTCATTTTCAAAGTTATAACACTTTCGAAACCAAACACTTGAAATCATAACACTTTGGAAATCATAACACTTTGAAATCATAATACCTTCCTTTAAACATTTTAGATATCAATAATAGTACGTATAACAAAATAGTTTATAAAATAAAATAGTTTATATAAAATAGTTATAAGTTAAAATAGCTTAAAATAAAATAGTTGGTGCATTAAAATGGTTTATATTAAAATAATATATATTAAAAATGATTTATATTAAAATAGTTTATATTAAAATAATTTATATTAAAATAATTTATATTAAAATATATAAATAGTTTTAAATATAATTTAAAAATACTCTATATAATAAAATAGTTTCCTCAAATTTGACAAATCGATTCAAATCAATTCGAATTTCAAAATTCAAATTTAATTCAATTTCAATTCATTAGTTTCAACTCAATTCAATTTCTCAATAACCCATTTCAAATTATATCTAATTCAAATACAGAATTGAATCACAAAATAAACCATTTCAATTTCAATATATTTCAAATCTTTAAATATTCTAATATTTCAAAACTAAATTTGATGATTTCATATATATCTTAATTTAACTTCATTGTTGTTTAGTTTTGAAATATTCACTTAATAAAATTCAATATTATTTAAATAAACTCTCAAATTACAAATAAACTAAATATTTACTTCAATTTATTTAAACTTGAAATATTCATTGTATCACGTTAAACCAAGAATCAAGTTATAAAATCATATTCTTTAAAAATCTCAAATTCAATAAGTTTCAAATAAATTTAATTAAATAAAATTATTAATTAAATACCATTTCAAATCAATTTCAAATCTATCTTCTTAACCTTAATTTATTAAAAATTATTATAAACTCTATATTGAAAATATAATTTTAGATAAATACTTAACATATTATATATAAATTAAATCAAACTTTATTAAATTAAATCTTAATATCAAACTTATTTTATAATAAAACTAATTTATACATATTTTCAAATCGTAAAATTATAAGTAAATTCTTAAAATTTATAATTTCAAAACTAACCTAAAATTTCAAAAAAATTCAAAACACATAATTTTAAAATCAAGAATTTGAACTTTATAAAACACATTTATATATAATATCTTGAAATCAATACTTGTTAAACCATATATTTCTTTCCAAAAACATAGAAATCATTTTCAAAATATTTATATATATAGATCACGGTGTCTGTATATAATTTTCTATCCTATGGTCAAGTGAAACAGATATTTATCATTTCAATCCGCAATTTAAATATATACGGGTATATATCTTTTCAACCCGCAATACCAAATTCAATTCAATAAAAATTGCTTGGGTTTATCATTTCAACCCGTAACGATTTTATCCTTTCTATAAGATCGTTCGGGTATGTATCATTTCAACCCATAGAGAATTCTATACTAACAGGGAACTTGCAGAGTGAGAACAGTTATGAATATATCATATCAATAACAGACATATATCATCAATAACAGATAAAATATAAATATCAGGTGTTAGATGTCATAGGTGAACAGATACAGATAATGGCGTATATATGGCAATTTAAATAACTAACAACAGCATATTTCAATTGTCGTTTCGAATGAAATCAAATTTAATAAATATAAGAACGTTAATCGTGAGTGATTGCTTACCTTCCGAGGCTAGAGAGGATAGACAATGAAGTTGAGTTATGAAATGCAAGCACGAATCCCAAAGCAAAGCTAGATCAACACGAGTTTGACTGGCAAAGTGGATAAAATGGAATCGATGAGAACTAATCAGAATCAGCTTGATAATTGAAACGAATGTATATTATATTAATTTATAAAAAATTCAATATTCAAACTAAAATACATATATTAAATCTATTTTCCAATAAAAATTTAGGTAAATACCTTTAAACATATCATATACCCTATCCGTGTGTGTGTGTATGTAAATAGAAACAATCGTCCCAAAGCTTTATAATCCCATATATGTATATAACGGTAAATAAGAAAACATTAAACTAAGAACCCAAATAATAGCAACTTATGATAATTATACATGTTACATTACAAAACCCATTATTTGTTTAAACACGTACACGTAAATATTAAGATGTATTAGTATATACATATTTGTAAGCCATATGTATATTTCATAACATACAGTACTCACAAAGTTTATATATAAAATTCTCGGATATATGAAAACAGGAAATAACACCCTAATGTTGCTATATTATAAAAGTATAGAGAAGATAAACTGTATACCATATCATATATATGTACTTTTAACATCCAATATCACCTTTTACATTGAATCGGTAAAACTATAAATATATATACAAACAAACAAAATAAAATATTTATATAAATATACAAACAACTCAGGTATGATATAAACAGTTATATATCCCTAAACAACTCGTATAACATATTACATAAACAATTATATATATAACACCTTAAGTAGTATAAATAACAAAATCAAATTATATATAATGCTATTAAAACATATATATAAGGTGATGGCTAATATACAAATAAAATCTTAAAAATGTCAAAGTATAACTTATACATTATTATATATATACGAACATTAAAATAGTTAATAGAAAACTAGTTATATATAACATATACATACGAACGAAATTTGATAGAATTTGTTCTTTGTAAAAGTACATATATATACAACCTTATATCGATATATATACATAAACAATGATTAAATAAACAAATATATATTTCAACATTCTTAATAAAATCGATATAGCTAATATAACATAATATATACTCATAGATTACAAAACCTGTATAACAACATATTATATATACTCAATTCAGTTTCTCAATAACCCATTTCAAATTATATCTAAATACAGATTTGAACCACAAAATAAACCATTTCATTTTCAATATATTTCAGAGCTTTAAATATTCCAAAATTTCAAAACTAAATTTGATGATTTCATATATATCTTAATTTAACTTCATTGTTATTTAGTTTTGAAATATTCACTTTATAAAATTCAATATCATTTAAATAAACTCTCAAATTACAAATAAACTAAATATTTCTTTCAATTTATTTAAACTTGAAATATTCATTAACTCACGCTAAACCAAGAATCAAGTTATAAAATCATATACTTTAAAAATCTCAAATTCAATAAGTTTCAAATCAATTTAATTAAATAAAATTATTAATTAAATACCAATTCAAGTCTATCCTCCCAACGTTAATTTATTAAAAATTATTATAAACTCTATATTTGAAAATATAATTTCAAATAAAGACTTAACATATAATATATAAATTAAATCAAACTTTATTAAATTAAATCTTATTATCAAACTTATTTTATAATAAAACTAATTTATACATATTTTAAGATAGTAAAATTATAAGTAAATTCTTAAAATTTATAATTTCAAAACTAACTTATAATTTTAAAAAATCTCAAAACACATAATTTTAAAATCAATAATTTGAACTTTCTAAAATACATTTATATATAATATCTTGAAATCAATATTTATTAAACCATATATTTCTTTCCAGAACCATATAAATCATTTTCAAAATATTTATATATATATATATAGATAACGGTGTCCGTATATAATTTTCTATCTATTCGTCAAGTGATACGGATATTTATCATTTCAATTCCCAATTTAAATATATACGTGTATATATCTTTTCAACCTGCAATCCCAAATTCAATTCAGTGAAAATCGTTTGGGTTGTCATTTCAACCCATAATGATTTTCTCCTATTCTACAAGAACGTTCGGGTATGTATCATTTCAACCCATAGGAAATTCTATAATAACAGGGAACTTGCAGAGTGAGAATAATTATGAATATATCATATCAATAACATGCATATATCATCAATAACAGATAAAATACAAAAATCAAGTGTCAGATGTCACAGGTGAACAAATACAGATAATGGCATATATATAGCAATTTTAATAACTAACAACAGCATATTTCAATTATCATTTCAAATGAAATCAAATTTAATAAATATAAAAACATTAATCGTGAGTGATTGCTCCCCTTTCGAGGCTAGAGAGTATAGACAATGAAGTTGAATTACGAAATGCAAGCACGAATCCCAAAGTAAAGCTAGACTGACACGAGTTTAACGGGCAAAGCTGATAAATGGGAATCAATGAGAACTAATCTGAATCAACTTCATAACCGAAACGAATGTATATTATGTTTATTTATAAAAAAATTCAATATTCAAACTAAAATACATATACTAAAGCTATTACAAAAATCCAATAAAATTTTAAGTAAATACTTTTAAACATATCATGTACCCTATCCTTATATATATGTACATATATATATAAACAACCATCCCAAAGCTTTATAATCCCATATAATAAGAAAATATTAACCTAAGAAACCAAATAATAGCAGCTTATGATAATTATATATATTACATTACAAAACCCATTATTTGTTTAAACACGTATACTTAAAAATCGAGATGTATTAGTATATACATTTTTGTAGGAAATATGTATATTTCATAACATACAGTACTCACAAAGTTCATATAAATAAAATTCTCAGATATATGAAAACAAAAAATGACACCTTAAAGTTGTTATATTATAAAAGTACAAAGAAGATAAACTGTATACCATATCATATATATGTACTTTTAACATCTAATATCACCTTTTATATTGAATCAGTAAAACTATAACTATATATACAAACAAATAAAATAAAATATTTATATAAATATAAAAACAGCTCATGTATGCTATAAACAGCTATATATATCCAAACAACTCATATAACATATTACGTAAACACTTATATGTATAACCTTAAGTAGTATAAATAACAAAATCAGATTATATATAATGCTATTAAAACATATATATGGTGATGGAAAATATACACATAAAATCTTATAACTGTTAAAGTATAACTTATACATTATTATACTATACGAACAGTAAAATACATAATAAACAAACAGTTATATAACACACACACACACATATATATAAATGAAGTTTTAAAGAATTGGTTCTTTGTAGAAGTACATCTGTATACAACCTTATATCGGTGTATATATACAGAAACATGATTAAATAAACAATTATATATTTCAACATTCATAATAAAATCGATATAGCTACTATAGCATAATATATACTCACAGATTACAAAACCTGCATAGCAACATATTGTATATAATTTTTATAATAACCACATATTAACTAACATTAATATTGTATAGGAACATGGAGAGGAACCAAGTCTGGAAAATATATACATAACTTACACATACATTTAATTGTAAATACAACTGTAGTATATATATAACTAACATAAAATAATATATATATATATATATATATATATATATATATATATATATATATATATATATTGTACCTTATATAAACATGCGGCAGAGAGGGGAGAAAGAGGAGAAGAGGCGGCTGAGCACGGTGGTAAAGAAGTCTCGTTTGAACTGAGCTGCGACAGAGGTGACTCACGGCGAGGGGAGGAGCTCGAGTTCAGGGTTTTGCGGCTGTTGTTGGTGAGGCACTGAGTAGGTGGTTGTGATGGGAAGGCCGAGAGGAAGGATGATGGGAGGAAATTTGATTCGGCTATGGAGGCGCAGGTGGTCAGCGAGGCTGAATATGGCGAGCATGAGAAGGGTATGACCAAGTGACAACGAGCAAGCACCTCATTTGAAAATATATTTTCTCGTTTTAGAAACAACAAGGACCGAAGAGAAGACAAAAGGTAGGTGAACGGTAAATATGAACGACGGCAAGTAGATCTAGGTTTCACATGAAATATAGTGAACCGGTGGAAATAGCGAGAGGTTATGCAACAAAAGGTGTTTTGAATATTAGGAATAGAGAAGGCCACGCACGCGAATTCAAGAATTAATAAAAGCAGCGGCTGGATACTGAAAGGACAAAGGAAACGAAAGTATCAGTAGCATAATCGATACGAAAAACCGTTACGCAGATTCCGCCGTGTACCGGACTCGAAAATGCACAAATGAATTGACTATGGAGATCAGCACGACGAGACGATCAAAACGGTATACAAATATCAGTGGTACGACTATTCTATCAAAAGTCGTTAGTACCGAAAATGTTGTTAATTTGCCAGAAATAAGATAAATGGAGCAATAGCGGTCCAAATTTGGAGAAACGAAATATGACGTCTCACTCCGAAGATGATTTACAAATTTATTGTATAAAAATATTCAGGTTTGGAAAATATTTTATTATTATCAAATAATAAATGATTCAAATTTAAATAAAATTACGACAGAAAATAAACTTACATTTTATTAGATGAATATCTACCATCTCCTATGTTTAAATATACATATTCCAAATATCAGCTTTTTATTTCCAAATCAAATTATTTAAAATTGCATAAAATTTTAGTTAATTATATTAAATAAAAATTATAAAGTTTATGGGTCGTTACACTATCTTTTCCATGCACAAACATATCCATAATTTATAATACATTTCCGAGGGTATCTTCAAAGGTGATAACATACCCTAATTGGGTGTGACCCATTTAGCCCTGCTTCATCTTCCATGTTTTAGTCATTTCCTGTTGATGAGGCTTGAGGCTACGTTTACCTTTTTGAATAGCATTCATACTTGGAATACAAACACTCCCTTACATGCAAGCAATGCAATGTTAACATTCATCCACACAATTTGTCATGCATTTGGACAAACCGAACCTCCTACAAGATCACCATCTCCATTATCTTCGAGATACCACATTTCATAACGCATAAACCGGATCAAAGTGATTTTCAGATAATTAAATCCAATCCCGGTCTCTTCGAAATGATCAACGAATTTGGCCAGATTTGATTATCGGTTATTTAACTATCAAATAACATCCATAAGTAGTCACTAGGCCCATAATATAAATTTTTGAAAACATTCATCTCAAAATTATATTTACAAACATATATATTCAATTACTATCGATATTTCAATACTTAAATACATTTCGAACACTTATATGCATAACAGGATATTTCAACCCATATTTTACTTCAACACTTACTGAAATATTTCCAATTTCGATTTATAATCCACTACTTAGAAAAAATATCTTGATATAAATCCTTCGTCGCTAAATATTTCCAAAAACCTTTCATTTCCACACTTAGGAAAATATTATAAATCCATTTTCCAAAACCATTCCTAATATCAATACTCAGGAATTATTTCATATCCTATCTCCTACATTTCTGGAATTTATAATAATTCCTTTTACATTTACCAAAAGCGATTATACTCACCTAATCTCATCTATCCATTTATAACTTCTTTATGAATTTATATTCAATCCCGAAGTTCTTGTTTTCTAAAATTTCGAAAATTTCCTTATGCCTCCTAAATTTCATTATAAGATTTTCTCTTATAAAATCTCATCTGTTAAATAAACCCCATTTACGAATCTCAAGAGAACTTATAAATAAATTTCAATCATTCCATACCTTTTTATATATACGTATAAGTATTTTTAAAGAATAATAATTTATTTTGAAAACCAATTTAAGTAATTATTTAAAATATCAAAACATTTTTAATAAAACATCAGTAAATCATTTTCAACTCATTTTTTTAATAAAACTATTCGATTTACGAAGATGATTAGAAAAATTAGAAATTCATTTCAATAAATATTAAATATTTGAAAAATCCACTTCCAAAGTATTTTATTACTAAAGCATCTTTAATTACACAGTTTAAGTAAATAAAATTTCTCTTTTAATTACGCAATTTGAATAAATAAAAGTACTCTTCTAAAACAATTTAACTTCTCGATAAAAATATATATTTTTAAAATTGCAATAACCAATTCAGTTTATAAACCCCTCTCGATTCATAACACACTGATATAATTTCGATTCCTAACCATCGTCACTTTTCAAAAATAAAATTCACTATTTTTACCAAAAATCTATTTTTCATATCTCAATATAAATTAACCCTATTAAATTATATTCCAATTTATCAATTGATTTCATTTTCCCTTATTTATAAACATCGTTTATAAATTTATAACACTTTTGACTTTCACGTTTTATAAAAAGTAATCGCATTTATAAAATCTCATTTTATAAATCCATTTCTTAATTAATTCCATATATTTCACAAATCTATTTAAAATAAATTTTACGAATAGTTAAATACAGCCCAAAATCAATTATTGTTTTTATCCAAATCAATTCCCTTAAAAATAATCCAAATTTTGATTTAAATATTTTTATACTCAAAATCTCCTTTAAAAGCTATTCAAATTCCAAAAATTATATTTATGATATTTAGAATACCAAATGTTAGACTAGCGCTAATATAGCATCCAATAAAGAAAATCACACAATAGTCCATAACAGATTATCAATTCACATCATATATCACTATATACGAAAATAAACAATATATATTTGAGGAATCTAGTTGGATCCCTCTAACCTGTTTTCCTACATCCACAGATGTTAGATAACATAAAAATAGCAATCCTACTTTGAGGGCGATATCGCAGTAATATAGGGTCATTTGCTATTATGCATGACGCATAGGGTCTCATCCGCTCCAATGGCGGAAAATATATCCAACTACTAATATATATACTACTATAAATATAATATAATATTCAACGGATAAAAATTTATAAATTTGACCAGGCATCCCAAAATTGATTCTACCTATTCAAAATTAAATTTGGTAATCCAAATAAGTGAGAAGTTCTCACTTTGATTTTTATTAAGAACCATTCCAATTTTAAATTAAATTGAAAAGTGCTCAATTTAATCTAAAAGTCCAACTGTTTCCGTTTGACTCCAAATTTATCCTATATTGTAGATTTCGCAGCTTCGGATCAAAAGCAACTGATTTCTGTGGTTCCGAACCTTATATGAACATATTACGGTTTTTAACGATTTGAATTTTATTAAAAATAAAATTAGTGTGAACAATGTAATTTAATTATTTAACCATAAGTAGAACAAATAACCTTACAGCAACTCCTCCCCACCAGTGCCATCGACCATCGATCCCTCTCCATTCCTAATCTTCGATCATCCAAAACTCCTCGTCAATGAGCACGACTTACCAACAATCGTCGAACCCTATTTTGTCATCGCCCTCACCTCGTCGTGACCTAATCCGTCCATCAACGCTAACATCCTCATCGACCATTTCCTCCAATCCAAAGCACGTCGCAAATTCCTACCGTCGCCTAAACACCAACGTGACCATATGTGTTGCCTAACTTCAGCAGCCACCAACATAGACCGACATCGGCCTCCCCAACCATTGTCGCACGCGAGTGCGTGTGCATCTCCAACCCTAATTATGCTCGTAGTGGACGCGAACCGCCTTCGCAGCCTTCACCGCTCCTCTTCTCCTCTCCTCCACAATTGGCTACAGCACGCTCGATTTACTAATCGCACTTCAATCGAGATTTTTTTTGGATTTCACTCGAACTGATGGAGTAACGGAGGCACGCATTATATTTTGTTCAGAGATGAAAGGAGAAGAGATACGCGATTTCGATTTCCTTCTACTTTTTGATCAGAGATGAAGGGAGAAGAAATACGCGATTTCGATTTCCTTCTACTTTTTTTTTCTTTTTTTCGTTTTATCTTTTCATTTTTGATTCATGAATTCGACTCAGAAGTGAGAAGACGACGTGATTTAAAACAAAAGAAGAAGGCAGCTGAATCAATAGGGGAAGCCTCGTATGTAGACTAGGGAAGCTGAGATTTGATTTGGATTTGATTTTATACTTATCCATTTAAAAATATTCTGTATTATATTCAAGGTGACCTCGAACTCTTATTGAGGTGTGCTGCTTAGCACTCCTAATGTTATACCGCTATTTCAAACGTAATGGAAAACGTTTCGAAGCCTAATTTGATCGTATGGAGAAGATAGCTTTTTGAATCGACTATTTAAATTAAATACAATTGAATCATTTCCAAGCGTTTCTATTCCGTAAGACCAAATGTTAAAATCAACGCTATGAAATTTAATATCCGATAATAATACACTATTACGGATCCAATGGAACTAGTTTCGTCGAATTCTGGGACTATGCCCCGGATCGCTATTTTAGCGCGTCGATTAAATCGACGGTTTCCAAAACTTATGAAATCACTTGAAATTTCAGTTTTAAAAACTTATTAACTCATTTATAATTCGAATAGAATTTATATCAACATTAGAATTTGTTCTGACTCATATTCAATTTAAATTTCAATTATTTATTATTCTTGTATTACGATAAATCGCTATCTTTGAAATTTAAATTCATTTTAAATTTTCAACCAACATCTTCAATTCAAAAGTAAAATTATATTTCAAATCCATATTTAAAACTATTTAAATACCCCAAATCAAACGTCGAAAAAATCCGAGTCGTTGCAAATATTCTTTGTCAATGGACACAAATTCAACACCAAAGAATATGGGGATGAAAAATTAACTAATAATACCGGTGTATATGTTAAAGGTAGCGATTATACAAATGATCACATTACTGCATGTTAATTCAGGTTTTGCAATTAACATATTTCACTAGAACCATGGAAGAAGTTTATCTGTTTAGATGCAATTGTTTCAATAATGTTCCAGATTTTGGAATCAACATGCATCAACAATATAATTTTTTTTTTGAAATAAAGCATACATCACGTTATCATAAGTATGATCCATTTATACTATCAAAATAAGTCCTACAAGTTTATTATGCTCCTTATCCATCTCTAAAAAGAGATAAAGCAGATTGGTCTATAGTTTTTAAAACGAGGGCAAGATTTACGTTTGATTGAAAGAATACTTCAGACGAGCAAGCGTACCGAGCAAATATCAAGGAAAATGGTGTTATTACAATAATAGACGATCAAACCGATGTTGGACCTCTGAATGATAAATCAAATGTATTAGTAGAAGCATTTGACACCATAGAGGAAAAAATATAGATTACTAGACTGAGTCTGAATCAAAAAATGATGAGGACGGATTTAATAGTATACATGTTGAAAAAAGGTAATTTATGAGAGTATTGATGATAGGCTTTTTTGTATGTTATAAGAAATTATTGATGTTAAATCTTGATATATTTACTCATAATTGAATGATATGTTCTGCTATAATAAATTAATATGCATATGAAAGGTATTACAGATGTCTTTCTTTAGGCGGTGGAGCTGTTCGCAGTCTGGTCCCCCTCTTCGTCTCAAAGAGGGACCGTTCGCAGCGGAGGTGATGGTAGTGGTCCTTCCCAGGAGCCGACGCATGCAGTGGTTAGATTGGTGCCGAAAGCAGATGGCTCGTATGTATTAAATTTACTTCAGCATTGTAAATATTTTGTATGATAAATTAGTGATGATTTGTTTGTATAATATTTAATGCATGGGTTTTGAGCTTCAGTATCCTAATACAGTGCTCAACATATCTAGGTAGGCATACATGAGCCATAAGACTGCATGCTGGCTGAAAGGAGTAAGATCCCTGAGCAAGTATGGGAGAGTATTTGGTAGGACTTCATGGTAAAGTGTAAAGTTATATATTATTATATATAATCACTTTACAATTTGCCGACTAAGTATAAATGTATAACTTTTTTTTTCAATAGATATACAGAGCACGGTAGACCTGCAAGAGGGTGATGCTACTATTTTCCAGCACGACTAGAACTCCAAAATTGCGAAGAATTACTGGGATATGATGTCCAGCATTAGAAAATCTGGTAAGAAGCCACTCTGGATGGGCGCCAGTATATGGGATGCTTGGGTCGCATGGTGGGGTAGCGATGAGTTCCGGGTATGTCTATCAGTTGTTACCTAAGTTTTTTAGCAGAGAATTCATAATTTATACCTGTAAAATATAATCTTAATTTTTATTTTGCAGGCGGAGTCAGACAAGAACTTGGCGAATAGGCAGAAAATTCTAGTCACACACTATGGTGGCATGAAATCATTTTATCATCATTGCGAGGACCTGGTAAATTGATTAATTTCAATTACGAGCAGCTATTACCTTTTTTGTATAAATTTGTACGAACAACAATATATACCAATTATTGTAGGAAAGAGCGCGTGGAGTTCCGTTCTCGTATATGGACATAGTTGTGCAAACTCATACCGTTAGGCAGACCAACGATGAGGGATCGGAGACGTATACCTGGCATGAGGATGATAAAGATACGCTGCACATGTAAGTATATTTCAAGTTATAAGTTATTAATAATGGTCATTTTAATTAAATAGTAATAATTATTATAATAATGTCATGTGATATTTACTTGTATTTGATTTTGCTTTGCAGGAAAAATTTATGCAAGCACGTGCGTAGATACTTGAGCATTTGGGATAGAAGCAATTGACCACTGATGAGGAGGACGTGATATTTAACTCTGTTATGGACCCGACCCAGAGAAATAGGCGCTACAACTGCGGCAATTAATCGATAATTTATAAAAATTAAGTAATTAAGTTGTAAAATTTGTGTAATTTTTATAAAATTTACATAATAACTTAAACATATTTCGACTTGTTTTGCAGGCTCGGCCCTCACAAAGGGTTAACAAAGGGCTCAGGATAATGCGGAGATCAATGAGCTTCGATAGTAGATTGCATAGCTACAAGAGCAGGACCACTTCCGAGCAGCGTAAATTGAGCAACTATACTAGCGTTTGGCCGAGTGTATGGAGCATCATAGCGCATTCCCTTTGTCTAGTGGTTCCGAAGCTGACGACGAGTCATGAGGTACCTTTCAAAGTTTTTATTTTTAAAACTTATGTATATATACAATGAGAGAATGTGAGATTGATTTGTGGACATTTGGTGCTTGATATTGATTTGTGGGGTTTGAAGTTGGATGTATATATTGTACATTGATGTTGGATTTGGACATTGTGGGGGTGATGATGTATGGTTTGGTTTGTATTGATTGGAATGTTTGAGTTTGAGATGGTAATGTTCGAGTTTTATATTATTATTGATAGTGATTTAGCTTTATATATATGATACATATATGTATGTATGTATGTATTAATTTTTATTTGTTTTGATATATATTGATATTGATGCATTGTTGGGCTACTGAAAAAAATTACCCGGTTTTTGACGTCTACGATGGCTTCCAATGGTTTTTAGGCGTGTTTTTAAGGCACGTGGATGCCAACACCTTCGGAACTGCCGTCGAAAAAGCCTTCAGAGGCCGTTGCAAATCTATCGTCGTTTCCATCGGAAATGGACGAAAGTCTTGTTCTGTATACCGACGGCATTTCCGACGGCTTCCGACGTTAGCCGACGGCTTGGAGCCATCGGAAATGACCATGATCCTTGTAGTGAATGAAAACCTTTCAAAGTAGGTGCTTCCGCAGGCATAAATACCTTTCAAATGTGTTAAAGAAGAAGCTTTCGAAGACAATGCATAACAACCTTTCATATGCGTGCCAAACCTTTCGAGACCAAAGGTTTCGCCTCCACTCAAATCACCCAGAAGCACATCACGGTTGAAACAACCCTTCGAAAGCAGATTCAAGACTTTCGAACTGGTCGAAGCCATTAAAACTCAGGGAAGGTTCAGCATCAAGATGTAGGCATATGTTAGGAAGCTACAAACAACAATTAAACCATCACTATTTCAACACCTTCGAAGCCCTTGGGAATAACCCATCGATAGAGTTGAAAGCTCTTACAAAGCAACATAAAGAAAAGTAGGCGCAACGTCTCCTTCTGATGAAGACAGAGGCATTCAAGTCCATTCAAAAGCACTACAGAAGGGAGCGCAAGTGTGAAAGGAGTCGGAAGGCATCTAAAACCACCTTTCGACTGGGTGCACTGGGTCGAAAGGTGCTAACCCGCCTTTATAAATAAGAACCAAGGGGCTAGTTTGGGGGATCCGAACCGATTCATTCTACACTTGTACTTTACTTAATTCAGAAAAGTTGTAACCCTAATTTGTAAATTGAATTAGGGAAAGTTTTTCAATAAAGGCTTTGTCAAGTTACGAAAGGGAAGTCTTCAATATTCTTGATTACTTAGTTATTTCGAAATATTTTATTGGATCTGACTCTTTCTTCCACGTACTGATCCCATTGAAAGACACCTTCCAAATTGGTCGAAATCTTACGTTTTCAAGAGTTCCATTTATCAACTCCAGGCCACCTTTCATTGGACTTCTACCTTCTAGTGGATCAAAAACTAAACCTAAGCTAGTTTGACCTTTGGATTCCAATTCAAACCCAAGTCATTTAAGATTCTAGCTTTCGACATGGTCGAAACCATTCAAAACAGATCATAACCTTGAATCTTAGAGCCATCTATTGGGCTTCCGCAATTACTTTAAATGGACTATTCGAAAGGGAAAGTCAAACAAATCTATTCAGCTTGAAAGACCAAAAACAAGAAACTTAAGCCTTCCGACTGAGTCGAAAGGTCAATAAGAAGGAAATTTCACAATAAAGTCTGATTCGAAAGGTTATCTAAAAGAAGACATTCATATCTTAGCTCTATCCAATAAATAAAAAGAGATCAAAAGGATTAACCTTCCTAATTACATCAACTGTGGGGTGTTGACAAGTTTTCTTGTTAAAATTTTGGCATTAGAAGGGAGACTTGAACCTCCGCTTCTGTTGAACATCCAACACTACTTATCTCTAACCCGATTCAATTGCAAGCTTATCTAGTTTTGGTCTAACTACATCATAGCTAAAAAGGTTAAAAAAATCTAAGCAAGGATCATCCGAACCACACTTAATAGGATACTCCCTAAGAACAACCAAAGATTCCAAACAATATGAAGAGCAAAGGCTAAGATTGGAAGCTCTAAGAATTATAAACAAGAAAAGAGCGGATTCATATGATCTAGAGAAATGGAGTGTGAATCCCTTTCATATTGGCCCCACCCCTATATTTGCCTTAGGAGAAAGGAAAAATGATAGCAATAATTTGTTCAGTCAAATGAGGAAAACTATTCAACACTATACTAAAGGCACAACCTTCGAATAAGAGATAATGGCAGACTATAATGTCTTTGTACATAAATGGCAATAAACTGCAACTGGAACACTTCCACCACAGGAACCTCAAAAATTTTAAAAAAGAAAAGCATTCAATGAATGTGAAACTACAAGGCCAAGAAACAAAACACAGAAAAACCATCCTCAAGAAACAAGTTTCAAGTCCAGACTTCCTAAAGAATGCAACTTAACAACATCCATAGAGAATGTTTACTTATTAACCAAGGATGAACTCAATTATTGGCCATCACAAAAAAAGAAACCAAAATACGAAAAGAATCTGGGGGGATCCTATTGTCGTTTCCAAATGATGAATGGACATGAGACTAGCTACTACAGAGCCTTGGAAGGGATGATAATTAGCTTTTTCCATTAAGGGAAAAGCAATGAATTTGTAAAGAGACCATGAATGAGATCAATAGAGAGCTACCTTTCTGAAGAGAATCTACATGGTTGAGAGTGAAATGCTCCTTTTATTTAGGCATTACCTTAAACTGTCAAAGCCTCTGTACGCGCCAAGTTGGCCAGGGAAGAGCACCTCCTAGAAGGAGGAGTGCAAGCCTTTAATCATACCATGCTATGGCCAGGTTAAGCATCGATAAGCCCTTGGCCGCGCATCTGGTCATGTCAAGTTACCTCCTGAAGGAAGGAGTGTAAGCTTTTATCCACGCCATGCTATGGTCGGGTTAAAGCATCGACAAGCCCTCGTCCGTTCCACGCTATGGCCAGGGCAAGGTACCCTTGGAGGAAGGAGTGTAAGCCTTTATCTACGCCACGCTATGGCCAGGTTAAAGCAACGACAAGTCCTTGGCCACGTCTCTGGTCAGGTCAAGGCACCTTCTGGAGGAAGGTTGGGTAAGTCCTTGATTCCAGTCTCTAAGAATGAGCTAACCAAGAGCACCGGACAATAATGGACTAAGACATCCAAGCTGAGAAGAGGCTCATCAAAACATGTACTAAGACGTCCAAGCCCGAGAAGCAATACATCTACAAAGGACTAAGATGTCCAAGCCTAAGAAGAGGCTCAACAAATTACGAACTAAGATGTCCAAGCCCGAGAAGTGGCATATCAAATGATGGACTAAGACATCCTAGCTCAAGAAGCAGCCAATCAAATCGCAACAACGTACAAGGCCTAAAAGGTTTATACACGTCGAGGAAGACAATATCTAAGGAGTAGAATGAAACTCCACTTATTAGTGCCTGAATCTACGTTTTGGGTCTCTAATTCTGAACTTCATCAATTAATACCCGAATCTGGGTTTTGGGTCTTTATCAAACACTTATAGTCCTCATCATACCAGAATATGGCTTTCAAGACTATTACTTTATTTCATTTATTAATGCCCTTATATGTGCTTGAGATTTCTATTATGGATTTCTGATTATCCACTACTAATGCCCAGTTCTGGGTTAAAGACATCTATCAAGAAAATCATTATTGTGAATTTTCGACCATCATCCACAAATACTTGGATCTGAAATTCAAGTTCATCCTGTGAGAAATGCAGATTACGGATCTTAAGGCTAAGATTAACACTAGAGGGGGGTGAATAGTATTAATAAAGAATTACTAAATCTTTTTCAAATTTATGTTAATTTAGATACAAAAGTATGCAATATACAGACACAAATATGATCACAGAAACAATCACAGATGCAGAAATAAAATAAAAGCAGTAAAGGAAAGAACACACCGGATTTTATACTGGTTCGGAGTTACCCTACATCCAGTCCCGCAACACAAGTATGGATTTCCTTTCAAAAGCAATCGTACAATTACACCCTCGGTTTCAAGACTACAAGGTACACCCTCCAGAATTTCGATCCTCTGGGTAGAGATACTTGATTTCGAGGCCACAACTTTACCCAATTGATTTACGAAGGCTACAATCACACCTTTTCCTTTTTGATTGATTTCCAAGGCTACAATCACACCTTTTCTCGCTTAATAGATTACAAAGAAGTCCATAACTTTGAATAGCACTGAGAATCTTGCAGAGATAGTGGTAGAGAATCAAACTAGAAGTAATTGAGTATGATTCAATGTTGATTTCGGCAGAGTAATGATAAGAATATGTATTAAGAAATGAGTAAGAAGAATACGAGTGAAAACCAGAAAATTATGATTAAAAATTTATTGAAACTGACCCCTATTTATAGAAGAACAACAGCCATGTCCATTCATGAAGAGTTATGGCGAATAGACACTTCTTTTGAAATTTGAATTTTTGAATCAAACTGTCACCATGTCGACATGGTACCCATAGGCATGTCGACATCCCAAAGCATTTTATGATGTTTTGAATTTCTTTGAAAATAACCTTTATCTTATATAAAAGCTATTTTAAACTTTATAAATATACTTGACTATAGTTAAAGTTCATAAGTAAATATAAGGAATAATATATATAGATTTTCACTATAATTTTATAATATATTATTTTGAAAAGATAGTTTAAAATCAGGAGTAATTTTGACTTTGAAAATAAAGATGTTTTTGAGGCTAAAATTATTTAAAATCAGGATCGAGGGTTTTGAGTCTTTTAAATGGAAATTTTGAAAACATTTTGAAAACAAGATAATTTTGTAAAATCTTTTGAATTAAAATTAGTGGATACAAAACAATATCTCACTAGATTTTCGTACGTTCCATCCTACTTAGGGTTCCATCCCTTTAAGGGGTCGAAGTGGATTCCATTCCACGAATAAATTGGATTTTAAGATGCCAATGCTTTTCTACGAGTTTTAACAAAAATTCATAATAATAAAAAATACTTATCCTTGAAATCTTGAACTGTTGATAGTCTCGATACTCATGAGTCTTCTATCTTGATATTTTATTTTGATATCTTGAATCTTTATACTATACAGTTTCATTCTTAGTACTTGCATGGTTAAATCCTGCATATACATATATATCTAAACTTTTTCAGAGAATTTGAATAAAGTGAATAAAAGGAATATAAGGAATAAAAGTGAATAAAGTGAATAAAAGGAATACACATGAATTTGAATAAAGTGAATAAAAGGACATATTCTCTGGCCAAAAGGTACCTTTTCAGAGAATTGAATGAAGTGAAAAGGTGGAGGGAAATTCAAACATTTGAATTCAAATTTTGAAATTCAAATTGAGGTGGCCATGTCGACATCATTGTAGGGACCATGTCGACATGTGCTTTTGAATTTTCATGAATTTATTTTTTCTAAGATCTCTAATATATATATTATTATTAATGTCTATTATATATTTCTGAAATATTATTATACTTATAATATATTTTCAGAAAGTATTAGAAATAATACAAATAATAATAAAAGTAATAAAAATAAGAAAAATAATAAAAAGTAGAAAATAAATTTTAAAACTCAAACAACACACCAATTCAAAAATCAATGAATCAAACAATCAAGCAACTAATCTTAAGCAAGCAATTTTAACAAATTGTATTGTAAACATGTACCTTTTTCTTAGTCTGTTTCTCTGAATTCGTCGGAGTCATGAACAACTGTGAAACACAAATTCGAATTATCCATCTTCTGATCATCATCACTTGAGGACGAGTCCGAGTCATCTGGCGTAGCAGTAAATGCACGCTTCCGTTTCTTTTCTAGTTCATTGTTCATAGGAGGATTCTGCCTTTTTGGATACGGACAGTCTCTTTTGAAGTGGCCTGGTTTATCACAGTTGTAACACTTGTCATTATTTGGAACTATATTCTGATTTCCAGAATTCTTATAGTTGTTTCTCTTGAGATTATTCATCTTTCTGTATTTCAGGAATCTCCTAAAATTTCCGGTCATAAAGGCTATCTCTTCATCACTATCGCTGTTTGAGTCTGATCCGTCGGTCAATGCATTGAATGCCATTGATTTCTTTCAGATGCTTTACTTTCTCTTCTCCCGATCATTTGAACTTCATACGACATAAGATTTCCAATTAATTCTTCTATCTTCAAAATACTGATGTCATTTGCCTCTTCGATCGCAATTGTCTTTTGATCCCATTCTGGAGTTAGAGAATTAAAAAAAATTTGTGACTTGATCTTCTTCAAAAAATTCCTTTCCCAAAGATATTAGAGAATGCACAATATCCTGAAATCTACTATACATATCTGAAATAGACTCATTAGCATTCATTTTAAATAATTGAAACTGATTTGTGAGCATGGAAATTTTGATCTGTTTAACTTTGCTTGTTCCTTCGCGAGTAATTTGCAAAGTTTTTCAGATTTCATATGCAGACTTACAAACTGACACTCTATTGAATTCATTTCTATCTAGTGAACAAAACAGAATATTCATTGCCTTAGAATTATTTTGTGCAACAGTCTTTTGCTCAGCAGTCCACTGTGCAAAATCAATTGTGAGTTCAGAATATTCAGTTTGTGTGATATTTCAAATGTCTAATCCTATAGATTGTAAATATATTTTCATCCTACATGCCCAATATGCATAGTTACTGCCATTAAAAAGTGGTGGTTTGATAGTAGACTGACCCTCTACAAATGAACTAGTGACAGGGATACTAGTGTTAATAACAGTACCAGTGTTGGTAGCCATTTTGAAAACTTTTCAAAAATCAGATTATGAAACTTTGAAAACCTTGCTCTGATACCATTGTGAGAAATGCGGATTACGGATCTTAAGGCTAAGATTAACACTAGAGGGGGGGTGAATAGTGTTAATAAAGAATTACTAAATCATTTTCAAATTTATGTTAATTTAGACACAAAAGTATGTAATATACAGACACAGATATAATCACAGAAACAATCACAGATGCAGACATAAAATAAAAGCAGTAAAGGAAAGAATACACCGAATTTTATACTGGTTCGGAGTTATCCTACATCCAGTCCCGCAACACAAGTACGGATTTCCTTTCAAAAGCAATCATACAATTACACCCTCGGTTTCAAGGCTATAAGGTACACCCTCCAGAATTTCGATCCTCTGGGTAGAGATACTTGATTTTCGGGCCGCAAGTTTACCCAATTGATTTACCAAGGCTACAACCACACCTTTTCCCTTTTGATTGATTTCCAAGGCTACAATCACACGTTTTCTCGCTTTATAGATTACAAAGAAGTCTATAACTCTGAATAGCACTGAGAATCTTACAGAGATAGTGATAGAGAATCAAACTAGAAGTAATCGAGTATGATTCAATATTGATTTCGGCAGAGTAATGATAAGAATATGTATTAAGAAATGAGGAAGAAGAAGAGGAGTGAAAACTAGAAAATTATGATTAAAAATTCGTTGAAACTGACCCCTTATTTATAGAAGAACAACAACCATGTCCATTCATGAAGAGTTATGGCGAATAGACACTTCTTTTGAAATTTGAATTTTTGAATCGAACTGTCACCATGTCGACATGGTACCCATAGGCATGTCGACATCCCAAAGCATTTTATGATGTTATGAATTTCTTTGAAAATAACCTTTATCTTATATAAAAACTATTTTAAACTTTATAAATATACTTGACTATAGTTAAAATTCATAAGTAAATATAAGGAATAATATATATAGATTTTAAATATAATTTTTTAATATATTATTTTGAAAAGATAGTTTAAAATCAGGAGTAATTTTGACTTAGAAAATAAAGATGTTTTTGAGGCTAAAATTATTTAAAATCAGGATCGAGGGTTTTGAGTCTTTTAAAAGGAAAGTTTTGAAAACATTTTGAAAACAAGATAATTTTGTAAAATCTTTTGTATTAAAATTAGTGGATACAAAACAATGTCCCACTAGATTTTCGTAGGTTCCATTCTACTTAGGGTTCCATCCCTTTAACGGGCTCGAAGTGGATTCCATTCCACGAATAAATGGGATATTAAGATGCCAATGCTTTTCTACGAGTTTTAACAAAAATTCCAAATAAAAAAAAATACTTATCCTTGAAATCTTGAACTCTTGATAGTCTCGATACTCATGAGTCTTCTATCTTGATATTTTATCTTGATATCTTGAATCTCTATACTGTACAGTCTTTATTCTTAGTACATGCATGGTTAAAACCTGCATATTCATATATATCTAAACTTATAATGTTAGTTTTTATATTTTATTATCTATTATAAGGTTGTTATCATCAAAACCATCATCTCACGGACTACCACATCCACTAATACCCAAATCTGGGTTTTGGGTTTCTGAACTTTTAGATTTCATCCATTAACACCCGAATATGGTTTATTGGATTTCTACTATAAATTTTTAGATAATGGTTTCTGTACTTCTATTACTTAATCATTATTAGCCCTTTATTATTAATCTTCAGAAATAGATTTATTCCTCAGGCTGAGGATAAAATTTTCTGCCAACAGACTTCAGATATTCCAGCAATATGGTTAAACTTAAATTCTTAATTATTTCTCATCATAATCTAAGATGGGTTTCAAGATATTTAATTAAAAACAATTATTGTTCATATATTACCATATGATTAACATAATGATTTGTTAATCTACATGAATGATATAGATCGACTTTTATATCAATTTCAAGCTAAGGTAGGAAATGTTGTTTGCTTCATACTTTTCAGGGAAGTCAGAGCAGTAAAGAAGAATGAAAAGTTCAACAAACATAGAAATTATGCAATAAGCCATCAAACAAATGTTACAGAGATATCATCGCTGGAAAGGATCACAAACCAGGTGGCATTTACAAAATTTACATGATTTATATAACTTATGAAATTATTTACAAGTGTATAGAATAAATATATACATTTCATCAATATGAATCTTTCATAAATCTTGAGCAGCCTTGTTCAGGTTCTTAGCGATTAAAGGAACTATGATATGACGAATAATGATATAAAGAACCTCTTTAAGTTTCTACCCTTTCTTTCTTATCCTGCCTGCATCATCAGTCGCATCGATATTAGTTTTCAAAGTATGATTGAAAGCTCTATTTGCGCCTCTAAAGGTCTTGTTTTCCCTTTCCAATTTAGCAATGAGCTTCAAATGGAGATATTTATCATGTTCTAGTTTTTGAATTCTAGCAGCATATTCGTTTATGCGCTATGAGTATTTAACTTTCTGTTGTTCATCAAAATATTTCATCATTTTGAATTTAACTTTCCTACACCACTCACCCCTACTTTCTCGTCTAAGCCAGTGGAAGGATTTGTTGTAATGGTAAATTTTTAAGCAGCAAGGGATACAGATCTTATAGATTTAGCAGCAGATGGAGCAGCATAAGGAATTGGTAAATCAATACTTGAGAAATTATTCCCCATAATAAATTCCATTAACTCTCACTAACCTTGACTATCCTTCGATTTCATCTCTAAATCACTTATCTGTTGGAAAAGTTCGACATTTGTGATCAAAGACAATTGAGGATTTGACTTAACCTGATGCTTCGGCATTGAAACTGCTTCATTTTTATTATTAACATCTGCTTCTAAATTGGGAATTTGATCCTTGAGATTTTTGACAATTTTTTTCTAAATTAGGAATCTCTTATGCTATTTTAATGCTTCGGTGCTGCAATTAAAATGAGCAAGTAAAGTATCTTCTAGAAATATAATCTTTACAAGATCCGCTAATAACTTATTCTTAAGATTGATAACGCGAGATGCTGAATCAAATGACCGAGGCGCTATGGCTAACTGTAATTCCTATTTAAATAAAAAAAGGAAAAAGAACGAAGCCAAAACCAGAATGAACAATCTCTCTATCATTGCAATAAAAGATTACAATTCATCTAATAATGAAACTAAAAGATACAACAGACATTTGTTTTATATCTAAGGATGAGAAACAACATCTCTAACTTTATTTAATGAATTAGCAAAAAGAATAACTATTGAGTCAAAAGAAATATTAACTCCTTCTAGAATAACAACCGGTGGATATTTACCATAGTCCCATTCCCCGGCTAGAGGGCTGCCACGGTCGCAAATTAGTTTAGTATGGAATGTCTGAATCTCCTTAAGTAGCTTTTCTTTCTCATCACCAAGGAAATCGAAGCAGAGACAAGGATTTCCATGTAAAGCTTTTGTTAGTCTCTAAGAAAACAATATCTTGCTAATTTTGAAGATTTTAAAAGTGATGCCTTTTCGAGGTAAAACCTTCTCAATTTAACAAATCGGCTTAAGTAATCTTTAGAGACAAGATTGCCTGAGGAACATTCTCTTTGTGATAATATAATAAAATACAGCTAAGTATAGAGGGAAAATTAAACGTACATTTATAAATCATTATTATTACATAATTAAAATTATTCATTAGGTTCATACAAATTGATTTTGTAAAGAATTCTGGAGTGAATTTGTCCTTATAAAACTTGAGTTTTTTTAGGAGGAAGGTCTTGGAGAATTGATCTGAATCAAGGCAAGTTTCAATATGTTCTAGGACGCAGGTCAGATCTAAATTCATCCAAGTATCCTTTGTGTAAACGCCTAAGTAAAACCCACTAAAATCATCTAAATATGAGAAATCAACGATGGGGTGTCTACAATAGGCCTTGTATAAGAAATTAACTAAAATGTATCTCTCCTCAATCAACATTCAGAAGAGGGTAATCAATTCTAGGTTTTCCTTCAAAAGAGCATCATATTAAAGGCGCGCTCTCCTCAACCATAGGGCAGCTTCTTAATGCTTAAAGGAAGCTAACACTACTGCACTTCTATTGAGTCTATGATATTTATCAGAAAGAATGTTGTGCTCCTTCAATTGATTGTCAAACTCCTTATATAAACTATTTATCTCCACTTGTTTTCTTTCAAGCTTGGTTTTATGGGGATGGATAGATTTTTTTCCTTACATTAAACAAAAGATTTACACTATTATTATCTTCGAAGAGAAAGGTGTTTAAACAGAGAATCCCATACCTGAGATACCAGGACTGATGCTTTGGGAACCTGCTCTTTTTCTGTTGACACTTTGACATCAATGAAAGCAAGCTCCTCTTAAGAGTCGGAAGGAGCTAAAGATTTAGGCAGAATCGTTTCATAAGAAGACAAATCCCGTCCATAAGATCTTTGTATTATCATCTCCTTCTTTTTCAAAAGCTTCAGTTTGGCCACCTCCATTGCCACCGATCCTTTTCCACATTTGATGTTCTCATCCCCATTATCATTGTTATCATCGTCATTATCATCATCATTATCACTCTCCTCCTCTTCGACGGCCTCGTATTTGTCATCTTCATCTTAGGACACAAATTCGACTTCAAAGGAAAGAACTTCAAAAGTGAGAATTTTGGAGGCGTCAATCTCCTCCTTTTCAGCAACTTCAATTCCCTACTCTATCTGTTTGATCTTACCCATAACCCTATCGACAAGAGCAGGGTCAAGCAAGAGAAAGTTTTAAGTCAAAACATTTCTCAATGTTATCGGCGTAGGTGAGCATCAAAGCGTCTTTGAAGGAATTCATCATAATATCTTCAAGAGAGGTGTTAAGAAATTGCGACACTCGCCATTTTGCATCAGAGATGACATTGAGTGCCAATTGCAAAGAAGCTTTGTTCTTCTTTGATTTTTCCTTTAAAAAGGCTTGTTTTGCTGCCATTTGGATCTTTTCCTACTTGGATTCTTTTAAAGTCATTTTCATTGCTAAGTTTTCATCGGCAAGGAGTTGGTGAGATTTTTTTTTCATCAAAGATAAAGGATTTCGACTGGACGAGAGAAGCTCTCAATCGCTCCAGTTCAATCATAGCTTCATTTTTCTCTTAAGATTAGCGGAGACTTTATTCTTTAAGCCAGAAATTTCTTCCTGAAGCTATGAGGTGTCGGTTGAAGATCCATATGCATGTTCTTGCAAAGATAACCAACTCTTGGAAATCTAAAAGTAAAAGTACAGCAAAAGCCAAGAAGTTAAAAAATAACGGTAACAATAAAGACAAGTGAAGAGAAACTTACCAAGAGCTGTTGTTCTATCAAAGAACGATAATGACCGGCCAAGTCAGGAACAAAGGAAGGCGGGTGCGTGGAGGCAAATAATGAAGAACTCAGAATAGATCAGACTATCTCTTCAAAACTATATGAGGATGTAGGAGATGATGACCTAGAAGGAATAAGCTTTTGAAAAGGGGTCGTAATCTCAAAAGCCTTTCGTATCTGCTCAATCGCACTAGGACAGCTCGAAATAACGATGCGGGAATGTGGGCCAACCATGGTAGGAGCCTTTTTAGATTGTTCAAGAAGAACTTCAATGGATGGACTCTCCAAAGCTTTATCAATAATTAAAGACTCCTCTTCCTCTAGTCGTGGGGAATCAGGAACTTCAACTATTTTTTCTATTTTTAGAGGTAGTTCCATCACAGCCATTTGACTAATTTTCTCTTGATAGCCATCTTTGTTTTAGCGAGCGATTGAGAAAAGGATGGTGCACGAGAAGTGGAAGAGTGAGGGTCGGACCACTGATAGGTTTTTCAACCTGAGGAGCTGCTATAGACAATTTAAATAGATTATAAGTCAGCAGAATAATTTGAGAAGCAATACAACAAAAGATAACAAAAGCAGTGTTTATAACTTATTGGAGTGGTCGGAGCAGATAGGAAACATAGGGGAGAAATTATGGGATCTCCTAGAGAAAGGAAGCATTTGCTTTGGGACGTCTGTTGGATCAAAGAAGGTTGGACAATAATCCTTTGGTCGGTCGGCAAGAGAGAGTATTTCTGCAAATTTGTGAGATTTAGCAAGGTCAATCGCTTCCCAAACCTGCTTGAAGCTGGAGATTCGGTTGTTCTCTTATCCACCTCATTTAGTTTGTTAGTAGAAGAACCTGACAAAAAGCATAAATCAACAAAGAAAAATAACTAGATAGAAGAAAATTAGTGAAATCCGACCTTACGTGGAGTAGAGAAAGTCCCGCTAACGTTTGGGAAGCATTTAACAAAGAAGAACTAATTCTCCAAGTTTCTAAAATTGTTCACTGCCTCAGGTATCAATTTCTTGGAAGGATTTTCCTGGAAGATTTGGTTGTTAAGGTTATTAGCTTAACCAACCGGACGAGGTGATTCAGTACTTCAGCATTCAAAGAGGGAATGCCAAACTCCAGTGTCATCAACTCCAAAGACAAACGAAAAGGGTATACATTAGGAAATAACTAATTCGAGCAATTCCAAGATAAGATGAGAACTTGAATAGGAAGTGTGAAAAGGGAAGGAATCCATCGTGCCAGATGTGGATAGTACTGCAAACGAAGAACCCTTCAAGAGGGCTATTGATGGTGTCCTTTTCCTTAGGAGGAATGGCCTCCACCCCTGAAATCCCAAAGTCATTAAGGATCACATCTACTTCATCTTAAGTTGATATCAAGAAGCGCTTGGAAGTAGCTTCAACCTTCTTAGGAGAAATAATGATTTTGCTAGGTGAAAATGTTTCAGTCAGAAATTAAAGTTTGTTATGAAATTAACATTCTTTCAAGGATTACTAGAAACATATCACAAAAATTTAAACATCAAACAAAATATGAAAGTTTAAATTCTGGAAAGAATGTTAGAGTTGAAAAATGAGATTTACTGAGCTTTAGATAAAGTAAAAAGTGAAATGGGAGTTAACACTTAACAAACATCCTTTCACAATGTCGAAAGCCAAGTATAAACATCGATTGAGCTATCGACGGGGTCGGATGGGAAGGTTGAAGCATATGTCCAACTGACACTTTTCAACAGTGTCGAAAGCTTAATGGGAGCTTTGTTATTAGAAGGGAATAGTTAAAACATTCATAAAATTTGAACAAAGTATACACAACCGATATTCAATGAACAAGGGAAAAGACCTTTCGACACTGTCGAAACCTATAATCTTAGTTTTAAAAGAGGAATATGAATGCTTTCGAAAACTTATATGTTAACTAAGTCGAAAGGTGTCCAGTTTGAATAATGTTGACAAGAAAATAAAAAACTTGGGACGTTTCGATGATGTTGGGAAAAAGGGAATGATTAAATCCCAATTATTTTAAAGAGTTTGGACAGAAATGAAAAGTGGTATATGGTTTCGAAGGCATAACAACAATCAAATTTGAATCCATGTCGAAGGTATCGACTGAGCTGAATACAGTAGGTTTCATCTATGCTTAAACGTTTGATATGCAACTTATATAAAGTATCTTTTTTAATCTCCTTTGCAAAAATATGTATTATAACTTAAACAAATTGGGAATAAGTGTGTTCTAAAGGTGTCGAAAATTATGCAACAAAGTTTATGCTTTCAAAAAAATGAATTATAATAGCCAAATTCTTCGAAAGGTGACTGAATACGCTAACACATAAAATTGCTTTTGAAAATGTTGACTACATGCTACTTTACTACATAACCTTTCGACGAGGTTAGTCAAATGAAGTGCTACGCTGCCTTTCGACCCCATCGAAACAGGCTAAGAAAGCAAAACATAATTTGCCGACTTAATCCCTTTCGAAGGGGTAGAAAAGTAATTTATGGTGCTAATTTTTAATTCGTACAATTCGAAACTTCTAGGTGAAGCAAATAGGAATTTCTTCTTCCCCAAACTCGATTTCCATCCAAAAATTAAAAAACTAATGAATTCAGATATAAATCAACGACTTGAAATTTTAAAATCATTAAGATGAGAACTCAAATTCTTTATAAAAAACAACAAATAACAATAACCGTAGAAACTAAACCTGGATAGATTAAAATGAAGATAAGAAAGCAAAGTGAATCGAATCAAACAATGATGCCAAATAAAAGAACTCTTTCAATTAAATAAAAATTCGAGCAGTCACAGATGGATTAAAGCAATGATTTAAATCGAAACTATGAAAGATTTGGAGACTAAAACCGTAAATTAAAGGAGAGAAGAAAAATCAACAAGTGGAGCGATCAAAACTTACCTTAGATTTGAATTTTGATTGTTGGAAAAGTTTATTTGAAAGTTTGAAAATTTTGATTTTGCTTGAACAAGATGAGAACGCGGCTTATAAGAAAAGTCAGTAAAAAAAGCAGGCCGCCTGATCAAATTTAAACGAATGACCCAGATTCACGTTGGAATATGAAAAGGCGGGAAACATTGAAGGTTTCAAGATGATTGAATTGAAAAGTCAAAGGCATCCCTTCGCGGGGGGAGGGCAAAAGTTACTACCAAATATCTTTTCGACCTTGTCAAAACCCTAATGAATAGAAGGCAAAGAAAAACAAGAGAAGAAAGCTCCAGCAAGACCTTTCAAAGGAGTCAAAGAGATGCAATGGCCATAGACTAGAAGTATCAAAACCTTTCGAAGGGGTCGAAAGGATCGAAAGCATGCTTCCGCTTCAATGAACACCTTTCGAAGCAAGTGCTTCAGCAGGCATGAAGAACTTTCGAATGAGTTAAAGAAGCAGCTTTCGAAGACAATGCATAACAACCTTTCATATGTGCACCAAACCTTTTGAGACCAAAGGTTTCGCCTTCACTCAAATCACTCAGAAGCACACCATAGTTGAAATAACCCCTTCGGAAGCAGATTCAAGCCTTTCGAACTATTCGAAGCCATTAACATTCAGGGAAGGTACCGCATCATGTCTCAAGCATATGTTTGGAAGCTACAAATAACATCGAAACCATCACCATTTCAACAGCTTTTAATCCCCTACAAATAAGCTATCGATGGAGTCGAGAGCTCTTACAAAGCTACATAAAGAAGAGAAGGCGCAATCGCTCCTTTCGATGAAGATGGAGGCATTCGAGCCCATTTGAAAGCATTGTAGAGGGGAGCGCAAGTGCCAATGGAGTCTTGAACCCACCTTTCGACCAGGTCCAAAGCACTAGGTTAAAAGGTGCCAACCCGCATCTATAAAAAAGACCCAAAGGGTCTGGTTTGGAGGATTCTACCTGATTCATTCTTCACTTGTCTTTTTCTTAATTTTGAAAAGTTGTTACCCTAATTTGTAAATCGAATTAGGAAAAATTGTTCAATAAAGGCTTTGTTGAGTTATGGAAGGGTAGTCTTCAATATTTTGGATTACTTAGTTATTTCAAAATCTTTTATTGGATCTGTTTACGCCAAAATTGGTCAAAAACCCTAGAAGTATTGAAAGCACCAGTATTTACACATGAGTCCTTAGTATCCAATCGTGGATCTCAGATCTAGATGATGTAGAGAACAAAAATGAAGAAATAACAAAATTAAAATGAAGGAAACTGAGAAAAGGCACAAGATTAACAGTGGTTTAGCTATCTCGGGCCTACATCCACTTTGAATGGTTCCTTTTATTCCTTTTATACTGACTACAATTACAATCCTTTGAAAACATTAACCAAAATAACAAGTTTCACCTAGAAAAGAAGAAGCCGATCCTCTTTTCAACAATCATGGAGTTGCTATTTATAGGAGTAGATCTGGAAATATCTGCCTCAAAACTCAAATACCTCTCCTGATACGTGGGTGGGCCCACCAGATCGGTCTGAAGTGGTTTAGGATCAATCCATGTTATGTTCGTATCGATCCAAATCGACCCCAATTGAGTTAAGATCGATCAGGCGAGCTCTTGAGTAAATAATAAAGCTTCTGTGAAACTTTCATAGCATTAGATCTATGGTTTGAGAGTTATGATCGGTCCAAAGTTGAATTTGCGAGTAGGCTGGCAATTTCGTATCGATCGATTCACATCAATCACCTTCATATCCATCCTATTCCGCCACCTCGTGTTCATCATTTACATATCCATCAGTCCCCATATCCATAGTTGTAGCCTTCGTATCAATCTGATTTTCATGCTTCAATCCATGCAATGCGCTCCTTCCCCTGACTGGTTCCTTCGTATTGATGGATACAATGCAATCGATACGAAATAGCTCATGAGCGCTTGCTGCTTTTCGTATCCATCCCCTGCACCTTTCTTCATATTAATTTAATGCCGCTCTAGGAAGCACATGTCTTCGAATCCATCAATTCAGTATCCATCCAAGTCTTAGTTCCTTCATATTGATCCAGGCTTTGATCGATACGAAGCGTGCCAACATGCCTTGCCATATCCATCCAATCGATGTGCATTGCATCGATATGAAAACCTATCGATCCGAAGTACTCAATCCATATCGTTCTGATCAATACAAAGGTATCAATACGAATCGGTTTTCCATGAACATTGATCCATCCATATCTTGAGCATGTGAGCTCCGATTGACTTGAAATCCAAAATGTAGCCTCACCTAGCCTTGTTTATCATTCCCAATAAATCCCACCTTGATTTGAGCTTGGTCCAATTTTGATCATATCGATCATAGCCTTGTTTCCAGTCGATCTCCAATCCTGATATTCATCCTTTTTAGCTAATTTGTTGATATCCCGACCTTGTCCAAAAGGCGGGGTAACATTTGTCCCCCAAAACATGTCTTACGGTAGGAAGGCGTGTTTTGAAAAGCTTTAAATCCGACATCCAAAGTCCATAGCCATATCACCTGATAATAATCCAATCCATTACCAAGCCATTCTATAGCCATATCCTTATCCAAATCAATGACTATTTTGAGTCGATATCCGATTCTGAATCCAGTAATCAAATCCTTAGCCACTTCCATATCCATCCAAACCCGACAATTGAGTTCTGTTCTATCCAATCTAGGATCCAATAACCAAATCGATGACCTCTTTGGGTTGACATCCAAATCCGGGACCTCCCCGGGTCCTGTAATCCAAATCTGGAACCTCTCCTTGGTCTATATCCAAAGCCATAGACCTCGCCTAGTCATTTTATTCTACTTCGGCCTCTACTCTCCGGTCGAGAGCTTATTATGGTTTTCCTTCTTCGGCCTGGACTCCAGTCAAGGACTTATCTTTTTCGACCTCGACTCTCCGGTCGGGGACTTATACTCTCCGGCTTTGACTCTCCAGTCGTAGACTTATACTCTCCAGTCTCGTCTCTCCGGTCGAGGACTTATATTCTCCGGCCTTGACTCTTCGGTGGAGGACTTTTATTTTCCGGCCTCGACTCTTTGATCGAGGACTTATATTTTCCAGTCTTGACTTTTCGGTCGAGAACTTATTTTATGTTCGAGTCTATTCCATCGCTCTCTAGCAAAGGGACTCGTAACTCGCAGTTATTGCCTTGTTTCTCTGGTCGGGACCGTAGCCGTGTGACCTATAGTATTTATTACGTTAATTTAAATCCAATCATCATGGAATTTAATTGATAAAATAAGAGTCCCTACACCCCTGAAAATTAAATGATCATAGTACCAAAAAAACCAGAGTTTGCGGAAAACAGAAAAATAAAATTTCATAAACCCGAGCATCAAGGTTTATCATCTTCTCAGAGCATGCCTAGGGGTCATCCTCAATCTCGTATATGTGTAGGTGACTTAGCCACATTACTTCGGGGTTTATTACTTCTTCCATGCCATAAATCCAATCGGCTGATAATAAGCTGATGATGATGTCTAGTTCCAGTGCCATCTTTGTTTGAGGTGGGTGGTGGCCGCTATTGTTCCACTACCATGGCTCGATTTCTTATATATTATTGCAAATGACCGTTCCTCACATGTTCCTTAATAATATCCTTTTGATTCCTACAATCATTCGTGTTGTGCCCATACAACTAATGGAATAGGCAATGCTTTCCCAATACCCACTCATATTCAAAGGGTTCCCTTTTTGTCGGCCTTCAATACTAGAGGCGTCCTCGAGTATCCAAGTAAATCCTTATCAGAGATTAAGTCATATCCATGCAAGAAGTGAATTTAGATTCCCTCCATTACCATTTCGATATGTTACCACCATCATTCATTTTCCTTTTTCCACTATCGTCCTTGTTTGAATCCTCCCTTGATGGACCTCCACCTTTTGCCATATAAACTTCAGCCTCTCTCCCCACTCTTTAGCCTTCACATCTTCTTGTCGTAGAAACCTCTCTGTTTCATGGTAAAACTCATCGAGATCCATCGGTGGATACCTCCCTAACTATATCTTAGAGTCTGAATTATGTGCAATCGCTGAGACTGCTGCCATCAAAACCATCGACGGATTGGGTCGATCCACCGATGCCACTGCCACATTAAATCTAGTTAAGAAATCCGTAATTGATTCTCCCTTCCACTATTTTATCAATGTTAAAGTCATCACATTCTTGGGTCTCATGATGTAGACCCGAAATTACCTCATAAACCCTCGATCAACTCCGTCCATATGCCAATAGAGCCGCAATCCAGTTGTTTGAACCATAGTGCTGTTATATCCGTCAAATACAAATAGAAGCAACGCGCCATGACTTCCTCCGATGTGCCTAGTACCTCCATGTTCCTCATACACCTTGTCCAATAAATAACGAGATCTGTTCTACCATCATACATTTCCAGCAGTGGTAGTTTAAATCCGGTGGATTCCGAGCTTGCTTGATCGTAGGAGCAAAGGGGCTCCTATTCACATCCTCCAAATCTCTATTGACCAATCCTCCCCTCATAGCCCATGTGATCATGTCCGCTAACCTATCATTGTCATTAAGTGGTAGCCTCTGCCTACTATCATCGATCTGCTTCCCGAGTCTGTGAGGGAATCCTGAAACCTGTCCTTCTGGATGATCATCCATATCCCGATCAATACCAAACTACACAATGCCGCCTGAATCCTTCTTGGAATTGAGCCAACATGATTCAGGGGCATGCCCCCAGGTTCAGAGGCCGTCCCGATGGTCCCACTCTATCTTGCATTCCAGTTGCTCCATTTCCTTGGTTCTGATTCTGGACTGCCTCTATTCCTGCTGTTCCAACTTCATGATCCTTATTTCCAGCATACCCAACAGTCCGTTCTCTTGATTTTGTACTCCAGCTTGTTTAACCTATCGGAGTAGGTTCTGTATCATACGCTTCTGCCTTTTCAGCATCGTTTCCATATCGTCTCTAACGATGAAGATTAAGACCTAATTAGCTCCTAAGGAAGCCTCGTGTCTTCCTTCATGTTGTCTCCTCTCTGTTCTTTGTCTCCTTTTTGATTGTTTAGCCATTGCTTCCTAGAATCCGAGTTCCTAAGTCTTTAAATCTAAAATCCAATCTTCCGAATCCCTGAGTGCTAACTTTCTTAGTGAAAGCACCAAAGTGTTTATGCTAAAATTGGTCACAAACTCCAGAAATATGAGAGCACTAGTGTTTACACACGAGTCCTTAGTATCCAATCGTAGATATCAGATCTAGATGACGTAGAGAACAAAAATGAATAAACCTATAGACAATGGGACAAGTGAATCATCTCTTTTGGGTGCAGGCAGCCCCGAGCAAGCAGGTGTGGACGAAGCGAAAGCGATAACAAAATTAAAATGAAGGAAAGTGAGAAAAGACATGAGATTTATAGTGGTTCGGCTATCTCCAACCTACGTCCACTTTGAATGGTTCCTTTATTCCTTTGCATACCGATTATTATTACAATCCTTTGAAAACAATTAACCAAAACGATAGAGTTCCACCAAGAGAAGAAGAAGTCAATCCCCTTTTCAGCTACTAGGGAATTGCTATTTATTGGAGTAAATCTAGAAATATCTATCCTAAAACTCAGAATACCTCTTCTCAAACGTGGTTGGGCCTACCAGATCGATCTGGAGTGGTTATATTACATTTGTATCGATCCAAATTGGCCCCAAATGAGTTAATATCGATCAGGTGAGCTCTTGAGTGAATAAGAAAGCTTCTATGAAAATTTCATAGCATGTGGATATTTGGTTTGAGAGTTATGATCGATCCAAGGTTAAGTTTGCAAGTAGGCTGGCAATTTTGTATCGATCGATTCACATCGATCACCTAGTATCCATCCTATTCAACCACCTTGTGTCCATCATTTATGTATCCATCAGTCCCCATATCCATAGTCGTAGCCTTCATATCGATATGAGTTTCACGCTTCGGTCCATGCAATGCACTCCTTCCCTTGACCGGTTCCTTTGTATCAATAGATATGAAATAGCTCGTGAGCACTTACTACTTTTCGTATCCATCCCCTGCATCTTTCTTCATATCGATCCGATGCTGCTCTGGGAAGCACATGTCTTTGAATCCATCAAGTCCATATCCATCCAAATCTTGCTTCCTCTGTATTGATCTAGGCTTTGATCGACATGAAGCGTGCCGACATGCCTTGCCGTATCCATCCAATCGATGCGCATTGCATCGATACGGAAACCCATCAATCCAAAGTACACAATCCATATCGTCCTGGTCGATACGAAAGTATCGATACGAATCATTTTTCCATGAACATTGATTCATCCATAACTTGAGCCTGTTAACTCCGATTGACCTATTCGAAGTGTAGCCTCATCAAGCCTTGTTTATCATTCCCAATCGATCCTAACTTGATTGGAGCATGGTCCAATTTTGATTGTATCGATCATACCCTTGTTTCAAATCGATCTCCAATCATGATATCCATCCTTTGTAGCTAATTTGTTGGTATCCCAGCCTTGTCCAAAAGGCAGGTAAAAAGGATCTAACTTTATTTTCCAAGTATCAATCCCATTAAAAGACATCTTCCAACTTATTCGTAACCTCTGCATTTTCAAGAGTTTTAGTTTATCAACTCCAGGCCACCTTTCATTGGACTTCTACCTTCTAATGGATCGAAAACCCAAGCTAGTTTTACCTTTGTATTCCCATTCAAACCTAGGTCATTTAAGATTCTAGCTTTCGACAAGGTTAAAACCATTCAAAACTAATCATAACCTTGAATCTTAGAGCCATCTATTGGGCTTTCACAACTGCTTTGAAAGGACTGTTTTAAAGAGGAAAGTCAAACTACTTTATTTAGCTCGAAAGACCAAAAACAAGAGAACTTAAGCCTTTTGACCGAGTTGAAAGGTCAATAAGAAAGAAATTTCACAATAAAGTCTGATTCGAAAGGTAATCTAAAAGAAGACATTCATATCTTAGCTCTATCCAATAAATCAAAAGAGATCAAATGGATTAACCTTCCCTATTACATTAACTTTAGGGTATTGATAAGTTTTCTTTTTAATAGGTGCCATACCTTGATTTAATTATAATCAAAGTGGAGTATCCACAATGAAGTTTAACAACATTCTCAAGTCGAGAGATATGTGCAATATCGTTATTTCAAGATTTCATGTTTGATATTATTTATTATTAACCAACATAAAATTCTCAAGTGGTTCATTCCATAGTTAGCCAATAACTATCAGTATGTAACCTATGATGCACCTAGTAGCCATGAGTATTACATTGTCCAGAGAGTGTTACGTACTATAGTCTCAATGGATGTATCAATATCCTACTAAGGTTAGTGGTATACCTTAGTGACAATTATGTAAGTAATTACATATATCTAACTCTGTGACCGATCTTGTTGATACCAAAGGAATTTGATTTCTAGCTTATACATTGTTATATGGTGATATGATTAATTAAGTAATTAAATTAAAGTATATAGACAACAAAATTGTTGAATGAAATGTTTTGTGATTGTAGTTGAAAATAATTGCAATTGTAAGTAATTAACCATAAAATAAAACAACATTTTATTTTAAATATTCCGAGTTGAGATGTTTTGAGAAAGGATGTCGATATATACTTAAGATCAGAGTATGTAAGTCTTTGCAAATGTTGGATGTGTATTACTCATGACTGCTTGGGGTGCTAAGGGGGCATACTAATAGTTATTAGATAACTATGGATGACTCATTTGAGAGTTTCCCATCGGGTAATAATAACTAAGGTCAAACAAGAAATCTTGAAGCGACTATACTACACACTTTTGTCGACTTAGGAATACTATTTAACTTCAATGTGGATACTCCATTTTGATTATAATTAAATTATGGGTGATGTCCATCAAACGACTTTGGTTGGGTCTGAGTTAAAGCATTGGAAGTGAAACACTACTCAATAGAAAATTCATCTCCTCGGTTATATGAGATTAGTATCACGATCAACTATAGTCAACTCAAAGTCAAAATCTATAGTTAGAGTAGTAAGGTTAATAATAAATATTATTATTGAACTAGGACTTTTTTATGGATTGACCAAGTTGAATGGGGATGATGTTGGAATTTTAATCAAATACATATTCAATAAATCCTGAAGTGCTACAGTGTTGATGAAGAGAATATGTGTAAATAATCGTTACTAAAGGGTACTGCTAAAGAAATATAAAATTAGACTTTACTAAAAAGGATTGCAGGTGATGAATTTGGCCAAATTATCACACCACTAGCCAATATGATGTGTAAACATTAATATTTGAAACATTTAAAATTAATCACCGACTGATTTCACACCTATAAATCAAAAAATCATATTTGTGAATTCTCGGAAAAAACACATTATTTAATTAGTTTACAAGACGTTATAAATTAATTTGATTAATTAACATCTGAAGATATAAATAATCATTTAATTTATTTGATGTTTCGGTATTGTTAGTATTTATTTGAATGTATATAAAAGTTTTATATGTGCATATCGATATGCGATATATATATATAAATGGATTTAAATATAGTTAATTACTTAACAAAACTTTGGAAATAATTATTCATGTGATGGAATGATGTGGGCTGCCATGCTAGAGAGAGTAAAAGGGATATATATATATATATATATATATATATATATGAGATGTGATTGTAATTAGGAACTAAAAGTGGAAGTTTTAAAGAGAGAGTAGGTAAGGTTTTTATTCTCATATTAAAACAAATCCTCTCATTATGTTCTTACTAAGTTGTTTTTCTTCACCACTTCTTTCAGCCGAAATTATCTCCTTCATTATTTTAAAAACACAACTCCAAAACAAATGAAAAACATCAAACAGAATTAAATAATATATGGTTCATCCTTCTCTTACAAAACTGGATGTTGGTGTACTTACAAATCTAAGCAGAAATCTCAATTCAAATTGTTGTAAAGGGCATAAATTTTCACGTTTGATTTTCATCTTAAATTCATTAATGATATTTAGATATAATTTAGTTCACATATATGTCTATTCATTGCTACTTATTGAAAATATTTTAAATTTTTTTTGAGTGTTGTGATTAAATGCAAAATCCACTATATGTATGTTTTTAATTTTGAGTGTTGATATTAATTTAGTTTAATATGAAATCATTAGTTGTTACAAATTTGTTTTTTTTTATAATTTTTTTAATCACAATTATTAATCAGTTATCTAACTAAAACATATTTATGATTTATTCATTTTTGTTCTAAAATTAATTTTCTTATTTGTTGGATATGAGATTGCTTGTTATTGTAGATTTGATTTGCGGTAACGAAATTCACTATTGGTGTTTCATTTTAATTCTTTTATGTCAAGGTGTTACTATTTCGATTAATTGAATCATGTATATATGTATATATTATTAAATCACATTTAGTTGTAAACTAATATCAAATATTAAACCCTTTATTAGATTGATTTTTAAAAAAAAATTAATTTAGTCAATTTCATTACTTTTTCATGTATGTTTTGAAATTAAATCTTAATTTACTATATACTATATGTATATAAATATATGTGTTTTGTTGTTGAATTAATTATGTCATTAGAACAATGCATTAAACCGTGACAAGAGTTTTAATTTTTCTTTATGATGATTGTGTGTATTTTCAGATCTGCATTTTGAGGGTTTGATTTTTTTTTCTATGATTAGTGTGGAATTTTATATGGTATTAAATCTATTATTTTAATAATGTTTGAAAAAATAGGGTTTAACATATTACATCATGTTATTGCCTTTTAATTCTAATTTTATTAGATCTAAATCTAACATAAAATTCATTTCCATCTTCATCATTTTAGTTTTCTTATATTTTGAAATGTCTAATTTTATATGGACTTGTCATCATAAATTCATATATGTTCATATTAAAATATACAAATGGCAATAAAATATCACATTATGATATATATATATATATATGTCTAATATATATCTATACTATTATATTATTAGTGAATTCCATTTTAAGCACACCGAAGCATCCTTTGCATTTTGTCAGGTCAACAGTCGCATCTCATACTTTTCTATTTTCCTACCGCTTCTCCTCTCCATCTGTCAGTTACGAACAAAAAAGAAGCTAGGGTTTCTTAATGGCCGCTCCCTGAATCTCTGATCTTCCACCGCCTACAGAATTATTTTGCTATGAATTTAACAGCTACTGTTTACAGGCGATTCATTCACACCGTTTCTCCCCTCACGCATCTCCGCGTTGTCTTTTTCTCTTACTCTGTAACTAAAGGGACATGAGTTTTTGCCGACTTCTCTACATATCGTCCACCCTCCGTCCTCTCCAGCGTGAAAGGATGCGTTTACAGCCGATTGTGCTGCCCCTTTTCTTCCACCGCCATTACCGACTTTCTAAGGAAGTAATCTCTACTTTACTTTTCCTCCTGCTTTTTGAATGCGGTCTATCTATTTTGTCATTGATGATGTTCTTGGGATTTAAGCCATGTCTGATAATTCTGTATTCTTCGATTACTTCGTTTTTTTCCTGTTTACACTGCAAAATACTACAGCATGTCTCCCTATGCTTCAATTTATGCTTAAGGGTAAAATTATACAACATTAGCTTATAGGCCGTTGAATCCTTAGATTCTTATGATTATTACTTAATTATTGCATGAAAATAAATTTATTTCTATGTTTTTTCTTTTGTCTTTGAGAAATTTACATTATTTAGAGGTGTAAAGTATAACATGAGACCAACTATTATCCTTCATGGTACTTACATGCTAAGTAAAAAAAGGGAATATTTGCTCTCTACGAATTGTTTGTGAATAAAATTTTTAGAATAAAAATTTAATTATGGTGGAAGAATTTCTTTGGTTAAACTTTTACTGTTTTTGTCCGTCTTCTATATATGAAATAAATGGCCATAAATGAGAATAAACACGTATATATACTTCTTAGTTTCTGTCTGGCATGTCCATAATTATGACAAGAGAAGTCTAAAACAGATTGATCATGTATAGTTGAAAACCCATAATTCCTATTTAATAATATGTATGCTTTATTTCTATGTTTTTATCATTCAAGACTAAAAAAATGTATCCATTACGGCAAATTTCTCATGGTGGTAAAATTATTATAACGCTATTATAAGCACATCTGCTATACCTGTCTACATGGGAAACTCTGCAGCATGTCTCCATGTGCTTCTGTGTATGCTGATAAAGTTAATACGTTGGAGAATGAAATATTTTTACGCTTTTCTGTTTTTTAGGTTCAGAAATAACCCTATATGTTTTGCATTTAATCTACACCATAAATTGGTAATATTCTATGTAAATACTGGACTTACTCATTCCTTTCATAGCTACTAAGAAGATTTATTGTTTATTTTTTATCTTATGTTTCAGATTTGATGCAATAAAGTTGTAATTGTTGAAATAAAGCAGAAGTACAGAGCATGTAAGTTTATGCTTAATATTCATAAAGTGTAGCTCAACGAAAGTTTGTTTTTTTATACTCAGAGTTACACTAACAGGACACTGAATTCTGTTTCATTATGCTTATATTCAATGTAGTGTCTAATAATTTATATTGATTGAATATATGGTACACTAAGGTTATCTTTATGCTTGACTTAGAATTTTTGAAAGTTTTTATTGCTCCTAAACCTTTGCAATCAGTGGGTAGATAATTTATTTGTTATTTCACAACCTTATGCAATAGCCACATTCCACTTATTTTGATATCATTGGGCATTTTAGTTTTGTGTTGGAAAACCTTAAGAGTTAGGATCCCTTGGAGTTTATGGTTTAGATAAATATAATATTCAACTAAAATACATATTGTATGCTTACTTAATACCTAATAGAGTGAAAACATAGTATCTAATATTAGTGGCAATGATAATAATAGCAAAGTATGTAACAGTCAATATTTGAGTAGGTTGAAGTTCAACGTTTTTAGTATGCATATGTTTTAGGTATGCCAGAACATGGTTTTGTAAAAATTCACTATACATACTAAATAATGCTGAAATAGTCAATAGTTCAATAAACTGAAGTTTAAAATTATTTACATGTATATTTATAGGTGTGGTAATGATAAATTGAAAATGAATTTCGTAGTTATAGTAAAACATGAAGATAAATGCTTTTGTTTTTGGTTTCATTGTAAAATATCCATATTTACCATAAAAAAATTCATGCCTTTGATGTCAAATTTTTACCATAGAAAAGTTCCCTTTATTGTTGATTTCATTTTTTTTCTTTTATAATCATTGTTATTCATGGATAAATATTGTAAGAGGGTCCTGCTCTTTGATTAAAATAACATCAATAATGGCATGAAAGAGCTGTATGCACAAATCAATAAAAAAGAAATGAAGCACCCAAATCATTAAAGAAACTCTAGGGGAAAGCTTAAATAATACTCAAACAAATGTGAGATCTAATCTCAACGATTGTATAGTGAGAGTAATACTTAAAAGAATGAAAAATAAATTAGCATTTGTTCATCTTTTCTTATATTGAGTTTAACTTATAAAAAAAATTAAATTCACATGCAAATGATGATAAAAGATGAAGTATTTATGTCTCCCTATGCTTCTGTTTATGCTTAAGGGCAAAATTATACAACATTAGCTTATAGGCCATTGAATCCTTAGATTCTTATGATTATTACTTAATTATTGCATGAAATCTTTTTTCTATATTTTTTCTTCTGTCTTTGAGAAATTTGCATTATTTAAAGGTGTAAAGTATAACATGAGACCAACTATTATCCTTCATGGTACTTACATGCTAAGTAAAAAAAGAATATTTGCTCTCTATGAATTGTTTGTGAATAAAAAATTTAGAATAAAAGTTTAATTATGGTAGAAAATTTTCTTTTATTAAACTTTTACTGTTTTTGTCCGTTTGCTATATATGAAATAAATGGTCATAAATGAGAATAAACATGTTTATATTCTTCTTTAGTTTCTGTGTGGCATGTTCATAATTATGACAAGAGAAGTCTAAAACAGATTGGTTATGTATAGTTGAAAACCCATAATTCCTATCTAATGATATGTATGATTTATTTCTATGTTTTTATCATTCAAGACTAAAAAAATTGTATCCATTATGGCAAATTTATCATGGTGGTAAAATTATTATAATGCTATTGTAAGCACATCTTCTATATCTGTTACATGGGAAACTTTGCAGCATGTCTCCCTGTGCTTCTGTGTATGATGATAAAGTTAATACGTTGGAGAATGAAATAGTTTTACGCTCTTCTGTTTTTTTTTAGGTTTAGAAATAACCCTAAATGTTTTGCACTTAATCTACACCACAAATTGGTAATATTCTATGTAAATAGTGGACTTACTCATTCCGTTCATAGCTACTAAGAAGATTTATTGTTTATTTTTTATTTTATGTTTTGGATTTGGTGCAATAAAGTTGTAATTGTTGAAATAAAGGAGAAGGACAAAGCATGTAAGTTTGTGCTTAATATTCACAAAGTGTAGCTCAATGGAAGTTTGTTTTTTATACTTGGTGTTCCACTGGCAGGACGCTGAATTCAGTTTCATTATGCATATATTCAATGTAGTCTCTAATATTTTATATTGATTGAATATATGAATATATGGTACACTAAGGTTATCTTTTGCAATCAGTGGATAGATAATTTATTTGTTGTTTCACAACCTTATGCAGTAGCCACATTCCACTGAATTTGATACCATTGGGCATTTTAGTTTTGTGTTGGAAAACCTTAAGAGTTTGGACCCTTGAAGTTTATGGTTTAGATAAATATAATATTCAACTAAAACACATATTGTATGTTTATTTAATACCTAATAGAGTTAAAACATAGTATCTAACATTAGTGGCAATGATAATAATAGTAAAGTATGTAATAGTCAATATTTGAGTAGGTTGAAGTTCAACGTTTTTAGTAAGCATATGTTTTAGGTATGCCAGAACATGGTTTTGTAAAAATTCACTATACATACTAAATAATGCTAAAATAGTCAATAGTTCAATAAACTGAAGTTTAAAATTATTTACATGTATATTTTTTGGTGTGGTAATGAGAAATTGAAAATGAATTTGGTGATTATAGTAAAACATGAAGATAAATGCTTTTGTTTTTGGTTTCATTGTAAAATATTCATATTTACCATAAAAAATTCATGCCTTTGATATCAATTTTTTATCATAGAAAAGTTCACTTTATTGTTGATTTCATTTTTTTCTTTTATAATCATTGTTGTTCATGGATAAATATTGTAAGAGGGTCTTGCTCTTCTATTAAAATAACATCAATAATGGCATGAAAGAGATGTATACACAAATCAATAAAAAAAGAAATGAAGTACCCAAATCATTAAAGAAACTCTAGGGAAAAACTGAAATAATACTCAAACAAATGTGAGATCTAATCTCAACGATTGTACAGTGACAGTAATACTTAAAAGAATAAAAAATAAATTAGCATTTGTTCATAATTTCTTATATTAAGTTTAACTTATAAAAAAATTAAAATCACTTGTAAATGATGATAAAAGATAAAGTATTTAAATACAGAAAGATAATTTTTTACATGTGTATGCTGTATGCTTGCAGAACTATGTTTCTTTTGTTTACTGGATTTTCAACGTTAGTTGCTTCTTTTTCTATTATAGGATAATTTAATCAAGATAACCATAATATTCCATGTATAGTGTAGCATGATTTGATGTTTAAAAAACATATTTACTAAAAAAGCAAAGTTAACAATAATATTGTAGATGTGTGATCTAAGAAAAGATTTTGGCAAATCAACCATATTTTCATGTCCAAAACTCTTTTGGTCTAGAGACCCAACATAGAAATGTTAATCTATAAATACTATGCTTCCAAATAGTAAAAGCGTAAAGACCATACCAATAGTCCATCTCCTTTCAATTTGATGCAGCAATATGTTAGGTTGTATTTAAGTATCTTATGTCCCTCTGTTCTATCTTGCAAACATCCATATAACTTCACGTTTATTCACCATTCATTCATATAGATTAATTAGACTATTATAGGAGTTCAATTTTATAATGTGTATCCTAGAAACCAAAATTGAACGGTGTCATAAAGTTTTAAGAGAGCGAAGTACTACATGATTAACAGTGTAATGGATGTATTCATTATTTGTGTAATGGATACCATTATTACGCTGGAAACTCATTAAAAATTAACATCATATTTTATATCCAATATTCAAAGTATATTGCGTTGTACTTTGATATCCAAGCAATACAATATAGCATGTTTGAAAATCCTAAATTCAGGGTATGTGGTGGAGGAGTTAAGGTTGTTATAAAGTTACCCAGTTCAAATAAACTAAAATGAAGTCATAATAAAAAATACTTAGTTTGGCAGAAAATCCAACATCTCAAGAGATTCATTGAATTATCAAACTGTGAATAAAAACGAAGAGCAATGCATATCATGATATGCATATTCATATAGTATAATTGATTTAATATTAGTCATGTAAACTATATCTTGAAAATACCTCCAAATTAACAGACCACGATAAAAAGTACATGAAAAATAAAGTAATACTAGCAAACTTTTTCTGAAATTGGAAGTACTCTTTGTTTAGGGTAGTTGTTGAAACCAAATAAATCAAACTCATCATCAAATTATACCCACATACGTCCTAAAACTATAATTAAATGTTCTTTCAAATGTCTTTTTATAACAAATAAATGTAAACGATAGAATTTTAAAATAGTCAGAATAAAATCTAATTGCAATTCAGCAAACAAAATCGACATGCGTATAATATGAGATAAAAATAAGTTCAAAGAATGGATAAAAACACCAAGAGGGAAAAATGATTTTCAGGTGTCAGCGTTTTAGGTAAGTATTATAATGAAAGATGTTCTCAGAATTGTAAAGAAAACCTGTTGTGAATCGAATAATTACTTATATTGTAGGATTTTAATGCTCTATTACTAACGTTTCACCTTCACAATTGAAGACTGAGTTGAATGAAAACTTCATATTACAAAATAAGTTCAAAAGAAATTGGAGCAACAGAATTGATTTAAAGCATCAAGGAAAAGAAGAAAATGTTTGAACATAATTACAGTAAATAACAAAGAGCCTTTTTGTTAAACTAAACAACAACAAATCTTTTATGGACAACATCGAAAGGAACTGAAGTACTGCAGCAACGAAATTATGAAAAAATATATTAAAAAAATAAGAGCACAAAATAATTTTTGAAGACTAATGAGAAACGAAGTATCGCACTCACCTTTTAGTGATCTGTTATGTTCATGGAGAGAAGATCAATTGAGCAGGGATGATGGTTGCGGTTGTAAAATAAATTTTGAAACTGTCATTTGTTCTATAGTTCATGCATCTTCGTTTACCACTAGAATTCACTGAGAAGCTAATTTGGGATTCAAGGGTCATGTATTTTTTTTTCCTGAGGTTGAGGGGCAACTTAAAAGGTGAACATGCATTGCAGAGAGACAATATTTTATTTAAAAATAATAATATAAGTTTCGTATATTATATAGATAGATAGACAGTATTTGTATGAGTACAAAGTACAACTCTGAAATTGATTTTATTCTCTTTAATATTCAATATTGTTTCTTTTCCTTTTATTTAACATTCGTTTATTTTCATTGCCATTATTAACAAAACAAACCATTGTATAATGTATACAATTTGCATTGCAAAACAAAATGGAGGGACTTGAGATACCTAGACGAAATGTTTGGTTTGTTTATTTCCATTCAAAACCAAAATTGCAATGTTTGGCATTTTTAAGTATACTGCAAATAAACACAATGTTTGTTTTCTTTTTTCTTTCTTTGTTGCAGGTAGCCAGGTACAAAAGGGTTTGGTGCCGATAATGTTCAACAAATCACAATGCATAACTTTTGCAAAACATAAGAGATGCTACCTGCCCTAAAGACCAAATTAATAAAAACAAAGCTAGCAATAATTTCAAAGCCTGAACATTAAATTTGACTTGTGATATAAATTTTGTTTTGTCTATGAAACTGAATGTTTAAAAGTTTTATTATAATGCAAAAACATGTGCGAATAATCATCCAATATGTAGTTTAGCAAATACATCTTCACGATATGAGGATATACTGAAATTACCATATATATAAACTAGATATATGAAGATCTTAGCATACGCACATGGTAAGCCCTTAAATGGGCAATCTGGGACTCGAACTTGCGACCTGCTTACCAAGAGGCAAGTATCTCAACCACTAGGCCACATTTGCGGACCATACATACATACATACATACATACATACATACATACATACATACATACATACATACATATATATATATATATATCACTTTATTCTTTTATTATCATGCTACAGTAATAAAGGCAGACGGTTATGGATTCAGACTATATATTTGCTATAGCAACTATGATAGATAGATTTATTAATATTTTAATTCAGTAGATTCAGTTCTTTATTAATACTTATCATGTATATTGACTGTATCATATACTGGTTGTTCCGTCTATGTTATATAGGCATTTAGAAAACAAGGTTAACACAACCAAATATATATCACATTTTCTGTGTTGCATTAAAGTAGGATTCTATTTAATGAACGATATACTATGTGGTGGAAACATTATTTTATGCCACACCTTTAGTCCTATTTTATAAGAGTCGTTCTTTTTACTGCTTTCATATTTCACCATAGTGTATTTGGTGCTTTTCTTATTACCACTGACAAGTCCACTTTACCATTTTAAATCTTTCGCCTACATATATGATTGAGATAATTTGGTTCTGTTAATACATTGACTCGATAAGGATTATATACTAATTTAATACTTATATTTCATACTATAATAATGTTTCTAATTCCTTCCTGTAAGTAGTATATTCTGATTATTTTTCAAAAATAATTTAATTTTCTAACTGTAACAAATATGGTTTTGCCACACCGTGTACGAAGCACGGGTTCGCACTAGTTTATATATTATTGTCAATATGACTATGCAAACCATATACATATTTTGTAGTATTTTTGAGAAAAATGAATAATCCTCACAAGGAGAAGAGCGTTCATATAATTTTATTCTACACTTAAAAAGGAGCCGCCTGCTAGCAAAACCCCCATATAAATAAAAGAAAATAAATAGCCCAGTTGAAAACCTATATAACTAAAGTCCATAATAGAAACATACAACAAAACAAAATGTAATAAGTGCTCAAATCATCAAAATCGAAAGAGTCCATCCAATCCGCTAACTATACCTGTAGTTTCTAAGAAACTACAAAAAAATATGTAAGATCGATACATACACATAAACATATATATGTACGTGTGTGTGTATGTATGTATGTATGTGTGTGTATACATACATACATACATACATACATATATTTATATTTATATATATGTATGTATGTGTGTGTGTAAATATATATCTATATAGATATATATGCAAAATAAAATAAACTAAACTAATAATATAAGACATAGAACAAGCAACATTTTCTAATACTGGGTATAAATTAAACATAGGACAAGCTTATGCAAGAGGAAGTCAAAGAAGGAATCAATTAGACTTCAAACTCTACTATCCCAAAATGAGAGAAAGAACTCTCCGCATAAATCCACCTAAGTTGATACTGAAGGCAACAATCAACAAATTTGCAATAGCATGAAACTTAACTCACAAGAAGTTGCATCTAACAAATAATTGGCAAAAGAAGAAATTTATGAAACAAACATACAAAACATTTCTTATGATAAAATATCATTATCTTTATGCAATAGAAGAAATTTTGTTTAAGCAAAATAGTTTATGCGTAGCGCATGTTCGGTACTTCAAGTTTGTTAACAAAATTCCGAACTCAGCAGTGTTTTCTAAACCTCAGTTCCTTTCCACGATGATATTTGTTTATTTTTAAGTTGTCTTTTAAGACTTGACGAGAGAGGCAGCAACGTAAACTTAAATGAGTCAGACTAAATTTTTAGCTTTGAAAAAGCAGTTTCTAGGATCGGAGAACAAATCATGCTTTTATGACAGGAAGAAAAAATCCTTTACTAATTGAATTCAAGTAACTCTGGTTGATAACTTATCAAAAAATTTGGCCAAGTTTCATCGCAAAATCAAGCCAATCTGCTTCTTATACATTTGTTTAGAGATATAAACGACTGTTAATTTAGCGGACATCAGTAGAGAACGAAGAAAATACAACTATCTGTTACTGTGATAGAGTGAGATATCAATAGAGAGAACAGATAGATAGATTCCTACGGTGGGCCAAAAGATGTAGCACTATGAAAAAGCTTTATACAGTGGGCCAAAAGATAGGAATAGAGAGAACAGATATCATGCTTGAAAGTCAACTAACTAACACTAGCAGTCATGTAAACTTCATACAGGCTATAACCAAGAAATGGCTACATCATTATGAGACTTAAAAAAAAAATTCACACTTGAATTTAGCATCTCCTACCATCTCATAACAGTAGAAGCACACTAGAATTCACACTTAGCACATAATTCTGTTTCCACTAGACTAAAATGTATGGAGCTAGAATTTAAATGTTGACAAATTTTTATTTTCAGGGAAAAATGCAAGGAGCTGGAACTTAAATCCTAAATGCCTGAATGAATGAATCAACAAAACTAATGCCTGAATGAATGTCAACATATACATATCCACTGCCATTCGTAATTTAGTCATTTGGACAGTTTGTAATGCAAAAACGGTAGGACAATACAAGTATTTAACTATTGTAGCATTGGTGTAAATTATGTGGTTTGAACGTGTGTACAACGGTGATGCTTGGCAAAATTATTTATTACTAAAGTGTAAATACATAGTCTGTGTGAGAATCCTTCATTTCGCCAAATTTTATCCGCATAAATCATTATTGTACAGAAAAAAAAAACATTCAAACATAACAAATATGCCCAAAATGTAATAATAAACTGCAATAAAAATGTCGTAATAAGATACAATAAAACATACCCAAACAAAGATAATGCATTTGATGATCACTCCAAATTAAAACAATATCAAAGCTGCAACATGATGATCATATAGCATAAGTATTATTCAGCTATAAACAGTAATATCACATGTCTTCACAAGTTGATGTCCTAAACATGCGACCAAAAATAAATATGAAAGATAGCATGACAAACCACTTGTTTGTTACCAATCAACTACAAATCGTCTTAACCCTATCCCACAGCTTTAGCCTATTCATAAAGAGTTGTCCAGGGATTATTGTAAAATACTAAAAACGCAAACCAAACAAAAAGTATGTCACAGTATATACAAAGCAATTTTTCCTTGAAATACCTCCTAACTAAGTCGCAGCCAACACAGTATACAACAGAGAAACCATTACATGCCAATATGTATCTAACTATGTAAGTCATAGTTATTAGAATTTGACTGAAACATGCAGGCGAACATAAAGTCTAAATGCTAGAAAAGATGTAAGCTGCTGAAACTTAATGCCTAAACAGCTAAGGATATTACGTACATGCAAGGCAATGCAAGGATGAATGGTAAGCTAGTTTTAGTTAAGAATGGCTAGTCCAAAGTGCGAGCTAAAAGAGTAATATAGAAGTGCTAAACTGAATACATGCTTGCTTGAAGAACTTACTGAAATATGCAAGCGATCACTGAAACATGTATGTGCTAGTGAAGACTTATGTAAATTGAATTCAGCATAAGGCCTAAATGCAAGAAAAAAATATAAGCTGCTGAAACTTAAATCCTGAATGCCTGAAAGAATGAATCAACAAAATTAATGCCTGACTAAGGATAGTACACTAACTGAAGACTAGCAACATTATTCATATTCTTGCATTATGAACTGTGACTATTTACTATATTTATACAATCTAGTGTTATACGATCAGTATATGAAAACAGAGATGAATCACTTATAAACACCTTACACAAGTTTGCAAATCAGATTTTCATTACTTTGAAATTGTATATCAGTAATTTTGAACAATAACTATTGTTGTAATGAATTAACAACAATAAACGATAACATTTGCAACAAATAAGTGTTGCGTTAAATTATAGCAATAAACAATCGTTGTATTACTTCGTAGAAATAACACAACTTCGAAACGAGAAGATGGCAGAATAATGTGTGCGTATAAACAAACAAGAAATCTAGCGGGATGAGGAAGGAAATTTCGTCTGAAGTTTGCCGTAAGAATTTCCTGAAGACTTAATTCGAAGTCTTCCAAGATGCAACATACATGATTTGCTCGAGATTGTGGTGTGTATGATCTTCTATGTGATACGCATGACGTTTTCAGAAACGAGGAGCAAGAGAAGAAAAATTGAGAGGGAAACTGATCAGGTTTCCTACTCCTTTTATAGGCGAATTCTCAATGGTTATGTCCATTCGGAATAGTCGCTTCTCTTCGTTTGCAACAGCCAAAAACAGTCGCGCCTCTTCATTTGCAATGGTCGCGTTTCTTCATTAGTAACGGCGGTGTCCGTTCAAGCAGTTCGCAACGGTCATTTCCATTGGTAAATCTACGTCCATTCAAATCCAACAACCGCTTCTGTTTGAATTTAAACAGTAGAAAAAATGTTCACCTTTGTACAGCAAAAATATTACACGGTTCGCTTTTATTGGACCCACACTCGGTCCGGTTTGGGACGGGCGGGAGGCTCCCGCGTGCATGTGTTAGTTCATAGCCAAATAGGTCCTCTCCGTCGCACAAAATTATCCGACTTTAAGGGCCACTATGCTTTTGAGGAAAGTAGTATATAAACATGAATATTAACTTATTTTTGACAATGTGGCACAATATCTCATTCACTATAAAGGACCTCTAACAATCCTCCACATGAATGATGATATAGGTCTCCTCCACGCAAAGTGTAATATCACACAGTTCATATGAAAATAATGCTATATCGAGAATAAGTAGATATTTCACTTTTAACTTTTCCTAGTTAAAACTTATCGGATATATTTGGCTAATTGGTGAATTATTTCATCTTGAACCATCAGCCGTTTGTGCTTAACCAAACAATAAGCTTTACGAAGCATTGTTTCCATTCATATCTAATCTCTTGGTTGTGTTTATTTTGGTCTTGAGAAAATTTGGTTCTGCGAGTGTTTTAGAGAATTTAAGCCTTTAATATTCTCATAAAGCCGACCAGCTTACATTAACATAGATGATCGCAACCACTAAAAATATCCTACATGTACCCCACTTGTTATTTTCAAGATATAATCATCATTAAAAAGCATAGCTTTATCTTTGTAGTACTTTTATAGGCATGCATTCTATTGTGCACCATAAGAATGGAGTACGACTAAGTCCAAGTAAATGCATTAACTTTTGAGTTACTCAGAACAGGTTTGCCAATTGATCATAGTCCGTGGGATCTCCAATCGCTATGATAGGTTATCGTATAAGATAACTCTTATTGGTTCAGGATTTTAAATGAATTCCCCTCGATGCATAGTTTATTTTCTCTCTTGATAAACTTTTAGTAAATAGATCCGCAAAGTTATTAGTAGTTCTCACATAATCAATGAAAATAGTTCCATTTGAGTGTAATTGTCTAACTGTGTTATAGCCCCGACGAATATGTCGGGACTTTCCATTATACACAAAGTTTTGTTCTCTGCTTGATTATTACAGTGTATGCATATGGCCGGTACAGGTTTAGGCCAAAATGAATATCTTCTAAAAAATAACGAAGCCATTCTGCTTCTTTGTCTGCTTCATCTAAAACGATGAATTCTGATTCTGTGACGTCCCACCTCTATACCCACGCTAGCCAAGAACACTACGGGGTAATGCCGTCAACTAGCGTGGAGAATAAGGCTGTTGAGGAGCGACCATCCGCGTAATTGCTTTGTGCGAGCATCGATATGTCAGATAGTACAACATGCATTTGGTTTCAAGAGGAAATCTGACATACCAATACAAACTCAAAGCTACTACATAGTGGTTATATATATTTTTCGAAAACAAATATAGAAATAAACCTAACACAAATCAGTCACAGACATCCATATCACAAAGGCGGAAATAGATTTGAATATATATAACACATAAAATTGTTCATCAGAGTTGTGGTCAAACAAGATCCACAATATCACAAAAGAATAGTTACAAGTGCTAGACAAAAGAATATGTGTACATCAAGGAGTCTATATCGCAAAGGTATACAACAAAATAGACTACCAATCTAAGTAGTTAGCCAAAAGTCTAGATAATAATCCCATATGAGGAGTCAAGTAGAAGCACCTGTAACAGCTCGGTCTGACTCGAGTATTATTTAATAAGAAAATAATAAACGGATCAGTCTAGCTATAAATATCAAATGAAATGATATAGAATAAGAGATATGACAAAAACGTATGATAACCATAAAACCTTAGTGTGATAAGTATGTAATTGAAAATCAACAAGAGATTAATCAATATCACAAGAATCTTCTCAAAGATCAAAAAGAATGGCATTCTCTTTATTTTTATTCACCAAACCATAAATATTGACAATAATATCAATGTCAATCACAAAAGTTAATGACACACATATTCACCAATGCAAAAATATTGATAAAACAGATCAATGTAAATCACGAATATTGGTGAAACGCAAGTTCTAGAAATCATCAATGGAAATCCAGAAATCACAAAAAGGGGGAGGCCTATCACAAAACGGGAGCATGAAAACTCACCAACACGTGTATCACAAAATGGAACGCTATTCCATGGTTGATAACCATTAATTTTTGAACCGAGACTCCACAAAACGATCCGAAGACCATGGGTCGCTACCCCACCAGATTGAGCCGAAGCTCCACAGAAACGGGGTTTAATCTCCCTCGTAGACAAAGAGACATCGCACATTTGCTAGTCTAAATCACAAAAATGATCATCAACGATCATCAAGAAGTGTCAATTACGGTAAGTTAGTAAATATATGAGCTTAGCCTCATGTCCCATAACCACTCGCTTAACTTAAATACTTACGAACAAATTGTAAGTTTCGACTAGAAAATTGTCACAAGAGTTTCGATCGAACAAGTCCAAAAATTAACCAACTAAGTGAACGCAAGCGTTTCATACCACTTGTTTTACTAAGTAGTTTAATTAGATTTCTCATACGAGTGAGGTAAAAGTTTGTATATACTAGTAGACTGGAAAACGGTTTAAGAAACGAGCTTTGTAATAAAATAAGGTTGAAATCGTTTCGATGAAAGAGTTTTGATATTTATTATTGGTATTGAAACCTTTATATTTTTAAATTGATGAATAGTAAAAATGTTTGTAGAAACAATAAATCACAAAAATTCACATACGAAGACGTGAATAAAATCCAAAGAATTCGATTCCAAATCCATCCAGGTGGAAATTACCCTTGCGACTCAACAGCGACGACTTACGGCTTAACAACAATGCAACACAAGAAATCAACGGCTTAACTCATGCGACTCCACGACATACGACAAAAGGGATCAGCGACTTAAGGAATAACATGCGGTCTAACTGAGCGACTTAAGAAGATAGCGGCATAAGTGAACGACTTAAGGAGCTAGCGGCATAAGAAACGAGCGACCTAAGGAATGGGCGACGTAAGCGACACATGCGACCTAAGCCTCAAAACGACTTAAGGTGGGTGCGACTTAAAGCAGGGCGAGCGACTTAAGTTGGTGCAGTCCGAACGATTTAAATGGTTACGACCTACCATGGTGCGACCTAACTGCAGGCCGAGCGATCTAAATTGGAGCGACCTAACAGGCCGACACATAGCAGACAGAGCGACCTAAGTGGTTGCGACTTAAAAGGCCGAGCGACCTAAGTGGTTGTGACCTATAGCAGGCCGAGCGACTTAAATGGTTGCAACTTAACAGGCCGAGCGACCTAAATGGTTGCGACCTAACAGGCCGACACATAGCAGGCCGAGCGACCTAAGGAACAGAAGTGCAAACTCTCACTCAATTTGCAATCGGTCGAGCAACGGCGCTAAGGGTATATGCCAATCGACTACTCGGCCCTATATGCTCCTCGATGCATCACCAAAAGCATGATCGAACAATAAAGCTATGATTTTAAAGATTAGAACCTAAAACACTAAAAATTGGAATATTAACAAAACCAATCCAAATCAAAATCAAAGCACATGAATAAGTGTTAGTAATTCATACCTAACAATCAAAGATAATCATAGACTTAGATGTGAGATAAAAATCTCATATTTTTACAAAATCAATGAAGGAGAAGCTTGAAAGCAAAGGAAGAATCAACCACACTTCAATCTCAACACAAGAAGCTTGAATCAATGGCTTCTAATAGAATTAGGAGCTAGAGTTTGGATTTTGAAAATGAACTAGGGCTTGGAGTTTTAATTTCCCATTCCTCTCTCCATTTTTGATGAAGCTTGAGTGTTAGGAAATGAAAGTGAAATAATGAAGAGAAGAGGGGGTTGAGCTAGAGTTAATAGCTTAGGCTAATGTGCTGAACCAAAACCAAAGCCCAAAGTGAAAAAGTGGCAAAGTTCCACTAACTCCAAACATATCAAAGTATATACTCAAAAAAATCGCAAACAGCGTTTGGAACTCAATGGAAGTGGTCCCGAGTCCTAATTCGACCGTATGCAAAAAGTAACTTTTCGGACAAAAATCTGACTAACGATAAAATATTTAAACAAAAAAATATTTAGATATTCAATCGTAAAATATGCAGGTTGTTACAGACTCCCCTCCTTAATGAAATTGCGTCCTCGCATTATTTAAGAAGAAAATATAAGGTAACAACCATGAAAGCTTATCAACACAAAAGAAATTTGAAATAAGAAATTCACCTCAAAGGGCACGGGAAAGTAAGTCCGGATGTGTTCGCTCGACGAACTCTCTAGATTCCCAAGAGCAATCCTTGGGATTTGAGGACCATTGAACTTTAACAAGCGGAACATTTTTATTTCGAAGGCGTTTGACTTGCGAAGCAACAATACGAATAGGATGTTGCTCATAAGTTAAATTAGGCGAAACTTCAATTTTTTCCACAACACCGGCCTCAAGAATAGAATCGGAATATCGAAGGCATTTTCGTAATTGAGAAACGTGAAACACGTCATGAATAGTAGAAAACTGAGCCGGTAATAAATGGCGATAAGCCACTGAACCAATACGTTCGGTGATAGGAAATGGTCCAATATATCGAGGCGCTAATTTTCCCGATTGACTGAAACGTACAACACCCTTCATAGGTGAAACACGAATAAACACAAGATCTCCTATAGAAAATTCTAATTTCCTTCTCCGGTCATAGGCATAGAATTTTTGTCTACTCTGGGCTTCTTTCATCCTATGACGAATAAGGTCAATCTTCTCTGTGGAATCACGAATAAAATCTGGACCTAAAACCAGCTTCTCCTCGACCTCAAGCCAACAAGAAGGAGATCGGCATGGCCTTCCATAGAGAGCCTCAAAAGGTGCCATACCAATACTAGTGTTCGTCGATGAAAATTCTATCAGTTTAGAAAACCGTCGAAAGAATTTAAATTAAAAATAACCGCAAGCGCACGGCGTACACTTGTAGCACGTGGCGAATACGGGTCGATCCACAGGGAATTGTTGATTTAAATTTCCTACTCAATCAAATTATACCAAAGTCGAGAGTCTCTTTAAGCTAGAAAATGAGAATATGAACTAACTAACAAAAAGAAAAGAAATGCAAATATGAAAGTTAAATGACAATTTAGAGAATACATCCACTCTCTAGATCATGAGTTCAACACATGAAATCATGATCTCTCTTTTATGGTCATTAGTATTTTAATTGATGTGTTTATCATAAGTATGACATATTTGAGCTATTAATTAGCCAACATAAGTCATCAAACTATAACATTTCCCTTAAAACACTTACTAACTTTCATGAAACTTGAAAAAGAAAATGAAAAAGAAATCTATTTTAAGTATGGCCTATTAACTATTGATTAGAAACATAGACCATCAAATTTTAATTTCAAATCACTTTCTTATGCCATAATCATATATTGATGAAGAGGCATTTGTGTTAGTGATTGTTTAAGCATAGCCTATTTGGTGTCAACAATATAGACTATCAAATTCAAGGCAAAAACAACAAATAAAACCACTTCTATCATCATCATTAAGCACAAAAAGAGAGCATGAATTAACAAAATGTTGAAGCAACATTAATTAGAGAGCTTCATTACCCCTAAATTGAAGGGGTTTAGCTTCTCATATTTTTCATTTTATTAACAAATGTAGCTAACAACATGAAAGCAAAATGAAGAGGAAAAAGAGAGCAAAATGAAAAGATAAGCTAATTAACTTGCATAAAAGAAAAGAGATCTACACTACAACATGAAAGTAAATGAACATGAAAATGAAAGAGCATGTATTAAATTGCATAAAATAAAAAAGATTACATAAAATAAAAATGGCTAAGTAGCCATGAAAAGAGAAAGAGGATCTTTCATTTTATTTGATCTAAACTAAACTAAAGAGAAGGAGGCCTAAGAGAGACTAAGAGAAGAGATTGATTACATGAAACATATGGGTATTTATACATGTATGAAACCCTAATTCATATTTTTGGGGAATGCCCAAAATGTCCTTTAGGAAGTGTGGAGGCCAAGTAATCATTAACATGTCTTAATACCCCATTAAGTGTACTTGAAACCATTAACTCCAAAAGCATGTGCTTTAGCCTTTAATTTGTACATTAAGGTAGGTGGGTAGGTGGGGTCCTCCATGATCTTCACTTTGAATTATTTCCATCCTCATTCCTTTATATTCTTTGTGCATGCATATTTCTTCATGAAACCACTCCTATTTGAGACCAAATTCCTACAAAAATATATAAAAAATTTCAATTAATTTTTCTCAAAGAAATATATGCACACAAATGACTTTTTGCCCCTATATGAAGATGGATATGTGATAATTTGGAATTAATATGAATTTTGGTTAAAACAAGTTAAAATACCCAATATGATCATTTATTTAATTTAAATAGAATAAATATGGTGGTAAAAATATGCACATTTACGTGCACATCAACTAGATTGGAAGCTATTATTATAGGAAAACTCAACAAGAGAAATATAATCTTCCCAACTTCCACCAAAATCAAAAACACATGCACGAAGAAGATCTTCAAGAGTTTGATTCACACGCTCAGTTTGTCCATCGGACTGAGGATGATAAGCGGTGCTAAAATTAAGCTTCGTTCCCAAAGCTTTTGAAGACTCTTCCAAAATCCACTAGTAAACAATGGATCATGATCACTAATAATAGAAGTAGGAACTCCATGCAATTTAACAATTTCTTTGATAAAGAGTTTGGCCAAAAGAGGCACGGTTCGATTGGACCGAACGGGAATAAAATGGGCGAATTTAGTAAGTCTATCGACTATCACCCATAAGCTTTCATGACCCGAACGAGAACGGGGAAGGTCGTCTATAAAATCCATGGAAATTTGGTCCCACTTCCAAATTGGAATTTCTAAAGGTTGCAATAACCCACCAGGCCTTTGATGCTCGGCCTTAATGAGTTGGAAAGTCATGCAACACTTAACAAAGTTAGCAATATCAGATTTCATTCCCTCCCAATAATACAGTCGCTTCATATCCGCGTACATTTTACTACTACCGGGATAAATGGTAAATTTAGAACGATGAGAATCTTCTAAAATGTCTTTATGAAGATCACTAATGTTTGGCACGATAAGTCTACCAAATTTTCGAATACCGCCACGAGAATCAATATCAAAGTCTTTCAAACCTTCAATATCCATTTTATCCCTAAAATTTTGGCCAAGAAGAGCCAATTTGGGATCTAGCTTTTGAGCTTCAAGAATGCGGTCTATAAGAGAAGGATGAGCCTCAAGGCTACATAAAACAAGAGATGAACATAAATCGGAAACACGATCTCGAATCTCACAAGTAGATAAAACCCCGAGATCACTCTATTCGGTTATCATCATAGAAACAACCGCTTGTTGCTTACGACTAAGTGCGTCCGCAACACAATTTACCTTTCTGGGAGTATAAAGAATATCAAGGTCATAAGCTGCAAGAAATTCAAGCCAACGTTGCTGACGCAAATTAAGTTCCTTTTGAGAAAATAGATACTTCAAAGATTTATGATCGGTGTAAAGAATAAATTTTTCTCCTAAAAGATAATGACGCCAAATACGAAGGGCGAAAACAATAGTCGCGAGCTCTAAATCATGAGTGGCATATCTAGTCTCGGCTGGCTTCAATTGCCTAGAAGCATATGCAATAGCACGTTCTCTTTGCATAAGAATGGCACCTAAACCAGCGCGACTAGCATCGGTATAAACAATAAAATCTTGGTTTCCCTCGGGAATTACAAGAATTGGAGCATCGGAAAGGAGTTCTTTTAATTTCTGAAAAGAAGCTTCACATTTGACCGACCAAATGTATTTAACTCCCTTCTTGGTCAAACTAGTAAGAGGCACGAAATTTTTTTAAAAGTCTTTTATAAAACGATGGTAATGGCCCGCCAATCCAAGAAAGCTACGGATTTCCGTCACACTCTTCGGTCTCTTTCAGTTTTGAATCACTTCAATCTTTGAAGGATCCACTGGTATTCTTGATTCGGAAATAATATGACCGAGAAACTTCACACGAGATTGCCAAAAGTGGCATTTAGAAAATTTTACTTTCAATTGATTGCTCCTAAGAGTTTCCAACACAATCTGAAGATGCTTTTCATGCTCCTCCTTGGTTTTTGAATACACAAGAATATCATCAATAAAGATGAGAACAAACCGATCGAGGAAGTCTTTAAAAACTCTATTCATAAGGTCAACGAAATAAGCCGGAGCATTCGTTAAACCAAATGGTAACAAGCCATTCATAAAATCCATAACGAGTACGGAACGACGTCAAAGGAATGTTATCCTCTACAATACGAAGCTGATGAAAACCGGTTGCTAAGTCTAATTGTAAAAAGACTCTAGCACCACTAAGCTGACCAAATAAATCATCAATCCGAGGTAAAGGATATTTATTCTTCATAGTAAGATCATTAAGCTTGCGGTGGTCAACGCAAAGCCTAAGTGTACCGTCGGATTTCTTCACAAAAATAGCCGACGCTCCCCAAGGCGAGGAACTAGAGCGAGTAAATTTCTTCGTCTCCAATTCGGATAATTGTTTGCGCATCTCCTCATTTTCTTTATTGGACATACGATAAGGAGGACGAGTAATAGGTTGAGCTTCAGGGATGAGATTAATTCCGAACTCAATTTCTCGCTTAGGTGGTAATCCTAAAACGGGCTCAAATATGTCGGAGAATTTATGAACAACGTGAATAAGAGAAATGACATCTTCCTCATCGTCATTATCATCATCATGAGGATTTAAAGAATATAAAGATGCAGCCAAGCTGGAATCCGAATCTTTAAGATAAATAGTAATTTGGTTAACAGATTGAGGATGTCGAAGATGAATAGTCTGCTCAGGGCAAAGGATTTGAGCTTCATAGCGGTTAAGCCAATCCATTCCCTAGATCATTCCAAAGCCTAAGTAGTGCATAACATGAAAATCGGCTTGGAAAGAAAAATCACACATAATAATCCCGACATCTTTACACAATAAATTGATTGTTGCGGATCCACCAACCGGATTCGCAATTCTCAAAGAAGTCATTAAACACAAAACATCCAAAGAAAAAATATCGACAAGTTCTTTTGAAATAAAAGAGTGGGACGCACCCGTATCAAAAAGAACTCGAATAGGATGGTCACGAAATAAAATAATGCCATCAAGGATAGAATGAGAAATACCTTGACCACGAGAAGTGTTACTAGGAGTTTGCACCACATTAAGCTTTCCCTCCTTCCTGTTTTGAAGTTTGGGACACGAAGATATATAATGGTCTGGGCTTTTGCAATAGCGACAAGCACGGGGCTTTGAACACTTATTCGCATAATGGTCCTTAGAACCACAGTTGTAGCATTGCCCACCACTTGAGGTAGAAGTCTTGGTTGCCGGAGAGGCTTGCTTCCCTTTCTTATTGTTGGGATAAGGACCTTTGAACTTATTAGGCCTTTTCTTGTTGGTGAAGTTCAGTTTAGCACTCCCAACCTCATCATCACTTACTCTATCAGCCTCTTCAAGTTGAAGAGCGATATCAATGAGCTAATCAAAAGGAACTTCTAATTTTAAAAGTAATGGCTTCTTGAGATATTTATTCAAGCCATAGACAAATCTTTGGTTTTTCTTCAATGGGGTGTTTATGTACTCGACCCCGTATTTAGAAAGTGACTCAAATGATGCGACATTGTCTGCCACGGAAGATTCACCTTGAACAAAGTCTATGAAACGACGAGCCAAAGTCACCTTCTTAGCTTCTGGCACAAATTTTAACTCGAAGCGTTCCCGGAATTTCTCCCAAGTAAGATCCGCTTCATTTATTTCAGAAATTAGAAGCTCTACCAATCTAATGCTCTTTAATGGAGCATACTAGAGGCCACCTGAACGCGGCGAAGATCAATAAGATTCATGCGAGAAAAGATTCGATTGCATGTTCTCAGCCAAGCCTGGACTTCAATAATAGTTTCAGATCCTTTGAATGGCTTTCCACCCAAATTGGTATAAACATTGCACAAACGTGCAAATCCAGACTTAGGGTGAGTAGACTCCGGATTAGATCCGGCTTCTTGAACATTCTTTACTAGATCAAGAAGCTATTGGACAGACATAAATACGCCATCTTGGGGAGTAGCACTAGATTGACCAGCGCTGGGACGGCCAGGTCTAACCATTTCTCTTCCTTTAGAAAGAAAGAAAGAAAGAAAGAAGGATAAGATTATTCACCAAATGAATATTAAGCAATCTTGATAGATAAAACAAGGAATCATAAAGAAAATAGGATGAATCGGTACGAAGACTCGAATTAAATCCTAAAGCACGACTCCTAAGAAGGACTTAAGACGATGATCCTTGCTAGATTATTCTACATTGTTCCAAAGTTTCGCTCTGATACCAAGCTGTGATGCCGCACCTCTATACCCACGCTAGCCAAGGACACTACGGGGTAATTCCGTCAACTAGCGCGGAGAATAAGGCTGTTGAGGAGCGACCATCCGCGTAATTGCTTTGTGCGAGTACCGATATGTCAGATAGTACAACATGCATTTGGTTTCAGGAGGAAATCCGACATATCGATACAAACTCAAAGCTACTACACAGTGGCTATATATATTCTTCAGAAACTAATATAGAAATAAACCTAACACAAATTAGTCACAGACATCCATATCGCAAAGGCGGAAATAGATATGAATATATATAACACATAAAAGTGTTCATCAGAGTTGTGGTTAAACAAGATCCACAATATCACAAAAGAATAGTTACAAGTGCTAGATAAAAGAATATATGTACATCAAGGAGTCTATATCGCAAAGGTATACAACAAAATAAACTAACAATCTAAGTAGTTAGCCAAAAGTCTAGATAATAATCCCAGATGAGGAGTCAAGTAGAAGCACCTGTAACAACTTGGTCTGACCAGAGTATTATTTAATAAGAAATAATAAACGGATTAGTCTAGCTAGAAATATCAGATGAAATGATATAGAATAAGAGATATGATAAAAACGTATAATAACCATAAAACCATATTGTGATAAGTATGTAATTGAAAATCAACAAGAGATTAATCAATATCACAAGAATCTTCTCAAAGATCAAAAAGAATGTCATACTCTTTAGTTTTATTCACCAAAACATAAATATTGACAATTATATCAATGTCAATCATAAAAGTTAATGACATACAAATTCACCAATGCCCAAATATTGATAAAACATATCAATGTAAATCACGAATATTGGTGAAACACAAGTTCTAGAAATCATCAATGGAAATCCAAGAATCACAAAAAGGGGGAGGTCTATCACAAAACGGGAGCATGAAAACTCACCAACACGTGTAACACAAAATGGAACACTATTCCATGGTTGCTAACCATTAATTTTTGAGCGGAGGCTCCACAAAATGGTCCGAAGACCATGGGTCGCTACCCCACCAAATTGAGCCGAAGCTCCACAGAAACGGGGTTTAATCTCCCTCGTAGACAAAGAGACATCGCACATTTGCTAGTCTAAATCACAAAAATGATCATCAACGATCATCAAGAAGTGTCAATTACAGTAAGCTAGTAAATATATGAACTTAGCCTCATGTCCCATAACCGCTCGCTTAACTTAATTATTTACAAACAAATTGTAAGTTTCCACTAGAAAATTGTCACAAGAGGTTCAATCGAACAATTCCAAGAATTAACCAACTAAGTGAACGCAAGCGTTTCATACCACTTGTTTTATTAAGTAGTTTAATTAGATTTCTCATACGAGTGAGGTAAAGGTTTGTATATACTAGTAGATTGGAAAACGGTTTAAGAAACGGGCTTTGTAATAAAATAGGGTTGAAATCGTTTTGATGAAAGAGTTTTGATATTTAATATTGGTATTGAAACCTTTATATTTTTAAAGTGACGAATCACAAAAATGTTTGTAGAAACAATAAATCACAAAAATTCACATTCGAAGACGTTAATAAAATCCAAAGAATTCGATTCCAAATCCATCCAGGTGGAAATTACCCTTGCGACTCAACAGCCACGACTTACGGGTTAACAACAATGCAACACAAGAAATCAGCGGCTCAACTCATGCGACTCCACGGCATACGACAAAAGGGATCAGCGACTTAAGGAATAGCATGCGGCCTAACTGAGCGACTTAAGAAGATAGCGGCATAAGTGAACAACTTAAGGAGCTAGCGGCATAAGAAACAAGCAACCTAAGGAATGGGCGACGTAAGCGACATACGCGACCTAAGCCTCAGAATGACTTAAGTTAGGTGCGACTTAAAGCAGGGCGAGCGACTTAAGCTGGTGCAGTCCGAATGACTTAAATGGTTGCGACCTACCATGGTGCGACCTAACTGCAGGACGAGCGACCTAAATTGGAGCGACCTAACAGGCCGACACATAGCAGGCCGAGCGACCTAAGTGGTTGCGACTTAAAAGACCGAGTGACCTAAGTGGTTGCGACCTATAGCAGGCCGAGTGACTTAAATGGTTGCGACTTAACAGGCCGAGCGACCTAAATGGTTGCGACCTAACGGGCCGACACATAGCAGGCCGAGCGACCTAAGGAACAGAAGTGCAAACTCTCACTCAATTTGCAATCGGTCGAGCAACAGCACTAAGAGTTTATGCCAATCGACTACCCGACCCTATATGTTCCTCGATGCATCACCAAAAGCATGATCGAACAACAAAGCTCTGATTTTAAAGATTAGAACCTAAAACACTAAAAATTGAAATATTAATAAAACCAATCCAAATCAAAATCAAATGCACATGAATAAGTGTTAGGAATTCATACCTAACAATCAAAGATCATCATAGACTTAGATGTGAGATAAAAATCTCACCTTTTTACAAAATCAATGAAGGAGAAGCTTGAAAGTAAAGGAAGAATCGACCACACTTCAATCTCAACACAAGAAGCTTGAATCAATGGCTTCTCATAGAATTGGGAGCTAGAGTTTGGATTTTGCAAATGAACTAGGGCTTGGAGTTTTAATTTCCCATTCCTCTCTCCATTTTTGATGAAGCTTGAGTGTTAGGAAATGAAAGTGAAGTAATGAAGAGAAGAGGGGGTTGAGCTAGAGTTAATAGTTTAGGCTAATGGGCTGAACCAAACCCAAAGTGAAAAGGTGGAAAAATTCCACTAACTCAAACATATCAAAGTTTATACTCAAAAAGGTCGCAAACGGCGTTTTGAACTCAATGGAAGTGGTCCCGAGTCCTAATTCGACCGTACGCAAAAAGTAACTTTTCGGACAAAAATCCGACTAACGATAAAATATTTAAACAAAAAAAATATTTATATATTCAATCGTAAAATATGCGGGTTGTTACAGATTCCATAGTGGATCGAGCTATGCACGTTTGTTTAGTAGATTTCCATGACACAGCTGCTCCTGCTAAGGTGAAGACATAACCACTAGTTGATTTTGATTCCTCTAAATCAAAAATCCGGTTTTCACTATATCCTTCTAAGATGGTAGGATATTTTCCGTAATGTATGAAAAAGTTCGTGGCACTCTTTAAATATCCCAACACTCTTATTAGTGTTTTTCAGTGTTCCTTCCATGAGTTGCTTGTATACATGCTCAATTGACTTACTGCATAAGCTATATCTGGTCTTATGCAATTCATGAGGTACATTAGACATCCTATTACACGAGAGTATTCCAGTTGCATTACACTTTCATTAGTGTTTTTATGCAGTACTTCCGATGGATTAAAAGGTGTTCTTACTCCTTTAATTCTGTAATTTTGAAATTTTGCAATCACCTTTTCCACATAGTGTGACTGAGATAGTTCAATTCTATTAGGTTTTTTTATTATTTTGATTCTCAAAATAACATCTGCAACTCCTAAATCTTTCATGTCGAAATTTTTGATTAAAATTTTCTTTACGGTCTCTATTACTTTACTATTTGGACCAAAGATTAGCATATTGTCTACATATAAACAAATCATCACGTATGATAGTCCAACTTATTTATAATAAACTCATTTATCACATTCATTTATACGAAAATCATTTTTCATCATGACACTATCAAATTTTATATGCCATTTTGGAGATTGTTTTAGTCCGTTTAATGATTTTACTAATCTATATACATTGTTTTTATTTCCTTTGAAAATAAAACCCTCAGATTGCTCCATGTAAATCTCCTCATCAGGATTTCCATTTAATAATGTTGTCTTTTCATCCATATGATGAATCTCTAGATTATATATAGATGCAATTGCTATTAACATTCTAATAGAGATTATTCGTGTAACTGGTGAATAAGTATCAAAGAAGCCTATACCTTCCTTTTGACGATATCCTTTGGCTATCAATCTTGCTTTATATTTTTCAATAGAGCCATATGATTTCATCTTCTTTTTGAAAATCCATTTGCAATCAATCGGTTTTATTCCAGGTGGAAGATCAACTATTACCAAAGTTTTATTACTTACAATCGAAGCAATTTCATTTTTGATTGCTTCTTTCCAACATGAAGATTCAAAAGATGACATTGCTTCCTTATACGTTTGAGGTTCGTGTTCTAACATGTATGTTAGAAATTATGAACTAAATATCTTGGACTTTCTTGCACTTATTCTTCTTCTTGGTTCAATTTCCTCAATTTCATGATGAGTTTCATCTTCATGTGGCTTGCTTGATTCTTCTCTTGTCCTTTTAGGGATATAATTTCCTTCATCCGTTTTGGGTGGAAACACAACTTCAAAGAATGAGGCATCTCTTGACTCTATGATTGTATTTAATTATATCAGCTATATCAGACTTGATTACCAAAAATCTATAGGCATTACTATTTTGGGCTGGCCCTGGGTAGTAATAGTCTATGTTTTTTGGTCCAAGTTTGACTTTCTTGGGAGGCAGAACTAGAACTTTTGCTAAGCACCCTCACACTTTGATGTATTTGAAACTTGGTGTGTGTCCTCTTCATAACTCATCTGGAATTGTTCCTGTTTTATTATGAGGAACCTTGTTTAATATGTGATTAGATATATTTAAGGCTTCCCCCCACAAGTTCGTCGGTAGACCAGAGGTCAATAACATTCCATTTATCCTATCTTTTAATGTTATTTTCTTTCTCTCGACAATACCAATTTGTTGTGGTGAATATGGAGCTACTGTCTGATGAATTATACCAGTTTCTACACAGAATTGTTTAAATGGTGATTCATATTCTCTACCTCGATCAAATCTCAATATCTTAATCTTTTTATTTAACTGGTTTTCTACTTCAGCCTTATATTTTATAAACGATGTAATTGCTTCATATTTACTATTCAAAAGATATACATAGAAATATTGTGTATAGTTGTCAATAAAAGTGAGAAAGTACTTTTTCCCACCTTTTGTAGGTAATGGTTTAAAATCACATAAATCATTGTGAATCAAACTTAGTGGTTCAGTACTTCTATCTACAGTATGAAATGGTTTTTCTAACCAATTTTGCTTCTACACATGTCTCACGTTTGTAGTCTTTATCTACTTGGAATTTAGGGATTAATCCCAAGTTTGCTTTTTTTCATTTTACAAAAATTTATGTGTCCTAATCTATCATGTTATAGTAAAATTTCATGCTCAACCAAATAAGAAACTACTTTTTTATCAATAGCACAATCAGAATACATAGTTTTATTGCCGACTATGGCTACATTTTCCTTAAATAGGCCATCGCATAAATAACCTGTTCTTATATAAATACTAGCCTTAGATAAAACTACTTTATCTGATTCGAAGACCATACGGAAGCCTTTCTTTGAGAGCACAGGTCCAGAGATAAGATTTTTGTGGAAATTCGAAACATGAAGAACTTCATTTAGTGTCACGGTTTTTACAGATGTAAATTTGTGGACGATGGTGTCGTTACCTTCGATCACAGAAACTGCAGAATTACCCATGTAGAGTTTTTCTTCCTGATCGTATTTCTTGTAAGTGGAGAACATAGATATACCAGAACAGACATGACGAGTGGTGCCTACGTCTACCCACCACTGTGCAGGGTTCTGTACTAAGTTGCATTCTGAAATAATTCCTGAAAAGTTCATCTCTTCAATGGTTGAACTCAAATTTTCCACTATATTTGCCACCGATTTGTCAAACGCCTTCTTGTTCCTGCAATCTTTAGCTGCGTGCGAAGTTTTCCATTGACCCAACATTCACCTTTGAACTTCTTGGTTTTCTTATCTTTGGATTGATTATTCGGCACCTTTCTCATTTTCTTTTTGTTTTTGAAGTGTCCTTTCATCTTTGATCCGTCTGTAAAAGTACCTCTTCGCGTTTGGATTGTGTTATTCCACGATTATCTACCTTAATTTTTTATTTTGACAATGAGATCTTCTAAGGAAATCTCTTTTTTCTTATGTTTTAAATAGTTGCGATAGTTTCTCTAGGATGGTGGTAATTTTTCTGTTATCACTTCAATAAGGAACGATTCTCCAACTTGATGTCCTCCCCTTCAAGTACATGAATTACAAGTTGGAGTTCCTATACTTGACTAGCTACGGATTTGGAATCCACCATTTTTTATTTTATGAATTTATCTACTATGTACTTTTTCAAACTGACTTTCTACGTCTTGTATTTATTTACAAGTGCAGTCCAAAGGGATTTTGCTGTCTGGTGTGGCTGATACTATATATAATACTTTTTTCAAACAATTCAGAATGTAATTTCGGCACAAGAAGTCCGAATGCTTCCATGAATCAATTTTGAGAAAAATAGCTGTGTCTTTTTCTCTAGTTTGTCTGTCTTAAGGCTTTGGTTCATCCTCCTCAATGCACTTTTGCAGTACATGGTGAGACAAAACGATATTTGATTCTGCCATGCCACGAAGTCATCGCCGTCTCCTCTAAACGGATCAGGCCTGTTGTGGGTAGCATTTTTTGTTGATAGTTCAACTGCTACCATCTCTTTTTAGTGAAAACGGGAAAGTCTTAAGATGTTATACGATGAGTATACGAAAACAGAGATGTACACAAGTTTACAAATCATATTTCCACTACTTTGGAATTGTATATCGGTAATTAAACAATAACTATTATTGTAATGAATTTACAACAACAAGCTATAGTGTCTGCAACAACTAAGTGTTGCATTAAACTATAGCAATAAACAATCGTTGTACTACTTCGTAGAAATAGCACAACTTTGAAACAGAAAGATGACAGAATAATGTGTGTTTGTGTGTGTATAAACAAACAAGAAATCTAATCGGATGAAGAAGGAAATTTCGTTTGAGGTTTTCCGTAACAATTTCCTTAAGATTTTATTTGAAGTCTCCCAAGATACAACAAACATGATCTACTCGGGATTATGATGTGTATGAACTATGTGATACGCAGGACTGTTTGGATTTTAGAGTTTTCAGAAATGAGGAGGAAGAGAAGAAAATTTGAGTGGAAAACTGACTAGGTTTCCTGCTCCTTTTATAGGCGAATTCCTAATGGTTATATCCGTGTGAAATAGTCATGCCTCTTTATTGGCAACAGCCAAAAACAGTCGTGCATCTTCGTTTGCAACGGCCAAAAACAGTCGCGTCTCTTCATTTGCAATGGCAGCGTCCGTTCAAACAGTTCGCAACGGCTATCTCTGTTGGTAAATCAACGTCCATTCAAATCCAAAAGCCTCTTCTGTTTGAATTTAAACAGTATAAAAACTGTTCACTTTTGTGTAGCAAAATAATTACATGATTCGCTCTTATTGCACCCGCACCCAGCCCGGTTCGGTACAGGACAGGCGGCATGCGTGTGTGTTAGTTCATGGTCATATAGTCCTCCCCCTCGCACAAAATTACCTGACCCTAAGGGCCAATATGGTTTTGATGAAAGTAGTATATAAACATGAATATTAACTTTTTTTTGACGATGTGGGACAATATCTCATTCACTATAAAGGGCCTCTAACATCTACTCCACTAAATGAATCCATCTAAATCAATAAGGATACCTAAACCCACTAAGAAACTATACAACAAGAACTAACACAAAACTTATATACATGCATAAAAATATAAAAATATATAATTATATATATGTGTGTGTGCTAAATACAAATATACTAATCTAATGAAAGACATAGGACAAGCAACAAGTATAATTAACACTATGCAAAGAACAATAAAGAGTATAAATCAAACATATTACATAATATCATAATAAAGGCTAATATCCTACCTAATAAAGAGTATAAATCAAGAATAGGACAAGTTAATGTATGAAAAAATTAATTAAAAGACGAATATCGTAATAAAGGCAAAGAACTAAGTGTAACCCTAATCTGATTATCTACAGAAGCTAGATTTAGTCTTATGCTATTCCTACTATTATTTGGAATGTTTTTATTCTTTAAAAAATCAATACGAGATTTTATTTTTTAGGAAACTCTTTAAAACTTAATTTTTTATTAATTTATAACTAGAATTTGATATGAAGTTAAAACTAAATAAATAAATTACATACATATATATACATATATTAAATTATCCAATTCCACTTTAATACTATTAAACACTCGTTGGTTCCTTCAAACCAAATATACCAACATATAATTTTTAAAACAGTGTGAAGTAAATATCTTATGTCACCCTTATCACAAAATCTGAGGTTATTCCAATTTAACTCACAATTATTATGTGTAAAATTTATAGCGAAATCAAATAAATCAAGAGTTTTTACAAGAATAATCCTAGTTATATTACATTCAAAATATAAGTGTATGATAGTTTTCATTTTATTATTACAAAAATAACATTATTTTTTCAATAAACACATTTTTCTTTTTGAAAAGTTCTATAGTATTCAGTTTCCCATGTAAAATTAGCCACACGTACACTTTGGGCTTAGGTGGAACACTAGTTTTCTAAATGTATTTAAATATTTTCAATTTAATTCCTAAAAATTTATGAAATTATCAAATGAATGAAATGTATAGTGCTTACTATTATCCCAACACCATATTTTATTGTCTTTTTCATTATCAATAGTGTACAATTCTAATTTAGCAGACAATAAAGCAAATTGTGCTAACTATTTCACATTAACCTACGATTAAAACAAAACTCATAGGGAAAATTTAAGTTGGGCCTATAAATATCATAAATTAGTACATTTTTAAAATTGCATATTTCATATAACTCCCAATATTCCACTTTAAGTGGAAAACTGATATCCAACATTTGTGCCAAAAAGAAGTGTTATTATCAAAATGTACAACCTTATTAATTCCTAAATTATATATATAATAATAATTTAATATTATCGATTTCCAAAAGAAAGATATATTATTTAATATTTGTAGAAGTATGATAAGTAAAAAGTACCACCATACCATTGATTCTATATTAGTTCTTTCTACATCGAATTATCATTATTATCATTAAATTTACATAACCATTTTCCTAAAGAGGATATATTTCAGTTATGTAAATTTATAATTCCTAAACCCTCTCATTTTTAGACTTGCAAACCAATTTTCAATTAACAAGAACTTAGAGCTACTAACTAGATTATCTACACTCCATAAAAAAATATCTCCTAATTTTATCAATTACCTATTTAGGAAAAAAGATAAGATGACATCCAATAAATAGGTAATGAAGATAAAACTGAGTCAATAAGAATAATTCTACCTGCTCTCGATAGATATTCACCATTTCATTTAGGCAATCTTTTATTAATTTTATCTATAATGATATTCCAATTATAATGTCTTAGTTTTTGTGGTACTAATTATAAAACCTAAATATTCTATCAAAATACATCGTTTTACAACTCAATGTATCTGTAATTTGGTTTTCAATATCATTTATGTCATTTAAAACTAGAACTGGACTTTTTTCAAAATTAATCATTAAATTGGAAAAAAGTTCAAAACTATATATAAATATAAGTGCAATAATACGTTTAAGCGAATGGAATGTAAAAATCATGGTAACATATGCAAACTGGAGAACATAAAGATCATTACTAGTAACCTCATTACATATAATATCTAATATCCTATTACTAGTAACCAATTTGATGAATGTCAATAGCTAAATTAAATAATAAAGAAGACAATGGATCTCCTTATCCAAGTCCACGTTTTGATTGAATTTTATTTCCTAAAATACCATTAACCATAATGCTAAAATTACCGTTTTTAAGCACTGACATAATCCATCCTACCCATCTAGTACTAAAACCCCTAGCCATTAATAAATCTTTGAGAAAAACTCAATCAATTGAATCAAAAGCTTTAGCAAAATCTTGTTTCAAAAGCGCACAAGTGATGTTATTTTTACAACAGTAATTAATGTATTCTTGAACTACTGCCACCCCATCCTTAATATTCCTACCCTTAATAAAAGTTAATTTTTCATTATCTATTAACACATTAATTCTAGTATTTAATCTATTAGCTAAAACATTAGAAATGACTTTAAAAGAATGGTTAAGTAGTGAAATGGGTCTAAAATCTTTTAACTGGTTAGCACCTACTTTCTTAAGTAATAAGATTACATTTGTGAAATTAAATCTACCTAATTGCAACGAAGCATCATAAAATTCATTGAACATTTTTATTTTATTAACTTTTAACACATCCTAAAAAGTTTCATAGAATAAAATAGAAAATCCATCCAAACCCGGAGCTTATCATTAGGCATATCCTTTATAGCTTTAAAATTTCCTCTTCTATGAATGGATCATCTAACCCAACTAAATCGATCCTAGTATCCTCAATGTAAAGCGAATCCCAATTAGCTTTAATTCTATGTCTGTTTGTGGTTCCAAAAATATCTCTAAAATAGTGAGTAAATTCATTATTAAGTTACGTTTGATCAAAAATCTCAATATCATTAATAATAATAGAATTAATGGTTCTACCATTTTCTACCTTATGAAAAATTTTAGTATTCACATCGCCCTCATCCATCCATTGAACTCTAGATCATTGTTTCCACATCACTTTTCTTAGGCTATTGTGGTAACGGTAAATTTACCATTACCACACCATTACCAGTCAATCGGTTACCATTTTAAAGAAAAGTCGATATATTAGCATAATCGGTACGATAACGGTAAGTTACCATTTTTTACGGTAAAACATCAATAATATTTTTTAAAAACTAGTGGTAATGTTAATTTACCAGTCCATTCATAGTAAATTGACATACATGTAAGATGTTGTATTATAGACATTTAGAAGCAAGAAAACAGTTCAATTTATTTCAGTAATTTAACTCGAATGTTGATAAATACACTTTTTTCTATGTCCTTTATTAAGTGACCTAATGAAATATATAATGAAGTACCATTTAGTGTAAAAATATATCAACTTATTATTTTTCTAGACAAACAGTAATTTACCGTTACCAGCGTAACGGCTACTAGTTTATCGGTATACCAGTCATCGGTATACAGTCAATCGGTAACGGTAAACAATTTTAGTTTACCAGTAAAAAGGGTATGGCAATAGTATTTACAAAATGGTAATGGTAACCATTACTATAACAGCCCTACTTCTTCTTACATAATAATTTTATTTAATTATACTTTTAAATTTGAAAGCACATTTTTTTAAAAATATTCAAATTTCCTAATCCTTCTGTTTTATTTAAATTCAATACTTTATTTTATAGTTTTTAGTTTTTAATTCTAATGTTACCAAAAACATCTTTGCTCCATTACTTTAAAATTACTCTTAAATCTCTAAATTTACTAACCAATACTTTGGCTATGTTTCCTGAAAACATATAATTGTAATTATTCGTAGAAAGCTATTTTTATAATTAAAAATTATTTTCTAACAACCACATTTTTTCAAATCTAAAAATTCTATTCCCAATATTTAGGTTAGAACATGATAAAATAATTGGGTAATGATCCGAATAGATAGTCTAAATCCCTACAACCTTACAAGTAGGAAATTTGTCTTCTATTTCATCACTTGTAAAATAAATCTATCTAACAAAGCCATCAATGGATTATCTCTATCATTTGACTAAGTAAACTGTCTATTGCTTAATTTTATCTCAATTAAATTATAATTAGCAATAAGCTGGTCAAACTCTTCCATAATAACATAATCCCATCCCTGGGGAATCTTTCATCCAAAAATCTAGTAACATTAAAATCACCTTCCATAGTCCATAGTCCTAGATCGAGTGATTTAAATTCTAAACATTCATTCCATAGAACTCTATGATCTATTTTTGAGTTTGGTCTATAAACATCTTTAATATTCAGAATAGAATCATCACTAATGTCAAGAAATATTAAATGCATCGAATGATCTTTAATAATAGCTAGCAAAAATCTAACATAATGATCTTTCCAACCTAACATTAGTCCTCCTACACTACCCCTAGCTAGAAGATATGACCAATTATTAATATAAAGGCCTCCTAGTCACCTATATATGTGATAATTAGGATGCTCTAATTTAGTTTTTTGTAATAATACTATGTCTATATTATTATCTTTGAAAAGGTATTTAATTTTATTACACTTTATAAATCATGTAAACCTCATACATTTCAACTAATGAATCTCATATTCCAAGCATTCTAACCAGTTCTAATTTCTTGCTTTTAATATAATTAGAATCTAACTGAATATCATCGAAAATTAATCCTGAATTCCTAGCTAAGAAATGCATTTCATTAGTGGACAAATTATTCAAAACACATATATTATATGTACTACCCAAAAGAAAATCCTTACCTGAGCTACAACTATCGAATGCTCTAGCATCAACCATACGAAGATGAGCACACCTCCTCGTCAATCTTTGCTCAATCACACTACAACTAGCCATTCCATGCATAATAAAATCCCCTGTACTTGGCTCAGAACTGTCCTTTTTAGCCTTTTTCTTCCGCTTCCCACAGGTGCCAGAATTAGAAGAATCTCTTACCTATCTTGAATCACTACACAGATTTTTTTTTCAACCACATTACTAACTAATGCCAACACATTGATATCAACCCAACATTAGAAACTGATTTGCTCTTGCAAATACACCCCAACTAATCTTTTAAACTAGTGTATATTATAATTTGTTTATTATTCAAAGCGACATTCTTTCTTATCATGTTGATCTCCACTTTATTAACAGCCAAGACCCTCTAATCCAAAATGATCATACGTCTCTCCTTTGAACAACATATGTTCAAACCCATGCTCAAACCAGCAGAAATAGCACATATATTCAACAAATTATGTATTGTATCAGCATTAGAATCTCATAGTGCATATTTAAAATAGGAAGTGGAGCACTGGATTGAGAAACTAAGCATATATTAGCTAGACCACCATTTAGATCACCATCTAACATATCACTATACACATCAACTTTATTAATGACCTCACTTTCTATTTCAACATTCAAGCTACTGACTAGATCCACCTTATCAACGGTGTTATGTAAAGATGTATCTTTGAGCACTACAGACCTGTGCATGTTATCAGTATCACTTTCTATCACCAAACCATTGTGTTTGCCATTACAATCCACAAAATACTACATCAGATCAGAAGTCATGTATATCTCATCCAATATATCCTTAAACCACCAAATTGGTAAGAGGTGGTAATCTCAGAAGACAACAGTGTGGAATAAATGTTTATACCACCAAAATTAAGAAGGTCGTTCAAAAGAAATCCAATCTCAAATTTTTTATAAATTTCTTCCATAAATACTTTTAATAGATCTCTTTTATTTATGAAATCTCCTTTACTTAAATTCCAAACCCATTTATAAAACACTTTATAAATCTCCTAGTTTATTTTATAAAACTCTTTTATAAATAACCAAAATCACTTATAAAACTCTTTATAATTATCCAAAACCATTTTTATAACTCATTATAAACCTTCAAAATCATTTATAAAAATATTCTATAAAAATACAATGTAAAGACCCGGACTTTTCGATCGTTAATTTGAAATATTTAAATGGTATTAAATATTGAATTTGAATTATAGATTGTGACGACCCGGATTTTTCAATGTTTAATTCGGAATATTTAAATGGTTTTAAATATTGAAATTGAATTGTAAATTGGTTTCGAATATGAAAAACTTGGATTTATCCATTCAGAATGTAGATACAGCAATTTGTTGAATAAAACAGTTATTCAATTCAATAATTGAAGATTGAGCAAAATATTTAATCTTGAGTTTCGAGCTTGTTAAAAATATTTTAAAGGCTTGTAAAATTTATATTGATAGTACCGAAGATAGTAAAAGTGTTAAAATTGAATTTGGAAGTGTTTTGTTCAGTTTTGAAAATATATCGTTTAAATTGATATTTAAAAATAGCCTTCCGAGGCATAGTCTCGGATTTCGACGAAACCAGCTCCATTGGATCCATAATACTGTATTATTATTGGATTTCAATTTTCGTAGTGTTTGGAGTGATCGTTTGGCCGTACGATAAGTAAACACGCTGAAAATTAAATTGGAATTTAATATAATAACCGAGTCCAAAAAGCTATCTCCTCCATACGATCGAATTAGGACTCGAAATATTTTCCATTGCATTCGGAATAGGTGTATAATACTATAAACGCCTAGCGGCATGCCACGATAGGAGGTCGAGCTTTTGAGCTACGATTTCGGGACAATTTAAATTTAAACTTTGAATATAATTTATATATACCAATCACCCTCAGCTGTAATTCTTTCCCATAAGCCGCGTTTTCTTTTTCCCATCAGCCTGCTTCCTTTCTCCATCAAAAATTTATGCCTTCTCTGTAGCAAGCAATGGCAAGCATGCTAATATTTTCAACGTGCAGAAATCAAATCACGTTTCCCTTTAGTCTTCTGAAGCACGACATCCCCTCAGCTATAACTCGCGTACCCTCCTCCTTTCTTTTGCAAAAGCAAACGAGAGCAAAATCAAAAATAATAATGGCAGCAGTTCAACCCCGCGTTTCCTTCATCTTCCCTAATTTAATTTCCTATTCGTTCAAATCTATTCAGAAGGAAAGTGGGGAGAGCCGAGCATCTCCTATTATCTTGAATGAAATCGATTCATATAAAAAAAGAGAAATCAACTCAAGCCGATTGCTCGACTTCGATCAACATATGTAAGGGAGGGATGCTCGAGATCATCTCGTGCGGGCATAGGCAGTTTTGAGGGCAAGCGCGATTCGATTTGGGCATTTCGGTACTCGAGAGTCGCGGTTTCTTTTGACTGGGTTTCAACGACTATTCGCGATTCGATAGAGTGGGGGACAAGCAAGCACAGTCAAGTCGAGATGCTCGCGTTAGGATGGGAATGTTGTCATATTTATGAATGTGGCATTCGTTGACGAGGCGGTGCTGAGCGACGGCAAAGGGGGATGTTTCTCGGAAGTAGGCGCGATAGTGTTGGTGCTTGGCTTGGAGTTTACGAGTCTGAGGTAGCTGTTTTGTTTTTCTTATTTTATAATATGTATACTTTTATAATTAGGATATACGTACCTTATTTACTGTGACTGGTATATGTAGGTGTATATATAGGTTTATGAATATATACCTATTTACTGTTAAAATTTAAAAATGTGTAAACAGTAATATATATATATATAGGTAGGTTTTGGGAAAAATAAATAGAAATTTTAAAATGCTGAAGGTCGATATCAAAAAAAAATTTAAAAAATTAATTATATATATGTAGTTTCAATTTAGGAAAAATAATATATCAGATACCCATTTTAAATTTTGCTAGTTTATTTTGAATATGGGTTCAGGGTGATTTATCTGGTTAATTAACTTGTCTAAGCTATTTAAGTTCCTAAAGGATTTTTTTTAGAAAAAATATTTTTAAGTTAAAATCAATAAAATGGAATATATATATATATATATATATATATATATATGTTGAAAATTTAATTATTCGATTGGTTCGAATATTAATGAAAATCATCTAATATTTATATAAAGTCTGAAATCGAAAAGAAGACAAGCCGGTTTGGATCAGATTGCAAATTAAAGGTTAAAGGTGAGTTAATCTCACTTATCTGGGCTTTATTTAAATTTAAATAATTAACTTTAAATATCTGGTTGAATGATTGGGTTGATTGGATGTGGTATATTATATAGTAGTATATAGTATATATTGGAGTGATTGATTTCCCGCATTATATAGCGGATGAGACCCTATGCGTCGCATAATAGCGGACGATATTATATTAATCCCATATACCGCGATATTCCACCTCAAAGTGGAATTGGTATTTTATGTTGTGCTAATATCTGTGGATGCAGGGAGTTGGAGGGATCCAACTGGATTCCTCAAAATATTTAGATTTTTTAAAATATTCTGTGATATAATTATTTGCTATCCTGTGATGAATTATATTGATAATTGGAAATGTTGGATACTATGGTTGATTTAAAATATTTCGGTGAACTGAGTTATCAAAATCTATAGAAATGAGATTTCTGAACAGAAAATAAAAGAGTGAATTTTGAGTAAAATAATCATAGAAATTTGAATAAATTAAAATGAATTGGAAAAGAATAAAAAGTGATTTTGAATTCTGATAAATAAAATTCCAAGTGTTGGAAATGAGATTTAGAATAAATGGGAATAAGTGATTTTGTTTTTAAACTCAAGTGATATTATTTCAAGAAATAAAGAATTTATTTTGAAATTCAAGGTTTGAATTTATTTGAAAGGATAAAGAGGAAATTTGGGAAATATGAAATTGGTATTTTAGTTAAAAGATTTTAAATCATAATGAAGAAATAAAATCTGAAGTTAATGGATTTTGGAATAAATGGAATAAGTAAGGAAATTTATTTAAAAGTGAAGTAAATTGGAAATAAATTTGGGGACTGATTTAAGTATGTAAAACCGGGATTTTTAAAAGAGAAGCGAGACTTGAAATTTATATACCGGCTTTACAAAAGCGGAGTGATATATCAGTGGATATTTAGAAGAATAAATTCACGGTGGGAATTTATTAAGGGAATGAGTAAATTTGGTTAAAAACAAATAGTGATTTATTTTTAAAAGATGTGAAAGAGAAGCGTATTTCCCTAGATAGCCAAGTACGTTTTCAAAGAATTTTTTTAAATATAAGTTAAAAGTTTTAAGGTTGTTTTAAGAAGCATGTTTCAGAAAATTTATTATTTCTAAATGTTCAAATTCAAAAGTAAGTATTTTTGTTTAAAGGAGAAAATCTAGTTTTATATTTTATAAAGTAACCTCATTTTAAATATTCCTAACGTATATATTTTTAATAAAGTATTGAAGTAGTTTTCAATTTAAATGTTAAAGTATATTTTATAATAAAATGTTTTTAAATTATTTTAAAAAATCTAAAGTATTGTACTTGGTGTTTTCAGTGGAAATAAATATTTGGGAATTCATTCCATGAGAGGAGTGTGGTTTGAAAACTGTTTTCAAAGGGTTGAAAAGTGGAAATATATGTTGTGAAGATATTTTGAGATTAATAAATAATTTGGTGAAATTATTTATGTTTGATGGTTGTTTGTGAATGTTATTTGATAGTTAAATAACCGACTATCAATATTGGCTAATGTGCTGATCGTTTCGAAGAGACCGGGATCATGATTTATTTCCTGAAAACCACTTCGTTCCAGTTTGTATCTTTTCATGAGGAAGATGAATTTGGATTCGAAGATGGAGTAGTGAAGTGAAAGGGCTAGTCGTTACTAATCCTGAGGTGATTCTAAAATGGATGTGGTAGGAGTAGTGCCTTCGGTTCCGTTCGAACCCGAGATGGACTTGTATAGATGAATGCTTTCAGAACATTGTCAGGTGGGCGATGAGCATTCTAAGTGATATGTTCTAAAAAGGTACCGCTTAGCCTCGAGCCTCATCAACCGAGAATGACTGAAAATCAGGGGTTATGCAGCAAGGCTAAGTGGGTAGCACCCATTAGGGTGAGGTCATCCCTTTCCAGTTGTCCCTTTTTATTTCAGTTGTGTGGGTGGTTGTTGATCCTAAGCGTGGGGTGATCTTACTCGGAATTATCCAGTAAGGGGTAGTCTCGGTCTTGTGTTGCAGGGGATTTAGGGTGGATCCTCGGTACGCTGATCTAGACCAGGTACTGTGACAAGTGGTACCCTAGTGCCTAGTCATTAGTTGGAAATCCATTCTCCCTACGTGCCTTTACGGTTTTGATTGTGCCCAATTATTGCTGAAACATGAGATGCAAGCATTTCGGCTAGATTTTATTTTACTTTCTATAGACACTATTATAATATCAGACGGATTTGATAAAATGAGTTTTGGCTATCGTAAGGTAAAAACCCAACATGTCTATTTGTGGCGTGGTCTTATGAGATTCTTTTGTTTTCAAAGAGAATTTTGAAACTTTAATAATCAATTTGAGTGTGGTTTTCTCACGCTGGTATTCCAGACTGACTCGGGTGTTATTTCACTATAATGCTCAGGTCAGACCGAGTATTATAGAATACAGGAAAGGATGCTATGGAGCTTAAGAGACGAGCTGGATGGCGATACGTACTTCCGTACTTGTTTTAAATATTCTGCTGTGTTGATAAGCTATGTATTCAGTTTTGTGAGGACGGGTTATGATTATTGTCCAGGTGAGTGTTATGTGTACTCTAATGATGTGATGTATAAACAGATTTGCTTTTGTGTAAAGATCAGTTATTATCTATTATATTTTATTCCGCTGCGTTGGTGAGATTCTAATGTTGTTTTTATTTTCTTCTATCTCTTCTTCTTTAACCCAAGGTTCGTATTTCCGTTCATCTTGAGTTGATTGATGGAGAATAGTGTCGAGTCAATGGGTACGGAACTACGGGTCGTTACTCTTGTTATCAGAGCTTGGGTTGGTGATAACCTTAGCTCTGGTGGGGATTACTCATTATAAATAGAGTCCATAATACTCTAGAATGAGTTTGAGCATATTAATAGATATGAGTGCGTATTTGTTAGTGAATATAAAAGTTGTTTTTATATTGTGTTGACTTATCGGTTGAGTGTTTATGGATTATGGTCGATGTGTGGGATGCGATGTCATCGATAGGAGTCTCTAAACTCTTAAACAAGATAAACCGACACGGTATTGTTTTAAAATAGGGTAAATAAAATAATTTTACCCAAATTTTTTTTGTATATAAAAGAAATAATTTTCTGTGAATTATTATAGATAAATATGGTTGCTTGATTGTTAGGAATGATAATATTAAATTATTATCATTGTTTTGTAAAATTGAACAGGAAATTGAAATTAGAACTAAAGGATAAGAAATGAATTCATATAATAGAATGAAATTTATAAATGTGAATTACAAACATGATTTATAATAGAATAAAATTCAAGAGAAGTTTTTGAATGTGAATTGAAGGCTTAGGAATTTGAAATTTTGAGAAAATTTAATTCCTTTGAGTTTGAAATTGGTTTTCAAAAGCTTTGGAGAAATAATGGTGAATGTATTTGAGAAATTTTTTTAAATGGATTTGAAATCTGGTGAAACTTGAATTTAAAAATATTTGAAATGTTTTGGAAGGATAAAAGCAGTGAACTCTTTTCGGTCGCTAGAAAATAACTTCGGTGATGACTGCAGCGTCGTCGATGTTCATTTACGAGTTTCCAAAGGAAGAATTGCTACTTGAATATTTTTAAATTGGAATTGTATGCAAAAACTGGGTTTGGTTTTTAAATTCAAAGAGGTAATTGAAATACCAAAGAATTTTGGATATAATTGATTTCAAATGATTTTTGAAATACTTAAGTGGTTATTGAAAACTCTGGAATTTGTTCAAATGTTTGAGTGTCTAAGTAATGGTTTAAACTCTGGAGGTTTAACTAAAAATGTTATGGATTATAAGCAGGTTTGGAAATTTATGAAGTTTGAAAATTTCCTGGAATGGAATTAACTTGTAAAAAGTTAATAAGTTAGAAGAGTAAGTCGAATTAAATGAACTCAAGCTAAATCTAATAACATTGTGATTAGATTTGAATGAAAGTTGAAATATAGTTGAGATGGAATTATATCATGTGGTGGATACATTAAATGAAATTAAGTTCTTACTTAATAAAATTTGACTGAATGGTGTGAAGTCAAAAGAATAGTAGGAGGTTAGATTTAACTGGAGTTTAGTTAAATAAGATTGAATTGGAACAAATAGATTTCGATGGCTTATAAAAGAATTGAAAACCCATTGAGTAAAAATGTATTCTTGTCTAAACAAAATATATAATCCCGAGTTAAAAAGTAAAATGTGAATGGGATTGATTGTAAATGGAGGAAAGTATGGATATAAATAAGTTGTGACTTATAAAACTTAGTAGTAGAATAAATAAGCCAAAATAAAATTGTTTTGAATTTTGGGAAATGAATAAAAATCCAAAACTTGAATTATAAAATAGATTGAACTCAAGAAAATTAAGTGAAGTGATTTTGAAGGAAAAAAATCACATATTGAATTAAAAGGGGGAATGAACTAATTTGAATAAATTAGTTAAGTGAGTATTGTAACATCCCGCCTTTTTGCACGCTTTAAATCGACGATAAACCACACACGTCAAACTTAAACCATACAGAAGGGTGTATTGTTATGGGGTAAGTAAGAAAAACAGAGATAGAAATAAAAAAAATAGAATCTTGCAGCGGAACGATAAAATATAATAATCAAATAAATAGTTCATGAAGCTGTTTACAAAATATTCTATTATATTTATACAATACATATCAGAGTTGCACATACCAACGAATAGTAATCGATGCAGCGGAATACAGTGTGTTGTGGAACAATATAATATATAATAATGGTAATAATGAAATTTTCGTCTTCGTCCTCCAGAAATAAGTCTTCGATCCTGAAAAGCTCGGACTGACCCGAGCAAATTGAAAAGACAAAACACTCGAGTCAGAACTAAAAGATCTTATGTAAGTTAAATCAACGGAAATAAATATGAGTGCAGTAACTCAAGAGATGCTCGGGATCTACATCTCCTAAGGGTCTGCTAAACTATTTACTATATAGTAATATTTCACTATTATAATAATGTCTAATAGTAGAATAAACTTACTTTTAAATAGCGTTAAGGGGTTACCCATATAGCCCTTAACACAAATAATGCCAATAGTCTATACAGTGCCTGCATATCTCCTGATCGGGAGACTACGAGAAGACATTCCATAGGTACGACACAAATAGAAACTCGTAGTAAGGCTCGGTAAGGTAGGTGACAAAGCACAACTAGGAAATTCCAGGAGAGATATACCAATTACGCTTCCGGGTCGGTGGTAACGCGTAGCGCGCAGCAACCGCCCACCTCGAGCCACACCCCCAAATAAAAAAAATCAATGTGGCCACCGAATCAATCCAAATGTCAAAGTATAATGTCGAAGGGATGTGTCGGATCAAAGGTGCTACCTCATTAACCCGTCGATCGCTCCTGTTTTAGCCACCTTATGCCAACTCACGGGAGTCGGGTCCACGTATTTACCTCAAAGGAATCGCCACACCATTTACCTCATTCTGCAATCTCCACCGCGTACACGGTTGTTAAAGTGGTTTTCGGAGTTGGCAGAGAGTATGACAACTTCCGATCCCGGTCTCTTCAACAACCAAACGTTATTATAACACGCGGTCATTTCAAAATAATTTATACTTCAAAACCAGAATAAAATAACCATTTCAGAACCATATAAATACGATATCATTTTCGTTTAAAAACCCAAATCATTTTGATATCATTTTTATTTCAAAATATATCCTTTCCAAAATCATAGCACTTCCAGAATCTATATGCTTTGAAACCAGGCATTTGAAATTATAACACTTTCAAAAACATAATACTTTGAAATTCATAACTTTGAACATTTTAATTTAGGTAAACATTTCAATTTCGATATATTTCAAGGCTTTAATATTCCAAAATTCCAAAACTTAATTTGATAATTTAGATTTAAATATCAAATCTTCTATTATTTAGTTTAAATATTTACAAAATAAATCCATTTTTATTTAAACATAACTCAAATTCCAAATAACTAAATATTTTCTCCAATTCATTTATACTTGAAATAATCATTTAATTCAGCTAGACCCAAAAATCAAGTTATAATAATTTTACCTTTTAAAAACTTCAATTTAATAAATTTCACATCAACCTTTTTGAGTTTAAATTCTTAAATAAATTCATTTTCAAATAAACCTCCTATTTATCTCCCAACCTCAATTTATTTAAATCGTTTTGCACTCTATATTAAAATAAAATTTAAATATTTTCTCACATTTATTTTAATAAAATCAAACTTTATTTATTAAACTTAATTTTATTTGACACTCTTATACATAGCTTAAATTCAAACATTTAACTATATATAAAAATAATATTTATATAACTTCAAAATCACTATTCATTAAACCATATTATATATAAAAAATCAAAATTTATTATTTGGCTTATTTATATTTCAAAGCATATTTATATATAGCTAGAATCAATAATAAATTCGGCGTTTATATAACATCAAAAATTAATATTTATATAACCCGTATACTTCTTTACAAAACCATTGAAATCATTTCACAATATTTTTATATAGAGAGAGACCGTGGTGTCTGTATATAATTTTCTATCTTATGGCCAAGTGATACGGATATTTATCATTTCAATTCGCAATTTAAAAATAAAAATTACGGTTATATATCATTTCAAACCGCAATCCCGAATGTAATAAAAATGCACAATAACTTGCAGTTTATAATAATATACATACATCATCCATTCATCCAATATCAACCATCAACCATTTATCACAATCATCATCCAATTCAATAATAGCATCAATTTAGAACGGATAATAAATAACCTGTATTAACTAGCAATTTATATTCAATAATAAATTAAAACTGTTTAACTGGCAGTTTATATGCAATGAATAATTAATTAACAATTTAACTGGCAGTTTAAATGCAATGAATAAATTAAATAGCAATTTAATCTAAATAAATGAAATTAACAGAGATGATGATTAAAAAATATGCCCAACAACCATAAATAAATTTTAAATCACATCATATATCAATTTAACAAACATAAGAAATTTTAGAAGTTGTGAGTGGGTTAAAACACTCACCTTTTGAATTTAAATTGAATTTAAATTCAATTTAAACCCAAAAATTGAACAGTCTCCAAATCCATCCAAACCAGCGTCTAATGTCCGGATTTCCAATACGAACTTAGCGGAGAAAACCGCGTGTGAATTGGAGTTCGTACACAAAAGTTATGCAATTAAAAACATTTGAAATCAAAATTTAAAATAAAACAAATAATCCATACCCTCACCACGTCAGCACCTTCTCCAAACTTGCTATAGGAAACAAAAAAACCCGACCGAACATAATACATGCACGTAACCTAGAACTTGCCGCCGATCTCGAGCACGCGCCGCCCTCAACACCGTGCCGCGCCACGTCAGGAGCCATCCTCGACCACGCCACCCCCTGTCGCCCCCTCTTCGTCGGTCGTCGACCTCATATCGAGCCACAATACACACAGCCGCCGCCACCTCCCTTAAGCCCTAATAGAAATGGTTCAGGCGATCGGGCCGTTGATCGACAAAAAACGATATAGATGATATCCATTCGGCCTCCTCTACAAGACTGCGCCTTCAATTTGTCGATCAGACGACATTGATTTTGGCACGATGAACGGTCATAATTTGTTTCTCAATTTCTAGCCACATCGAAACTCAAATCGAAAAACAAATTGTATTTCTGACTTGTGCTCGTCGAGAGCTTCAAATCCATATATATTCGATATAGTTTGGTCAGTTTGATTTTTTTGAAGTTGAATTTTGAATTGAGATTGGGTTGAGGAGTTTTAAGGTTTCAGCCATTGGAAGGAGAAGCTGAGCAGGAATTATACGTGCAGACAATTCAGAATTAGGGAGACTAGGATTTATAACCGAATTTATATAAGTAGGTCAGAAATTAGAATGGATGGATAAGTATGGATATACGCGCTAACGACAAAGTGGCCCAAAAAGCCCGCTTTGACCCCGGAATGAAATCGGGTCAACCCATATATCAAAATATATGTTTTTAAATATTTCAAACGCAATGGAAAAGGTTTCAGGTTCAGATTGCATTGTATGAAGAAGTTATGCTAAAATTAATATTTTTCAAATTGATTTCAATTTCGTTAATTTTAAGGCGTTTCGAGTCCGTACGATCAAACGACAAGCCCGATCGCTACAAAACTTGAAATCCTACAATAATTCACCGTAACGGATTCGATGAAACAGGTTTCGTTGAAAACCGAGTCAGTGGCCAAAATCGTTATTTTTCCATTAATTAAATAAATTAATAATTAATTAATTAAATCAAATTTCCAATTTAAATTCTAAAATTGACAATTCTTATCATTTCTATATTTCTAAATTATTCACACAAATCTAACAACTTAGATGTCCATTTAAAGTTAATTAACTTATCAAATTTCAATCTTACCTTCACTTTATTGAATTTATAATTTATAAATAAAATTCCCAAGAATTCCATTTGATTAAATCGGTCATAATTATTTCATTCATTATTGTTAAATAGATGACTTAAATATTGGATTTAAAACTATTACATAAATTTTTTCTCATATTATCTTTATTTCGAATTGCATACCCTTTCATTTCAATTGCCATAAAATTTTCACTTAATAAAATTTGGATTTCAATGGAGTGATTTTTTTCAATCCAAAACTTTTATTAAGTTCATTACTATTCTATAAACTTAGTTACCTTGTTTTCCTTTCATTCATTACCTTTAAATTTATTTCCTTCAAACCAATATTATAATTACTTACAGAACATTGATTATATTCAATGACCATTTATTAAAATTTAAATTCATTGAATTAATTCAATGCTTACATTTGTTTTCATATATCCAATTTGTAGCTAAGTATAAAATCTATATTGTTTCCATTGATTTGCATTTCATTCGATTTATTAATAATTACCTTAGTTAAGCTTAACTTGGTATTAGATTAAAATTTTCATTGGTTACATTCTATTGAATTAACATTCCCCGATTACCAAATTAATCTACATTAAATTGCACTAATTAAGTAAATCAACTGTAATTGATTTCAAAATAAATTTTCTGAACTAAATAAATGGGTAACTTATAACCATCGTTACCCTTAACTTCAAATTACATTTAAAAGTTCATTAATTACAACAATGTTCCAATCAGCTATATATAATTCTAATTTCATCTTTTATTTGTGTTAACTATTTTATTTCCATTATGCTGAAATTTAGTCACTTATCCATATTTAATATCCCAATTCATTTATTTATCTTGGTTTTAATTTTTTATCAAATCAATTGCCATCTTATGCATATAATTAACATTTCTATTGATTTTACATTCAAAATTTTCAGTTATTATCTTAACTTACATAAGGTAATTTTTAATTACATTTAATTGCTATTGATTAAATACATTGGTAACCAATAATAGTTGTCACCATTATACATATTATAACATTCGTAAATTTATTCTTTACAACCAATTATTACAACAACTCTCATTAAAATACATTTATTCCATTTCCATCCATTACACATTATTTTATTACCCTTTTACATCCCACTATAATCAGTGCACACATTAATACAACACATATTATAATTCCTTACATAATACTGATCTTATTCAATTACTATTGCTATCTATTTTATACAATAATTAAACGTTTACATTTGTTACTTATATTAAATTTTATAACCAAGCATAGCATGTTTAAATACAATGAATTGGAGTTTCATTAAGATTGTTGACAATTAACTTGTATTAACATTGTTTCATTTTAATTTAGTTATTATTTCATTATTAAATTACCAATTTTTATTTCTTTCAATATTAACTAATAAAATATTATTAAATTAACAAATTTTAAACATCGAAAATTTATGGGTCGTTACACTCTCCCCCACTCAAAACCTTTCGTCCCCGAAAAGGAAAAAGAAGGGAAAAGAAGAAATTGAGTAGTCAATACATCTTATTCAAAGTATTAATTTTATAAACAAATAAATTTATAAAGTTTAATAATTTATATAAAATATATCTATTTATAACTATTAAGTCTTTTTATACTCAAATTAATCAAGTTTGGAAAACATTTTTCTCAAAAATTTTCTAAGTCCAAAATTTACAGAAAATTTCGGCAGAGTCTCCTTTGTACGGAGAGGCTCGGGAGAAATTATAATATCAAAAATAACAATATACAAAATATATTTTTCAAAATAATATATATCCCAACACGGGAAAGACAATATAATAGCGCTATAAAACGTAATCTGAAAACGTACCTATTTGTCGGGCAATAACGCTTAATTATGAAACCAAAAGCTGTAGTAATTGCTTCCATAACTTGTATTTCTCTTATATAATCCAAAAGTGTTAACAATTATATAAAATGAAATATTTAAAAATTGTTTCAAATAACGGGAAACAATCAACATACCAACCATCACTTGCAACCAGCAACAATTAATACAACAACAATCAATTGCAACAAAAATCATAACACAAATCAACCATCCAAGCATATCAAACAAAACAAATAGTTATTCGGGTTCAAACCTTAAATTGCATAAATGAAAAATAAACTACTTAATGCACCATTTACTCAACAGTCTTAGACGAAATAAAATAGATTATTCATTCATCCAAACAATTTAAAGTATCATTTCCCAAACAACCATAAACTAAAACAAACAACAACAATTTCACAACAGATTAAGTTTACTTATTATTAATTTCATTTCATACATTAGTTGTTTGATTTCTTTTCTTTCATATAATGATTTATCTTTTTATTTTACATTTATTCATTTTTAATTTCACTTATTAAAGTATTCATTTTTCCTACTTATTTTATTTATAAATAGCTTCAACCATTTACTTAAGTTTATCATCTTTCATTTATTTCTAAATTCCATTTATAATACTTACCTTTCTATTTTAATAAATAGCCTTTCAATTTTACTTAAGTTCATAACAACTCTAACACCAAATTCTTATTTATTAAGGAATTTCATTGAATACCTTTCATTATTTCAAATTTCTACAATTAGAACTTTTAATATTTGGTAAGTTTCATATATGCTTTTAATGATGTAATTAAAAGTTACACAAGTTTATTTTTATTTCTTTTGATAAATTAAATGTTCAATAATAATGTACTTTGTTTCATAGGTTACAAATGTCAACTTTTTTTCTTTTAATTCCATTTATAACTTAGCAATTAAATCACCTATTTTAATTAAAGGTTCCAATTTATAAATTAGTTATATTCCATTTTACTACACTTTATTGAAACTATTAACTAAAGGAAACTTAAGAATTAAATACCGAGTTTTATTCAAAATCATTTTAAAATAACAGATAAACATATGCTTGCAATTTATATATCCAATTATATTTAAAACAATTTAAAAAAATTATTTGTTTATCCAAATAAATCTACAGTAAAACTACTACAGTGGCCTTCTCACTTTGAAACTCGAAAATGAATGTCGATGATGCATGCACTCATCACCGAAGTTATTTTCCAGCGACAGAGAGGGAAGTACAGAACTTAATTTTCTAAAATCTTCTTTAAAACAATTCTTCTAAATTGTATTGAAATATTAATATCAAAAATCTTCTAAATAATATTATTATTATATTTCACAATCATTCAAAAGAAATTTTCAAAACCCCAGAACTTAGATTCTAAATTTCCAAATTTGATTTATTTTATTTTCAATCTTATTTCAACTATTATTTATAAATTTCATTACCTAGCAAACAATATATTGCAACCAAATATAATCTTTACAAAAATTTTACTTTTATATATATAGAAAATATAATAGGCAAAATTATTTCATTCACCTATATTAAAACAAATATTATGTCGGTCTGTTCCTATTAAGTGTTTAAAAATTCCTATTGTTGCCATATCGTCCCATGCACCAATCAGAATTTATAAATACAAAACGGGACTGATTAACACAATATTAAAACCTTTTTATACCACTAACAAATACGCTCTCTCATACACACACACACACACTCAGCGACTCATCATAGGGTATTACTACCCTATTAGCAAAGAGTCAAAACCCCACAAAGCTAAGGTTTACCGCTAAACCAAAGCTCTGATACCAGATGTAACATCCCGTCTTTTTGCAAGCTTTAAATCGATGATAAACCACACACGTCAGACTTAAACCATACAGAAGGGTAGATTGTTATGGGGTAAGTGTTATCCCACCTTTTGGTCAAGGCGGGAATATCAACAAATTGGCAAGGAATGATGGATATTGGGATTGGAGATCGATTGGAATCAAGGCTGCAATCGATGTCTTCAAAATTTGGTTGAGCTCCGATCGGGCTGGAATAGATTGAAGATGATGAAAAGGACTAGGAGATGCTATGTTTCAAATTTTAGGCTAATCGGAGTTCGTATTAAGGAGATATGATCGATACAAGGTAGCAAGAGCATGTTGTTCGTATCCATCAGTGCACAAGGATACATTTCGTATCGATACATTTCATAACGATCAGGTAGTTGGTGTTTCGTATCGATCGGCAGAAGTTCGACTCGATGGGGTTCGCATCGATCAGGTTTTGGTTCGACTCGATGGTTTCGTATCGATCAGGATGGAAAGAAGCGGCATGTCTCGAAACGATACTCTCGTATCGATAGCAGAAGGATATGGCACTTTCGTATCCATCAGGTAAAGCTCTCTTCGTATCCATCAGGTAAGGTCTCGCTTGTATCCATCCCAAGGATGAGCTTCATATCCATCCTCCGCTCCATCACAACCACTTCGTATCGATAACCCCCATGGTCGTTTCGTATCGATCAATTCGTGAATGATCGATGCGAAGTGTACTCCTGGAATCGATGCAAAGAGAAACACGAATCGATGGGTATGAGCATGCCGTTGCGAAGTTATGGATATGGATGAAGCATAAAACATGGATGCAAGTCCACGTCTCTAGGAAGGAAGCGTTCAACTCGGCACCCAAGGGGGATCAACCTAGGGATTACGCAACACGTCACCACACGCGCACGTGCTTCTATCGAGTCGAACGGAATGGATTAGAACCAATGGATACGAATGCATCAACATACAAAGATTGCAATTCCGTATCGATCGTATCTCCCAAACCGCTGATCCAAATGCAACGAAATTTTCACAGCAGCTTGCATACAAGGTAAAGAACAATCCTGCCAAGTTTCATCCCGATTGGATCATTTTTTGATGGATAAGAAATGGATTTGTATCGATCGCAGATCGAGCCAAAACTTGGTGGGGTCGGTCGCGTGGGCCCACTCACGTGCCAGAAAAAATCTCCTGAAGTTTGAGCGCGATCTGAGCCTCCTACGCCTATAAATAGCACCCTAAAGCCTACAGAAAGGGGATTTTGGCCTGTTCAATGCCCAGACTCTGCCGCATTCAGTTCGACACTTCAATATTACTATTGTACTCGAAATTCTTCATTCATACTGCTGTAATCATCTGTAACCTGCAAGGATAATTAATAAAAAGGATAAAAACTTTGGAGTGGATGTAGGCCGGAGATAGCCGAACCACTATAAATCTTGTGTCTCTGTTCATTACTTTTGAATTATTGCTTGTAATTTGCCGTGATCTGTGATTTGCATTTGGAATACTGCTGATTTATAATCATACACTGGTGCTTTCACGGTATTTGGAGTTTGTGACCATTTTTGGCGCAAACACTTTGGTGCTTTCACTGAGAACAACTAGCACCCGCTATATCAGAATCAAAGTTCTGATTTGAAGAGTTTGAGGAGTTTGGATTCGAGGACAATGACTCGACAAACAAGGCAAAGAGCTGAGAGAAGCCAACAAGGAGGAAGCCAGGAGGCATCCTCTGGAGCAGGAGAAGGACAAGCTTCCGTCTACATCACCAGGGATGAAATGGAAGCTATGGCAAATTCTTTGCAAGAGAGATTGCTGAAAAGTCAACAGGAAATTATGCAGATTTTCTTTGAACAGATGAGAGCTGCAGGAACGTAGAACTTAGGAACAGCTACAGCGGCTGTGGATGTAGAACAAGGAGCTAGGGTTTTGGAACCTAATGGATAACGGAATACAGAGCTAGGAGGTGATCAATGAGGGCTTGGGGGCCGGCCCGCAGGATCCAACATAGGAGGACCTTTGGAAGGAGTTCAACAGGATAGAGCCAACGTTGCTGCTAATGAGCCACATGAAGAATATAAGCCGGAGTTCCCTCGGGGGCATGGGGGGCAGCCCCTGACAGACAATGCTGGCTTGGTAGAGATAATCAGGAAAACTATGCATGGATGCTTGACCAATAGAGACTTGGAAGGAGTGAGCAGGAGTCCGTTCGCTAGGGAAATCAGGATAGCTCAGAATCCACCTAAGTTTAAGTTACCTAGCATGGAAGTATATGATGGCAAGGCTGACCCAACTGATCACTTGATGAGATACACCAGACACATGGAAGTGCTGGGGGCATCGGAGGAAGTAATGGCCAGATGTTTCCCTTTGTATTTAACGGACTTAGCTGCAATGTGGTTTAGGCAGTTGGAGGAAGGATCCATCAGGACTTGGAGGGAATTGGTGGATAGGTTTTTGGGGCAGTTTCGGGTTCATATCAAGAGACCAAAGAACGTAATGAAGCTAACGTCGATGAAGCAAAGGACGGATGAATCACTTAGAGCTTTTCTAACTCGATTCAATGCGGCGGTTGCTTCGGTGGATCGGCCGGATCCATCGATGGTTTTAATGGAGGCAGTGTCAGGAGTCAGGGAGGATTTGGATTTCAAGGTTTCTTTGATACGAGACCCGCCACTGGATCTCGAGGAATTCTTTCACGAAGCTGAAAGATTCCTTTGACAAGAGGATGCGTGTGCAGACTTAAAATTGAAGGAGGTGAATGCAACTGAGGATGGAGGACCATCCAGCCAAGGTTCGGATAAAGATAAAGGAAAAAGGAAGTTGGACGATGATTCTGGAAAAGCTAGGAAGCAATGGAAGGATCCAAAGTTTTCTACATATACAGGATTGAATGAGACGCTGGAGCAGATATACCTGGATACTCGGAATCGCCTTCCCTGCCGAAGGCCGGCTAGGAGAGAACCATCAGAACGGGAGAGGTCATCAAGAAGACGCTGTCTCTTTCATGATTTGGATGGACATGATACCAACAGCTGCAGGCACTTAAAGGACATAATTGAGGAGCGTGTCAGGATTGGACAACTAAGGCAGTATGTCGGGGCACGGAATGCAGCGGTAGAGCGGGAGCATCCACCACCTACCTCACACCATGATGATGTGAGGCCCCGGAATGATGGTCGATTAGTTATCAATTTACTGGGATAGTATGAAAATAAGTAACAAACCATTGGCAAACGACCAAGTCATTTACACATGTATGGGGACGGAGATAGCCCCTAGGCATGCTCTGAATGATGATAAACCGCGAAGCTATGGTATGTGAAATCTGTTTTTTGTTTTGGATTGCACACTTGGTTTTCTGGTTTGGTTTTGGAGTTTGGTTTGAACTCCCGGTTTTGTTTGCTTTCTGTTTTGGATTTTCGTCTGGATGGTTGGTTTCTGTTTTGGATGCTGGTTTGGATTTCTGATTTTCTGCTTTTGATTTGGATTTTGGATTGTATTTTGATTTGATTTTATCTGGTTTTTGATAAAAGGTCGTCGAATATGGATTATGCCTGGCAAGGGGTGAGTCGCTTTGCCCGAATGTCGTAAATTGACTCATTCAGGTCGCTGAGTATGGACTATGCTCAGCAAGGGTCCGGAGTGACCAGGATTCGGTGTAGGACTTAGGCCCCATATTATCGATTATTGTTTCAGGTTGCTGAGTATGGACTATGCTCAGCAAGGGTCCCGAGAGACCAGGATTCGGCTTAGGACTTAAGACATGGCATTGTACAACGTCCAGGGACACTGGACCATGGTCGTCAAGTGTGGATTGCGCTTGGCAAGAGCCCGGAGAGGTTATGGATTTGGATATCGACCCGGAGAGGTCCTGGATTCGATTATCGGCTATTGGATAAGGATGGATTAGGACTCGGTTGTCGAGTTCGAATGGACATGGAATTGGCTATGGACTTCGGACATCGGATTCGAAACTATTCAAAACACGCCTTCTTATCACAAGGCATGTTTTGGAAGGCAAATGTTATCCCACCTTTTGGTCAAGGCTGGAATATCAACAAATTGGCAAGGAATGATGGATATTGGGATTGGAGATCGATTGGAATCAAGGCTGCAATCGATGTTGTCAAAATTTGGTTGAGCTCCGATCGGGCCGGAATCGATTGGAGATGATGAAAAGGACTAGGAGAAGCTATGTTTCAAATTTCAGGCTAATCGGAGTTCATATGAAGGAGATCTGATCGATACGAGGTAGGAAGAGCATGTTGTTCGTATCCATCAGTGCACAAGGATACATTTCGTATCGATACATTTCGTATCGATCAGGTAGTTGGTGTTTCGTATCGATCGGCTACGTATCGATCGGCAGAAGTTCGACTCAATGGGGATCACATCGATCAGGTTTTGGTTCGACTCGATGGTTTCGTATCGATCGGGATGGAAAGAAGCGGCATGTCTCGAATCGATACTCTCGTATCGATAGCAGAAGGATTTGGCACTTTCGTATCCATCAGGTAAAGCTCTCTTCGTATCCATCAGGTAAGGTCTCGCTCGTATCCATCCCGAGGATGAGCTTCGTATCCATCCTCTGCTCCATCACAAACACTTCGTATCGATAACCCCCATGGTCGTTTCGTATCGATCAATTCGTGAATGATCGATGCGAAGTGTACTCCCGGAATCGAAGCAAAGAGAAACACGAATCGATGGGTACGAGCATGCTGTTGCGAAGTTATGGATATGGATGAAGCATAAAACATGGATGCAAGTCCACGTCTCCATGAAGGAAGCGTTCAACTCGGCACCCAAGGGGGATCAACCCAGGGATTACGCAACACGTCACCACACGCGCACGTGCTTTTATCGAGTCGAACGGATTGGATTCGAACTAATGGATATGAACGCAACAACATACGAAGATTGCAATTTCGTATCGATTGTATCTCCCAAACCGCTGAACCAAATGCAACAAAATTTTCACAGCAGCTTGCATACAAAGTAAAGAACAATCCTGCCAAGTTTCATCTCGATTGGATCATTTTTTGATGGATACGAAATGGATTCGTATCGATCGCAGATCGAGTCGAAACTTGGTGGCGTCGGTCGTGTAGGCCCACTCACATGCCAGAAAAAATCTCCTGAAGTTTGAGTGCGATCAGAGCCTCCTACGCCTATAAATAGCACCCTGAAGCCTACAGAAAGGGGATCTTTGGCCTGCTCAACGCCCAGACTCTGCCGGATTCATTTCGACACTTCAATATTACTATTGTACTCGAAATTCTTCATTCATACTGCTGTAATCATCTGTAACCAGCAAGGATAATTAATAAAAAGGATAAAAACTTTGGAGTGGGCGTAGGCCGGAGATAGCCGAACCACTATAAATCTTGTGTCTCTGTTCATTACTTTTGGATTATTGCTTGTAATTTGCTGTGATCTGTGATTTGCATTTGGAATACTGCTGATTTATAATCATACACTGGTGCTTTCACGGTATTTGGGTTTTGTGTCCATTTTTGGCGCAAATAGTAAGTAAGAAAAACATAGATAGAAATAAAACAAAATAGAATCTTGCAGCGGAACGATAAATTATAATAATCAAATAAACAGTTCATGAAGCTGGTTACAAAATATTCTATTATATTTATACAATACATAAGAGTTGCACATACCAACGAATAGTAATCGATGCTGCGGAATACAGTGTGTAGTGGAACAATATAATATATAATAATAGTAATAATGAAATCTTCGTCTTCGTCCTTTAGAAATAAAGTCTTCGATCCTGAAAAGTTCGGACTGACCCGAGCGAATTGAAAGACAAAACACTCGAGTCAGAACTAAAAGATCTTATATAAGTTAAATCAACGGAAATAAATATGAGTGCAGTAACTTAGGAGATGCTTGGGATTTACATCTCCTAAGGATCCGTTAAACTATTTACTATGTAGTAATATTTCGCTATTATAATAATGTTTAATAGTAAAATAAACTTACTTTTAAATAGCGTTAAGGGGTTACCCATATAGCCCTTAACACAAATAATGCCAATAGTCTATACAGTGCCTGCATATCTCCTGATCGGGAGACTACGAGAAGACACTCCATAGGTACGACAAAAATAGAAACTCGTAGTAAGGCTCGGTATGGTAGGTGACATGGCACAACTTGGCAATTCCAGGGTAGATATACCAATTACGCTTCCGGGGCGGTGGTAACGCATAGCGCGCAGCTACCGCCCACCTCTAGCCACACCCCCAAATAAAAAAAATCAAAAGTGGCCACCGAATCAATCCAAAAGTCAAAGTATAATATTGAAGGGATGTGTCCGATCAAAGGTGCTACCTCAATAACCCGTCGATCGCTCCTGTTTTAGCCACCTTATGCCAACTCATGGGAGTCGGGTCCACGTATTTACCTCAAAGGAATCGCCGCCGCCATCTTACTTCATTCTGGAATCTCCACCGCGTACACGGTTGTTAAAGTGGTTTTCGGAGTTGGCAGAGAGTATGACAACTTCTGATCCCGGTCTCTTCAACAACCAAACGTTATTATAATACCGCGGTCATGTCAAAATAATTCATACTTCAAAACCAGAATAAAATATCAATTTCAAAACCATATAAATACGATATCATTTTCTTTTAAAAACCCAAATCATTTTGATATCATTTTTATTTCAAAATATATCCTTTCCAAAATCATAGCACTTCCAGAATCTATATACTTTGAAACCAGGCATTTGAAATTATAACACTTTCAAAAATATAATACTTTGAAATTCATAACTTTAAGCATTTCAATTTCGATATATTTCAAGGCTTTAATATTCCAAAATTCCAAAACTAAATTTGATAATCTAGATTTAAAAATCAAATCTTCTATTATTTAGTTTAAATATTTACAAAATAAATCCATTTTTATTTAAACATAACTCAAATTCCACATAACTAAATATTTTCTTCAATTCATTTATACTTGAAATAATCATTTAATTCACCTAGACACAAAAATCAAGTTATAATAATTTTACCTTTTAAAAACTTCAATTTGATAAATTTCATATCAACCTTTTTAAGTTTAAATTCTTAAATAAATTCATTTTCAAATAAACCTCCAACTTACCTCCCAACCTCAATTTATTTAAATCATTTTGCACTCTATTTTAAAATAAAATTTAAATACTTACACATTTATTTTAATAAAATCAAACTCTATTTATTAAACTTAATTTTATTTGACATCTTATACATAACTTAAATTCAAACATTCAACTATATATAAAAATAATATTTATATAACTTCAAAATCACTATTCATTAAACCATATTATATTAAAAAATCAAACTTTATTATTGGGCTTATTTTATATTTCAAAGCATATTTATATATAGCTAGAATCAATAATAATTTAACGTTTATATAACATCAAAAATCAATACTTATATAACCCATATATTTCTTTACAAAACCATAGAAATCATTTCATAATATTTTTATATACATAAAGACCGCGGTGTCTGCATATAATTTTCTATCCTATGGCTAAGTGATACAGATATTTATCATTTCAATCCGTAATTTAACAATAAAAATTACGGTTATATATCATTTCATAGTGCAATCTCGAATGAAATAAAAATGCATAATAACTTGCAGTTTATAAAAATATACATACAACATCCATTCATCCAATATCAACCATCAACCATTTATTACAATCATCATCCAATTCAACAATAGCATCAATTTAGAACGGACAATAAACAACAGGCATTAACTAGAAGTTTATATTCAATAATAAATTAAATAACTATTTAACTGGCAGTTAATATGCAATAAATAATTAATTAACAATTTAACTAGCAGTTTAAATGCAATGAATAAATTAAACAGCAATTTAATTTAAATAAATGAAATTAACTGAGATGATGGTTAAAAAATATGCCAAATAACCATAAATAAATTTTAAATCACATCATATATCAATTTAACAAACATAAGAAATTTTAGAAGTTGTGAGTGGGTTAAGACACTCACCTTTTAAATTTAAATTGAATTTAAATTCAATTTAAACCCAAAAATTGAACAGTCACCAAATCCGTCCAAACTAGCATCAAAATGTCTGAAATTCCAATACGAACCTAGTAGAGAAAACCGCACATGAATTGGAGTTCGTAGCAAAAGTTATGCAATTAAAAACATTTGAAATCAAAATTTAAAATAAAACAAAATAATCCATGCTCTCACCACATCAGCACCTTCTCCAAACTTGCTACAGGAAACCAAAAAAACCCGACCGAACCTAATATGTGCACGTAACCCAGAACTCGCCGTCGATCTCAAGCACGCGCCGCCCTCAACACCGTGCCGCGCCATGTTAGGAGCCATCCTCGACCACGCCACCCCCGCCGCCCCCTCTTCACTGGTCGTCGACCTCATATCAAGCCACAATACACACAGCCGCCACCCCCTCCGTTAAACCCTAATAGAAATGTTTCAGGCGATCGGACCGTTGATCGACAAAAAAACGATATAGATGATATCCACTCGGCCTCTTCTACAAGACTGCGCCTTCAATTTGTCGATCAGACGACATTGATTTCGGCATGATGAACGACTGTAATTTGTTTCTCGATTTCTGGCCACATCGAAACTCAAATTGAAAAACGAAGTACATTTCTGACTTGCGCTCGTCGAGAGCTTCAAATCCATATATAATTCGATTTAGTTTTGGCCTGTTTGAATTTTTTGAGGTTGAATTTTGAATTGAGATTGGTTTGAGGAGTTTTAGGGTTTCAGCCATTGTAAGGAGGAGCTGATCAGGAATAATACGTGCAGACAAATGAGAATTAGGGAGACTAGGGTTTATAACTAGGTTTATATAAGCAGGTCAGAAATTAGAATGGATGGATAAGGCTGGATATACGCGCTAACGACAAAGTGGCCCAAAAAGCCCGTACTGACCCCGGAATGAAATCGGGTCAACCCATGTATCAAAATAGATGTTTTTAAATATTTTAAACGCAATGGAAAAGATTTCAGGTTCAAATTGAATCGTATGAAGAAGTTATGCTAAAATCAATATTTGTCAAATTGATTTCAATTAATTTCAATTTCGTTAATTTCAAGGCGTTTCGAGTCCGTACGATCAAACGACAAGCCCGATCGCTACGAAACTTGAAATCCTACAATAATTCACCGTTACGGATCCGATGAAACTAGTTTCGTTGAAAACCGAGTCAGTGGCCAAAATGGCTATTTTTCCATTAATTAAATAAATTAGTAATTAATTAATTAAATCAAATTTCCAATTTAAATTCTAAAATTGACAATTCTTATCATTTCTATATTTCCAAATTATTCACACAAATATAACAACTTAGATGTCCATTTAATGTTAATTAATTTATCAAATTTCAATCTTACCTTCACTTTATTGAACTTAGAATTTATAAATAAAATTCCCAAGAATTCCATTTGATTAAATCAATCAGTAATTATTTTATTCATTATTATTAAATAGATGACTTAAATATTGGATTTAAAACTATTACATAAATTTTTTCTCATATTATCTTTATTTCGAATTGCATAATAAAATTTGGATTTCAATGGAGTGATTTGTTTCAATCCAAAACTTTTATTAAGTTCATTACTATTCTATAAACTTAGTTACCATGTTTTCTTTTCATTTATTACCTTTAAATTTATTTCCATCAAACCAATATTATAATTACTTACAGAACATTGATTATGTTCAATGACCATTTATTAAATTTTAAATTCATTAAATTAATTCAATGCTTACATTTGTTTTCATATATTCAATTTGTAACTAAGTATAAAATCTACATTGTTTCCATTAATTTTCATTTCATTCGATTTATTAATAATTACCTTAGTTAACCTTAACTTAGTATTAGATTAAAATTTTCATTGGTTACATCCTATTGAATTAACATTCTTCGATTACCAAATTAATCTACATTAAATTGCACTAATTAAGTAAACTAACTGCAATTGATTTCAAACTAAATTTTATGAACTAAATAAATAGGTAACTTATAACCATCGTTACCCTTAACTTTTAATTACATTTAAAAGTTCATTAATTACAACAATGTTCCAATCAACTATATATAATTCTAATTTCATCTTTTATTTGTGTTAACTATTTTATTTCCATTATGCTGAAATTTAGTCACTTATCCACATTTAATATCCCAATTCATTTGTTTATCTTGGTTTCAATTTTTTATTAAATCAATTGCCATCTTATGCATATAATTAACATTTCTATTGATTTTACATTCAAATTTCCAGTTATTATCTTAACTTACATAAGGTAACGTTTAATTACATTTAATTGCTATTGATTAAATACATTGGTAACGAACAATAGCTATCACCATTATACATTTAATAACATTAGTAAATTTATTCTTTACAACTAATTATTATGTAACGACCCGGAAATTCCGATCCCGAAAATTCCAGATAGTTAGTGAAAAGAAAAAGAGATAGAAGAAAATAAACAGAAAACTCACACTCAGAATTTCACATTCGCAGCGGATAAAATATAATAGCAAATAATAATAACAGTTATACAAAGAAAACTGTATCTGTCAATTTACATTTATATACATAAGAGTTACAATATCCCATACAAACTGGATAGTTTAACAACTTGTCCAGTTGACAACAATACTATAACAGAATCCGCTCCATACGCTTCTGCCATCTAGCACTCCACCTGAGCTCCAGAACGTCTTTACCTGAAAATCTGTAATACTCGGTCTGACCCGAGCATTACATCAAAGTAACACCCGGGTCAGGCTGGAAACCAGCGTGAGTAAACTCATCTAACAAGGAATACCAAAGTATACAACTCATATAAACCCCGGGCAATTTATCAATTTACAACTTCACAAATTGTTATAGACATCACCTATTTCTCACATCAATTTCTAAGTGTTAAAACTTAGATTAAATGGTCCAATTCACTTAAACCAATCCAAACTAGCTTATTGATTTCACATATCAATCTATAATGAATCGAAGTGGTTTCGGGTATTTATTAATACCCGACTCCGGTCTCTTCAAAACCAATATCATCTTAACTTAAATTATTCAAGTGAAATACAACTAAATTTTAAATACAGGATGTCACATAATTCATCAACAATAGATAACCACATCATCACAATTTAAATCAAACATATCTTATCACATCGCCTTACAAACCACATATTAGGAATAACAATTAATCAAAGACTTCCAATATCGTTCTATTTATCATTTAATTACCTTTAAATAATTAACCCTTAATTAATTTCACAAATTAATTATCCTTAACTCAATACAATAATTAACCTTTAATTATTTCATTAATTAATTGCTAACCATAAATATTAATCACCCTTTGATTAATAACATCAGTAAGTAACTACCCTTAATTACTTCATCAAATATATTAATTACTCCTTAATTATCTCTAATTAATCCCTTGATTTATTATACAAAATAATTTAATCCAAATTATTTTCACACTTCCATCTTCCTCTAATTACATCCAGTAATTATCATTAACCACTTCACTAAGTAATTATACTTCATCAATTACATTAAGTAATTATCGTCAGACCATCAAGTGATTTAAAATTAATTAAACTTAATTAATTAATTACAAATTAGAAATTCATTTATCTTAATTACTTAATTAATTATAATTAAATAACCTTTAATTAATAAATAATCCTTTATTAATTTTAAACATTTCTTAATTAATTATCTAAATTAATTGACCCTTAATTGTAATTAATTTAAATCTTAATTGCTTTTATTCATTAATTATTCCCTAATCATAAATTAATTAATTAAATTATTTACTTCTTTATTACCTTATAAATTTATTTAATTTCAAATCATTAATCTTCATCTGATTTTAAGATAAAACTTTCTTAATATTGACTAAATCGCCATTAACAAAACATTGGAAAACAGTATGAACTTAAAACCTTTTATATATTAAATTCTTTAAAGAAACAAACTTTGCTTTTAAACGAACCAAGCCCAATACCTACCAAAGAGTCAATAATGCAACCCAGTTGGGCCGTAACCCAATACACCAAACTCCTTTCTTCTCCTTCCGTTCATTTCCCTTTTTGAAATGTTATTTTAGTTTAAATTCAAAATACAGTTTAAATCATTCGAACTGCTCGATACTACACTCGAGCTACTCACCAAATTTCTCGAGAGTAAACCTGAGTACAAGCTAAGAAAACCCAAGCATCTCTGAGCGTCTCGCCTACCTTGTTTCCTTCGAGTCACTCACGATTTAAACACGAAATCGACACCGAGACACAATCGTTCCTCCTAAACCCGAACCCACAGCACAACCCAAACGTGCACGTGCATGTGCACGGCAACTCCGGCCGCACCGGAGATTAGCGCCTCGACCACCTACAAGTCATCGGCAACACCACCACTCCATATGATAACTCAGATAAACTCCAACAGCCATAAATCGAAATCGAGTATTCTGGAGCCCAAAACCACGATGACCCACCTCCTTGCCGATGACGAATTTCGACGTCAGAACCATAACTGCTTCAACCATGGCAGTGTCTCATCCCATCGAATCCAACTTCCCCTATGCGCTTCATCCCGATGCACCATCGATGCTATACACTCCTCGTCAAACAGACCTTCCAACATACCCACAAAACCCTACCTCGCCAATTTACGGGCACCACAGTCCACAATAAAATCAAAACCCATTTTTCCAAAGTTACCTGACACCCCGGCCACCACCACGCCAAACCACGAGCCCCTACACGACGTCGATCAAAGGAAAATGCCAAAAGTCCAAAAATCGACCATCACTCGAATTCATTTCGAATAAAGAATTATAAATCACAAATTTTACTTTAAAATTCATGATTCCATTATACGATTCAGACTAAATAATCTAAGGATGAAATCGAAGATACTGATTTTCATCTATATTTTGATTTTCTTCTATAATCCTACATTTCCAGCCTATTTAATAAATACAATTACCTTAAACTATTTTTAAAGTCAAGATTACCTAGTTATAATCAAATTCTTTTCAAAAATCAAAGCCCTATAGTGATTTATTTTAAAAGATAGGAAGGGTTTTAAATTTGATAATGAACCAGAGATTTCACAGAGACTTATATACTTACAGACACAGTCATACTTCAAAGAATAGCAGGATTTGCATTAGTTTTGAATTGAGAACATTCATGCAACACAAATTTTTACCAATATCACATAGATAATTTAGCACCCAAGATTTACTTTTAAAGTTTACTCACCTGTTCTTTTAAAACAAAGAACAGCCTTCCTTTTTAATCTGCTACTTAAACTGAATTTTTATTTGTTTTTAAACTGGTAAATTCTTATATATATATATATTTACATCCATTTATCTTAGAATTATCAGGCAACATTAATGTTAATATTCATCAAATTTTTCTTCAACATTTTGCTACTTGAACCAAGTTTAATTAGTTTGGATCTAAACTTGTTCACTGTCCCAGCAACGTATATACTTATTGACAGACATATATACTTATAATCAATTTAAAACACATGCACAACATAGTTCACTTTATATCTCAAAGATCATTATATGCAACTTCAAAATATAACAGAAGTTATAGGGTTACTCACTATTGCTCAGATTCTTTGCTTCAGGCTTTGCTTCCTAAGACTTGAGATTTCCCAGTTTTTAAAATTACTTTGAATCAGTTTTTGCTTTGATCTTCCCAGGTTTGTGAGTTTAGTTTACTGATTTGCATTTTTTTTCTCTTTGTTTTGGAAGATGAAGATTGAAAAACAAAAATGAGAAGAAATAGAAATGTATATATTTTCTTATATCTTTTATTTATAATTTAAAACAAATTCATGACACTTGTTTATCATGCATATTATTATCTTTACAAATGTTATATTGATGACCAAATTTTACTTACCCTTGTTATTAAAGGGAATATGGTTAAGATAGATATTTATATTATTATTCTTTTGTTTGTATTTGCATATTACTAACCTTACATTTGTTATTATTCATGTTTTTAGTATGTTTTTAATATGTATTCATAAAATATTTCAATTTAATTTATTCTTTTTTTTTGAAATGTCTTTTGTAAAAATTAATCTTATATTTGTCAATGTAAATAATCACTTCCTTATAAGTGTTAATATGCAATAATGAGATATTTACAAGTGTTCAAACTTATATTCAAATACCTCACATGTTATTAAAATGATTTTTAGACAAACACTTATAATAATGCAAAATTAGTAAATTCTTAAATGTTAATAAATAAAAAAAACCTTTTTGTATTTATGTACTGATTATTAAGTTCTTTTCTAAATTCATGTATAAAAAGTTATTTTAAAGAAAATAAATAAAAACCAATTAAAATCAAATAAAATTATATACAATATATTTAAGATATACTTCTTTTTTTAAATTTCAAATTCAAACCTTTAAATTTCATTTAGAAATCCAATTCAAGATTAATTCAAAATAAGTTCATATATTTAAGCAAGCTCTAATTCAATTTGAAATTAATAATCCCTTAACTCTATTTATCTAAAAATAACAAAAAAATATTATCGGTTTGAAATTAACGATATTCCCAATTTAAATAATTTACCTATATAAACAATCATTATCATTTATTTGTAAAAGAATAATTTGTCAATTTTAAGTGATTATATTAAGATATGATCAAATAATAATTATCAAACACAAGCATTTACGATAAGATTCGTTTGTTAAATCTACAATTCAGTATTTTTATTAATTAAATTTAGTTAATCTATAAATTACAGGAATTCTAAAAATTCGGGTTATTACATTCCTCCCCCCTTTGAATCTTTTCGTCCTCGAAAAGGAGCGAAAGCAGAATTTATTAAATATTTTAAAACCAGTTAAAATATTCTTTGATCATTTTTCAAACACCTTTAAAATCTATATAATATTTCCAAAATAGTTTTTATAAAAATACTTTTATAACTTGATGTCTCAACCAGTCTATCCTTGTTCTCCCAGAAATTCGGTCATACGTTGATCAGGCGTATGATTGAAAATCTACAAGTGCTTGGCAGACTCGTTTTCAACATCCAGTGAAAATATTTTGAAAATAATTTTTTTGAAAATATAGGAATCAATTTTTGAAAATAAAGGATATATCTTTGGTGAGAATGCTTTGGAAATCATCACCCCCATCCATGGTCACAGTTACATTCCAGGGTTACGTTGCCGTCGCAGCAAAAGTCCATGTAACTGCAGGCTCTCCGCGGCCTCTCGATTACGCCATGGAACCCACACAACAGATCACAGTTACATCCAGGGTTACGTTGCCGTCGCAGCAAAAATCCATGTAACTGCAGGCTCTCAAACGGCCTCTGATTTTCGCTGTCAAAATGAAACTTCTCCACTCCTACATAGGTCGCAGTCTGCCGATATAAAATCAAACACAGAATGTTGGCTCTCAGTTGCACACACGACTTTCGCTATGTTTTACCATAGGTCGCAGTCTACCGATATAAAATCAAACGCAGACCTTGGCTCTCAGCGACACACACGACTTCCGCTATGGTAATCTCTACTCAAAATCCTCAGGAACTAATTTTGTTCGGACTCCTCACAGGATCAATTTTAAAACCCCCCTTGGGGCTCAAGGCAGCACCACCCCGTGGTACTCCTAAGAAGTTCATTTCAAGGAAGCGCCTTTTTCCCCAGAGCCATCATCAAAACATTTTATGTTATACATATATAGTATCTTCAAATCATACACCTAATATGATCTAATACAAAGCTTCTTTACACAAAATCGATTATCCCAAAATCGATAATTCTCAAACTAGGCTTTCCAAATTTAATATTGATTTTACCCAAAAATCAAAAGCCTTCCAAATCCATAGGTTCCCAAAACCTTTTTCCCAAAATCCTCATGTGATCCTTTACATATATATATACAGATATATATAATTTAAAAAAAACTTGGATCATTTCAAACCTGTGTAAAACTCCTTTATACTTCAAACACCTCAAAAACCATTTTCTTCCGGCAAAAGATTCATCAAGGGGAGTTTAATCTTATATAACAAAGATATATAACTTTGTTTATTCAAAATCAAATATTCATATTTGATTACTCTTTTCAATATAAATTTCACTCAATTTCGTACGATATACACATATCATTCTACGCCATACCAATCTGATCGCTCATTCGATCACACATTATCACTTTCGAACTAGTATCGCCCACCCGACTTCCTAGTGCGGACTCAGATCTGGTTTCTTGATCAGAAACCGTCATTCTCCTTGCATAGTCATAACTATGATAGAGAATATCCAGAACCAATCAACAATCCATATCCAGGTTCGCCGTCGAAAATCAAGTGAAAAATCCCACTCGGATCGATATAACTATCTCGAAATACTGTGCTCGAATCTGGATCAAATCACTATGCGAATAGAATAACATACGTACACCCTACGTATTTATCTTTATTGGTTATTAGCCAAATTAATTTCATTTCTATTCACATTCACTTTGATTTCATTCACTTGCTCGTAATTACTTCAACCCATTTGGATTATCACCTTTATTCTTATTTTGAATGCATGTTTAACCATTAACAGTTTGAATTCCGACCAGTTTATTTAGAAAATAGTTTGAAAATTTAAAAATAGATAAATAGTTGGAAAATAATTACTAGTTTGTAAAATAGGTGTAAAATAGTAAAAAAAAATAGTTAAAATAATTATAAAATTTTTAGATAATTGCAAAATAATAGTAAGATAGTAATTTTATAAAACAATTGGAAAATTGTTAAATAGTTTCAAAAATAATTGTAAAACAAGTATAAGATAATTTGGCTTTTAAAAGAAAGGTTGTATATATAATGAATAGCTTGGAAAAATAAGTTTATATTAAAAATAATTTATATTAAAATTAGTCCAGAGTCAAAACTGTTCAATTCTCAATCTCCATTCCAATTCAATTCAATTTAAATTCCGCTTCCATTTAAATTGACCTAATTCCAATTTAAATAAATTCAATTTCCACTGAAATTGATTTAACCCCAATTCAAGTTGAGTTAACCTCAGTTTCTTTCCAACTTTACCTTTATTCAATCTTGATCTTAAATTTTATTAATTCAAATAAATTTCTATTGGACTAGTTCCAATTTCAATTCATTTCAATTCCATTTTGAATTAATCCTAATTTTAAAATTCCATTTCCAAATCAAGTTGAATTATTCTTAATTTCCTTCCAAATTCAAATTCCATTTGAATTTAAAACTATTCAATTTTAATTTCAATTCCAAATTATTTGAATCAAATTTCAATTCAAATTTTCCATTTGAATCTTATACTCATACATCTTCAATCACAATTTCAATTAATTCAAATCAAATTCAATTTGAACTAATTCGAATTTCAAATTTAAACCATCTCGAATTATATAAATTCGAGTTAATACTTCAAATGTTGATTTAATTCCTTTAAATCAATTTACCTTTAAAGTTTTAAACAATTTAATTTCTGAGCTCAAATTTCTAGAATTTTCATTTTAAATCAACCATTTAACTTTTCCCCAAGTTAAACTCAATTCACTTAATCCCGTCAACTTTACCCAATTTTGAACTTCCATTTCAAATTTTGAACTTCTCATAAATAATCTTTCCACTTATTAAGTTTAAAAACTTTTCACTTTGGGTACCATATCTCATTCCAGATAGAAAACTCAATATTTAGAGTTTATTTCAAACCATCTTTGATATTATGTATATCCCTCATATACATATTTATTCCTTGGCCCACCCAGCCAAAATTTTAAAATTTAAACCACCTTTGGTTTTAATTTAAAACAAATTCTTTTAAAGTTTACAAACAACTTCTTATTCTAGAATAAGATTACATTCAAAATAGTTTGAATAATATTATTTCCTTTAAAATTTTGAAAACAATTTTCAAATGTTTAAATTTAGAATTTAGAACATCACAGTTTGAAACCCACTTCAATTTACATGTCATGCTTATTTAAAGGTTACCCCCTTAAAACATTTTATTTTTGCTTACTCATTAATACACATTATATTATTAATCACAACAATTATTTACGATAATAACCCAAATTATCATACCTGAATTCCAATTTATTTCTGAAACTCTTTCCCAAATTCAAGATTTCAATTTCAGTTTGAATTCATTTCAAACTTATCTTTATTCAATTTCAATTTCGGTTTGGTTGTATTTTTATTACTTCTCAATTTAATTCTAATAATTTTAACAACCAATTCTCTTAATATTTATTAGAAAGAAATATTGCTTTATATATATATCAAAATATATTCTTATATAAAATCATTTAAAATCTTTATATAAGAAAATAACAAGTACGCTCTCTCATATATACACTCAACTCATTCTAGGGTACCGTTGACCCTATCCTTAATGAGTATTCCCTCACCAGAGCCAAGGTTCTCGCCTAACCTTCAGCTCTGATACCAAAATGTAACGACCTGGAAATTCCGATCCCGAAAATTCCAGATAGTTAGTGAAAAGAAAAGGAGATAGAAGAAAATAAACAGAAAACTCACACTCAGAATTTCACATTCGCAGCCGATAAAATATAATAGCAAATAATAATAACAGTTATACAAAGAAAACTGTATCTGTCAATTTACATTTATATACATAAGACTTACAATATCCCGTACAAACTGGATAGTTTAACAACTTGTCCAGTTGACAACAATACTATAACAGAATCCACTCCATACGCTTCTGCCATCTAGCACTCCACCTGAGCTCCAGAACGTCTTTACCTGAAAATCTGTAATACTCGGTCTGACCCAAGCATTACATCAAAGTAACACCCGGGTCAGGCTGGAAACCAACGTGAGTAAACTCATCTAACAAGGAATACCAAAGTATATAACTCATATAAACCCCGAGCAATTTATCAATTTACAACTTCACAAATTGTTATAGACATCACCTATTTCTCACATCAATTTCTAAGTGTTAAAACTTAGATTAAATGGTCCAATTCACTTAAACCAATCCAAACTAGCTTATTGATTTCACATATCAATCTATAATGAATCGAAGTGGTTTCGGGTATTTATTAATACCCGATTCCGGTCTCTTCAAAACCAATATCATCTTAACTTAAATTAACCAAGTTAAATACAACTAAATTTTAAATACAGGATGTCACATAATTCATCAACAATAGATAACCACATCATCACAATTTAAATCAAACATATCTTATCACATCGCCTTACAAACCACATATTAGGAATAACAATTAATCAAAGACTTCCAATATCGTTCTATTTATCCTTTAATTACCTTTAAATAATTAACCCTTAATTAATTCCACAAATTAATTATCCTTAACTCAATACAGTAATTAACCTTTAATTATTTCATTAATTAATTGCTAACCATAAATATTAAGCACCCTTTGATTAATAACATCAGTAAGTAACTACCCTTAATTACTTCATCAAATATATTAATTACTCCTTAATTATCTCTAATTAATCCCTTGATTTATTATACAAAATAATTTAATCCAAATTATTTTCACACTTCCATCTTCCTCTAATTACATCCAGTAATTATCATTAATCACTTCACTAAGTAATTATACTTCATCAATTACATTAAGTAATTATCATCAGACCATCAAGTGATTTAAAATTAATTAAACTTAATTAATTAATTAAAAATTAGAAATTCATTTATCTTGATTACTTAATTAATTATAATTAAATAACCTTTAATTAATAAATAATCCTTTATTAATTTTAAACATTTCTTAATTAATTATCTAAATTAATTGACCCTTAATTGTAATTAATTTAAATCTTAATTGCTTTTATTAATTAATTATTCCCTAATAATAAATTAAATAAATAAATAAATTACTTCTTAATTATCTTATAAATTTAATTAATTTCAAATCATTAATCTTCATCTAATTTTAAGATAAAACTTTCTTAATATTGACTAAATCGCCATTAACAAAACATTGGAAAACAGTATGACTTAAAACCTTTTATATATTAAATTCTTTAAAGAAACAAACTTTGCTTTTAAACGAACCAAGCCCGAAATAAACTCAAGCCCAATACCTACCAAAGAGTCAATAATGCAACCCAGTTGGGCCGTAACCCAATATCCCAAACTCCTTTCTTCTCCTTCCTTTCATTTCCGTTTTTGAAATGTTATTTTAGTTTAAATTCAAAATACAGTTTAAATCATTCGAACTGCTCGATACTACACTCGAGCTACTCACCAAATTTCTCGAGAGTAAACCTGAGTACAAGCTAAGAAAACCCGAGCATCTCTGAGCGTCTCGCCTACCTTGTTTCCTTCGAGTCACTCACGATATAAACACGAAATCGACACCGAGACACAATCGTTCCTCCTAAACCCGAACCCACAGCACAACCCAAACGTGCACTTGCATGTGCACGGCAACTCCAGCCACCGGAGATTAGCGCCTCGACCACCTACAAGTCATCGACAACACCACCACTCCATATGATAACTCAGATCAACTCCAACAGCCATAAATCGAAATCGAGTATTCTGGAAACCAAAACCACGATGACCCACCTCCTTGCCGATGACGAATTTCGCCGTCAGAACCACAACTGCTTCAACCACGGTAACGTCTCATCCCATCGAATCCAACTTCCCCTATGCGCTTCATCCCGATGCACCATCGAAGCCATACACTCCTTGTCAAACAGACCTTCAAACATACCCACAAAGCCCTACCTCGCCAATTTACGGCCACCACAGTCCACGATAAAATCAAAACCCATTTTTCCAAAATCACCTGACACCCCGGCCACCACCACGCCAAACCACGAGCCCCTACACGACGCCGATCAAAGGCAAATGCCAAAAGTCCAAAAATCGAACATCACTCGAATTCACTTCGAATACAGAATTATAAATCACAAATTTTACTTTAAAATTCATGGTTCCATTATACGATTCAGACTAAATAATCTAAGGATGAAATCGAAGATACTGATTTTCATCTATATTTTGATTTTCTTCTGTAATCCTACATTTCCAGCCTATTTAATAAATACAATTACCTTATACTATTTTTAAAGTCAAGATTACCTAGTTATAATCAATTTCTTTTCAAAAATCAAAGCCCTATAATGATTTATTTTAAAAGATAGGAAGGGTTTATATTAGATAATGAACCAGAGATTTCACAGAGACTTATATACTTACAGACACAGTCATACTTCAAAGAATTGCAGGATTTGAATTAGTTTTGAATTGACAACATTCACGCAACACAAATTTTTACCAATATCACATAGATAATTTAGCACCCAAGATTTACTTTTAAAGTCTACTCACCTGTTCTTTTAAAACAAAGAACAGCCTTCCTTTATAATCTGCTTCTTAAACTGAATTTTTATTTGTTTTCAAACTGGTAAATTCTTATATATATATTTACATCCATTTATCTTAGAATTATCAGGCAACACTAATGTTAATATTCATCAAATTTTTCTTCAGCATTTTGCTACTTGAACCAAGTTTAATTAGTTTGGATCTAAACTTGTTCACTGTCCTAGCAATGTATATACTTGTTGACAGAAATATATACTTATAATCAATTTAAAACACATGCACAGCATAGTTCACTTTATATCTCAAAGATCATTATATGTAACTTCAAATATAACAGAAGTTATAGGGTTACTCACTATTGCTCAGATTCTTTGCTTCAGGCTTTGCTTCCTAAGACTTGAGATTTCCCAGTTTTTAAAATTACTTTGAATCAGTTTTTGCTTTGATCTTCCCAGGTTTGTGAGTTTAGTTTACTGATTTGCATTTTTTTTCTTTATTTTGGAAGATGAAGATTGAAAAACAAAATTGAGAAGAAATAGAAATGTATATACTTTCTTATATCTTTTATTTATAATTTAAAACAAATTCATGACACTTGTTTATCATGCATATTATTATCTTTACAAATGTTATATTGATGACCAAATTTTACTTATACTTGTTATTAAAGAGAATACGATTAAGATAGATATTTATATTATTATTCTTTTGTTTGTATTTGCATATTACTAACCTTACATTTGTTATTATTCATGTTTTTAGTATGTTTTTAATATGTATTCATAAAATATTTCAATTTAATTTATTCTTTTTTTTTTAAAATGTCTTTTGTAAAACTTAATCTTATATTTGTCAATGTAAATAATCACTTCCTTATAAGTGTTAATATGCAATAATGAGATATTTTACAAGTATTCAAACTCATATTCAAATACCTCACATGTTATTAAAATGATTTTTAGACAAACACTTATAATAATGCAAAATTAGTAAATTCTTAAATGTTAATAAAAAAAACCTTTTTGTGTTTATGTACTGATTATTAAGTTCTTTTCTAAATTCATGTATAAAAAGTTATTTTAAAGAAAATAAATAAAAACCAATTAAAATCAAATAAAATTATATACAATATATTTAAGATATACTTCTTTTTTAAAATTTCAAATTCAAACCTTTAAATTTCATTTAAAAATCCAATTCAAGATCAATTCAAAATAAGTTCATATATTTAAACAAGCTCTAATTCAATTTGAAATTAATAATCCCTTAACTCTATTTATCTAAAAATAACACAAAAATATTATCGGTTTGAAATTAACAACATTCCCAATTTAAATAATTTACCTATATAAACAATCATTATCATTTATTTATAAAAGAATAATTTGTCAATTTTAAGTGATTATATTAAGATATGATCAAATAATATTTATCAAACATAAGTATTTACGATTAGATTTGTTTGTTAAATCTACAATTCAGTATTTTTATTAATTAAATTTAGTTAATCTATAAATTACAGGAATTCTAAAAATTCGGGTTATTACATATTACAACAACTCTCATTAAAATACATTTATTCCATTTCCATCCATTACACATTATTTTATTACCCTTTTACATCCCATTATAATCAGTGCACACATTAATACAACATATATTATAATTCCTTACACTATACTGATCTTATTCAATTACCATTGCTATCTATTGTATACAATAATTAAACGTTTACATTTGTTACTTATATTAAATTTATAACCTAGCATAGCGTGTTTTAATACGATGAATTGGAGTTTCATTAAGATTGTTGATAATTAACTTGTATTAACATTGTTTCATTTTAACTTAGTTATTATTCCATTATAAATTACAAATTTTTATTTCTTTCAATATTAACTCATAAAATATTATTAAATTAACAAATTTTAAACATCGAAAATTTATGGGTCGTTACAAGTATGTTAATAGAATTCTGATTGGTTGGATAGAAATTGAATTATGAGTTAAAAATGGATTTTTGTGAAGTTAAACTTGAGTTATAAATTAAATTCAACTTAAAAGTGCTAAGTGAATTGAATAAGATTGAAATATGGTGAAATGAAATGAAGTTGGATTAAAACAGAAATGGTTTGAATTGCAAATAAAATTCAAAGGAGTGCAAATAAAATTGAAATGGTCCTATTATTAATAAAATAAGTTCGGAAGTGAAATGAAAATGGGAAATAAAGTTTAAAATGGATTGAATGAATATAGTAATTGAATTAAATAGAATATAATTTAATTGGAAATGGAGATGAACTTTAGTTGTTAATTTAAGCAATTTGTTAAATGGTTGTTAGTGAGCTTTATGAAATGGTTTTGAATAGAACCTGTTTGAATGATGAATTGGAATGTAAGTAAATAGATTAAATTAAAAATGAAGTGAAAATGAGAATGCATAGATTGTGTGTAAATTTAAAATGGAATGAAATTTATATAAATTGCGTTGAGATCAATTTAAAATGGTTAAAGCTTAAGTACTTACTTATTCATATGAATATCGTCGAAGTGCATAACAAATTAGGTCGTTTGACGAAACGGAATAAAATAAAATTCTATGAATCTTTGGAAGTAAATAAAATTGATTTTTGAATCAATTGAAATAAATATGAGTTTTTTTGCTTAGAATGAATGGAATGGCGAAGGTGAGTGTAAATCACTTAAAATTGAAAAATAATAATTTAAGAATTGGTTGCAAGCAATTGAAATTGGTGTCGGAATCTTATAAATTGATTATGGGTATAGTTTAGTGTAGATTTCTTATGATGTGGATGTGTCTAGCTATTGAAAGTAAATAAATGTTAGTGAGTTGCATATATTTTATACTTACATGTTTGAATTAAGTAAGTACAGGTACAGAGAAGCCATATGGCTGGATTTGAATGCGCAAAATGATAAATAAATAAGCCACTTGCTTTAAAATGCTAAATAGAGGAACGCCTACGCAATAAAAGTTAGGAAATATGAACTATTGTTTGTTTTTTTGTTTTCCGACTGTGTGGGTTGATGTATATATATTTATATCTCTTGTCAAATTGAAAAAGCTCCTCTATACAAAGGAGACTCTGCCAAAAAATTTCAAAATTTTTGGGAGCTAGAAGATTATTGAAAAAAATTTGGAAAATTTTTTGTTAGCGACAAAACAATTTCAAATTGGAGTTGAGATAAAAGATTTTGGAAATGGAGTTGAGGACAAATTGTTTTGGTCGAAACTAATTGTTTAGTTAGAACTAAAGTTTAGAAAAAGTGAATATGAGATTTTCACTAAGTGGGTTTTGTAAAGTTAATGGGGTTGGAGCATTCTTTGCCTTAGTAATTTCGGGGTCGAAATTCTTTTAAGGGGGAAGGAATGTGACGACCCGGATTTTTCAATGTTTAATTCAGAATATTTAAATGATTTTAAATATTGAAATTGAATTGTAAATTGGTTTTGAATATGAAAAACTTGGATTTATCCATTCAGAATGTAGATACAGCATTTTGTTGAATAAAATAATTATTCAATTCAATAACTAAAGATTGAGTAAAATATTCAATCTTGATTTTCGAGCTTGTTAAAAATATTTTAATGGTTGTAAAATTAATATTGATAGTACTGAAGATAGTGAAAGTGTTAAAATTGAATTTGGATGTGTTTTGTTCAATTTTGAAAATATATCGTATAAATTGATATTAGTCTTGGATTTAAACAGAACCAGCTCCATTTGATCCGTATTATTGTATTATTATCGGATTTCAATTTTCGTAGTGTTTGGAGTGATCGTTTGGCCGTACGATAAGTAAACGCGCTGAAAATTAAATCGGAATTTAATATAATAACAGGGTCCAAAAAGCTATCTCCTCCATACGATCGAATTAGGACTCGAAACCTTTTCCATTGCATCAAAAATAGGGGTATAACATTATAGACGCCTAGCGGCATGCCAGGATAGGAGGTCGAGATATTGAGCTACGATTTCAGGACAATTTAAATTTAAACATTGAATATAATTTATATATATATATATATACACACACCAATCACCCTCAGCTGTAATTCTTTCCCATCAGCTGCTTTTTCTTTTTCCCATCAGGCTGCTTTCTTTCTCCATCAAAACTTTCTGCCTTCTCTATAGCAAGCAATGGCAGGCACGCTAATATTTTCAACGCGCAGAAATCAAATCACGTTTCCCTTTCTTCTTCTGAAGCACGACATCCCCTCAGCTATAACTCGCGTACCCTCCCCCTTTCTTTTGCAAAAGAAAATGAGAGAAAAATCAAAAATAATAATGGCAGGAGTTCAATCCCGCGTTTCCTTCATCTTCCCTAATTTAATTTCCTCTTCGTTCAAATCTATTCAGAAGGAAAGGGGGGAGAGCCGAGCATCTTCTATTATTTTGAACGAAATTGATTCGTATAAAAAAAAAGAAGTCAATTCAAGCCAATTGCTCGACTTCGATCGACATCGGTAAGGGAGGATGCTCGAGATCATCTCGTGCTGGTAGAGGCAGTTTTGAGGGCAAGTGCGATTCAATTTGGGCATTTCGGTACTCGAGAGTCGTGGTTTCTTTCGACTAGGGTTTCAACGACTGTTCGTGATTCGATAGAGTGGAAGACAAGCAAGCGCAGTCAAATCGAGATGCTCGTGTTAGGATGGGAATGTTGTCGTATTTCTGAATGTGGCATTTTTTGATGAAGTGGTGCTGAGCGACGACAAGGGGGGACGTTTCTCAGAAGTAGGCACGATAGTGTTGGTGCTTGGCTTGGAGTTTGCGAGTCTGAGGTAGCTGTTTTGTTTTTCTTATTTTATAATATGTATACTCTGAAAATTAGGATATACGTACCTTTTTTACTGTAACTGTTATATGTATGTGTACATAGGTTTATGAATATATACTGATTTACTGTTAAAATTTAAAAATGTGTAAACATAATATATATAAGTAGGTTTTGGGAAAAATAAATAGAAAGTTTAAAATGCTGAAGGTCTATATCAAAATTTGTTTTTTAAAATTTAAAATTTAATTTTATATACATAGTTTCAATTTGGGAAGAATAATATATCAGATACCCATTTTAAAATTTGCTAGTTTATTTTGAATATGGGTTTAGGGTGATCTATCTGGTTAATTAACTTGTCTAAGCTATTTAAGTTGCTAAAGGATTTTTTTTAGAAAAATTATTTGTTAAATTAAAATCAATAAAATGGAAAAAAAATATTGAAAATTTTATTCGATTGGTTTGAATATTAATGAAAATCATCTAATGTTTATATAAGGTCTGAAATCGAAAAGAAGACAAGCCGGTTTGGATCGGATTGCAAATTAAAGGTTAAAGGTGAGTTAATCTCACTTATCTGGGCTTTATTTAAATTTAAATAATTAAATTTAAATATCTAGTCGAATGATTGGTTGATTGGATGTGGTATATTATATAGTAGTATACATATTGGAGTGATTGATTTCCCGCATTATATAGCGGATGAGACCCTATGCGCCGCATAGTAGCGGATGATATTATATTAGTCCCATATACCGCTATATTCCACCTCGAAGTGGAATTGGTATTTTACGTTGTGCTATCATCTGTGGATGCAGGAAAACAGGTTGGAGGGATCCAACTGGATTTCTCAAAATATTTAGATTTGTTAAATTATCCTGTGATATAATTATTTGCTATCCTATGATGAATTATATTGATAATTGGAAATGTTGGATATTATGTTTGATTAAAAAATATTTCAGTGAATTGAGTTATCAAAATCTATAGAAATGGGATTTTTGAACAGAAAATAAAAGAGTGTATTTTGAGTAAAATAATCATAGAAATTTGAATAAATTAAAAATGAATTGGAAAAGAATAAAAAGTGATTTTTAATTCTGATAAATAAATTTCCAAGTGCGGGAAATGAGATTTTGAGTAAATTGGAATAAGTGACTTTATTTTTAAACTCAAGTGATATTATTTCAAGAAATATAGAATTTATTTTGAAATTCAAGGTTTGAATTTATTTGAAAGGATAAAGAAGAAATTTGGAAAATATGAAATTGGTATTTTCAGTTAAAAGATTTTAAATCATAATGAAGAAATAAAATCTGAAGTTAATGGATTTTGGAATAAATGGAGTAAGTAAGGAAATTTAATTAAAAGTGAATTAAATTGGAAATCAATTTGGGGATTGATTTAAGTATGTAAAACCGAAATTTTTAAAAGAGAAGCGAGACTTGAAATTTATAAACTGGATTTATAAAAGCGAAGTGATATATCTGTGGATATTTGGAAGAATAAATTCACGGTGGGAATTTATTAAGGGAATCAGTAAATTTGTTTAAAAATAAACAGTGATTTATTTTTAAAAGATGTGAAAGAGATGTGTATTTCCCTAAATAGCCAAGTACGTTTTCAAAGAATTTTTTTATATATAAGTTAAAAGTTTTAAGGTTGTTTTAAGATGCATGTTTTAGAAAATTTATTATTTCTAAATGTTAAAAATCTAAAGCAAGTATTTTTATTTAAAGGAGAAAATCTAGTTTTATATTTTATAAAGTAACCTCATTTTAAATATTCCTAAAGTATATATTTTTAATAAAGTATTGAAGTAGTTTTCAATTTAAATGTTAAAGTATATTTTATAATAAAGTGTTTTTAAATTATTTTAAAAAATCTAAAGTATTATACTTGGTGTTTTCAGTGGAAATGAATATTTGGGAATTCATTCCATGAGAAGAGTGTGGTTTGAAAACTGTTTTCAAAGGGTTGAAAATGGAAATATATCTTGTGAAGATATTTTGAGATTAATAAATAATTTGGTGAAATTATTTAGGTTTGATGGTTGCTTGTAAATGTTATTTGATAGTTAAATAACCGTCTATCAATATTGGCCAATGCGTTGATCGTTTCGAAGAGACCGGGATCGGGATTTATTTCCTAAAAACCACTTCGATCCGGTTTGCACGTTTTCGTGAGGAAGACGAGTTTGGATTCGAAGATGGAGCAGTGAAGTAAAAGGGCTAGTCGGTACTAATCCTGAGGTGATTCCGAAATGGATTTAGTAGAAGTACTGCCTTCGGTTCCATTCGAACCTGGGATGGACTTGTATGGGTGAATGCTTTCAGAACATCGTCAGGTGGACGATGAGCATTCTAAGTAATATGTTCTAAAAAGGTAACGCTTAGCCTCGAGCCTCATCAACCGGGAATAACTGAAAATCAGGGGTTATGCAGCAAGGTTAAGTGGGTAGCACCCATTAGGGTGAGGTCATCCCTGTCTAGATGTCCCTTTTTATTTCGGCTGTGTGGGCGGTTGCTGATCCCAACCACGGGAAGATTTTACTCGAAACTATCCAGTAAGGGGTTGTCCCGGTCTTGTAATACAGGGGATTTAGGGCGGATCCTTAGTACGCTGATATAGACCAGGTACTATGACAGGTGGTACCCGAGTGCCTAGTCATTAGTTGGAAATCCATTCTCCCTGCGTGCCTTTACGGTTTTGATTGTGCCCAACTATTTCTGAAACGTGAGATGCAAGCATTTCAACTAGATTCTATTTTACTTTCTATAGACATTACTATAATATCCGACGGATTTGATAAAAAGTGTTTTGGCGATCGTAAGGTAAAAACTCGACATGTTTATTTGTGGTGTGGGCTTACGAGATGCTTTTGTTTTCATAAAGAATTTTGAAACTTTAATAATCAATTTGAGTGTGGTTTTCTCACGTTGGTATTCCAGACTGACTCGGGTGTTATTTCACTATAATGCTCGGGTCAGATCGAGTATTGTAGAATACAGGAAAGGATGCTATGGAGCTCAGGAGACGAGCTGGATGGTGATACGTACTTCTGTACTTGTTTTAAATATTCTACTGTGTTGATTAGCTGTGTATTCAGTTTTGTGAGGACAGGTTATGATTACTGTCCAGTTGAGTGTTATGTGTACACTGATGATGTAATGTATAAATAGATTTGCTTTTGTGTAAAGATCAGTTATTATCTATTATATTTTATTCCACTACGTTGGTGAGATTCTGATGTTTTTATTTTCTTCTTATACCTCTTCTTCTTTAACCCAAATGGTTCGTATTTCCGCTCATCTTGAGTTGATTGATGGAGAATAGTGTCGACTCAAGGGGTACGGAACTGCGGGTCGTTACACTTGGTATCAGAGCTTAGGTTGATGATAACATTGGCTCTGGCGGGGATTACTCATTATAAATAGAGTCCGTAGTACTCTAGAATGAGTTTACGCGTATTAATATATATGAGTGCGTATTTGTTAATGAATATAAAAGTTGTTTTTATATTGTGTTGACTAATCGGTTGAGTGTTTATGGATTCTGGTCGATGTGTGGGACGCCATGTCATCGATAGGAGTCTCTAAACTCTTAAACAAGATAAACTGACATGGTATTGTTTTAAAATAGGGTAAATGAAATAATTTTACCCAAATTTTTTTATATAAAAGAAATAATTTTCTGTGAATTATTATAGATATATATATATATGGTTGCTTGATTGTTAGGAATGATAATATTAAATTATTATCATTGTTGTGTAAAATTAACGAGAAATTGAAATCATAACTAAAGGATAAGAAATGAATTCATATAATAGAATGAAATTTATAAATATGAATTATAAATGTGATTTATAATAAAATAAAATTATAGAGAAGTTTTTGAATGTGAATTGAAGGGTTAGGAATTTGAAATTTTGAGAAAATTTAATTCCTTTGAGTTTGAAAACGGTTTTCAAAAGCTTTGGAGAAGTAGTGGTGAAAGTATTTGAGAAATATTTTGAATTGGATTTGAAATCTGGTGAGACTTGAATTTAAAAATATTTGAAATTTTTTAGAAGGATGAAAGCACTAAACTCTTTTCAATGGCTAGAAAATAACTTCGGTAATGACTACAGCGTCATCGATGTTCATTTTCGAGTTTCCAAAGGAGGAATTGGTACTTGAATGTTTTTAAATTGGAATTGTTCGCAAAAACTGGGTTTGGTTTTGAGATTCAGAGGTAATTGAATTTACCAAAGAATTTTGGATATGATTGATTTCAAATGATTTTTGAAATACTTACGTGATTATTGAAAACTCTGGAATTGGTTCAAATGTTTGAGTGTCTAAGTAATGGTTTAAACTCTGGGGGTTTAACTAAAAATGTTATGGATTATAAGAAGGTTTGGAAATTTATGAAGTTTGAAAATTTCCTGGAATGGAATTAACTTGTAAAAAGTTAATAAGTTAGAAGAGTAAGTTGAATTAAATGAACTCAAGCTAAGTCTAATAATATTGTGATTAGATTTGAATGAAAGAAATATAGTTGAGATGGAATTGTATCATGTGGTCGATACATTAAATGAAATTAAGTTCTTACTTAATAAAATTTGAATGAATGGTGTGAAGTCAAAAGAATAGTAGGAGGTTAGATTTAACTGGATTTTAGTTAAATAAGATTGAATTGGAATAAATAGATTTTGATGGCTTATAAAAGAATTGAAACCCATTGAATAAAAATATATTCTTGGCTAAATAAAATATATAATCCCAAGTTAAAAAGTAAAATGTGAACGGGATTGATTGTAAATGTAGGAAAGTATGGATATAAATAAGTTGTGACTTATAAAACTTAGAAGTAGAATAAATAAGCCAAAATAAAATTGTTTTGAATTTTGGGAAATGAATAAAATCCAAAACTTGAATTATAAAATAGATTGAACTCAAGAAAATTAAGTGAAGTGATTTTTGAAGGAAAAAATCAAATATTGAATTAAAACTAGGAATGAACTAATTTGAATAAATTAATTAAGTAAGTATGTTAATGGAACTCTGATTTGTTCAGTTTTAAAATTTTGAAACTGATTTGTTCAGTTTTAAAAATGTATCATTTAATTTGACGTTTAAAAATAGCCTTTCGAGGCACATTCTCAGAATTCGACGAAACTAGTTCCATTGGATCCGTTGAAGTGTATTATTATCGGATTTTAAATTTCGTAGCACTTGGGGTTATCATTTGGTCGTATGAAATATAAACGCATTGAATTTAATTTCGATAATTTAATTTAATAATTGGGTTCAAAAATCTATCTTCTCCATATGATCGAATTAGGACTCGAAACCTTTTCCATTGCGTTCGGAATAGGGTATAACATTATAAATGCCTAACGGCATTCCTTGATAAGGGTTCGAAAAATTCGAGTTGAGTAATCGAGACAATTTGATTTTAAATAATAAGCATATATTTATTTGACTTGAACTTCTTTTTAACATCGGCTGTTCTTTTCCTTACCTCACAACACTTTACACCCAATTCAACATGCAAGGAATCTTTCCCTCATTTTAAAATTACGTCTATCTCCTTTCAAAAATCAAAATCCTCTGTTTACAAAAAGAAAATGAAATAATATATACAAATGAAATCGCATATTCACCTACAGTTCGAAATCCCATGATTCCTTTTCCCCTTCATAAATCAAGTCCAAGTGATCAGGAAAAAGGATCGATTGGCCAAGCACAATCCAAGCGATGGGAAATGGGCGAAGTCGAGGAGTTCGACAGTATAGTGGGATTAGGGTTAGGCTTTAAGACAGTGTTTACGTCGATAGTTTGATTGGAGGTGAGATTGACACTCTGGAAATTAAGGCGCAGATGAGGGACGATTTTCATGGGATCCGGTGCTATATCAGCAATCGCGTCGCTTAGGGATTTGCAGAGGGAGGGCTTAGGTCATGATTCTATTGGGATGGTCGTGGTCAAGCTCAATGGCAGTTTTGGTGAAGACCAGTTCTATGGGGTTGCAAGGGGGTTGTGGGTGGGGCGAAGTTGAGATAGTGGTGTGCGTGATTGGTGCCAGGCAGACGATTCGGCTTATGGTCTCCGACGTGGGAAGGGTGGGGAGAATCTGATAGGTATATTTTTAAGGTTATGTATATAAGTTAGTTAAGAACGAGTGATAATTAAAGATCTGTTTCTTATGCTATATGAATATGTATGTTAATAAATTTTATAATTTATTCATACGAGGGTTAAAAATCATGGAATCAAGTCACGATGGATCCACGATGGGAAATATTGCCTAATCGAATAAAATTGGATTGGAAAACGGTTGACAAAACGCGGAAATCAAGGTAAGTATCCCTCGCTCATTTGGATTACCTTATTTAAATTTAAAAGTTTAAATTTAAATTACTAGAGGTTTTATTGGATTGATAAATTTATAATTATCTGTTGGATGGTAATATATATATATATATATATATTAGTATTTGGAGTGAAATACCTACACATTATAGCGGATGAGACCATATGAGCCCCGCATAATAGCGGATGACCCTATATACAGTGATATCCCCCCTCGAAGTGGGATTGATATTATCTTTATATTGGATTAACATCTATTGGATTAACATCTATGGATGTATGGAAACAAGTTGGAGGGATCCAACTGGATTCCTCATTTATTGTTTATTTTTCATATATACTGATATATGAATTGTTTAGAATAACCTAGTATAGATTATTGTAGTGATTGAAATTATTTGATGCTATTGTAGCACTGGCCTGAATTTAATATTTTAATACCACAAATATACGTTTAAAAATTTTAAGGAATTAAAGGGGATTTCCAATGTAAAAATATTTATATTGGAAATTGAATTTATTTTTAAGGAAAGAAAGTGGGAATAAAATATACTAATTTTTGGGTTGTACATAACTATTCGAGAATGAGTTTAAATAGAGACTTTAAAATTTAATTTTATAAAGGAGTATGTAAATGGTATTTTGAAAATATGGAAAGGAGTTAAATCACTAAAGAAAATAGGTAGGCAGTATAAATGAAATTTATAAGAAAAGGATTTATATAATGAAAGTTATAAATAAGATTGTTTTATAAAAAGGTAAAGCCAGAGGAGTTATAAAAAAAATATAAACGACGTCTAGAAATAAAAGAAATCGATATTAGAATGATAAATTGGGAATATAAAAATTATAGGGTGATTTTATATCAGGTTATGGAAATATGGTGCGGAAAATAGGGGATACTGTTTTTTTAAAGTGAAAACGGTTAAGGAAATCGGAACGGAATCGATGTGATGGAAATCGAGAGGAATTTATAAGTTGAATTGATTATTCATATTTTAAAAAAAAAATTAATTTTTAAGAAGCGAGTTTGTTAAAATAAATTCTTTTTATTATTTTAAAAAAAATTATGGAATTTTAAAACTAGTTGAGATTGGAACACTCCAATAAGTAGATTACAAATATTAAGTATTTATTTTAATAAACTCTAACTTTTAAAATCAACTTTGAAAATTATATGTTTAACCGAAGATACGTTATTAATGTTATAAAAGTGTTTTCGATATTTTAAATAATTACTTAAACATATTTTAAAAAATATTATTAATCTTTTAAATAATTATTCTATGTATATAGTTTTTTAAAGTAATTGAAAATTTTATTTTATAAATTTTCTCGAGATTCGAAAATGGAGGCCTATAAAAGGAAATGATTTTGAGGGAAGGAAATTTATTTGTGATTTCAGAGATTTTTGGAATGAGTTACAGAATAATTCTCTAGAACGCTAATATTGAAAGGATTTTGGAAAATTAGACTTATAATATTTTCCTAAGTATAGAAAATAGAAATTTAAAAGTATTCCTAAGTGTTGAGATGTTGGGAGTATCCTGTTAGGGATTAAGTATTTGAAAAATTATTTTCAAATGTTGGAAGGAATGAATATATCCTTAAAAGATATTTTGAAAGTAAATATTTTGGGAAAAATTTATATTAAGGCCAGGTGATTGCTTATGGATGTCTAATTTGATGGTTAAATAACTGACTATCAATAATTGGCCAATTTCGTTAATCGTTTCGAAGAGACCGTGATCGGATTTAATTATCTTAAAACCACTTCGATCAGGTTTGAACATTACGAATGAATACCTTAAAGATGATGAAGACGGTGATTCAGTTTGTCCAGACCCAAGACAACTTGTGTTGACGAATGCTATCAGAACATCGTCATTAGAGGATGATGAGCATTCTAAGTAAAATTGTTCTTAAAAGGTAACACTTAGCATTGAACCTCATTAACCGGGAATGACTAAAATAGGGGAGATGCAGCAAGGCTAGGGGAGTTGCACCTAATTATGATATGTTATCACCTTTCTGGATGTCCTTGGAAACCTATTATTATGGATATGGTTGTGCATGGAAGGAGCGTTCGATAGTAATGGTGGGAGCACCCGGGGTTATAACATATTCGGCCTGTCCAGGTCAGGGGTAAGCCGGTCTTGTGTAGCAGGGGATCCCGACGTGGTCCTTGGTATATTGTTCTAGAGGCGTATTGTGACGGGCGGTACCCCAGTAGCCAAGTCATTCGTTAGAATCCATTCTCTAATACGAGCTTGCAGTTTTGTTTGTAGAACCTAGTATGCTGGAATTTAATTAATGTAACTATTTTAGCTATTTGAATAAGTATTTGTATTTAGACACTATTATAATATCACTGCATTTTCTATAAAAAAAAATTGGTTATCGTAAGGTAAAAACCTGTCATGTTTATGTGTGATGCGGTCTTACGAGTTACCTTTGCTTTTCAAAGGAATTTAATAACTCTAATAATTCAAATTGAGTGTATTTTCTCACGCTGGTTTTCCAAACCGACTCCGGTGTTATTTTATTATAATGCTTGGGTAAGACCGAATATTACAGATTCAGGATTGGGTGCCATGAATCTTAGGAGATGAACTGGATGACAAGACGTATTCCCGTACTTGACTTATATTCCGCTGTGTAAGGACAAGTTATATAACTGTCCAGTTTGATGTATTGATTATTATACTTTGATGATTGTAAGTATATGAACTGTTACAGATTCTTTTGTAAAAAAAATATATTATTATATCTTATATTTTGTTCCGCTGCGATTTTGAGATTCTGTGTTGTTGTTTCTATATTCTTCTATCTCTTTCTTCTTCTTACCCTAAAGATTCATATTTCCGTCTAATTTGAGTTGAGCTGAGGTGAATTGCTGTCAACCCAAAGGGGTACGAATTTGTGGGCCTTTATACTTGGTATCAGAGCTAAAGGTTAAGCGAGAACCTGGGTTTTTTTGGGGATTACTCATTAGAGATAGAGTCAGTAGTACTCTAGAATGAGTTGAGTGTAATAATAGATATGAGCGCGTATTTGTCATTGAAATAAAATGGTTTTATATATTGTTGATTAATTTGTTGAGTGGCATATAAATTCTATTCAAATAGTGGGATGCCACTAAATCGATAAAAGTTTTCTAAACACTTGAACACGATAAACTGACACGATGTTGTTTTAAAAGTGGTTAAATGAAAAAAATTTACCCAAATTATATTTTATATAAGGTAATAATTTTCTAGAATTTATTATAGTGTATTTGGAGTGTTAGGATGATAATATTATAATCAAAACAGGATTATAAAATCTTGGGTTGGTTATTTACAAACAAAATGAAAATTGTATAACTATGAATTATACATGTAAGTTAAAATTGAAAATTGATTAAAACCAGAATTTGAAAAAAAAATCTTGGCGATTTTTGGAAATGTTTTCCAAGTATTTTGAAATAAATAATAGTATTATTATTTTAGAAGTATTTTGAAAGAAAATGTTTTTAAATGGATTTTGGAAGTGAAAATAGCACTGACCTCACTTCGGTCGCTGGGAAATAATCCTGGTGATGACTGCAGCATCATCAGTATTCATTTTCAAGTTTCTAAGTGACGGATTGCTATCATAATTGATTTGTTTAGATTTGTTCGGCAAAACAGTTTGTTATGGAAAATTCCGAAGGGAATTTGTTTTGGATAAAAACCAGGTTTGGTTTAAAATTTTGAAAAGTGTGATTCTGGGATATCCGTGATTTCAAAAATGATTTGAAATAAGTACCACCTTATTTAAATAATTTAGAGATCATCAGGGAATAAGTTATAAACTTATAAATTGAGAATGATTCTAAGTGAAGAAAGGAAATACGGAACTTGATTTTTTGAAATAGATTTTAACTGGAGAATGGTTAAAATGGATAAAATTAAACTTAAGCGAGCAAATGGAAGTGGAAAATTAACTCATGCTAAGATAAATAAAATTTAGTTGAATTTGGATTGAATGAAGATAAAAATTGAATTAAGTTATAGATGAAATTGAATGAAACTGAATTCTTACTTAAACAAATGAAAAGGAAATGGTATGTAGTTTAAAGTAACATGAGTTAAGTTAAATAAAAATTAAAATAGAATAAAAGTACAGTAAGCTATTAAGCAATGTATAACTTTGGGCAAAAAATAAAATGTGGACGTGCTCGATTATGATATTAATGGAAATGTGAAAAAATAAGTTGTGTGACTTATAAATTGAAAGTGAAATAGATGAGTCGAAATAAAAAGAGTGATATTTTGGAAATGATATAAAATTCCAAACTTGAGTTATAAAATATATTTGAACCCTAGTAGATTGAATAAAGAAAGTTTTAAAAAAAATAAAATATTGAATTTTAAATTGGAAGTGAACTAATTAGATAATGAACTAGTAAATTGAACATGGGAATGTAATTTAACTTGGTTAAATAAAATTGATTTATGGATTAAAAATGGATATTGGAAATGAAACTTGAGTTGTAACTAAAATTTGACTTAGATTGTAAGCGAATTAAAAATTAAAATATTGGATTGAAATAGAAAGAGTTTGGGCATAAATGGATTCGATTAAAGTGTAAATAAATTGAATATTGACTTAGAATATTGATTAAACGGATTTGAATATGGAAATTAGAAGTTTGAAGTGAATTAAGTGGATGAACTAATTAAGATAATTAGTAAATGAAATGGATTTGATTGAAATAGAATCAAATAAGATTGAAAGGAAATTGTTTGCAAATGGAAATGAACTTAAGTTGTTTGATTGAAATGATTGAAGTAAATAAACTTAAGTAAATATTTGAATGGAGGCTCGGCTTAAATAAATTTATGAAATGGCTATTGAATAAATTAGCATGAAATGTTTCCGAGCTATTTAAAATGGATTTGAAAATAGTGAAAGTGGTTATGAATGAAATTTGAATGAACTGATTTTGAACAAAGCTAAAATGGAATAGAATTAAATATAAATTGACTTGGAATCAATTTAAAGCTTAAATGATTATTCTATTAAATTAATAGCATCGAATTTGCATAAAAAGGTCTTGTTCGACGTAAGCGAAGGTAAATAAAATTCTATGAATTAATAAAAGTGAAATAAATTGAGTTTGAAATCAACTTGGAATGGGATATGAGTAGTTTGGTATAAAAATAGAATGAATGCATGAAAAGTGAGTTGTAAATCACTTGAATTGAATAGATTGATTGGAAGTAATTAAATTGGTGTTGGAACCTCATGATTTCCTATAAATATATGTTTAACATGCATTGCTTGTGAGAATTATATGTTTAAGTTGTTTAATAATTAAAATGTATTGAATTTTCATGTTTTCGCACTTACGTGTTTGAATTGAGTAAGTACTGGTACCCGGAGGCCATTTGGCTAGATTTTGGTCGCACGGTTGCATATAAAATAAGCCGCTAGCTTAATAACGCTTAAAAATTCTAAAATATGGTGCGTTTTTGGATTCGATATTGCAAATTATATATATATAGTTTTTCGACCGTGTGGGTCGATGTATATATATTTATTTCTCTTGTCATATTGCAAAAGGTCCTTCGTACAAGGGAGACTACCAAATTTTTTTGAAAATTAGGGTGTTAGAAATTTTTGTTAATGACAAATTGATTTTGAATTGTAATTGGAATAGAAGTTTTTGGAAGTAGAATTGAAAACTAATTGTTTTGGGCGAAACAAAAAGATTAGTAAAGTGAATATCAAATTTTCACAAAGTGGGTTTCGATAAGTTAATGGGTTGGAACCATTTTTCCTGCTTTAGCAATTTCGGGGACGAAATTCTTTTAAGAGGGAGGAATGTAACGACCCAGATTTTCTGACGGTTAATTTGAAATATTTAAATGGTTTTAAATATTGAACTTGAATTATAGATTGACTTTGAATATGAAGTTTTGGGTTCATTTATAAAATAAATTTAGAGTTTAAATATAGCGATTTATTGGATAGTTTAATTATCGAATTTAATAATGGAATATTGTTTAAATTATTGTATCTTGAGTTTTAAACTCGATAAAAATAATTTAAGGGCTTGTAAAATTTATATTTATCATAAGGAAGACAATAAAAACTTTTAAATAAAATTTAAAAGTGATTTTTTCAGTTTTAAAAATATATCGTTTAATTTGGCGTTTAAAAATAGCCTTCCGAGGCACAGTCTCAAAATTCGACGAAACCAGTGCCATTGGATCCATAAGAGTGTAGTATTATCTGATTTCAAATTTCTTATCATTTTGGGTTATCATTTGGTCGTACGAAATATAAATGCCTTGAATTTAATATCGAAAATTTAATATAATAATTGGCTTCAAAAAGCTATCTTCTCCATACGATCGAATTAGGACTCGAAACTTTTTACATTGTGTTCGGAATGGGAGTATAACATTATAAATGCCTAGCGGCATGCCTCGATAGGGGTTTGAAAAATTAGTCGAATGCATAATAGAAATGATTTGAATTTAAATAATAAGCATATATTTATTTGACTTGACCTTCTTTTTCACACCGGTTGTTCTTTTCCTCACCTCACAACACTGTACACCCAATTCAACACAGAAGGAATCTTTCCCTCATTTTAAAATCACGTCTATCTCCTTTCATAAATCAAAATCCTCTGTTTACAAAAAAAATGAAATAATATATACAAACGATATCGCGTATTCACCTACAGTTCGAACTTCCAAGATTCTTTTTCCCCTTCGTAAATCAAATAAACGCAATCGAAGAAAAAGGATCGATTGGCCAAGCACGATTCAAGCAATGGGAAATAGGCAAAGCAGAGCTCACGAGGCGAAGTTGAGGAGTTCGACAGTATAGTGGGAGTAGGGTTAGGCTTTGAGACAGTGTTGACGTCGATCGATGGATTGGAGGTGAGATTAACATTCTAGAAATTGAGGCGCAAAAGGGGGATGATTTTCATGGGGTCCGGTGCCATAACGGTGATTGTATCGCTCCATGGACTCACGAATGGAGGGCTTGGGTCGTGAATCGATTGGGGTGGTCGTAGTCAAGCTCGGCGGTAGTTTTGGTGAAGGCCGGTTCAGTGGGGTTGCTAGAGCTAGTTGTGGGAGGCGCAACGTCGAGACAGTGGCGAACGTGATGGGTGGTAGGCGAAAGGTTCGGCTGATGGTCTCCGGCGTGGGGAGGGTGGGGAGAGTCTGATTGTAACGACCCGTATTTTTACGGATCGAAGGATCGTAGAACTGTTGTCATTAGGTTGTTAATGTTGTTAAGTCGTTCAGAATTTAAGTCGTTCGGAGCTTAAGTCGTCCAGAGATAAGTCGACCAGGGTTAGGTCGTATAGTAGCTTAGGTCGTGTAGCAGATAGGTCGATGGAGCGACTTAGGGGATTGGAGCGACCTAAGGGAAGTGAGCGACTTAAGGGATAACGGTTTAAGTGCTAGCAACTTAAGGAAGTTAGGACGTGTTGAGACTTAAGTCGTGTGATAGTTTAAGTCGGTGGAGCGACCTAAGGAGGATGAGCGACTTAAGGATTGGGACGGCTTAAGGATAGTAGCGGCATAGGTGAGCGACTTAGGAGTTAACGACCTAAGGAGGGTAAGCCGTTCGAGCGACTTAAGGGTGATAGCTTAGGACGTTGAAGTTAGGTCGTAAGCGACTTATGTTAGGTCGCGTAACGGTTTAGGTCGTAAGTCGCGCGTTAGTGTTAAGGCTTGGGTCGCTGGGTCGTTGAGTCGTTGTGTGTGTTAAGTCGTTGTAGTAGTTAGGTCGCGACTTTTGTTAAGTCGTTAAGTCGTCCAAACGGCTTAGGTAGTAACGTGCGTATGTGTTAGGTCGGCTTCATTGTTAGGTCGTAGGTCGTGGGGAGTTTTAGGTCGTTGGGTCGGCAATTTTGTTAAGTCGTGAGTCGCATGATGGCTTGAGTCGTTAGGTCATGTCTAAGTTAGGTCGTGTAGAGGCTTGAGTCGGTAGGCCGTGGGGTTGATGAGTCGTAAGTCGTGGGGCCTTGTTAAGTCGTGACCGACTTAAGGGGGGCGAACGACTCATAGGTTTGGCCTACAAATACACGGCCTTATCTCACTTTTTGGGATCCGGATTTTGAAGCAACGAAGTGCTGCCATTTTGTGAGCTTGAGTACTATACTTCTTCACTTCTTTTCTCTTCTTTAATCTAGTGCTTCCTTCCATCCAAGATTGAAGATCAAATCGAAGATCCAAGAGCCAAAATTGAAGATCTACATTCTTCAAAGAGAGACTTCATCGTTTGAAGCGAAATTTTGATGGATCAAGCTAGATCCTTCGCTGTCCGGATCTGGAGTTTGTTGCTTTTGAGGCGTTTAGGTGATTCGGTGAGTGGTGGTTATCTCTCACACGGACCCAAAGGAGTATATTGGATCGGTGGCTTGTTTGTGTGTTAAAGATAGTGATTTCATGCATTTTCCTTAAGTTTGCATGTAGTTCCATCGTTCATAAAGTTTTGATATCCACTTTACTACATGTTAACCTATGCTAGTTCATTCATCAAGATATTATTTAGAATTCATGCTTGTTAGATTTGGACTCTTTAATTACGAAATTGCCATTTTTGTTATAACTGTTTATTTAGATCTTGTTTGAATGATTGATTACTTGGATTAATGATTGGTCTAATTGATTGTTATAAATTAGTTGATTGATGATTTGATTTAGACAAGTTAGTCGAAGATGATTCAAAAGCTAAGTGGAAAGGCTCTTGAATAAGGAAAGCTGCTCGTGGCATACGAAGCGGATGATAAAGCTCATATGGATAGATTTGATGATGATGTTGAGATGGGACTTTGCTATGATGCGATGAGGCAAAGCATGATGTTGAGATGGGACTTTGCTATGATGCAATGAAGCAAAGCATGATGTGAGATAGCCTTGGTTTAATCCAGACGGGATCATCCCAAGCATGTTGATAACTCGGTGATATGGTTCGAGTTCGTTGATAATGGTTGGCTCAAGAGGCGCTTGAGCTAGTATGAGAATAGTCGTCAAGGAGGATGACTAGGTGGCTGAGATTTCATCATTGTTGAAGGTTCTAGCATGCTTAAAGCAAGAGTACGCTGGGCAGACTCGATAGTCCCAAGACCAATAGTTGAAGGTCTAGTACTCTGGGCAGATTTGATAGTCCTAGGCACGGGTCACGATGATGTGCAGAGTTATGTCTAGAACCGGGGTTACCATTAGCCCATGATGGACGGATGAAAGAATGAGCCGGTCATTCAATTAACGGTGATATCGAAGCAATGACAACAGTGATAGCCAGAGTCATGGATGTTTGGTTGTATCATCATTCGGTCTCAAGAGCGGTGTTTTTGGGTGCTTATCTGATCTTGGTTTAGGCCTTGGGGGTTTGTACTTGGAAAATATCGACCTTGACTCGAGTGATAATTGCTTACTTTAATTTTCTGCTTTGCTATGTTTGTTTCTGCTTAGTGTGTCCGGGGGCTATCACTGTAGAAAGAGGTGGAGTGGGATGGTCGGGTTCCTATTCCTTTTTCCTTTATTCTCTTTTGGTATGTTTGATAGTTGATTTACCGCTCACTAGGACTTTTGTCTGACTCAAGGTTTTATGTTCAACTCTTATTATATTGGGCTGTTCATCCATTTTGGGATGGGCAGACTAGGTAGCAGGTGACAGGTGCTGTTCTTTGCTACCCACTACGCTGATGGCGAAGACGAGCTGGAGGCTAGCATATTATTTTCTTACTATATGTACTGGATGTTTCGCTGCTTGTATGATTCTCTGAGTGTTATGTAGTGAGGCTTGATGTATTGACCATTCAGATGTTTGTATCAAATTGTTTTGTAGTGTATTGATGAGGTTCTATTTGGTGAAGCTTCACTATGTATATTTCTCTATTGTATTTTATCCCTGCGCTGTGAGTAATACGATAGAGTTTATTGATTTACTTTAACCCTGATGATCGTCCATGGCGGCCTGGCACACTTTTCAGCGCACTATTTCCTTGTTTAGTGCAGGAGCCATGGGCGGTCGTCACACTGATCGGTATATTTTTAAGGTTATATATATATAAGTTATTTAGATAAATGATAATTAAAAATCTGTTGCTCATGCTATATGAATACGTATGTTAATAAATTTTATAATTTATTCATACGAGGGTAAAAAATCATGGAATTAAGTCACGATGGATTCGGGGTGGGAAATATTACCTAATCGAATCACGATGGATTCGGGGTGGGAAATATTACCTAATCGAATAAAATTGGATTTGGAATCGTTAACAAAACTCGAAAATCAAGATGAGAATCCCTCACTCATTTGGATTACCGTGTTTAAATTTAAAAGTTGAAATTTAAATTATTGGATGTTTTATTGGATTGATAAATTTATAATTATCTGTTGGATGGTAATATATATATATATATATATATAGTAGTGTGTGTATATATATATTAGCGTATGGAGTGATATACGCGCACATTATAGCGGATGAGACCCTATGCTCCCCGCATAATAGCGGATGACCCTATATACAGCGATATTCCCATCGAAATAGGATTGGTATTATCTTTATGTTGTATTAACATCTGTGGATGCAGGGAAACAGGTTGGAGGGATCTAACTGGATTCCTGAAAATTTATTATATATTTTTCATATATAGTGATATATGAATTGTGTAGAATAATCTAATGTAGATTATTGTACTGATTGAAATTATTTGATGCAATTAGCACTGGACTGAATTTTATTATTTTAAAATACCATGAATATACTTTTTAAAATTTAAGGAATTAAAGGGGAATTTCGATATAAAAATATTTATATTGGCAATTGAATTCATTTTTAAGGAAAGAAAGTGGGAATAAAATATATTAATTTTGGATTGTACGTAATTATTCGTGAACGGGTTTAAATAGAGACTTTAAAATTTAATTTTATAAAGGATTTTGTAAATGGTATTTTGAAAACATGCAAAGGAGTTAAATCAATATAAAAAAATAGATTTGCGGTATAAATGGAATTTGTAAGAAAAGGATTTATATAATGGAATTTATAAATAAGATTTCTTTATAAAAAGGTAAAACCAAAGGAGTTATAAAAAAATTATAAACGACGTTTATAAATAAAAGAAATCGATATCAGAATGATAAATTGAGAATATAGAAATTATAGGGTGAATTTATATCAAGATATGGAAATATGGTGGGGAAAATAAGGGATACTATTTTTTTAAAAGTGAAAATGGTTAAGGAAATCGGAACGGAAGCGATGTTATGGAGATCAAGAGGAATTTATAAGTTGAATTGCTTATTGAGATTTTAAAAATATATATTTAATTTTTAAGAATTGAGTTTGTTAAAAGGAAATCTTTTTATTATTTTCAAGAAAGAAGCTATGGAATTTTAAAACTAGTTGAGATTAGAACATTCTGGTAAGTAGATTTCAAATATTAAGTATTTATTTTAATAAATTCTAACTTTTAAAATCAGCTTTGAAAATTATTTGTTTAACTAAAGATGAGTTATTAATGTTATAAAAGTGTTTTTGATATTTTAAATAATTACTTGAACATATTTTTTTTAAAACTATTAACCTTTTAAATACTTATTATATATACATAGAGTTTTAAAGTAATTGAAATTTTATTTCATAAATTCTCTCGAGATTTGAAAAAGGGGGATTATAAAAGGATATGATTTTGAGGAGAGGAAATTTATTTGTGATTCTAGAGATTTTTGGAATGAGTTATAGAATAATTCTCTAGAACGCTAATATTGAAAGGATTTTAGAAAATAAGACTTCTAATACTTTTCTAAGTATAGAAAATAGAAATTTTGAAATATTCCTAAGTGTTGAGATGTTGGGAGTATCCTGTTATGGATTTAAGTATTTGAAAAATTATTTTCGAATGTTGGAAGAAATGGATATATCTTTATAGATATTTTGAAAGTAAATATTTAGGGAAAAAATGATATTAAGGCCGGATGTTTGCTTCTGGATGTTTAATTTGATGGTTAAATAACTGACTATCAATATAAGTGGCCAACTTCGTTAATTGTTTCGAAGAGACCGGAATCATGTTTAATTATCTGAAAACTACTTCGATCCGTTTTGAATGTTACGAATGAATACCGAGAAGATGATAAAAATAGTGATTTGGTTTGTCCAGACCCAGGACAACTTGTATGGATGAATGCTATCAGAACATCGTCGCTGGAGGACGATGAGCATTCTAAGTAAAATTGTTCTTGAAAGGTAACGCTTAGCCTCGAACTGTTGAATATGCTAGTATATGATTTTTGTTTGATGATAAAAAACTATATATATATATTCATTTAAATATATTTGTTATTGTATTTTATTTTCATATAATTAAATAAATATTTGCTGAATAAAATAAATAACACAGAATTTAAAATTCTAACATATTTTTTATTCAAACAAATATTTTATTACAATTTTGAATAGTACAAATTTGAGCTCTCACTATATATACATAATTCAATTCCAATACAATTTTGGTTACATCACAATTTTCCCTTCACAATATTCACCTCACCACATTTCACTCATTCACTCGTATTTATCTTCAACTCTACTCCATCTTGAATCCAACATCTGAGTTGTCTGCAAAATACACACTGACGTGGTAAAATTGAAAAAGAAATATACTTGCACTGTAAAATAAAATGTGCATTTTGAAAATGTAATTTGCCTCAGTTATTTGGGTAGTTTGTCATCGTTTAATTTTGAATTCACCATACACGAGCAGCTTGTGACATGCACAGTGTATCACTGTACATGCCACAAGGTCGTGCACACTAATATACACTTGATAGAACTGCAAGGACAAGTGAGCACAAGGTGAAACATAATAAAAATCTAGGTTCAACTCAAGTGCAATAAAAATAAAGTCACGACATGAGCACAAGGTCAAAACTGAGCTATAAGGTGGATTTAACTCAGGTACGATACGAAAAACAAATCCAGATGAATGTGTACACAAAACTTCAAATTGTAAACAACACGATTATAAAGTGATGTACACATGAATGCTATGATTAAAGACAACAACATCAACCAAGGTCAAGACCAGTGAACAATGAAGTGAAACAAGACCAGACCCAGATCAAACAGAATTCAACTCAGGTCTGGCAATAAGTGAAACAAGTTCAGCTACCACATGAAAGCAAGGAGTCGAAGTAACAGTAATGCAGTTCACATATGTATATGGTGAATGCAAGTGCAGACACTACCTGATACTACATGTTCAACCAAGTAGCTCAACATCTTTATGCATGCAAGTGACGCAGACTTAAATATCAGAGGACAAGTACATACACATATATGACACAGTTACAATATGAACTTAATGCACAAGACCGCAACGAGACAGCAAGCACATAGAATCAAAGTGCAGACTTACAAAACATAGCAGACTCAGTTTCAAGTAAAACAAGAGTCCAGTTACATCACAACATCATATTTCCAAATGTACTCAAGACAACCAGTCCATATGCATGTGTATACATGATGAATACAGTTGTGCCTAGGCCACTGATCACATACAAACCATCAAATAATCAACAATAGTTCAACATGACTCAAGTGCATATGAATCAGCTAACAGTACAGTGACAATATGGATGCAGTGAAGTGTCATATGCAAACCAATGGAACCAGACTCAAGAAAATGTACAAAGTGGTGAATGCAACACTTCAATCACAGCATTTCAGATGCAACAAGCACATGAAAACAGCAGCAAGCATACGGAAATACAAGTGAATCATCACAAATCAAATACACATGACTCGATGTAACCAGACTATAATGCAACTCGAACTGCAATGACAAGTAAGAAGCAACATATATACGTACACACACACACACACACATATCGATGAAACAATAGCAAGTTGAACCAGCATAAGAAAGTGACACAGTTGATTTACAAGTTCCAAGTCAAATCAAAAACCAAACCAGCCGTGAGTCAAAAATCAATCAAATGATAAAATGTTCCAGGTCGAACATTTTTGCAGGTAGCAGTTTCAAAATAACCAAGTCAAGTTTAAATGCCAAAGCCAAAGTAAAATTTACGGAGCTAAACCAGAAATTCATGGAGCAAAGATCAATTATCAGAAATCATTTCAAATGGCCGAAGTCAACCACGACCAAAGTCAAGTTTAAATGTCAGAGAATTCAAAGCCGTGGTGACTAAGGAATCGAGCAAGTTCAAAATCAAAGCCGTGATAATCAAGTAAACAAAAAAATATACGAATTTGAACAAGTCAATACAAATCACCAGCATTCAATCAAAAATCAATTGACGAATTAAAAGATATATATTTGAACAAAAATAAAGGGAATCAAGCCCTATTTAACCCGTGAACATCATCGACATCAAATTCATTCAAGTTTAAGCAATAACACAGAGCAAAGTTGTAAATCAATAACTCAAATCGATTCGAGTTCAAGCAATAACACAGAGAAAAGCATCAATCCAAAACTCGAATCTATTCGAGTATAGTATAAATAGAAAATGGGACAAACGTACCAATTCAAAGCATCGTTCAACGTTGACAAATTGAAGTAGCCAAAAGCAAATCGAAGATAGTGAGTCGATTGTCGAAGCAAATCAAAGCAATAGCCACTGTAATCGACCAACACTCAAGCGGCGACTTCAAATTATCACGAAGCCTTAATTGAAGAATGAAGCAGCCACAATCGCAAACAAAAGAGATACGGGCGAAGAGATAAATGTTTTGAAAAAGGTGGATGCTTTTTCGATTTTAAAATGCTTCGGCATCTCTAAATATTTTGGGCTTTTTATTTTAAATTAGGGATTCTTTTTTTTATATTGCTTTCATTTTGTAATTTACTTTTAATTATTTGTAATTTTCTAGTCATGTGATTAGGGAACGAACTACAATGGTGTATTTCGAGAATTCGCAACTCAACGGCTGAGTTGTGGCAGAGTTTTGAGCGTAGAGTTAGGTTAGTCGACAGCGGGTGTCGTGAGTTTATGTATGTTAGCATCTGACCACTTAATTTCCAGTAGAAACCCTGGGGGCAGCACATAGGCAGGGTTTTGCAAAAGCTAGGTAAATCTGTGTTGTTCCATTTCTGTTTTTATATTATGCTATTATCTGTGTTGTTATTATTTTTCTATTACTAGTGTTTCGATTATTTTATATACTTCCGCATTAAATTTTTATAATTATTACTATCACCCTATTCACCCCCCTTAGGGTGAAATCGATCCTACAAGTGGTATCAGAGCTAAGAATAGAAGTCAATTTTATTTTTAAATTTGATTTTTTAAAAAACCAATTTTTATTTTACAAATTTTTATTTTTAAAATGGCTTCTTTTAATAATGCTTTTGCTGAGGGTTAGTCCACAGTTAGACCACCAACCTTCAACGGTGAATATGCTTATTGGAAAAATATAACAAAATTTTTTCTAAAAACCATTTATGCGTGGAATATTGTTGAGACAGGTTATAGAGCGCCAACTATAGTAGTAGATAATCAAGAAATGGATAAACCGATGGATCAATGGACAGATATTGAAAATAGACTATAGAATGCTAATGCTAAAGCTATGAATTATATTATTTGTTCATTGGATCAAATTGAATTTAATCATGTCTCACATTGTCTAACTGCGTAGGAAATATGGCACACACTCGAAGTTACTCACGAAGGAACGTCTCAAGTTAAAGAATCTTGCCTTATCATGCTTAGTAGCGAATATGAGAACTTCGTATTGGCCAAGGAAGCAAATGTTAAAGAGATGTATGGACGACTTTCCAATATCGTATACAAATCAAAAGCTCTCGAAAAATCATACATAGAGTTGGAAATAGTTCGAAAAATCCTCGAAGTCCTTCAGTTAAATTTGATGTGAAAGTTACTACCGTTCAAGAATCAAAGAACTTAAAACAATCAAAGTTGAAGAACTCATTGGAAATCTCACCACTTACGAGCTAGAAATGAAATTCAAAAAAGAACGAGAAGGAGGTGATACTCGAACGAAGTCAATAGCTCTTAAAGGAACAATGGAAAGTGATGATGACGACGAGGATGGAGCAGCTGAATTGGCACTGATAATAAAGAAAGTCAAAAGGTGGAATCGCAGATATGGAAATCCATCTCTAAATCAACAACTAAAAAGTAAAATAGTTAAAGTTCTAAACAACCCAGAAGAGCCGGAGATCATCTGTCACAAATGCAATAAACCTGGTCACATCAGACCCAATTGTCCTCAAAATCGACTCGGCCAAGAAAAGATATCGAAAGGGAAAATTTTTGCAGCCACATGGAATAAAAGTGATGATGATAAAAGCACTGGCAGTGAGTGTGAAAAAGCAGATCTGTGCCTCGAGGTGATATAACTAATAGCGATGACGACGAGCCAAGCGAGGTATCAAAACCCACTCCCTTAGAATTACTTATATATTTTCACGAAGTAAACGGCTGCTTCGGAAGACTTAGGGAGAAATACGCTAAAATTGAATCACAAAGAGATACTTGATAGATTAAAATAAACAGCTTGATCAATTAGTTAAAAACTATCAAACCAAAAGCCCTACGTGTGACAAGTGTCCATCATTTGAAGACGAGATTAAAAAAATCATAAATTAAAATTAAATCACTTGAAAATGAAATTCTGATTTTGGAAGAAAATGAAAATACTAGGAGAGAAAATTCTATTAAAAAGTGCACACAATTATTAAATGAAAATGAATCTCTCAGAACACAAGTCCAACAACTGTCTATGACCTTAGGAAAATTTTCAAAAAGTGAAAGATCATTAAATATGCTATTAGGGAAACAAATTGTTAATACTATTAGAGAAGGACTTGGGTATAATCAATCTGAACATGTTAGAAGTGAAATTAATCAAGTCAATCCAAAGTGCACGATATGTGGAAAAACTGGACACAATCACAATATATGCTGGTATAGACCCAAACACATGAAAACTATTCCAATTTGGGCTCCAAAAGGCACGAATATAAAATCCTTTAAAGTTAAACAAATATGGGTGCCAAAAGTCACAAATATAAATAGTCTTGGGTCTACACAAATATATTTTTCAAAATCCTTTTCCACTAACAACTATGGACCTATAAAAAAAATAGGTCACAAAAATCTTTTCTCATGTAGGTGTAGTGGCAGGCTAAGGAACAACAACAGTGTTACCTGGATTCTGACTATTCCAGGCACACAACGGGTGACAAATCAAAGTTCCTTAGCCTAGTATAAAGGTGATAGAACCACAATGGCCAACAGCGAAAAATTATCGTAAAGGTAAAATAGGTCACGGTATATTTATTTTGAACGATTTTTTAAAATGTGAAAATCTGCACCAAAATCTGAATTAACTCTGCCAGTTATGTGATAAAGAAATGAATGTTGATTTTGATTCTGACTTATTCAAAATTGTTAGCCAATTAACTTTTTATGTCGAGAACTCTACATGTACATCTAGAGTCATTGAATTAGTTCACATAGATGTATTTGGACTAATGATGGTGTTTTATAGAATGTTGATTACTCATGATACATGTGGATATATTTGTTTCTGGATCCGCCACTATGTTCACTATTTATTTATTTGCACGGCTTCAATTACAAGCTGTTAAGATATTTTTTTACACACTTCACAGTCTGGTTTATGACATAATAATCTTGAGTCAAAGAGAAATTCGGATGCAGATAATACTGGTAATATAGTTGATAGAAAAATTACTGGTGGAACATGATTTATGTTAAGACATTCAGTAGGTGCATCGTTTTAAAAGAAAATATCTACATATTTTTCATTTCAACTTATTTTAAATTATCAAACATTTTTTTATTTTGTAAAACCCCTTCCAGATAATAGCTTTTGTTGACCTAGTTTCATAGTCATTTTAGAAAATTTGATAATTATTTTTGGATTTGAGATTAAATGATTACATTAACTAATCCGACTCCTTACTAACTACCGAAAAGATAAATAGTGATTGAAAAAGTGATGAGTGTTGATATTAATCATATATCATAACTTGAGATAGTGTATTTAGTAAATTTCTTTAGAAATTTAAATAAGATTTATAATAACTTTTGTGGGTAAAAATTCCATGACTCTCTATTACTATCATATTTCTAACGATCATCACTCATCGAAATCAAATGTAATATGTCAATATGTGGTATTTTAAATGGGAAATCATTTGTTTTTCAATTTATTATATTTTTAGCAATAAAAAATGTATTCACTCTCGTTTAAAAGTCCTCACGACGTGAATTACTTGGAATTTTTTATTATGTGCTTTCATGCTCATTTAAAAGTCATCATGGTTATGCATGGGTGGAACACATATCAAAATTGATTGATTATAGACAAGTTGATTCTAATCCCATTTAAAAGCCTTCACGGTTATGCATGGTTAGAATATACTTGAATTCATTTTTTATAAAAATTTGGAATACTACTAATCTCTTTTAAAAGTCCTAACGGTTATGCATGGTTAGTAGATATTCAAATTCCTGATATAAATATACCACAAATAGACACGACTATATGGTTTTATATGATTGCATCATCCCTATCATTCTAAAGTGGAATATGCGCCTAACAGAATATTTATGATTTTTGTTTGACCTTTTTTTGAAATTTAATATTTATACTCGATTGGGTATTAGTATTGTATTAATATATGTTTGTTATTATCAAAAAAGAGAGATTGTTAAATATTCTAGTATATGATTTTTGTTTGATGATAATAAACACATGTATATATATATATATATATATATATATATTGATTTAAACATATTTGTTATTGTACTATTATATTTTCACATAATTAAATAAATATTTGTTGAATAAAATAAATAACACGGAATTTAAAATTCAAACAGATATTTTATCCAAACAAATATTTTATTACAATGTTGAACAGTACAATTTGAGCTCTCACTATATATACACAATTTCAATTACAATAAAATTTTAGTTACATCACAATTTTCCCTTTACAATATTCACCTCACTATATTTCACTCATTCACTCGTATTTTTCTTCAACTCTACTCCAGCATCTGAGTTATCTGCAAAATACACACTGACGCAGTAAAATTGAAAAAGATATATATATATATATATTTGCGGTGTAAAATAAAATGTGTATTTTGAAAATGTTATTTGCCTCATTTATTTGGGTTGTTCGTCATCGTTTAACTTTGAATTCACATACACGAACAGCTTGACATGCACAGTGTATCAATGTACATGCCATAAGGCCATGCACACCAATATAGACTTCATAAAACTGCAGGGACAAGTGAGAACAAGGTCAAACCTAATCAAAAGCTAGGTTCAACTCAAGTGCAATAAAAACAAAGTAACGACCTAACCACAAGGTCAAAACCAGGCTATAAGGTGGATTCAAAGCATATGCACTACAAAAAACAAATCCAGATGAAAGTGTACACAAAACTTCAAACTGTAAACAACACGTGCATAAAGTAATATACATATGAATGCTATAATCAAAGACAACAACATCAAACAAGGTCAGGACCAGCGAATAGTGAAGTGAAACCAGACCAGACCCAAGTCAACCAAAATTCAACTCAGGTCTGGAAACAAGTGAAATAAGTTCAACTACCACATGAAAGCAAGGAGTTGAAGTAACAGCAATGCAGTTCACATATGTATATGGTGAATGCAAGTGCAGACACTACATGATACAATATGTTCGACCAAGCAGATCAACAACTCAATGCATGCAAGTGACCCAAACTGAAATATCAGTGGACGAGTACACACATATATGACATGGTTATAATATAAACTCAATGCACAAGACCGCAATGAGACAGCAAGCACATAGAATCAACTTGCAGCCTTACAAAACACACCAGACTCGCTTTCAAGTAAAACAAGAGTCCAGTTACATCACAACATCATATATACAAATGTACATGAAACAACCAGACCATATGCATGTGTATACATGATGAATACAATTATGCCTAGACCACCAATCACATTCAAACCATCAAATAATCAACAACAGTTTAACATGACTCAATTGCATATGAACTTAGCTAACAATACAGTGACAATATGAATGTAGTGAAGTGTCATATGCAAACCAATGGAACCAGACTCAAGGAAATGTACAAAGTGTTGAATGCAACACTTCAATCATAGCATTTTAGATGCAACAAGCACATGAAAACAGCAGCAAGAATATCGAAATACAAGTAAATCATCATAAATCAAATACACATGACTCGATGTAACTAGACTACCATGCAACTCAGACTGGAATGACCAGTAAGGAGCAACATGTATACATACATACATATATATGTATGTATATATATATACGTATATGTATATGTATATATATGTATGATACAGTGGCAGGTTGAATCAGCATAAGCAAGTGACATAGTAGGTCTATAATTTCCAAGTCAAGTCAAAAACCAACCAAGCCGTGAGTCAAAAATCAATCAAATGATAGAATGTTCCAGGTCGAACATTTTTGCAGGTAGCAGTTTCAAAATAACCAAGTCAAGTTTAAATGCCAAAGCTAAAGTAAAATTCACGGTGTTAAACCAGAAATTCATGGAGCAAAATCAATTATCAGAAATCATTTCAAATGGCCAAAGTCAACCACGACCAAAGTCAAGTTTAAATGTCAAAGAGTTCAAAGCCGTGGTGATCAAGGAATCGACAAGTTCAAAATCAAAGCCGTGATAATCAAGTAAACACAAATATACGATTTTGAACAAGTCAGTACAAATCACCAACATTCAATCCAAAATCAATGGCTGAGAAAAACCAATTGACGAATTAAAAAATAATATTCAAACGAAAATAAAGGAAATCGAACCCTATTTAACCCATGAACACCATCTTCATCAAATTCATTCGAATTTGAGCAATAAGATAGAAAAAGGTTGTAAATTGATAACTTAAATCGATTCAAGTTCAATCAATATCATATAGCAAAGCATCAATCCAGAACTTGAATCAAGTCGAGTATAGTATAAATCGAAAAGGGGACAAATGTACCAATTCAAAGCATCATTCAATCTCAACATATTGAAGTAACCGAAAGCAAATCAAAGATAGTGAGTCTATTATCGAAGCAATTCAAAGCAATAGCCATTGTAATCGACCAACATTCAAGCAGCGACTTCAAATTATCACGAAGCCCTAATTGAGGAAAGAAGCAGCCATAATTGCAAACAAAAGAGATACGGGCCAAAGAAATAAATGTTTTGAAAAAGGGGGATGCTCTTTTAATTTTAAATTGGGCCGACATATCTAAATACTTTGGGCTATTTATTTTAAACTAGTGCTTCTTGTTTTTATATTGCTTTCATTTTGTAATTTACTTTTAATCGTTTGTAATTTTCTGGTCATGTGACAAGGGAATGAACTACGGTGGTGTAGTTCGAGAATTCGCAAATTAGGGGCTGAGTTATGGCAGGGTTTCGAGCGTAGAGTTAGGTAAGTTGATAGCGGGTGTCGCGAATTTACGTGTATAAGCGTCTGAATACTTAATTTCCAGTAGAAACCTCGGGGAAACACGTAGGCAGGGTTTTGCCGAAACTGTGTAAATCTGTGTTGTTCTATTTCTATTTTTATATTCTGCTACTATCTGTTTTGCTATTATCAGTGCTGCAGTTATTTTATATACTTTTGCATTAAATTTTTATAATTATTAGTATCACACTATTCACCCCCCTCTCGAGTGAAATCGATCCTGCACGAACCTCATCAACCGGGAATGACTAAAACAGGGGAGATGCAACAAGGCTAAGTGGGTCGCATCTAATTAGGGTATGTTATCACCTTTCTAAATATCCTCGAAAACCGTTGTGCGTGGAAGGAACACTCGATATTAAGGGTGGGAACACCCGGAGTGATAATATATTCGGTCTATCCAGGTCAAGGGTAAGCCGGTCTTATGTAGCAGGGGATCCCAGCGTGGTCCTTGGTACATTGTTATTGAGGTGTACTGTGGTGGACGGTAGCCCAATGGCCCAGTCATTTGTTGGAATCCATTCTCTAATATGAGCTTCGGGTTTTGTTTGTAGTGCCTAGTACGCTGGAATTTAATTAATCTAACAATTTCAGCTATTTGAATAAGTATTTGTATTTAGACAGTATTACAATATCACTGGATTTTTCTATAAAAATGTTTTAGTTATCGTAAGGTAAAAACCCGTCTTGTTTAGGTGTGACGCGGTCTTACGAGATATCTTTGTTTTTCAAATGATTTTGATAACTCCAATAATTCAAATTGAGTGTGTATTCTCACGCTGGTTTTCCAAACTGACTCGGGTGTTATTTATCGTAATGCTGGTGCCATACCGAGTATTACAGATTCAGGATAGGGTGCTATGGAGCTCAGGAGACGAACTGGATGACAAGACGTATTTTCGTACTTGACTTATATTCCGCTGTGTAAGGACAAGCTATATAACTAGGGCTTTCAATGGGTCGGGTCGGGTTTGGGTCGGGTCAAGTCAAGTTCGGATTGACTTTAAATGGATCGGGTCAACCAGTTTATTGAACAGGTTAGGAAAAGCTCAACCCGAACCCGACCAGTTTATAAACGTGTTGACTAGACCCGGCCTGTGTAACCAGATTATAAACGGGTCGGGTCGTAAATGGGTCCTGCCAACTCGTGTAAGGTATAAACGGGTCATTAACGGGTTGTAAACGGGTCGGCTCAACCCGTATAAGGTGTAATTGGGTTGTTAATAGGTCAGAACGGGTCGTAAACGGGTCGGGTCAACCTGTATAACCCGTATAACGTACAAACGGGTCGGGTCGGGTCGTAAAATAGTTGGGTCAACCGATATAAGTATAAACGGGTTGTTAACGGGTCAATTTAGGGTTAGTGGATCTACCCGAAACCCACCCGTTTATAAACGGGTCAAATTCGGGTTGACTCGAAAATGACCCGCCAACTTAAACGGGTTGGGTTAACCTGCTAATTTCTGTGCGGGTTTCGGGTCATGTTTCGGGTCATGTAGGAAATTGATAGCCCTATATATAACTATCCAGTTTGATGTATTAATTGCTATATTCTGATGATTGTAAGTCTATAAACTGTATAGATTCTTTTGTATAAAATATGTTATTATATATTATATCTTATTCCGCTGTGATTATAAGATTATGTGTTGTTGTTTCTACTTTTTTCTATCTTATTCTTCTCCTTACCAAAAAGATTCGTATTTCCGTCCAATTTGAGTTGAGCCGAGGTGAAATGTTGTCGACTCAAAGGGGTACGGATGTGCGGGCCTTTAAATCCAATATCATTTATAAAACTTTTATAAATCTCCCAAATTATTTATAAAAATCTTCTATAAATATCCGAAATCATTTATAAAACTCCTTTAGAAATATCCAATTATAATTCCCTTTCTTAAAAAACATTTACAAATATTATTTGTAAATTACCTTTAAATAAATCCTTTATAAAATGTTATTTACAAAACATCATTTGCAAATACCTTCATTAATATAATTGAACAACTTACAAAATTATTTAAAACACTTGTCCAAATTGATATAGAATTAAAGTCAATTTTAAAACCATGGCATTACAAATTGAAAGGAGGCTTAGAAACTACAGTGGTACTTACATCAAGTTATTTTTTAATTTGAATTTGACTTTCAAGTAACAACACAAACATTACATAAGAAATAGAGAAAATAAAATCCATAACCCGAAATCAAGGAATAACATGTCAATATAAACAAATTGGCAGATACACAAAATAACCTAATAGCAGAAGGACAGTTTTTCCTGCTAAATGGATGCCTAAACAATCTATAAGTTTAGTTATAGCAGAACGGATATTTATTCTGCTAAAAGATGTCTAAATAATCAATTCAATTAAAGCTATTGTAGAACGGTGTTTTATTCTGCTAACAGATGTCCAAGTTTAATATAACTTATATATGGTCGTTGTCTACTTAATGGCATAGATAAGAGATCCTTTGGTTTAAAACTAGTTTACTTGTAAAAAGAATTGGCTTAAAATTAATTGATATAGTTAAAGATTAAACCGTTATTAAATAATATTAAATTCTTTATTTAATCACTAGTCAAATCACTATTTAATTCCTAAATAAATCATTTAAATTACTAATTAAATCTTAATTCACTCTAATTTAAAACTTAATTAAACCGATTTAATCCCTAATTAAAATTTTAGTTAAATCCAATTAGATTAATTAACTTAATCGTGCACAGTTAGTAATTAATTTTAATTAATCCTAATTAAATAATTAATTGATTAAATAATTAAGCTTGATTATTAAAACTTTTCGAAATTAACTTTTAGCTTAATTATTCATTAATTAAAACTTTCTTGATTAGTCAATTATGATTAATTAACTTTAATCCATAATTAAACCTTAGTTAATTAGCTTAATTATAATTAGTTAATAATTATCTTAATTTATCAATTAATTAATTATTAAACTCTTAATTAATTACCAAAGTAATTAAATTTTGAACTAAATATTTTGAAAAGATTTTTGAAACCATTTCAAAAAAAATCATTCTTAAAAATCTAAACTCTACCTTTTTTCGAACTGCATTCATGACCACTATCGCTATGAATGTAACTCATCAAAGTTAGACTCAATTTACTTTTGACTTTAAACTTCACTTCTAACTTTACCATTACATACGTCTCTTTAAAACCTTATATAAAAGTTTATTTGAAAACTAATTAAAGTTTAAATCATTTTCTTATCTTGAAAACAATTAAACATTTTTGATCTTTGCAAGCAATCTCTTATCTCTTTTGCATACAAAGGTACTAACTTTCATCACATATAACCAAACAACCAATTCAACACATCCAAACATAGATAAATCATCACTTACATAAGCAAGATGTCAACTTTAACAACAAATCAAACATTAAAGCTACCTTTTAACAAATTTAGTTCAAACCATAACCAATACAACACAAATAAAACCAACCAACATGGACCTACTACTAAACTAACACCATGTTATACATTTGAACACTATAAGATATAAAGGTGATGCCTTTCCAAAATAAATAAACAATTACTCACAAAAATTTTTCAAATCACTTTAAATATTGAAAATGGACTAGCACTTCAAAAATCCTTAAGTAAAAATGATTTTTCTCCACTTCAAGCTAGCCAAACTGTAACAACCTGCATATTTATCGATTTTATATTTAAATATTTTGTCGTTAATCGGATATTGGTCCGAAAATCTACTTTTTGCAAACGGTCAAATTAGGACTCGTGACCACTTCCATTGAGTTCGAAATACCGTTTTACAACTTTTTTAAGTATAAACATTGATAGGTTTGGAGTTAGTGGAATTTCACTTACTTTTCCTGATTTGGACTTTGGGTTAGATTAGCCATTATAACTCAAAACCCAGTTCTCTCCTTCTCCTCACTCTTCATAAATTCCTACCAAACACAAATTTTAACATTAATGGTGAGTGGAAAGAGAAATTAGAAACTCCAAGCCTAGGTTTCAACTCCAACTCCATCATTCAACTCCAAATTCAAGGAAAAGCATTGGATTCAAGCTTGTAGTTGCTTCTCCATTCACCTTCAAGCTTCATAATTTGGTGAAAAGGTGAGATTTTTATCTCACATTCTTGTCTATAACTATCACGGATGTTTGGGAATGATTTCCTATCACTTTAGCATGTACATTTGCATTTGGTTTCGATTGGATTGGCGAAAACTCCAATTTTTAGCGTTTTGGTGAATTTTCTGCATTTAGATCGTTCTGGCCATTTGTGCATGTTTGGAGTTAGGTCACTCGCGAGCTAACACCTTAGGTCGATCGCGAGCTAACGCCTTAGGTCGCTCGCGTGTTAACGCCTTAGGTCGCATGGCTCGTTTAACATTAAGTCGCTTTGGCCACTAGGTCACTCTGCCTCTCTCCGTTAGGTCGTTACCGTGTAGGTCGCTACATATGTTAACACGTTTGGGCTTTCGGTCCTTGGCCTTCGTTCCATTTTAGGTCGTAAGCCCCTAGGTCATTTCCCTCTTACTCCACTAGGTCGCGTACCCCGTTTAGGTCGCTTGACCTTGTTCTCCTTTAGGTCGCTCGGCCTCCATGTGGTTAGGTCGTTGACCCCCTTTAGGTCGCAGGACCATGACTCCAGTTAGGTCGTTGACCCCCTTTAGCTCGCAGGACCATGACTCCAGTTAGGTCGTTCTCCCCTTTGCTCCATTAGGTCGCGACCGAGTTAGGTCGTTGACTACATTAGGTCGCGCACTTAGGTCGCGAACACCCCCTAAGTCGTAACCACTAGGTCGTTTGACCTGTTTCCTCACTTAGGTCGCGAGCAGTTAGGTCGTTAGGCCTTGTTTGAGACTTTAGCTCGCTTACCTCTGTTAACTCGCGAACACCTCTACGTCACAACCACTAGGTCGCTTGACCCCTTAGACCCCTAGGTCGCAACCATTAGGTCGCTCGATCCTATCCTCCCTTAGGTCTTCACTAGGTCGTACCGTTTTGGACGGGGCGCTGCCCCCTGGACCCCCGCGACCTGACCGGGCAGGTCGAACCCCGTAGCGGGGGTGTTACCCCTGCACCCTCACCTTGGGGGGTTTCCACCCCTTGGACCCCCCTCTGTAGGGGATCTTATCTGAAAAACATTCAACAGAACTTGCTTTGTTGAGATGCTGAGTTGACCATTCTTCGAGACAAACTATCTTTGGCTTATCGGTCGATTTTATGGTATCACGGCCTTGCTAAGAAGGCGGGATAACAACTTTATAAATATGAAGGTTTCAATACTAGTAGTAAATCTCAAAACTCTTTCAACAAAATGATTTCAACTCTATTTTCAATAGCAAATCTCTTTTCTTAACCATTTTCCAATCTACTAGTATATACAAACCTTTACCTCACTCGGATGAGAAATCTAATTAAACGGCTTAGTAAAACAAGTGATATGAAACGCTTGTGTTCACTTCGTCGGTTAATTCTTGGACTTGTTCGATTGAACCTCTTGTGACAATTTTCTAGTGAAGATTTACAGTTTGTTTGTAAATATTTAAGTTAAGCAAGTGGTTATGGGACACGAAGATAAACTTTTATATATACTAGCTTAGTGTAATTGACACTTCTCGTTGATCATGACGATCATTTTATGATTTAGACTAGCAATTGTGCGATGTCTCTTTATTTGCAAGGTTAGACTAGACCTGATGGGTGTGATTCCGACTCACACATATCTCTTTGTCCGCAAGGTTAGTCTAGACACCATTTGTGTGATTCCACTCACATATACCTTTTTGTTGCGAGGTTAGGCTAGACACCATTTGTGTAATTTCACTCACACATACCTTTTTGCTTTTTGGTTAGCCTAGACCTCCTCTGGGTGATTCCGACTCACCCATATGGGGTAGCTCCCCATGGTCTTCGGACCGTCATGTGATAGGCCTCTTTCCCTTTTTTCTGTGATTTTTGGATTTCTTGTGTTGATTTTTGGAATTTATGTCATTGACTTGTTATGAGTACAAGTTTAGGGTATGATGCCCTCTTTGGATCTTTGAGAAGATTCTTGTGATATTGATTTATCTCTTATTGATTGATCTTCTGTTGATCATCATTTGCATACTTATAGTAGTATGTCAGTATGGATATTTTATGTTTATGCCATATCTTTTATTTTATACCATGTCATCTAATATTTATAGCTAGACTGATCCGTTTATTATTTTCTTAAATAATACCCGGGTCAGACCGAGATGTTACAGGTGCTTCTGCTTGACTTCTTCCCGGGATTCGCTACTCTGAGTTTTGGCTAACTATTTAGATTAGCAGTTTTTGTTGTATACACTTGAGATATAGACTCATAGTTGTATTCTTTTGTATAGCACATGTTGCTATTCTTTTGTATTATTGTGGATCTTTTTGACCACTACCCTAATGTACACTTTCATGTGTTAGTTAAATATTCATATCTTCTACCGCCTTTGTGATATGGATGTCTGTGACTGATTTGTGTTATGCTTATTTCTATGTTTGTTTTCGAAGATTATTTATAGCCACCGTGTGATAAGCAATCACATGGATGGTCGCTCCTCAACAGCCTTATTCTCCGTGCTAGTTGACAGCACTACACCGTAGTGTTCTTGGCTAGCGTGGGTATAGAGGTGGGCGTCACACAAAAGGCTCGACCTAGGCTACAATTGGCTTGGCCAACATGTTGATGGGCTTGGCCAACATGGAAAAAATGGAGATGGTCTTGAAAATTAAAAAGAAGGTGAAGTGGGAAGAAAATAAGTGATTTAAACAAGATTTAAAAGTTTTTAAACTAAAAAGATTTGACTTTTAAACGTAAAATGAAAATGGAAGCCACTAAAATAATTTCTAAGCTTTTAAAAAGAAAATAATATTTTGAAAAGCGGGAAAAGTGAGAATGTAAGGAGAGAGAAAAGGATTTTTTTTTTATAAAAAGGAATGAATTAAAATTACTTTTCTACCCATAAGTACACTTTCCCTCCACTTAAATGTTGCCACCTCACCGCCTTATCCACTTCCTTATGTTGTACACATGTAAAACAATGTTTTCCCCCTTATTAATCAACAAGTAATACCCATATTGTACTTTGGTTAAGAGATCAAAGGATGTTTCATGCTTTTTTTTTTAACTTACAAATGGTCGCATCACCTTACATAAGTGTACTCATGTTATTAACACTTATTTTATTTCAAATCCATACTTAAGTTAATTTAAAATTTGTAAATATATTAACTAAGGTTTTACAAATTTTTAAACAACTTTTTTAATGTTGAAAAATTGAAATTTTTTAAAAAAGCTTTCCGATCATACATTCTAATTTCCTTTAAACTATTTACTTTTGTAAACACATTTTAAAAATGATTTCATCATCACTAGTTATTTTTAAAAACCATTAAAAATCATTAATTTTGAATATTTAATATTAGTTAAATATTGATAGATTAAAGTAATAAAATTATGAGTTGTTACATTAATTCTTCTCCCCTTAAAAGAATTTCGTCCCCGAAATTTCACCATATAAACACCCATTACCATTCATAAGCCCACATAATGTTCATAGATCATCCATATACAAAATCTGATTCGAGCACTATGCAAATACCTAACTTCATTTCCAAACTAGTATTGCTCATCTGATTTCCTAATGCAGACTCTGATCAGGCTCCATGATTAGAAACCTCTCTTCTCCTTACATAATCATATACTACAATAGCGAACTTTTGTCCCTACCAAGAATCCTTACCAATTGTTCGCTGTTAAAATCGAGTGATAGATCCTTATCCAGAATGATGTAAAATACCTCAGGTCATATACTTGAATCAGGGACCTAGAACTATGTGAGAAAGAGAAATGGTCTACGTACAACCTACGTATTTATCAAAAAGTTCTTTTTTTACACATTTATCCTCCTACCCTCCCATAAATATTTATGAAATCATTTCATAACAATTACAAATTAGATTTAGTATCATCCATGATACAACTTATTTATGAAATCTTTCATATATAAAATAATAAAAAATATGAACTTGGATAATATTTTCCTATATCTTAAGAGTGCGTACTAAACATTCCAAGCAACTTAACAACCTTATGGAATCCTATAACATACATAGAGTCATGAACCATATTTGTTCAAGTCTTAGTCTATCAATATCAAGAAGGGACAAACAAAAGGATCAGTACATATAGAATATTGTTCGAGCTACATGTAACCCTAAATACAAGCTAAGTGACTCCATCACGGATGGAGAGTACACTCCAAAAGAAATGATAGCTAAGGAACAACTTAGGATACTACTTCCTAATACTATCCTCTAACTTCCTATTGCACTAAGCAAACCCTTTTCGAACCTCTTTCCCTTTAGCTGCAGCTGAATTGCACGGTGCTGAAATGATAACAAAGGGACTAAGCTACTCCTCTTTCTTGAGCATATGACAAATTTTGATGAAATAGGCCTTCTGATGGCAATATAAATAACTCATTAGCGCAATCTACGTCACAAGCTTTAGTGCCTTAACAACCCAAGCTTCAACCACTTGTCCTTCCTTACCCGACCTACATTCCTGAACAAAGTGATCATATTCCCTACACTTGAAGCAACCGCATTTAGGCACCTTTGCCTTGAGCTTGCGCTTCTTATTCCTAGCTGGAGCAGTAGTAGATGGTCGTGGAGCTTAATGTTCAATCCATAGATCATTACATATCATCCTTTCGAACGATCCTTGAATACAATTCTTCGTGTCTTTACGTAACTTTTCACACAAGCCCATTCAAATTTTAACCTCGATGATAGACTTAATTCCATAGAACTTTCTTATACTCAAAATCTCAAAGTCACGGTGTAGCGAAGTAAAATTCATTGGGGTTTGAACTTGCACCCCTTCCTCAACCATATCTGCTTAGTTTTAAAAACTCCAGTATTCATAATTCTTGCACCCTGAATTCATACCAAATATCTTTAGAATACTTCTAAGAATAAGGTTACTCCGATTCAAAAGTTAGTAAGAAAGAATTATTACGAGAGAATTCCTAAGTAAAGATTATTGCAAAAAGAAGAGATATCCAAGGGAGGAATTTCCTAGGTATGGCTTCTAGAGGAGGGATATCTTTAGGATATATCTTCATAATTTTTTTCTTGAAAACCAATCCTTTGTATATAAAATATAATCCTAGGTAAAATTATTTGCTTTACCTAATTTAACACAATATTGTGTAAGTTTACCTTGTTCAAGTGTTTAGAAACCCTTATCGATACCTCAACATCCTACATCTCGACTAGAATTCATAAACCACTAAACCATAAATCAACACAATATAAAACATTTTTGTAATCACTAACATATATGTGCTCTTATACAATACCCTCAAACTCGTTCTAGGATGTTACTTGCCCTATCTCTAATGAGTTTACCCCACCAAAGCCAAAGTTCTCGCTTAACCTTGCACTTTGATACCACATGTAACAATCCTTCTTTTCGACCCTTAGAAGTTAATGCTAATACATCCATGGTATTTATGTGTGGAACAACCAATTGTTGGGAAGACAGATGGTTAGGGGGTAGAAGAAGAAAGAAGAAATCAAGAGACTAAGCAACACAAACTCCCACATTGCAACGAACAATCTATAATAACAATGATCTTTAGAAAAGAATGCTTTTATATACATACATCCATTTGAGTAGTAGCCTATCATCTAACTAGACTGTTAGAACACGTATCCTTGCAACTTCTGATAAATACAACAAAGCCTTGCAATGGAACATAAAGAAATATGTAGACACGTCTTGGCCATCTAGCTTGACTCCTAAGCTCCAAAGCATCCAAAACTAATATGAAAATATGCTCGGCCTGATATGAGCATTATATGAAAACAACGCCTAGGCCAGTCTGATGAAACTAGCATGAGAAACTCAAATCATAAGAAATTTTATTATAAATTATAAATTCCTTTGAAAACAAAAGTATCTCATAAGATGTCGTTGTATATAAATAGGGAGGAGTTTTTACCTTATAATAACCAAAACATTTTTATTATTGAATTCGATGATACTATAATAATGTCTAAGGGTTTAAAATAAATATATAAAGCAGTTGTGAAGAGTGTACATGATAGTAATAATATGTATATAATCAAAACCCGATGGCGCTTATTAGAGAATGGATTTTCAACAAATGATCAGGTAAGGGACTAACTTCTGAAACTGCTACACCTCTAGATAAGATGTACCTGAGGACGAAAATCTTTCGACCTCTGCTAACATAGAACCGGCCTACTCCTTACTGTATAGTACCAAATATGTCATCACCTGGTTGTTTCCAACCTTTATAGAGAGCTCTCATGCACAACCAAATTCATAATATGATAATCTAGAAAGGTTGTGGCACATCCTTATGGGCGACCCCATAGCCCTACTGCATCTATCTTGTTTTAGCCATTTCTGGGGTGTGAGGCTAGTGAAGTAACAGTTTACCTTTCTTTAGCAGTTCTCGCTTGGAATGCTGACACTGCCCTCTAGGTAGAAAGGTAATGCCAGCATTCATCCATACAAGTTCGTTATGGGTTTGAACGAAACCGTAGGAACTACCTCTACTACATTCATTTTGGAATAACCCTTAGGATTAATAGCAAGCAGCCCTTGCACTTCAAAGGCTTCATCTTTAATCATCTTCAAGATGTCTTCTATTCAAACGCATATTTAATTTGAAGTGGTTTTCATATAACATATCTGACCCAAGTCTCTCCGAATCAACAATCGGTAATTTTTGGTTGACTCATTCTCGGTTCTTTCAGAAGTATCAAACAAGTATTTGAGTCTTCACTGGGGAACTCAAACATACTTCCTGAGGCAAAACTGACCATCATTTGATAGTCAGTTATTTAGCTATCAAATAATCAACCAACACTATCCAGAGATTTAATTACTAAGACGACCCACATTACGAAAGGTTTAAATCGACAATAATCCATACATGACCGACTTGAAAAATCCGAAAAATAGATCATCGGTAGGGTTAATTAAGAAAAATAAGAAAAGAAAAAGAAAACAAACATAGAATCTCGCAGCGGAACGATAAAATATACTTATCAAATAAACATTTCATGAAGCTGTTTATATTATACATTTGATTATAAATCATACAAAATTTATTATAGTTATATATACATTAGGGATAAGTAAAGAAACGCAGCAGACAAATGCATGAATAATAATAGTAGTAGTATACCAAATCTTCGTCTTCGTTCTCTAGAATAATCTTCAATGGGCTGAAAACTCATGGTTGACCTGAGCGTAATGAAAAGACAAAACACTCGAGTCAGGACTAAAATACTTTTATGTAAGTCAAATTGACAACACATATAACTTGAATGTAATAGCATCAGAGATGTTTACTGGATTTCACACCTCCTATCTAGTGTGTAAAGTGTGTCCAACAACTCAATGTGATGGCATTTTCCATCTCTTAAGAATTCGTCAAATATTTATATGTAATAGAATACGATATATATATATATATATAATGTCTAATCAGTAAAATAAATATTAAAATAGTGGTAAGGTTTTACATTGATCCCCCTTAACGCGTTTTTAATCATTGTCGTACAATTTGAATATAAAACACCAGTAAACCGTCAGTGGATAAGGATGCGCCGTGATACGACAACACTAAACCAAAATCGTAGGGGTCTCGTATAAGGATAAAAGTATGACAGGCACGTGAGGCAATGTCAAATGTAGGATACTACCAGTTTACCCTTCCCGATTGGTCGTAACGCGTCATAGCCATGACTGCCTACTGCGTCCAACACTCCCATAGTCGAAGGGTGATCACCAACAACAACCGAAATAAGGATATTCATACGAAGAAGTGTGTCTGCTCGGGGTAGCTTTCCCGCTTTTCCGGTACGGCTCCCGTTTTAGTCATTTCAAATTAGCACAAGTGTCAAGCTAATCCATCATCGTTCTCTTTCTTCAATTCCAGCAAATGACGCCAAATCCAACCACTTCGTTCTTGGGCCTCCTCCGTGTACATAGCTGTTAGAGTGGTACCAATATTGACAGAGAGTATGCCAATAAGAGGCCCCGGTCTCTTTAACAACCAAATGTCGTTTTACACACCAGTTGGTACTTTTATATTTCGAAAACAATTCATATTTGTTATCAAAATATCATATTCGCTTCAAAATCAAATTCATTTCAAATCATCGTATTTACTCAAAATATACTATTTCAATTAAAAATCAAGTTCGTCTTAATATGCCGATTTCGCTTCCAAAATTGTTTCTAAATTCAATTTAGGTTATAACTTCATTTTAACCCAGTTCGTATTTAAATCCAAGATTTAAATATAAACATTCCACCCTTTTGACCAGTTTGAATTTTTAGAAAATAGTTTAAATAGTCTTAAAATAGTTAAATAGTTTAATGGAAAATAGTTTGAATATTAAAATTGGTTTATATAGTAAAATTGTTTGGAAAATCAAAATAATTTGAATATTTAAAAGATAGATTTTTAATAGTTTATACTAAAATAATTTATTTGAAAATAGTTTCAAAGTCAAACCAATTCGATTCCAAATTTCCTAATTTAAATCATTTTAAATTTCCATTTCGATTTAATAGATTTAATTTCGATTTCGAGTCGAATTTTACTTCAATTCCAAATTAATTTCACTTCCAATTCCAAATTAATTATAGTTTCAATTCCAAATTAATTTCAATTCCAATTCCAAATTAATTTCAATTCTAATTCTAAATTAATTTCAACTCAGTTCCTAAATTTGAACCATTTCTATTTATATCAATTCCAGGTTGATTTTCAAAATATCGATTCAAAACACTTAAATCAAATTTACCTTTAATACCTAATTTAAAGTCCAAATTTTCAAATATAATTCAATTCTGAGATCAATTTCAAAATATCGTTTTATATCACTTTTACATAGTAATATTCAAAATTCGAATGAAAGTTCAACTCCGTTTTAAAACAAATAAATTTCTAGAATTCAAATCACATTTTGATTTTAACTTCAAAAACTCAAATTCCATTTATTAACAATTTTTCTTAACAAATTCTGGCTTTTTTTACTTCTTTAAATCGAACTCGTTTAAATAATTTCAAATCAAAAAATTTAAAATCATTTAATTTAACCAATCTGGTGTCCGTATATAATTTCCTATCCTATGGCCAAATGAATCAATTATTTCAATTAAATTTCAAGGATGGATATATATCAATTCAATTCAAATCAAAGTGTCATACGTATATATCATTTCAACCTATTAATTTATTCAAAATAATTCAATTTGCAGTTTTATATACAGTAAATAATATGCAGAATGATACCGGACATATCAACATAAATAAACATCCAAAAGATCAATCAACAGCATCCATCACAATCAACATGCAAACGTCAATATAATTCACAACAATTTCATAGTTATCAACATTAGTATTTCACTAGCAATTTAATTCAAGTTTCAAATTTACTGTCAATTTTAATACTACAATCAATTCACATGTCAATTCAATTTTCAAATAACAGTCGTTAATATTAGATAACTTCACGATTTAATTTTAACGAACATAAAATTATTGTAGTACGTCGTGAGCATTAAAATCACTCACCTTTTACTTGAAACTAAAAATATTTCAGCTTCAAATAAATTCCACTTTGATTCCACACCAAAGCGTTTGTCGATACGATTCCAATGCCGCTTGTTTCGTCCACTTTGGACCTCATACGAAGAAGATACACATTTTTTTAAGATTTAAATGTAGTTTATATAAATAAATATACAATTTTCTTTATATATTTTAAACCTTCCTCTGGGCCATTGATTTTCTGGAACGAGATCCTGGCCGCATGCTAATATCCTTCTTCCCCCATTGTTCGTCCTGCTTCGAAAACCCACGGCTGTCTCCTTCCTTTGATTACCGCACTACCAACGACCATCTATGCATCTATAAACCACCATCGAAACGTTCGCCACCCCATGCTACACCATCGCCCAAAATTACGTCACTTCCTCTCAACCCTAGCTCGAGAAAATTGAGCTCGAACGTCACACTGTTCATGGAAATTTTCCACTGCATCGAGACATTGTAGCCCAGATCCACCATTGGATGTGAAGAGGTGGAGGTGTTCTACGATTTTCCTTTAGATGCCGAAGCCTAAAGATCGACGAATGGAGGGAAAACAAGGGTGCAAGCTATGAGTGTTTCGGCCATTGAAGTCAGGTGGAGGTGTTGTTGATAGATACTAGGGTTTACTGTAAGGATACATGTATATACACACACACACACATATGTATGTATATGTGTGTGTATAAATATTATATTGTTATTTTTACTGTTCACGCGAATTTTTGAACGAACTCCAAAGGAAGCCTGTCGCCTGGCGTTTATAATGTTTTATCTATATTCCGAACACAATGGAACAAGTTTCAAGTTCTAATTCGATCGTACGTGGAAGATAGCTTTTCAAAACGATTTAAAATATTGAATTTTCGATATTAAATTCAACGTGTTTCTATCTCGCACGACCAATCGATAAATTAAATGCTACAAAATTTGAAATCTGATAATAATACACTATTATGGATCTAACGGAATTAGTTTCGTCAATTTCTAGATTATGCCCTGGATCGCTATTTTAACGTGTTGATTATAATATAAAATTTCCAATTTCTAACTATTCACTTTTAAACCCAATTTTAAATGTTACCAATCTTCATTCATATTTAAAAAAAATTAGATCAATTTCTGATATCTTTTTCATTCACATAAATTAACGATTCAATTATTCAAATAATTCCCAGTATTAAATTTAAACAATTTAATCCTCCAATAAAATTACATTAATAATCATTAAATTTTTATTTTTACCCATTTTTATCCTATAATCCCATTAATTTTAATAGTTTAAAATAGTTAAAAATACGGTCAATACATTCTCCCCTGTTCAAAAAATTTCGTCCTTTAAAAGGGAGTAAGTGCTAAAATTAGCATTTGATGTATTTTATTCAAAATAATCTGCGATGAACCGAAATTTTAGACTCTTGAAAATCGACATTAAAACATTCACTGTATAACATGCCGAATATTCAAGTGCCCGAAATACCGATTGCTAATGGTAAAGAAGAAAGAGGTAGAAGAAAATAGAACAACAACATAGAATTTTACAAACGCAACGGAACAAAATATAATATATAATAACAGATTTTTATACAAAAGAATTCACAACTATTTATTACTTACAGTTATTAAAGTACAACGACACATCAATCTGGAAAATTAAAATAACTTGTCCTCATGCAATAGAAATATAACCAAGTACGGAGATACGTCTCTATCATCCAGCTCGTCTCCTGAGCTCCATAGCATCCTAACCTAAATCTGTAATACTCGGTCTGACCTGAGCATTATAATAAAATAACACCCGAGCCAATCTGGAAAACCAGAGTGAGAAAACGCACTCAATTTGAATTTATTAAAGTTTTCAAAATCCTTTGAAAAACTAAGGTATCTCGTAAGACTGCGTCACACATAAACACGATTGTTTTTCCCTTACGATAACCAAAACATTTTATATCAAAATCATCTGATATCATAATAGTTTCTAAGTACAAATACTTATTCAAATAGCCAAAATTGTTACATTAATTAAATTTCAGCATGCTAGGCTCTACAACAAAAACAATAAAGGCTTGTATTGGAAAATAGATTCCATACAATGACTAGGCACTATAGTACCACCTCTCACAGTACACGTCTAGAAAAATATACCGAGGACCTCGCCGGGATCCTCTACAACACACGATCGGCCTACCCCTAACCTGGATAGTACCGAATATGTTAACACCCTGCGTGTTCCCACCCTTATCGATAGCTCTTTTTCCATGCATCATCGTATCCATAATTTATAATATATCTGAGGGTATCTAGAAAGATGATAACATACCCTAATTGGGTGCGATCCACTTAGCCTTGCTACATCTCCCTTGATTTTCTGTCATTTGGTTGATGAGGCTTGAGGCTACGATTACCTTTTTAAGGAATTTTCACTTAGAATGCCCATTTTCCTTCATTGACAATATTCTGAAAGCATTCATCCATATAAGTCCATTCTGTGTCTGGACGAAACCGAAGGCACTATTCCTACTACATCCATTTTGGAATCGCCTTCAGGATTAGTAGCAATTAGCCCTTGCACTTCAATGCTCCATCTTCGATTCCATGCTCTTGTCTTCACTTCAAAAACGTATTCGTTGGCTTGAAATGGTTTTCAAATAACTTATCGATTCTGGTCTCTTTGAAACAACGTTCGATATTCCCGTAAACTCAATCTTGGTTCTTTAGAAAATAAACAATCGAAAATAAGATCGAAGAGCATCTCCTAACTGTTTGTGGATGGATTTCCTTATCAACATCCCAAAAGAAAGAAACGAATTTATACATACAATATAGTACCTCAAATGGTAATTATACCATATAATTCCCGTGTTTCTCCTAGAAATTTCCAAAGTTATGTTTTTGATCCAGAATGACAGTCGGTTATTTAACTATCAAATAAATAATCATTCAACCAAAGATTCCATTTCCCACTGAAATCACTAAGCCTTATTTAATTTAAATTCTGATAAATTATATCTCTTTATCAAATAGGTATATACTTTGCCACCGGAATGGGTATATTCACAAATCATTTCTTCCAAATAGTTGAAACTTTTCAAAATAAATATGGAGAGCACCATGCGGTATCAACCATGGATTCGCAGCTCAATGATTATGTCTTCGTCCTAGAGAAATCCAAACTCAACTGTAGGCAATCTCTTCTTCTGATATTCGCCATGAAAGTATACAATTACTTTTCGAAAAATTTATTTAATAATTATCTCAAAATAATACTTATAAAATTTCTATATAAATTCCCTTGTTTAATTCAGGAAAATACTCTTCTATAAATCTCAAACCATTGGTGAAACTCTCCTTTTAAAATCCTTTCGTTCAAAACCAATTCTTTGGAACAAAACAATATTTAATTATAGTAAAATAAAATCTTAACATTGTAAAAATAACTTTTGAATATTTTAAATTAATTTACTTCAAACAATATTAATATATTTATAAATAATTTTTTAAAATCTATTATTCTATTTTTAAAATATACTTTTATAAAACCATTTGAAATCTTTATTTAAAATATTCCATAAAACTAAAATTTAACAACATCAAAACTCATACCTTTATTTGTTTAAATAAAATCCTTTCTCTTTTAAAGCCATCCCAATTATTAAAACTTATATATTTCCAAAATCACTTTGAAATTAAAAAAAATTTAAACAAAACCATCATTTTATTATTTTGAAATTCCAAAATATGACCCAATGTTACAACAACACTAAAAAAAGTGATTCATATGGATAACAACAGTCATGGCATCCAACACAACAAAAATCACATGATACAACATATATATCATTATCTGTAAATAAAATCAACAATAGTAAAGAATCCTTTCGGATCCCTATAACCTGTCACCTGCAACAAATATACAATGAGAAAATATGTACAATGTCTGCTTCGGGATAGACGTGCGTACAAAGGTCATCCGCTCATAAATGGAAACGTATAGGGTCTCATCCGCTAAAATATGCGGGAATATATCCAAACCAACTAATATATATATATATATAATATCATATATCACCCAAACTATCATAAAATAGCAATAAATAAAAAAAATTCCCACTTACATAAAAATATAAGCGAGTCAGAAAGAGTGAGTTCTACTCACATTGATTCCAATAACGTTGCAGCGTTTTATTTTGAATAAAACTAAACTGGCATTTAATACTACCCAAAATTCCTAGTAGCCCCAAATCAATCCAATCCAGCTCCCTCTTGTAGTATTTGTGAATACAAACCCAACACAACTTGTTTCGTTCAATTTCGACCTCATATGACAAAGTTATACAGTTTATAAGATTGCACGATTTTTAAACAATATAATTTATAATCATTTTATTTTTATTTTCAACCTAGACTCATCATCGTCGTTCACTGTGCTTGATCAATTCTGGGCTGCACGTTCTATTTACAGAGAAGATCGTGGCTGCGTTTCCTGTATCTTCTCCCAACTCTAATCGCATACCCATGAACAAGCACGATTCTCCACATGCTCCTACAGTTGATCAGAGAAGGATCCACCCATGCTAATGCGTGCTCCTACCCCAGATGCACCACCGCCTCGAGCCTTGTTGAGCTCGATCCTGTATTTTACAAGAAAAATGCGAATGAAAGAGGCCAAAATGCGAGCTAATTTATCTCCCATCGCTTCGCCATTCTAGGTCGTAGCCGTATGGATGTGTAGGTTTTGTCGCCCTCTTCGATTTTCGTTTAGAAAGCTTTTGTTAATTCTCGGTGGATTAAGAGGAAGATGAGGAGGAAGATTGGATAATTCTGGCCATTAAGAACAAAAGTTGGGGCTAGAGTTCTCTAGGGTAGGGTTTTGGGGTATGGTCCTATATTTATAGGCAACGTCCTAGAGCACTATTCACCCGAATATTTTCGGTCTTCAAACGAACCATGCCGCAAGGCGTTTATAATATTTTACCCCTATTTCGAATAAAATGGAATATATATCGGCAGCCAGTCCCATCGTATTTGAAAGATAGGTTTTCAAATCGACTTATTTTAATTAAATTTACATATATAATCTTCTATATGTTTCAGCTTCCGACGACCAAACCGTAGATCCGATTAATAAGAAATATTAAATCCTTTATTAACTCGCTATTACGGATCCAATGTAATTGGTTTCGTCGAAATCCAAGACAACGTCAAAAATGACTATTTATGAACGTAAATTAGATCTATCAATTTCCAATTTCTATAAATTAACTTTTAATTCAATTTTAAAAGTTCCCTAACTCCATTCTACTTCAAATTATCAACCTTATAAATCATTCTTATTCACAATAAATTCAAAATCAAATTTTTTCTGCAATTTCAAATATTAAATTAACAATTTAATTATCCAAATAAATTATTACATTCGACATATAAGTTATTCAACTTATAAAATTAACTTGTGAATATTTAAAATCAATTAAATATTCCAATTTCGAATGACTGGAATTTTGGGTCGTTACATAATCAACATATGAAAACTTAAAATCTTATGTACAAAACCACTACTACGCTCTCGCTATGCTACTTCGATATGGGTTCTACGGAAACTATAACTTATATATAAAACCAAGCTATAAAAATTTTAAAACTTTGTAAAATTTCTTACACCCGAATTTACGAAAAATTTCGATAGCGTCTCATTTGCGTGGCTCGATCGAAATTTTTTTACAATACAATATATAACCCAAATATGTACCAAATTTATTAAACATCAATGATGAGGCATCCCGCAGGGAAAATATAAAAATGCAGTATTTAATCCTAGATGTGTACCTTATTAATAATACAAGCGAGTTCGCTCATATTAGGCAAGTAAAAGCAAAATATAATCCATGTATATGTCCAAACAGTCTTTGTACGTACCTACCTCAACGCAATTTAGAATATTAGTCTTTTATATAAGATATAGAACATTTATATAAGATATAGAACATGTATGAGTTTAATAAACTATAAAGTATACATTCTAATTCCAAATCATAACACAGGCACACATATGCAACATACTACAATCTTATGTAATCAAAACAGTTATGACGATGGTTTATAATAAAAGAAACCTTTCAACACTTAATAGTTATCCAATTAATTTGTAAACCATCACCATTTACATTTCCAATGTCAATATTTTATTTATACACTTCATTCTTCATTTACATTCAATTTTTATTAACATTTAATCGGTTTGTTTCATACTTATTCATATCTATTTCATTTACATTTGATTTATTCAAATTTCCATTATTTCACCTTTTGTTTGACACATTTCATATAAATTTATTTATAAACCATTCATAACCATTTAAGTCTATTGCAATCATTTTATGAAACACAACTCATGTTTATTTTTCATAACTTAAGTTCAGATTAATTCTTCGATGTACTTCATCAGTTAATTTTATAAATTTAAATTCATATTGATAATTTTACTTAAGTAAACTTTATCTTATAACTCATTTCATATTAATAATTTTCTTTTTATCATAATCAATTCATTCAACTTCTCTTAAGTTAACTTCAATTTATAATTTATTCTATTACATTATTTCATATTCAGTTAGTTACCATTCAATTATATTGAAACTCGTTCTATTTGCATTTAATTTATTCTCATCCAGCTCAAATCAAATTCAATGACTCATATTAATTTTACTTACATGTTTTTCATTCAATTTCTTCCACAATTCACATTGCATTTCATTTTTACAATTTAAGTTCGTATTCATCTATTATTCATTTTACAGCTTAAGTGGAATTAATTCACTGTACTAATTTATCTAGTTCATTCAAATCCAATTGAATTCATTTTATCGTTATTATGTTCAAGTTTATTTTATTTAATCCATTTCTCGGTTTTATTTAACCTTATTCAAGTTGATTTTTTTTCATTCGCATTTATAAAATTTCAAATTTATTAACCTTAATATTTCTCAACCCTATAGGTTGTACAAACCTATTCATTTAAAATTTCATTTCATATTTCATTTAATTCAATTCAAATACAATTCACCCTTATTTAAGCCTTCTTGAGTTAAACTTCATTTTATTTACTTCATTTTTCTAACTCATTTTGTTTAACATTTCTTAAGTGGAATCCTTTATTTCATATCTCAAATTCAAATTTCTCATGTTTGCTAAACCAAAATGTTCAACCATTTTAAAATTTGATTTGATTTTCCTGTTCAAATTATAACTTATGACTTATTTTTATCTATGCTATTTTCAATTATAAGTCCAAAACTATTTTCATATACTTACCAAATCATACTTAGAATATCATTCACAACAAACTTGTTTTAATCGAAAATAAATTTCTATTGGTAGCAATTCTCACTCAGAAACTCGAAAATTAATATTGGCAATGCTGCAGTCATCTCTAGAATTATTTCCAAGTGACTAAAGCGAGTTCAATGCTTTTATTTCTTTCAAAAATCTTTCAAAACGTTTTTCTAGTCAAAACTCTTCCAAGTAATATTATTATTAACTTTTGAAGGCTTTGAAAATAAAATTTGAAAGTAATAAGATTTAGATTCTAAAATTCTCAATTTTTAAATCCTTTCCAGTTATAAACTATACTATGAATATACTTATACGAATTTCATTATCTTATCACCAAAACATTTCATTAATTTACAACTTTGTTATTTTAAACAATTATTATTGTAATTAGATTTCAATTCAATTTAATTATCGAACACTTCATGAGATAAAATTCACGAGTATTCAATTTATTTTGATTCAACCAATAATCGATGGTAATTAAATATTATCACCTACTAACAACTTCATCCATTAAAATCATTAATTATATAATATAATTTAGGTATTATTTCATTTACCTTATTTTAAAACAATATTATGTCAACTTGCCTTGTTTAAGTGTTTAGAAACCCTTACCGATAACATGGCACCCCATGCACTGACCAGAATTCATAAACAACTCAAAGGATAAATAAACACAATATAAAACATTTTATAGTACTAACAAGTACGCTCTCTCATATATATATATACACACTCAGCAAACTCATTCTAGGGTATCACTACCCTATCTCTAATGAGTCAAACCCCACAAAGCTAAGGTTATTGCTAAACCAAAGCTTTGATACCAACTGTGATGACCCACATTTTGGAAGGTTTAAATCGACAATAATCCACACACATCCAACTTAAACAATCCAGAACATAGTTCATCAATAGGGCTAATTAAGAAAAATAAGAAAAGAAAAAGAAAACAAACAAAGAATCTCGCAGCACAACGATAAAATATAATAATCAAATTAACAGTTCATGAAGCTGCTTATATTATACATTTGATTATAATTCATACAACATTTATCAGAGTAATATATACATCAGGGATAAGTCAAGTAATGAAGCAGACAACATGATGAGAATTAATAATAGTAGTAGTATACCAAATCTTCTTCTTCATTCTTCATAATAATCTTCAATGTGTTGAAAAACTCAGGGCTGACCCGAGCGTAATGAAAAGACAAAAGTCTTGAGTAAGGATTAAAATATCCTTATGTAAGTCAAATCAACAACACATATAATAGAGTGTAATAGCGTCAGGGATGTTTACGGGATTTCACATCTCTTATCTAGTGTATAACATGCATGCAATAACTCAAGAGATGTCATGGAATTTTCCATTTTTTAAGGATCCGCCAAAATATTTATATGTGGTAGACTACGTTATATATATATAATGTCTAATCGGTAAAATAAATATTAAAATAGCGTCAAGGCTTTACATTGATCCCCCTTAATGCGTTTTCAAGCATTGTCTTACATTTTGCATATAAAACATAGGTAAACCGTTAGTGGATAGGGATGCGCTGTGATACGACAACACTAAACCAAAATCGAACGGGTCTCATATAAGGATAAAAGTATGATAAGGCACGTGAGGCAATGCCTAAGTAGGATACTACTAGTTTACCCTTCCCAACTGGTGATAAAACATCATAGCCATGACCGCCCACCGCGTCCAACACTGCCATAATCAAAGGGTGATCACTAACAATAACCAAAATAAGGATATTCATACGAAGAAGTGTGTCCTCTTGGGATAGCTAGCCCTCTTGGCCGGTACGGCTCCTAATTTAGTCATCTCAAATTGACACAAGTGCCAGGAAAATCCATCACCGTTCTCTTTCTTCAAATCCAACAAACGACGCCAAATCCAACCACTTCGCTCTGAGGCATCCTCCGCTTACACAGTTGTTAGACTAGTTCCAATATTAACTAACAGTATGCCAATAAGAGGCCTCGGGCTTTTGGACAACCATATGTCGTTCTTCATTCCGGTTGGTACATTTATATTTTTAAAACAATTCATATTTGATATCAAAATATCATATTCGCTTCCAAAATCAAATTCATTTCGAAATCATCATATTTACTCAAAATATACTATTTCAATTCAAAATCATGTTCGTCTTAATATCCCGATTTCGCCTTCAAAATTGTTTCGAATTTCAATTTAGGTTATAAATTCATTTTAACCAAATTTGCAATAAAATCCAAAATTTAAATATTTACATTCCACCCTTTTGACCAGTTCGAATTTTAAGAAAATAGTTTAAATAATTTTAAAATAGTTAAATATTTAAAATAATTTAATAATAAATAGTTGGAATATTGAAAATGGTTTATATAGTAAAATAGTCTAAAAAATCAAAATAATTTGAATATTTAAAACGTAGAATTTTAATGGTTATACTAAAATAATTTATTTGAAAATAGTTTGAAAGTAAAACCAATTCAATTCCATATTTCCCAACTCAAATCATTTTAAATTTTCATTTCGATTTAATCGATTCAATTCCAATTTTAAGTCGAATTTTACTTCAATTTCAAATTAATTTCACTTCCAATTCCAAAATAATTGTAGTTTCAATTCCAAATTAATTTCAATTCCAATTTTGAATTAATTTCAATTCTGATTCTAATTAATTTCAACTCAATTCCTAAATTTAAATTGTTTCGATTATATCAATTCCAGGTTCAATTTTCAAATTATCGATTCAAAACACTTAAATCAATTTTACCTTCAGTATCTAATTTAAAGTCCAAATTTTCAAATATAATTCAATTCCGAGCTCAATTTCAAAATATCGTTTATATCACTTTTACTTAGTAATATTCAAAGTTCGAATGAAAATTCAACTCCATTTAAAAACAAAATCATAAATTTAAATCTATTTCGATTTTAACTTCAAAATCTCGAATTCCATTTCTAAAAAAATTTGTTGAAAAAATTCCGAATTTTTTTTACTTCTTTAAGCCAAACTCATTTAAATAATTTCAAATCAAAATTTTTGAAATCATTTAATCTGACCAATCCGATGTCCATATATAATTTCATATCTTGTGGCCAAATAAATCAATTATTTCAATTTAATTTCAGGGATGGATACATATCATTTCAATGCAAATCAAAGTGTCATAGGTATATATCATTTCATCTTATTAATTAATTTATTCGAAATAATTCAATTTGCAGTTTCATATGCTGTAAATAATATACATGATGATACAGGATAAATCAACATAAATAAACATCCAAATCATCGAAAATATCAATCAATAGCATCCATCAAAATCAATATCCGAACAGTCAATATAATTCTTAACAATTTCATAGTTATCAATATCGATATTTTACTGGCAATTTAATTCCAATTTTTAAAGATTTGCATTTTTTAAAGATATGAATATAGTTTATATAAATAAATTTACAATTTTCTTTATATATTTTAAACCTTCCTCTGGGCCGTTGATTTTCTAGAACTAGATTAGGGCTGCATGCTAAAATCCTTCTTCCCCCATCGCTCGTCCTGCTTCTAAAACCCATGGCTGCCTCCTTCCTTTGATTGTCGCACTATCAATGACCATCTATGCATCGATTAACCACCATCGAAATGTTCACTGCCCCATGCTACACCATCGTCCAAAATCACGTCACTTCCTGTCAACCCTTGCTCGAGAAAATCGAGATCAAACGTTACAACGGTTAGGGTGATTTGCCACCCCCTCGAGAAATTGTAGCCCAGATCCACCATTTATGTGAAGAGGTCGAGGTGTTCTATGATTTTCCTTTAGATATCGAAGCCTAAAGGTCGACGGATGGAGGTAAAAAGAGGGTGGAAGCTGTGAGCGTTTCGACTATTGAAGTCAGGTGGAGGCGCTGTTGATAGATAACAGGGTTTTACTGTGAGGGTATGCGTATATATAAGTGTATATATAAGTATTATATTATTATTTTTACTGTTCACGCGATTTTTGAATGAACTCCAAACGAAACATGTCGCTTGTTATTTATAATGTTTTACCCCTATTCTTAACACAATGAAACAAGTTTTGAGGCATATTTCGATCGTATGTAGGAGACAGCCTTTTGAATCGAATTAAAATATTAAGTTTTTGATATTAAATTTTAACGTGTTTCTATCATGCATGACCAAACAGTAAATCCAAATGCTATGAAATTTGAGATCCGATAATAATACTTTATTACTGATTCAATGGAACTGGTTTTATCGAATTCCGAGATTGTGTCCCGGTTCGCTATTTTAACATGCCGATTATAATATAAAATTTCCAATTTATAATTATTTTCTTTTAAATCTAATTTTAAATGTTAACAATCTTCATTCATATTTAAATAAAATTTGGACCAATTTCCAATATCCTTTTCATTCGCATAAATTAAAGATTCAATTATTCAAATAATTCCCAATATTAAATTTAAACAATTTAATCCACTAATAAAATTACATTAATAATCATTAAATTTTTATTTCTACCCATTTTTATCCAATAATCTCATTAATTTTAGAAAATTAAAATAGTTAAAAATACAGGTCATTACAATTACCCTTAGCAACCACTAACCCTCAAAATAAATCTTTCATTTATTTAAATCTCTTTCCAAAAAATTTATCAAAATATTTATATACTTATCTCACTAGATAAGTACATTCACAAATCACTATGAAAAATTTTTAGTTCAAAATCATATTAGTTGGAGAAAAACAAATGTAATTTAAATTGGAGATAAAGATAACCTTAAACATTATTCCTTCAGTGTTAAGTGTGGAATGAATGTCCATACCATCAAAATTGAAAAGGCTATTTAAAGGCAATCCAATCTCAAATTCTTTTATAAATTTCTTCCATAACAAATCTATTTTATTTATGAAATCCTCTTTACTAAAATTCCAAATCCATTTATAAAACACTTTATAAATCTCTTAGTTTATTTTATAAAACTATTTTATAAGCATCCAAAATCATTTATAAAAGTCTTTATAATTATCCAAAACCATTTATAAAACTATTTATAAATCTCTAAAATCATTTATAAAACTCTTTTATAAATATGCAAAATTATTTTATAAAACTCTTTATAAATCTCCAAAATCATTTATAAAACTCTTCTATAGATGTCCTAAATTATTCATAAAACACTTTTAGAAATCTCCTTTTATAATTCCCTTTCTTAAAAAACATTAACAAATATCATTTGTAAAATCTCCTTTAAATAAATAATCTATAAAATGTTATTTACAAAATATCATTTGTAAATACCTTTATTACAATAATTGAACAATTTGCAAAATTATTTAAAATGCTTATCCTTAAATTGATATAGAAATAAAGTCAATTTAAAAACCATAGCATTACAAATGAAGGAGGCTTAGTGACCACAATTGTACCTAAATAAATTTACATTTTAATTTCAATTTGATTTTCAAGCCATAATACAAACATTGCATAAGCAATTGATAAAATAAAATCCATAACCTAAAATCAATAATAACATGTCATATATAAACAAACTGGCAAATACATGTCCAAAATAACCTAATAGCAAGAGGGTTGTTGACCTACTAAATGGATGTCCAAACATTTTATAAGTTTCGCTATAGCAGAACATGGATTTATTCTGCTAAAAGATGTCCAGATAATCAATTCAATTAAAGTTATAGTAGAGTTTCATTCTGTTAATCGATGTCCAAGTTTAGTATAACTTATATATAGTCGTTGTCTACTTAATGGCATAGACAAGAGATCTCTTGACTTAAAATTAATTTATTTGTAAAAAGAACTGACTTAAAAAACAATTGATAAAGTTAAAAATCAAACAAATGATTTAAATAATATTAAATTCTTGATTATTAAACAGTTTAATTCCTAATTAAATCATTTTTAATTACTAATTAAATCTTAATTAACTCTAATTTGAAACCTAATTAAACTTAATTAAACCCTAATTAAAATCTTAATTAAATCCAATTAGATTAGTTAATTTAATCCTGCCTAATTAGTCATAAATTATTCATTAATCCTAATTAAATGGTAAATTAATTAAATAATTAAACATAATTATTAAAAACTATCTCTTAATTAACTTATAGGTTAATTAATCATTAATTAAAACTTTCTTGATCCATTAATTAGGATTAATTAAATTTGATCTGTAATTAAACCCTAATTAAGATATAATTGTCTTAATTGATTAACTAATTAATTAATTATTAAACTCTTTATTAATTATCAAAGTAATTAACTTTTGAATTTACATAATATTTTGAAAAGATTTTTGAAACCATTTCGAAAAGAATCTTTTTTAAAAACCTAATCTCTAACTTTTTCCAAACTGCATTCATAGCGACTATCGCTATGAATGCAACTCAGCAAAGTTAGATTTTCTTGAGATCTAACTATAATTTTTACCTCTAACTTTAATCTTACTTACGTCTCTTTAAAAATTATATAAAAAAATTCTAGAAACTAATTAATTTTTAAATCATTTTGTTAACTTGAAAACAATTAAACATTTTAGTTCTTTCCAAGCGATCTCTCATCTCTTCTGCATACAAGGGCACAAAGTTTCATCATACATAACCTGCAACACATCCAAACATACATAAGCAAGATGTCAACTTTAAAACAAATCATACTCTAAAGCTACCTTTTAACAAATCTAGTTTAAACCATAACCAATATAATACAAATACATATACAACCAACCAACATGGATCTACTACTAAACTAACATCAGATTATACATGTAAACACTATAAGATATAAAGGTGAAGCCTTTCCAAAAATAAATGTTTACTCACCAAAATCTTTCAAATCACTTTAAACTTTAAAAATGGACTAGCACTTCATAAATCCTGAAGTAAAAATGATTTTTCTCCACTTTAAGCTTGCCAAAGGGCTCGACCTAGGCCACAATAGGCTTGGCTAACATGATGATAGGCTTGGCAAACATGGAAAAATGGAGATGGTCTTAACAATGAAATAGAAAGTGAAGTAGAAGGGAAATAAGTGATTTAAACAAGATTTAAAAGATTTTAAAATAAAAAAAATTGATTTTTTAATCGAAGAATTGAAATGGAAGCCATTAAAATAATTTCTAAGCTTTTAATAAGAAAATACGATTTTGAAAGGTTTGACAAGTGAGAATGGAAGGGGGAGGGGGTGAGAGAGAGATGTTATTATAAAAAGGAATGAAGTACAATTACTTTTCTACTCTTAAGTACACTTGCCCTCCACTCAAATGTTGCCACCTCACCACCTTATCCTCTTCCTTATGTTTTACATGTGTTAAAATATATTTCCCCTTTATTAACCAATATGTAATACCGATTTTGTACTTTGATTAAGAGATGGTTTCATGCTTTATTTAATTTGATTTGATTTTTTTCACCTATAAATGGTCACATCATCTTACATAACTATACTTACATTTTTAACACTTAATTTATTTCAAATCCATACTTAAGTTTGTTTAAAATGTGCAAATATATTAACTATGGTGTTTACAACTTTCTTAATGGTGAAAAGTTCAAAAATTTTGCAAAAAAAATCCGTTCATATTTTCTAATTTCCTTTAAACTATTTATTTTTGCGAACACATTTTAAAAATGATTTCACCGTCACAAGTTAATTTTAAAGAGATTTATTTAACCATCAAAAATCATTAATTTTGAATATTTAATATTAATAAATATTCATAGATCAAAGTGATAAAATTTTGGGTTGTTACATGTGTTTTCAAGATTTAAAGGCTGTCAGAAATCTCTCTCTATCATCTTGTTCACTTCAAAGTTATGTGCGACATAAGATGAGCCCGAAAAGTCCTACATTCCTCTACCAAAACTGGTGTAGGATGAATGTTTCGTTTTTTCTTCCTAGGTTTTTGTGTTTGTTTCCTTTCTGGATTTTCCTTGTCCTTATTTTAGGCCTTTTTACTTTTATTTTGGTCTTTGTTCTATTATGTATATATATTATAATATAAATGGTTCGAACTCCATAAAAGGCCATTTGCCTTCCATATATGTATGTGTGTACGTATGCGTGTGTGTATTAAAATATTTATGGTAAATTTATACAATTTTTTGGTTAATTAAAGTATTTATTTGATAAATAAATAAATAAAATGTTAATTAATAAAGACACATATATAATGACATTTATGTATATATAACTATAAATGTTATAGTATATACTTATTTTAAATTGATTAGGATGAATAAAATAAAGTTAAAAATTGAAAAATTGAAAATAATTTAATAATTTTTTTAATTATACTAAGAAATTAAAGTTATTAAATATATAATTGATTATATTATATGAAATGTAACATCGTAGAATTTTGGTCATTTAGTTCTAAATGCTTAATTAGTTTTAAATATTTAAATTATTGGTTTGGAATTTAATAAGTTGAATTCAAATATATTGATTATTTAATATGTGAATTATGAATTAAATATTAATTGAATTGATTTAATAATTTTATTTAACTCCTTTTAATTAATAAATAATATTGGTGAATATAAAATTGTATACTCCACTAAAAATTGTGATTCTTGATTTGTTCAACTCATATCCATGTTAGCTTCAATTCTAGGTAGGCTTTATGGGGTTCGATCATGCTTGGGTAGGGTCGATTTTAGGGCAGCGAGCAAGGGTTAGGGTAGGTTGGAGATTGAAGGGGCGAGAGGCTAATCGAAGCTTGGTTTCGCATTCGAGTTGGAAAATAGCACCTTTAGACAGAGTTTCGAAGGATCCCACATCCATTTAGGTGTTGCGTCATTCAATGTTGCTTTTAGGTTTGTTGGAGGAAGGGGGTGCCGGTGTGCCATCTTCAAGATGGATGCATCGAGCACGCGGAGAGAAAATCAATGGAATCGACGGATTTTAGTTTAGCGAAGCATAGCTCCATATCTTAGCAAAGTCGTGCACGGCTATGGCCATGTTTGTTATTCCAGGTGAATGGGTCATTAAGAAAAGGGGAAGAGCGATTAGTGAATGGTTAGGGGTAATTATTATTTAATTAAGTTGTTAATTAATTTAATTTAATGGATAACTTATAAATTGAATAACCTTTGCATACCGAGTTGGATTTAAACGTCGTTTGTTGCGTTGCACTCGTATGGACATTATCTTTGCGATGGATTAGATTGGAGGAATTTGAAACTTGTTGGAATTTATGCTAAAATCGAACGCCTGTTCGGTTTTAGTTCAAACCGGAATACTTTGGTGAAAAATGGAATCAATGTGAGTTTAACTCACATTGAAATTTACTATATCATATTTGTGATGTATGAACAATTATTGATTGCTTGGATGTTAGTTAAATTGTTTGATTGTCTTTTTGGTTGAAATTCCATTTTAAAAATGGATGACATGTTAACTTGATTGTTATGAACCCATATGATTATATATAATGTCCTTAACCATTGTTTTGCAAGGAGAATTTATAGAGAGACCCTAAGGGATTTCTTGTCAATAATTATTTATTTACATCCTTATGTTGTTGTATTGACATTTAGTTGAAATAAATCTAGATATTCCATTTAAATTGTTTTAGGGTCGTTATAGCAATTTTCGCTATACCGTAATTTATTGATTTTCATCCCTAAAACCCTATCATGTGTTTTTTGAACTTGAGCTTATATTTCACTAAATAAAATTTTAAAATTAATTAATCATATTAATTAATGATACTTTAAATTAATTAATCATTTTAATTAATGGTTATTTAAATTAATTAACTTTTTTAACTAATGATTCTAAAATTAATTAATTACTACAAGTAATCATGTTCTGAAATTTATTAATCTATTTGATTAATGAGATTTGAATTTAATTAAGTCATTTTAATTAATTATTTTGAACTTTAATTAGTCATTTTAATTAAAGATTGTTTTAAATTTAACTAATCGTTCAACTAGTGATAACAATTGTTTCAATCCCACAATTGCTTAAAGATTGTTTTAAATTTAATTCCTTTTATTCAAACTCACTTAATTTTCATTCACTTATACACAATTGCTTCAATCCCATTTGGATTATCACTTAAATTCCTATCTCAAGTGATAACAAATCATAAACAGTTTGAACTCTGTCCAGCTTAAATTTAGAAGATAGCTTGAAAAGTTTAAAATAGATAAATAGTAGAAAAATAATTACTAGTTTGTAAAATCTCTGTAAAAATAGTTAAGTAGTTGCAAAATAGTTGGAAAATAGTCAAATAGTTATAGAAATTTTAAATAATTACAAAATAGCTATAAAATAGTAATCAGTTATAAAGTAGTTGAAAAACAGTAATTAGTTTATAAAATAGTTGAAAAATTGTTAAATAGTTACAAAAATAATTGTAAAACAAGTATAAAATAGTTTTAGGTTTAAAAGAAAAGTTGTATAGTAAATAGTTTGAAAAAATAGATTTGTACTAAAACAGTTTATTTTGAAAATAGTCCAGAGTCAAACTATTCAATTCCCAACCTCCATTTCCAATCAATTCAATTTAAATTTCCACTTCCATTTAAATTTATCCAATTCAAATTTGAATTTGTAATGACCGTGACTTCAATAATTAGGTCGATGCAGAATTCCGACGCAAATCTACATTCGATTGCAAGGGATAGAATTCAGGTATAACAGGAGACAGATAGCATCGTAAACCGAGGATATAGAAATCTCCGGTAAATCGATGTCTATTGTAAAGGAGTTTCATCCTATTACAAATCAATTTGAGATTGGCGGAACCGCCAACTCATTATAAAGATTATTCAAAGTGGAGTTGTGGAACTGCAGGGAACGTTCCAAAATTCAAAGGGATTGAGTCAATATGAAGAGATTGAAACTCGAATGAGAGTGATTCTGTAAATACATTTACCCTATATGCTGAGTTTTTCCTAGAGCTACCAAAAGCTCTAATACCAACTCTAACGACCCGCTATTTTGGACTATTCGCATCCGCACATGTCGGACTTGAATAATTCAAATTATCGAATTGTTAATTTAAATTTGGCAAAACTAAACATTTACAGTAAATAAATAATCACGGAATCACAGACACAGAGTAATAATATGCAGCGGAAGCAAAAGATAGTAGTTCATGAAGCTACTATATATATAACAGAGTTAAATAAGTTACAACAGAAGTATCGAATACAATAGTCATATACAAGAATCAGAATACATCGCTAGAATCAACAGAATATCTAAAAGCTGGATAGATAGCTGGATCTCCAGGCGAAGCTCCAACTCCAAAGGCGAGTCTTGAATACTGGTACACTCAGTCTGACATGATCGTAAAGCAAAACACAAAACACTCGAGTTAGGATTAACATTCTTATATCAATAAATCCAACTCAAGTGAAATATCAATTGAAATACAATAACTCAAAGGACTTTGGAATAACCATCCTTTAAGGATCCGTTAAACTATCTACTATGTAGTAATATACGCTAAATAGATAATGCCTATCAGTAACATAAATATCAAAATAGTGTTAAGGCCTTACTATTATCCCCCTTAACACATTTTATATAAGCATTATAGTCTATACAGTACTGTAAATTCCACCGTAAACTAGTGGGATATCAGGGAGTACTCCATAGGTATAACAGAAAATAAATTCGCAGTGGTCGCGTATATAGGAATACAGGTATGACAAGGCACATGAGGCAATACCTAAGGTAGTGAAACTACCGTTTTCCTGATCCGGACTGGTGAGAACGCATCGCCGCAACGATCGCAACACCGCGAAACAACACTCCCAAAAGTACGAGGGTGCACCAATCAATAACAAGTAATGAGTAGTTTACGAAGAAGTGTGTTCGCTTGAGGTGGCTAACCCCATTTGGCCCGACACGGCTCCTGTTTTAGTCATTTCCAATTTGACACAAGTGTCAAGGCTATCCATTATCGTTCTCTTTCTTCAGTCATCACGTACATCATTCCAAACACTTCATTCTGGATCATCACTCCGCGTATAGTTATTAAAGTGGTTTTCGGTTTAGATAGAGAGTATGTCCATAACCGATTCCGGTTTCTTTAATAACTTTCGTAATTATTACACCGATTGGTCGTTTAATAAATTTCAAAACCAAATCAAATTCGATTTCAAATTAGAGTTTGTAAACCAACTTTCCATTTCTCTTTCTATATCAATTTCCATAATTTACGTTTCAAAACTTCCAAAATACCATTTCAAAATCTTATAATTCGATATCAATTTTTATTTAAACAATTCAATATTGATTCAAGTTCGTATATAAATTTCATTTCGTAATCAACTACATTAATTTAACATTCAAATCAATTTTAAAATCATTTATCGATTTCATTCAATATTTTTAAGTAAATTTGTCATTCAAAACAATTTCTATTAAATTTCCAATTCATTAAATCAATTACTTAAGTTCAACTCCAATTATCATCTCACAATTTTAATTAAATTAAATTCTTCAAAACACGTTCTTTAAATTACATGTCTTACATTAATTTCAATAAATCTCATTTTTATTTCTTGTTAAAGAAATTCAAATTCACCTGTCATTTACTTGGTTACAAATTTCAACTCAATTAATAAAGAAACTTAATTCGCTTATTCAAGAAGTTAAATTTCACTTATTAACTTACTTAAATTTTCCAAAACTTAATTAATAAAGAAATCCAATTTCATTTATTAACGAAGTTCAAATTCACTTATTCAAGAGTTCAATTTCTCTTATTAAAGAATTCAAATTTTTATTTAATTATCAAATAACTCAATTTTATTTAATTATTAAATAATTCAATCTATTTAATTAATACATAACTTCGTAACTTAATTAAAATTCCAATATTTGACTAATAATTAATCCAAAATCTAATTATAAAATAATTCCAATTTAAATTATTTAATAATTCCGAACTTAATTATTAATTAATTAAATTTAAAACAATGTTCTTTCATCAACTACTATATTAATATTCTATTTCAGATTAATTAATATTAACATTTCCTTTTTATAAAATCTCAAATTCCAAATTCATTTCGAAACTATATTCTTTATTCAAATAAAATCTTTATTTTATTTAAATCAAATTATTGACCAATCGGGTTTAATTTAATTTTCTATCCTAGGTCAAGTTTATTTGGGTATTTATCCTTTCAACCCGATTCCATTTCAATTTAAAAAAATCAAAGCATAACAAAGGGAACTTGCAGTGTGATAGCTGGGATGGTGTCAAAGTAAATAAACAAGCAATAACAACAATCAATAATAATTCAATAATTAATTTAAATAATCCCGAAATAATCGTATTAATTTACATTGTTGTTTGTGCAAATTAATATAATTGTTTCTAGAATCTACACTATCATTTCATGTAGACTAAAGATTATTACATTATTATTTTATGCGGTTCTACACTTTACATCAATTATTCAATTTCATACAACATAAATTCAAACATTTAAGGGGTCAACTAATCAAATCCAACACATATGTCGATTCAAATTTTGAAACTATCCTACGTCAAATTCCATTGCATAATATTTTCACTTTATACATTACAATTTAACGTCCAATATAAACAACAAACAATCAATCAATTATCAGCCAAACTGTATTATCATCGCATAAATAATTAACAGATAATGGTGTCAGATATCACAGGTGAACTGATACAGGTAATAACATATATACAACAGTGTGAATAACTAATAGCAGTATATTTCAATTGTCGTTTCAATTGAAATCAAATTTAATAAATAAAAAACATTAATCGTGAGGATTGCTCACCTTTCGAGGCTAGAGATGAACGAGAATGTGATGAGTTACGAATCCAAGCAGGAATTCCAAAGTAAAGTACGATGGACAAGAGTTTGACGGACAAGCTAATAAATCGAAAATCGATGAGAATTAATCAAATTAGCTTGATAAACTAAAAAAAACAAATATAATAAACTTTTTAAAAAAATCAACTCTCAACTTAAATCACCGATCATAATAAAATCTATACCTATATACCTATATCTTAAAAACCAATATCCACAGGGAAATCTATATATTTCCCGAATATTAGTATTAATGTAAATATAACTTATACATTATACAACTATATATATGCACATACAAATTTAAAAATAAATATTATTATAAACCTATGTACATATATACTTGAAATCAACAATATAGATATAACTAATATATCTATATATATATATAGGTTGATATATATAAGCTTACTGTAAGCTAAACATATATAAACAATATACTGGCTAAAACATATATTCTATACGCTGCTGTCTTGCTTATATATAGATATATGCAAACATATCATACATCTCAAAGCAAAAGAAATTGAAACCCAAAGATGGACAATAGTTTTCTTCAAGGAGGCTTTATATTAAAACCAAATAAATCATATTCGAAAGTCAATACCTATGTAAACTTTCGTAAATATCGTTGTAAACTAATATATACAGTTAATATATAAACCGACATATATAACTATCATATAACTTCAAATATAACTAACCTAATATATAATATACATATATACCTTTATATAAGCTAACATATATATAAAACTTACGTACATTTTATTTTTGAAACCATACCTATATCAGAAAAGTTAATGTTGACATACTTAATATATATATATATATATATATATAACAAACAACTTCCCAATAACGTATAATCCTATATATATATACACTACACAAATTATGACCCTGTACACCCATATATGAAACCACTGTTTACATGTACTTGCATTAATAAATCAATATATATTCAGTAAAGACATGCAACTTAGAAATCATATACAGCAAAGACATTTGTATTATGAACAAGTCATATATCATATAACATAAATTACTTTTAAAATATTTTACATGGTAGAAAATTTAACAGCGCAACTCATAAGACTTAAACATATATATCACCAATATAAATATGCAAACTAACACTTTTTATATAACTCATAGGTTTGCGTATATAATTAATAAATTATGTATATGCCCAGTATAACATATATAAAATAAAATATCAACTTACAAAAAAAAAATACACAGAACGAAATTTGATAGAACCGGTTCTCTAAAAAAATTCATGTATATGCAACCTTATATATATCGATATATATATATATATATATATATATATATACACAGAAAACAATGATTAACTAAACAAATATATTTCAATATTCATAACAAAAAATCAAGATAACTATTATAACAATATATGTACTAACTTTGGATAAGGAAGATTGCATAGGTACAAGGTTGCGTGGCACACGATGGGGAGGAGAGAGTAGCTTTGGCTGGGTGGGAAGCGACGAGTTCAATGCGGATGGGAGGTGGCAGACATGTGAGGAGACAATGGACAGGGCGCGGACTCGACTGAGCAGTGGGAGGCTTCGGCGGAGCAGAGGCGGAGGTGGCTTCCATGTCGAGGTTTCTTGGTGTTGGAGAGGATGAGGAGATGAAAGACGAGGGGATGATTTTGCTATGTGGTGCTTGCGAATGAAGTTGTGATCGGTTGCAAGAACAAAGAGACGAGAGAAGGCTTCATCATTTTTTTTCTTCTTTGCATCAGATAAAAGCAAACAGAGGAGAGGAAGAATGAAAGGAAATGAAAGTGAATTGATAACAAAAAATTGAAACGGTGTAAAAGGAAAGTAACATATTAAAGTTAGGGAATATCAATGGCTAGCTGATGGTATTAATTGACACGGTAGGAAATGAACAGATAAGGGAAATCCCAAAAGCCAAAATACAAAAGCGATACAGTAAATCGTTTTATGGATTCCTTCACTTACCGAAACTCCAAAACACAGAAATAAACATACTGCAGAGATCAGTACGGCGAGACGATCAAAACGGCATACAGATATCAGTGGTACGATTGGATTTATAAAAATTCGAATTTTCCACTATTGGAAAATGCAAGAAAAACGCAGAAAAATAAGATCGACGGAGCTAAAGAAGTCCGAATTTTGAAAAACTAAAAATGACAACTTGCTTCGAAGATTATTTAGAATTTTTCTATGTAAAAATATTCAGGTTTCGAAGATGTTTTATTTTCATCGCTTTTTAACGGATTAAATTGAGGTAAATTTACGCACAAAATAAACATTCGTATTTTCGGACGAAAATTTACCGGTTTCTATGTTTAACTGGACGCATTCGAAATATCAAATTTATATTTCAAAATTTTATCGTTTAAAATTTCACAAAATTTAAATTAATAAGGTTATTAAAACCGGTTAAATTTACGGGTCCTTACACTCTCCCCCACTCAAAACTTTTCGTCCCCGAGAAGGAAGGAGGTAGGAGAATAGAAACAACCAGAAGAAATAGATTTGAATTACATAATAAACAATTAATTTAAACCATATAAATTTCAATTTAAATAAATTTATATTCAACAATTCATTTTTAAATTCAAGGGTTCCATTAAATTGATATGATTTCATGTTTATTAATGTTATGTACAAAAGGTTCCTTTCAAATGAAATTCAATTCAAATTCAATTAATTCAAGATATCTAATTTAATTGATTTAATTTCAGTTTATTTACTTTCAAAACAAATTTTTTTCTATTAATCACGCCTATTATTTATTTAACTTATTACTCTCATTATCTCCATAAACAATTTATAATTAAAATTTAAGTGAATAACATTCATTATACGCACTCACATTTATTTGTAAAGACAATTTATATTGTATATTGTTCAATTTTCTTAGATTAACAATTTCAAAGATCATAAATTTGAATAGTCATTCATTATATCATACTTTATTCAACAAATGTTTTATTTTTCTTTATTCCAATTATTATTAAATTTATTTTACTTAATATATATCTTATCACATATATATTAAGTATATTTACATTCATTATAACTACTCAAATTTATTTATAAATATCATTTTCTACTATATAATATTCAGTTACATAGTTACCCTTTGAAAAGCTAGGTAAGTTATATATAATGCAATTGAGTATTATACAAGTAAATTTCTAATTTAATTATTCGGGCTTAAAATTTTATTCCAAATTATGATTTCATTTTATAGCTGAAATTATCTTTAATCATAAATTTAAGAATAAAATTTATACCTAACTTCAATTCATTTAGAGATAAATAAAATATATAAATAATATATCGAATCAGATTTATATCATATATCAATATATACATATATATATATTACAAATCAATCACACTTTAAGAAATTCAAATTCATTTATTTTTCAAACAAACCACAACAAAGCTACAGAATAGTCTCTCCACTCCGAAACTCGAAAATGAATATCGATTATGCGGCCGTCATCACCGAAATTATTTTCCAGCGACAAAAGAGAAGAGCTCTAATTTAAACAGTTAAAATTCTTTGAAACGATTTCTATTTGAAAATATTTAAATTATGTACACTTTAAAACTTCAAATCAAAGTTTGGAATCACCCGATATTAAATTCTAAAATTCTTGATTTTAAATTCATTTCAAGTTCCAAATCAAATTATAACCAAGTTTATAAATTCATTCATTTATATTATTCACTAGTCAATGATTTATAAAACAATAAATGTTTGTTTTTTTTCACATCTTGGACAACAGATTCATTAACATTTTAATTTCAGAAAAATTTGTACTTATATAAAATAAAGTCATTCAATATTATTTTATTTACTAAATTTGGAAACAATATTGTGTCAGCTTGCTCTGCTCAAGTGTTTTAGAAATTCTATCGATAGCATTGTTTAAACGAATCGATCGAAAATCTAAATCAACATCAACAACTCAACAACACAATATGTAAACCTTTTTAATATTAACTTACAAATACACTTTCTCGCTCGATGACACAAGAATGGATTTCAAAATAAGTATAGAGATTCAGATTTGATGGAAATCAAATTAAAGAGAATTTTGATTCAATAATAAGTTCGAAACAGAAGATAAGATAATTCAATTAACATAATCGGAAGATGGATACGCTTATTCAATTCACGGGCAATCTTAACCGGATCGACCATGACTTCAATAATTAGATCGATGCAGAATTCTGACGCAAATCTACATTCGATTGCAAGGGATAGAATTCAGGTATAACAGGAGACAGATGGCATCGTAAACTAAGGATATAGAAATCTCCGGTAAATCGATGTCTATTGTAAAGGAGTTTCATCCTGTTACAAATCAATTTGAGATTGGCGGAACCACCGACTCATTATAAAGATTATTCGAAGTGGAGTTATGGAACTGCAGGGAACGTTCCAAAATTCAAAGGGATTGAGTCATTATGAAGAGATTGAAACTCGAATGAGAGTGATTCTGTAAATAAATTTACCTTATATGATGAGTTTTTCCTAGAGCTACCAAAAGCTCTGATACCAACTGTAACGACCCGCTATTTTGGACTATTCGCATCCGCACATGTCGGACTTGAATAATTCAAATTACCGAATTATTAATTTAAATTTGGCAAAATTGAACTTTCGCAGTAAATAAATAATCACAGAATCACAGACACAGAGTAATAATATGCAGCGGAAGCAAAAGATAGTAGTTCATGAAGCTAATATATATATAACAGAGTTAAATAAGTTACAACAGAAGTATCGAATACAATAGTCATGTACAAGAATCAGAATACATCAATGGAATCAACTGAATATCTGAAAGCTGGATAGATAGCTGGATCTCCAGGCGAAGCTCCAACTCCAAAGGTGAGTCTTGAATACTAGTACACTCAGTCTGACCCGAGCGTAAAGCAAAACACAAAACAGTCGAGTCAGGATTAACATTCTTATATCAATAAATCCAACTCAAGTGAAATATCAATTGAAATACAATAACTCAAAGGACTTTGGAATAACCATCCTTTAAGGATCCGTTAAACTATCTACTATGTAGTAATATACGCTAAATAGATAATGTCTATCAGTAACATAAATATCAAAATAGTGTTAAGGCGTTACCATTATCCCCCTTAACACATTTTATATAAGCGTTATAGTCTATACAGCACTGTAAATTCCACCGTAAACTAGTAGGATATTAGGGAGTACTCTATAGGTATAACACAAAACAAATTCGTAGTGGTTGCGTATATGGGGATACAAGTATGACAAGGCACATAAGGCAATACCCAAGGTAGCGAAACTACCGTTTGCCTGATCCGGACTGGTGAAAACGCATCGCCGCAACGATCGCAACACCGCGAAACAACACTCCCAAAAGTACGAGGGTGCACCAATCAATAACAAGTAATGAGTAGTTTACGAAGAAGTGTGTTCGCTTGAGATGGCTAACCCGATTTGGCCCGTCACGGCTCCTGTTTTAGTCATTTCAAATTTGACACAAGTGTCAAGGCTATCCATTATCGTTCTCTTTCTTCAATCATCACGTACATCATTCCAACCACTTCATTCTGGATCATCACTCCGTGTATAGTTATTAAAGTGGTTTTCGGTTTAGACAGAGAGTATGTCCATAACCGATTCCGGTTTCTTTAATAACTTTCGTAATTATTACACCGATTGGTCGTTTAATAAATTTCAAAACCAAATCAAATTCGATTTCAAATTAGAATTTGTAAACCAATATTCCATTTCTCTTTCTATATCAATTTCCATAATTTACGTTTCAAAACTTCCAAAATACCATTTCAAAATCTTATAATTCGATTTCAATTTTTATTTAAATAATTCAATATTGATTCAAGTTCGTATATAAATTTCATTTCGTAATCAACTAGATTAATTTAACATTCAAATCAATTTTAAATTCATTTACTGATTTCATTCAATATTTTTTAAGTAAATTTGTCACTCAAAACAATTTCTATTAAATTTCCAATTCATTAAATCAATTACTTAAGTTCAACTCCAATTATCATCTAACAATTTTAATTAAATTAAATACTTCAAAACACGTTCTTTAAATTACATGTCTTACATTAATTTCAATAAATCTCATTTTTATTTCTTGTTAAAGAAATTCAAATTCACTTATCCATTTACTTGGTTACAAATTTAAACTTAATTGATAAAGAAACTTAATTCGCTTATTTAAGAAGTTAAATTTCACTTATTAACTTACTTAAATTTTCCAAAACTTAATTAATAAAGAGACCCAATTTAATTTATTAAGGAAGTTCAAATTCACTTATTCAAGAGTTCAATTTCTCTTATTAAAGAATTCAATTTTTTATTAATTATCAAATAACTCAATTTTATTTAATTAATAAATAATTCAATCTTATTTGATTAATACATAACTTCAAAACTTAATTAAAATTTCAATATTTGATTAATAATTAATCTAAAATCAAATTATCAAATAATTCCAATTTTAATTATTTAATAATTCCAAACTTAATTATTAATTAATTAAATTTGAAACAGCGTTCTTTCATCAACTACTATATTAATATTCTATTTCAGATTAATTAATATTAACATTTCCTTTTTATAAAATCTCAAATTCCAACTTCATTTCGAAACTATATTCTTTATTCAAATAAAATCTTTATTTTATTTAAATCAAATTATTGACCAATCGGGTTTAATTTAATTTTCTATCCTAGGTCAAGTTTATTTGGGTATTTATCCTTTCAACCCGATTCCATTTCAATTCAAAAAAATCAAAGCATAATAAAGGGAACTTGCAGTGTGATAGCTGGGATGGTGTCAAAGTAAATAAACAAGCAATAACAACAATCAATAACAATTCAATAATTAATTTAAATAATCCTGAAATAATCGTATTAATTTACATTGTTGTTTGTGCAAATTAATATAATTATTTCTAGAATCTACACTATCATTTCATGTAGACTAAAGATTATTACATTATTATTTTATGCGGTTCTACACTTTACATCAATTATTCAATTTCATACAACATAAATTCAAACATTTAAGGGGTCATAATATTAACTAATCAAATCCAACACATATGTCGATTCAAAATTTTAAACTATCCTACGTCAAATTCCATTGCATAATATTTTCACTTTGTACATTACAATTTAACGTCCAATATAAACAACAAACAATCAATCAATTATCAGCCAAACTGTATTATCATCGCATAAATAATTAACAGATAATGGTGTCAGATATCACAGGTGAACTAATGCAGGTAATAACATATATACAACAGTGTGAATAACTAACAGCGCTATATTTCAATTGTCGTTTCAATTGAAATCAAATTTAATAAATAAAAAACATTAATCGTGAGGATTGCTCACCTTTCGAGGCTAGAGACGAACGAGAATGTGATGAGTTACGAATCCAAGCAGGAATTCCAAAGTAAAGTACGATGGACAAGAGTTTGACGGACAAGCTAATAAATCGAAAATCGATGAGAATTAATCAAATTAGCTTGATAAACTAAAACAAATAAATATAATAAACTTTCTAAAAAAAAAATCAACTCTCAACTTAAATCACCCATTATAATAAAATCTATACCTATATCTTAAAAACCAATATCCACACGGAAATCTATATATTTCCCAAAAAATAAATATTAATGTAAATATAACTTATACATTATACAACTATATATATACACATACAAATTTAAGAATAAATATTATTGTAAACCTATATACATATATACTTGAAATCAACAATATAGATATAACTAATATATATATATATATGTAGGTTGATATATATAAGCTTACTGTAAGCTAAACATATATAAACAATATACTGGCTAAAACATATATTCTATACGCTGCTGTCTTGCTTATATATAGATATATGCAAACATATCATACATCTCAAAGCAAAAGAAATTGAAACCCAAAGATGGACAATAGTTTTCTTCAAGGAGGCTTTATATTAAAACCAAATAAATCATATTCGAAAGTCAATACCTATGTAAACTTTCGTAAATATCGTTGTAAACTAATATATACAGTTAATATATAAACCGACATATATAACTATCATATAACTTCAAATATAACTAACCTAATATATAATATACATATATACCATTATATAAGCTAACATATATATAAAAACTTACGTGCATTTTATTTTTGAAACCATACCTATATCAGAAAAGTTAATGTTGACATACTTAATATATATATATATATAACAAACAACTTTCCAATAACGTATAATCCTATATATATATACACTACACAAATTATGACCCTGTACACCCATATATGAAACCACTGTTTACATGTACTTGCATTAATAAATCTATATATATTCAGTAAAGACATGCAACTTAGAAATCATATACAGCAAAGACATTTGTATTATGAACAAGTCATATATCATATAACATAAATTACTTTTAAAATATTATACATGGTAGAAAATTTAACAGCGCAACTCATAAGACTTAAACACATATATCACCAATATAAATATGCAAACTAACACTTTTTATATAACTCATAGGTTTGCGTATATAATTAATAAATTATGTATATGCCCAGTATAACATATATAAAATAAAATATCAACTTACAAAAAATATATATACAGAACGATATTTGATAGAACCGGTTCTCTAAAAAAAATCATGTATATGCAACCTTATATATATCGATATATATACAGAGAAAACAATGATTAACTAAACAAATATATTTCAATATTCATAACAAAAAATCAAGATAACTATTATAACATTATATGTACTAACTTTGGATAAGGAAGATTGCACAGGTTCAAGGTTGTGTGGCACACGATGGGGAGGAGAGAGTAGCTTTGGCGGGGTGGGAAGCGACGAGTTCAATGCGGATGGGAGGTGGCGTACATGTGAGGAGACAGTGGACAGGGCGCGGACTCGACTGAGTAGTGGGAGGCTTCGGCGGAGCAGAGGTAGAGGTGGCTTGTATGTCGAGGTTGCTTGGTGTTGGAGAGGAAGTGGAGATGAAAGACGAGGGGATGATTTTGCTACGTAGTGCTTGCGAATGAAGTTGTGATCGGTTGCAAGAATAAAGAGAAGAGAGAAGGATTCATCATTTTGTTTCTTTTCTTCTTTGCATCAGATAAAAGCAAACAGAGGAGAGGAAGAATGAAAGGAAATGAAAGTGAATTAATAACAAAAAATGAAACGGTGGAAAAGGAAAGTAACATATTAAAGTTAGGGAATATCAATGGCTAGCTGATGGTATTGATTGACACGGTAGGAAATGAACAGACAAGGGAAATCCCAAAAGCCAAAATACAAAAGCGATACAGTAAATCGTCTCCTTCACTTACCGAAACTCCAAAACACAAGAATAAACATACTGCGGAGATCAGTACGGCGAGACGATCAAAACGGCATACATATATCAGTGGTACGATTGGATTTATAAAAATTCGAATTTTCCACTATTGGAAAATGCAAGAAAAACGCAGAAAAATAAGATCGACGGAGCTAAAGAAGTCCGAATTTTGAAAAACGAAAAATGACATCTTGCTCAGAAGATGATTTAGAATTTTTCTATGTAAAAATATTCAGGTTTCGAAAACGTTTTATTTTCATCGCTTTTTAACTGATTAAATTGAGGTAAATTTACGCACGAAATAAACATTCATATTTCGGACGAAAATTTACCGGTTGCTATGTTTAACTGGACGCATTCCAAATATAAAATTTATATTTCAAAATTTTATCTTTTAAAATTTCACAAAATTTCAATTAATAACATTATTAAAACCGGTTAAATTTACGGGGCGTTACAGAATTGATCCCAATTCCAATAAATTTTAACTTTCAATTTCAATTTAAATTAAGTTAACTTCCATTCTCATCCCAAATTCAAATCAACTTCCTATTTGAATTTGAAGTCATTCAACATGTTCATTTCAAATTAATCCAATTCAAATTATCCATTTGAATTTTCAAAATTATCCATCTTCAATCATAATTCCAATTAATTCAAATAAATTTCAAACTGAATCAAATTTAAATTTTCAATTCATTTCAATCCCAGTTTGAATCTAATTCCAATTCAAGTTGAATTGTCCTTGGTTCTTTCCAATTCAAATCAAATTCCATTTGAATTTAAAATTATTCAACTGTAATCACAATTCCAAATTATTTAAATCAATTTGAATTTAAACTAATTTCAAATTCAATCTCGTTTTAAATCATCTCAAATTATATAAATTCGAGTTAAACTTTCAAATGTTGATTTAATTTTCTTAAATCAATTTAACCTTTACATCTTCATAAACCTATTTCTAGGTTCAAATAATAATTCAAATCCAATTCCAAATTAAAGATTATTAATAGGATAATATTATCCAAATTATTTTAAAACACCCATACATTTCCAATTCACGGATCTCAAACCCATTTTGAGATCACACAAACTCCCAATTCAAATTAACTATTTAACTTCCCAAGTTAAATCCCAGTTTCATATTGAAATTTCCAAATCGGGTTGTACATTCAAACTTATTTAACTTCTTCCAAGTTAAATTCAATTTACTTAATCCATTCAAATTTACAAAATTTGAATTCCCATTCAAATTTTAAACTTCAGATTAATATCCTTCCCACTTAAATTTAAAACCTACTTTACTTTTGGTTTCACATCACATTCCATAGAAAATATCAAACTATCTTTGTTATTATGTATACTCCTTATACATGTTATTCCTTTTACACACCTGGTTACTTTTAAATTTTAAACCACCTTTGGCTTTAAATTCAAACAAATTCCTTTAAAATTTCAAACAACCCTTGTTTGAAATAGGACCCTTTCATTCATATATATTAAATAACATCTCTTATTTTAAAACAAGATCATATCCAAAATATTTTGAATAATATTATTTCCTTTAATATTTTGAAACTAATTTCAAATGTTTAGATTTAGAATTCAAAACTTCACAATTAGCAACCCACTTTAATTTACATCCTTTCAAATTTACAAGTTATTCTCTCTTTTTTTATGGGTACTTCCTTAAAACATTTTATTGTTTATTTGAAAACAATCATACCATTATTAAACACAATAACCATACTATTTCTCCGGTTTGAAACCAATTCTAATTCATCTTATTTAGAAATTCTTTCCAAACTTCAAGATTTAATTTCAGTTTGAATCCATTTCAAACTTATCTTTATTTAGTTTCAATTTGGTTGTAATTCTACTACCACTTAATTTAATTCCAATATTTAACATCCAATTGCCTTAATATTTATTAGAAAGATATATGGCTTTATATATCAAAATATATTCTTATATAAAATCATTTTGAATCTGTATATAAGAAAATAACAAGTAGGCTCTCATAGATATATTCACTCAACTCATTCTAGGGTACCATTGACCCTATTCTTAATGAATAATCCCACCAGAGCCAAGGTTCTCGCTTAACCTTTCGCTTTGATACCAAATGTAACGACCCGGAAGTTTTCGATCCCGAAAATTCCAGATAGTTATGAAAAAGAACAAGAGATAGAAGAAAAAGAAGAAACAAAAACACCAAAACACAAAAACCTCACATTCGAAGAGGATCAAAATATAATATCACATAAATAACAAGTTTTACAAAAAAGAACTGTATCAGTACACTTATATTTTATACATCAGAGTTACAATATCCCATAAAAACTGGATAGTATAACAACTTGTCCAGATAACAACAATACCATAGGAGAATACACTCCATACTCTCCTGCCATCTAGCTCTCCTCTTGAGCTCTAGAACGTCCTATCCTGAAAATCTGTAATACTCGGTCTGACCCGAGCATTACATCAAAGTAACACCCGGGTCAGGCTGGAAACCAGCGTGAGTAAACCCATCTAATATGGAATACAAAAGCATACAACTAAAATAAGCCCGGGTAACTTGTATCAATTTACAACTTCACAAGTTGTTACTTATTTCACCTATCAATTTCTAAGTACCAAAACTTAGACTAAATAGTCAAATTCACCTAAATTATTCCATTCCAGCGTATTCATTTCACGTATCAATCTAATATGAATTGAAGTGGTTTTGGGAATTTACTAATACCCGACTGTGGTCTCTTCGTATCCAATGTCATCTAAACCCTGGTTATCCAATTAAACACAATTCAACTTATATTACCAAATAACACTTTTACACGGCAATTTATAATTGATAGATAATCACATTATCGCCATCCATCATATCATATCACAAAGAAATTCATATCAGAGATATCAACCAATTTAAAGCACTCATCATCATTCAATCATTAACAAACAAGATTGATCACTTTCATGAATCACATAAATTAATGATCCTCTAATTACTTTCATTAGTTAATTATTCTTAAATTTCGTTTAATAATTAACCTTTAACTTAATTACATTCATTAATCAACCTTGATTAATCACGATCAGAAATTAACTTTCCTAAATTACCTTATCAATTAAACCAACTCCTTGATTAATTATATTAATTGATCCTTTAATTACATTGAGTAATTATCACTTAGTTCCCTTCACCAAGTAATTATTCTTCAAGTAATTTCCTTTTAATTAATTACATCCAGTAATTATTCACTCATTACTTCAATAAGGAATTTTACCTTATTAATTACTTCAAGTAATTTTACATAATCTTTAATTAATTATATTTATTAATCACCTTTGATTAATCTCATCCTGTAATTAATTACTCTTAATTAATTATAACACTTAATTAACTCTCCATAACTTTTATCAGTCAATTCTTAAATTAATTACACTAAGTAATTAATTATTAATTACTTATACTAAGTAATTTTCTTTTAATAAATTACATCCATCAAGTAATTATCCATGGTCGATTATTCTTTATTAATCAACTCCTCATCATTTATTTAATTTGATCTTAAATTTCTAATTTAACTTATTATCCTTTGATAAATTTATCCTCTATTTTCCTATAATTAAGTAATTCATTGAATAAAACATATCTAGTATTTGTCTATTAATTACCCCTCTTAGTTAAGTAATTAACTTCCCATCATTAATTAATACTTGAATCATTAATTAATTTACCCTTAATTATTAATTAAATAACCTAAATTAATTAGTTAATTAATTAACTTCTAAATGCAGTTACTAAGAAATTAAATCCTTAATTAATTACCAGGATTAGTTACATGCAGTAATTAACTACCCTTAATTACTTTAATTAACTTAGGATGATCCAAAAGCTTTAAAATTAATTTTTTCTTGTCAAATCGCTTCTTATTAAAGTCTTCAATATACTTATTTTGAAATTTATTTTATAATGCTTAAAACATATTACAATATTCAATTTTTTTTCCTAGCACTTTGGAAAATTCCTAATGTTTAAAACTTGAATTTCTTTGCCGTAAACTTGGTACTACAAATTTTTACTCGTGAATTAATCAACTCGGTTACAAATTTGCCCAGCCCAAGCATAAAATTATCAAACAAAAGCTCTAGCTCATAACAACAAAACTCTACCCTTACCGAACCTAAAAGTCAAACAATGCTCCGTTCATACTTGAGAACAACATCGCGCGAAGCATCATTTTCCTCGAAGCAACAAAACTCAGCAACAACTCGAATATCGACGAAGACTTATGCACGTGCACACGAAGTCTGGTCGTCTCTGACTGGCGCCGCCACTACCCATAAGTCGCCATCGACCATCTCACTCCGATCGACAACCCAGAATTCTCGAATCCCCATGAAATCAAAATCGAGCCCTTTGACTCAAAACTGAACCTAAAGCCTTCGATGAAATCGCCTCGCCGTCGACAACTTCGACCACTATCATCCACACCACCAAGCCCTCAACTTCATCACTGACATATGTGGCTTTTCCCCCAGTACCGATCATCTACCTTGCCCCAGAGATAACACAGTAGACCAATTTCAAGCCTCGTTCAAAATGGTACCCAAAACCCTACTTCGACCAAGATCTTCCACCACGGTAGTTAATAAAATCGACCTCCATTTTTCCCACACTCGCCAACCTCCTAGCCACCTCCGGTAGCGATTCTGACCATCTCGAGTTCCCCGATTCCTAGAAAGACCCCAAAACCCAAAATCTAGTCAACCCCAAGTTCATCACCCGATACAATATTATAAATTTTGATTTTTCTTTTAAAAATCCTTGTTTCCAAAGACGATTCAGGTGATATGCTTGAATCAGCAAAATCATGATATTTTATTTTACCATATTCCCAGATTTCCACTGTCTTGCAAGATTTCCAGATAAAATTTCAACAAAATTTTGTTTAGATATATTTTAAAAACTTAGTTTAGATTTAAAACATCACAACTCATTTAAATATCAAGACTTATAATAGATTTGATAAGAAGTATTTGAATTTTCACAAGATTTTTAAACCTGTAACTTGGGAACAGAGGTGCATAGATATATTCAACATGCACACACTTATTACTTTATATTTATAACATGCAGGTTTAAATTCATAAATGCAATCTACTACCACATCCTTATTCCATAAATTCATCATCTACACTAAATCAAAACCAGATGTTGTTTGTTTACTTACTGTTATAATTTGTTTGAACAGAACTTGACAAAAAATTGTTGTATGATAGAGGCATATAGGTTTATATATAAACAGATATGTACATATCCTTTCACTCAATACTCATTATCATATGAATTATCCATGCAAACCAATATTCACACTTCACTCAAAAGACTAAGCACCAGATCAAACATTAAAGGGTGAAGTTTACTCACCTGTAAATTGTAAACAGAGAAAGCTGGAAGAAAATTTTGAAACTGCAACTTGATTTAAGAATTATAGCTTGATAGTTGATCTGATATGAAGCTTGTTTGATGATTTTCTCAATGAGTTTGCTTTTTGAGTCAGATTGAAATAGTAGGCTAAGATTGTTGATACTTTTATTTACTTTGCAACTTAAACTAAATCTGATCTTGCCTTAAACCTGAGATGATCTTGCTTGGCTACAGGTTTAAGGTGGAAAATAAAGTTGTTGCTGTTTGATTTTTTTTCCAGCTTTTGTTATACTTTATTTCTTTTGGTAATAAAGATAAAAGAGAGATGAGAAAGAGTGGAGATGTACATATCTCATTTATCATTTATTTTATTTTTATTTAAATATGACACTTGTAATTATATAACAAAATCAAGCTAACACTTATAATCCTTGTCTCATTTATTTATTACCCATGTTAAAATGTTACAAATTATATTTATGTTTTATCTTTATATATATGAATTATTTTTGTATATGTTCCATGTTTATATAAATTATGTAATTTTAGAAAAGGAGAATATCAACTCTTTAATTAAATCTTGTTAAATTTTATACTTAAGTTATTATTATATTTAAATTGATAACAATACACAAATGCTAGTGGTAAAGAAAATGTCCAGTTTAAAAAAAAAATCCTTCATATTCAAATCAATGTTTTCATATTATTTAACATACATATACACACTTATATACTAGTACATGTATATACTTAGAATTCCAACATTATAAAGCTTGCACATATGAATTACTATCAGATTTATCATTTTAATATAACAATTATTATAGTCTTCAAATTTACTTATATACATCCCAATATTTTTAATTATCAAATTTTTTTCAAAAATGGAATCAGTATCTCAATGATTCAAAATCAGTTAATTATCCATTTAGTAGATACTAAAAATTCGTGTTATCACATTCCTCCCCTCTTAGAATTTTTTCGTCCTCGAAAAGGAATGAAACTAGAATTTATTTAATACTTAAAATCAGATATATTTCCTTTGATCATTTTTTTTAAACACCTTTAAAATCTATATATTATTGTCAAAATAGTTTTATAAAAATATCATTTTATAACTCGATGTTTCAACAAGTCCATCTTAGTTCTCACGGGAATTCGGTCATACGTTGATCAGGCGTAGGACTGAAAATTGATAAGTACTTAGCAAACTCATTTTCAACACCTAGTGAAAATACTTTATAAAATAATTGTATTGAAATCTTGTGAAAATATAGGAAACATTTTGAAAATAGAGGAAATATCTTTGGTGAGAATGCTTTGGAAATCATCACTCCCATCCATGGTCGCAGTTACATCCTGGGTTACGTTGCATCGCAGCAAAAGTCCATGTAACTGTAGGCACTCCGCGCCCCTCGATTATGCCATGGAACCCACAACATATCGCAGTTATATTCCAGGGTTACGTTGCCATCGTAGCAAAAGTCCATGTAACTGTTGGCTCTCGGTGGCACACACGATTTTCGCTGTCAAAATGAAACTTCTCCACCCCTACATAGGTCCCAGTCTACCGATATAAAATCAAACACAGACTGTTGGCTCTCAGCGGCCCACACGACTTTCGCTATGGTAAACATTACTCATAATCTTCAGGAACTAGTTTTGTCCGGACTCCTCATAGGATCAACTTTAGAACCCCCTTGAGGCTCAAGGCAGCACCACCCGGTGGCACTCTTGAGAAGTTCATTTCAAGGGAGCGCCTTTTTCCCTAGAGCCATCATCAAAACACTTTATACTATACACATATAGTATATTTCAAATCATACACCTAGTATGATCTCATACAAGGCTCCTTTACACAAAATCGATAATTCTCAAACTAGGCTTTTCAAATTTCAATATTGATTTTACCCAAAAAAAATCAAAAGCCTTTCCAAATCCAAAGGTTCCCAAAACCTTTTTCCAAAATCCTCATAAGATCCTTTATATATAAATATATATATATATATATATATATAATTTTAAAAAAAAACTTTAGACCATTCACACTTGAATAAAATCCCTTTATACTTCAAACACCTTCAAAATCCTTTCTTCCGGCTGTAGATTTAACGAGGGGAGATTTACCTTATATAATAAAGATATATAACTTTGTTTATTCCAAATCAAATATTCAAATTGAATTTCTTTTTACAAAACCACTTACCATATCACTTACTTCCATAAAGTAAATTTTTACCATAGAAATATCCAATTTTCCATTTTATTTCATCATATATTTCTCAAAATATACCTTTCATCTCGAAAACCATTTCATAATTATTTTCCACAAATTCCAAGTAATTATTTCATTCAAACCCGTACGATACACACATATCATCCGTACATTATATCAATCTGATCGCTCACTCGATCACACAATTTCACTTCCGAACTAGTATCATCCACCCGACTTCCTAGTGCGGACACAGATCTGGTTTCTTGATTAGAAACCGTCATTCTCCTTGCATAGTCATAACTATGATAGAGAATATCCAGAACCAATCAATAATTCATATCCAGGTTCGCCGTCGAAAATCGAGTGAAAAATCCCAACTCGGATCGATAAACTATCTCGAAATTCTGTGTTCGAATCCGGATCAAATCACTATGCAATTAGAATAATATACATACATCCTATGTATTCATCTTTATTGATTTATTAGTCAAATCAATTTCCTTTTATTAATACTCACTTATTTTTCATTCACTTATACACAATTGCTTCAATCCCATTTGGATTATCACTTCAATTCCTATGTCAAGTGATAACAAATCATAAATAGTTTGAACTCTGTCCAACTTAAATTTAGAAATTAACTTGAAAAGTTTAAACTAGATATATAGTAGAAAAATAGTTATTAGTTCGTAAAATAGCTGTAAAAATAGATAAGTAATTGCAAAATAGTTGGAAAATAGTCAAATAGTTGTAGAAATTTTAAATAATTACAAAATAGCAATAAAATAGTAATTAGTTATAAAGTAGTTGAAAAACAGTAATTATTTTATAAAACAGTTGAAAAATTGTTAAATAGTTCCAAAAATAATTGTAAAACAAGTATAACATAGTTTTAGGTTTAAAAAGAAAAGTTGTATAGTAAATAGTTTGGAAAAATAGATTTGTACTAAAACAATTTATTTTGAAAATAGTCCAGATTGAAACTATTCAATTCCCATCCTCCATTTCCAATCAACTCAATTTAAATTTCCACTTCCATTTAAATTGATCCAATTCAAATTTGAATTGATCCCAATTCCAATAAATTTTAACTTTCAATTTAAATTTAAATTAAGTTAACTTCCATTCTCATCCCAAATTCAAATCAACTTCCTATTTGAATTTGAACTCATTCAACATCAAGTTCATTTCAAATTAATCCAATTCGAATTATCCATTTGAATTTTTAAACTTATCCATCTTCAATCATAATTCCAATTAATTCAAATAAACTTCAAACTGAACCAAATTTAAATTTTCAATTCATTTCAACCCAAGTTTGAATTTAATTCCAATTCAAGTTGAATTATCCTTGATTCTTTCCAAATTCAAATCAAATTCCATTTGAATTTTAAAATTATTCAACTTTAATCACAATTCCAAATTATTTAAATCAATTTCAATTTAAACTAATTTCAAACTCAGTCTCATTTTAAATCATCTCAAATGATATAAATTCGAGTTAAACTTTCAAATGTTGATATAATTTTTTTAAATCAGTTTAACCTTTACTTCTTCATAAATCTATTTCTAGGTTCAAATAATAATTCAAATCCAATTCCAGTTTAAAGACTATTAATAGGATAATATTATCCAAATTATTTTAAAACACCCATACATTTCCAATTCACAGATCTCAAACCCATTTTGAGATCACACAAACTCCCAATTCAAATTAACCATTTAACTTCCCAAGTTAAATCCCAGTTTCATACTGAAATTTCCAAATCAGGTTGTACATTCAAACTTATTTAACTTCTTCCAAGTTAAATTCAATTCACTTATCCATTCAAATTTACAAAATTTGAATTCCCATTCAAATTTTAAACTTCAGATTAGTTTCCTTCCCACTTAAATTTAAAAACTACTTCACTTTGGGTTTCACATCACATTCCAAAGAAAATATCAAACCATCTTTGTTATTATGTATACTCCTTATACACATTATTCCTTCTACACACCTGGTTACTTTTAAATTTTAAACCACCTTTGGCTTTAAATTCAAACAAATTCCTTTAAAATTTCAGGCAACCCTTGTTTGAAATAAGACCCTTTCATTCAAATATACTAAATAACATCTCTTATTTTAAAACAAGATCACATCCAAAATAGTTTGAATAATATTATTTCCTTTAATATTTTGAAATTAATTTCAAATGTTTAGATTTAGAATTCAGAACTTCACAATTGGAAACCCACTTTAGTTTACATCCTTTCAAATTTACAAGTTATTCTCTTTTTTTTATGGTTACTTCCTTAAAACATTTTATTGTTTATTTGAAAACAATCATACCATTATTAAACACAATAACCATTCTATTTCTTCGGTTTGAAACCAATTCTAATTCATCTTATTTAGAAATTCTTTCCAAACTTCAAGATTTAATTTCAGTTTGAATCCATTTCAAACTTATCTTTATTTAATTTCAGTTTGGTTGTAATTCTATTACCACTTAATTTAATTCCAGTATTTTACATCTAATTAACTTAATATTTATTAGAAAGATATATGGCTTTATATATCAAAATATATTCTTATATAAAATCATTTTGAACCTGTATATAAGAAAATAACAAGTACGCTCTCATATATATATATACACTCAACTCATTCTAGGGTACCATTGACCTTATCCTTAATGAGTAATCCCACCAGAGCCAAGGTTCTCGCTTAACCTTCCGCTCTGATACCAAATGTAACGACCTGGAAATTTCTGAACCCGAAAATTCCAGATAGTTATGAAAAAGAAGAAGAGACGGAAGAAAAAGAAGAAAAAAAACACCAAAACACAGAAACCTCATATTCGCAGTGGATCAAAATATAACATCACATAAATAACAGTTTTACAAAGAAGAACTGTAACAGTACACTTATATTTTATACATCAGAGTTACAATATCCCATGAAAACTGGACAGCATAACAACTTGTCCAGATGACAACAATACCATAGTAGAATACACTCCATACGCCTCTGCCATCTAGCTCTCCTCCTGAGCTCCAGAATGTCCTATCCTGAAAATCTGTAATACTTGGTCGGACCCGAGCATTACATCAAAGTAATACCTGGGTCAGGCTGGAAACCAGTGTGAGTAAACCCATCTAATATGGAATACAAAAGTATACAACTTAAATAAACCCGTGTAACTTGTATCAATTTACAACTTTACAAGTTGTTACTTATTTCACCTATCAATTTCTAAGTACCAAAACTTAGACTAAATAGTCAAATTCACCTAAATCATTCCACTCCAGCTTATTCATTTCACATATCAATCTAATATGAATTGAAGTGGTTTCGGGAATTTACTAATACGCGACTCCGGTCTCTTCGTATCCAGTGTCATCTAAACCCTGGTTATCCAATTAAACACAATTCAACTTATATTACCAGATAACACTTTACACGGCAATTTATAATTGATAGATAATCACATTATCATCGCCCATCATATCATATCACAAAGAAATTCATATCAGAGATACCAACCAATTTAAAGCACTCATCATCATTCAATCATTAACAAACAAGATTGATCACTTTCATGAATCACATAAATTAATGATCCTCTAATTACTTTCATTAGTTAATTATTCTTAAATTTCGTTTAATAATTAACCTTTAACTTAATTACATTCATTAATCAACCTTGATTAATCACAATCAGAAATTAACTTTCCTAAATTACTTCATCAATTAAACCAATCCTTGATTAATTATGTTAATTGATCCTTTAATGACACTGAGTAATTATCACTTAGTTCCCTTCACTAACTAATTATTCTTCAAGTAATTTCCTTTTAATTAATTACATCCAGCAATTATTCACTCAATACTTCACTAAGGAATTATACCTTATTAATTACTTCAAGTAATTTTACTTAATCTTTAATTAATTATATTTATTAATCACCCTTGATTAATCTCATCCTGTAATTAATTACTCTTAATTAATTACAACACTTAATTAACTCTCCATAACTTTTATCAGTCAATTCTTAAATTAATTACACTAAGTAATTAATTATTAATTACTTCTACTAAGTAATTTTCTTTTAATAAATTACATCCATCAAGTAAGTATCCATGGTCGATTATTCTTAATTAATCAACTCCTGATCATTTATTTAATTTGATCTTAAATTTCTAATTTAACATATTAACCTTCGATAAATTTATCCTCTATTTTCCTATAATTAAGTAATTCATTGAATAAAACATATCTAGTATTTGTCTATTAATTACCCATCTTAGTTGAGTAATTAACTTCCCATCATTAATTAATACTTGAATCATTAATTAATTTACCCTTAATTATTAATTAAACAATCTTTAATTAATTATTTAATTAATTAACTTCTAAATGCACTTACTAAGAAATTAAATCCTTAATTAATTACCAGGATTAATTACATGCAGCAATTAACTACCCTTAATTACTTTAATAAACTTAGGATATTCCAAAAGCTTTAAAATTAATTTTTTTTTGTCAAATCGCTTCTTATTAAAGTCTTCAATATACTTATTTTGAAATTTGTTTTATATTGCTTGAAACTTATTACAATATTCAATTTTTTTTCCCTAGCAATTTAGAAAATTCCTAATGTTTAAAACTTGAATTTCTTAGCCATAAACTTGGTACTGCAAATTTTTACTCGTGAATTAATCAACCCGGTTACAAATTTTCCCAGCCCAAGCATAAAATTATCGAACAAAAGCTCTAGCTCATAACAACAGAACTCAACCCCTACCGAGCCTAAAGTCAAACAATGCTCCGTTCATACTCGAGAACAACATCGCGTGAAGCATCATTTTCCCCGAAGCAACAAAACTCAGCAACAACTCGAATATCGACGAAGACTCGTGCACGTGCACACGAGGTCTGGTCGTCTTTGACCGACGCAGCCACCACCCATAAGTCGCCGTCGACCATCTCACTCCGATCGACAACCCAAAATTCTCGAATCCCCATGAAATCAAAATCGAGCCCTTTGACTCAAAAATGAACCTAAAGCCTTTGATGAAATCGCCTCGCCATCGACAACTTCGACCACTATCATCCACACCACCAAGCATTCAACTTCATCACTGACATATGTGGCTTTTCCCCCAGTACCGATCATCTACCATGCCCCAGAGGTAACACCGCAGACCAATTTCAAGCCTCGTTCAAAATGGTACCCAAAACCCTACTTCGACCGAGATCTTCCACCATGGTGGTTAATAAAATCGACCTCCATTTTTCCCACACTCGCCAACCTCCTAGCTACCTCCAGTGGCGATTCTGGCCATATCGAGTTCCCCAATTCCTAGAAAGACCGCAAAACCCAAAATCTAGTCAACCTCAAGTTCCTCACCCGATACAATATTATAAATTTTGATTTTTCTTTTAAAAATCCTTGTTTCCAAAGACGATTCAGGTGATATGCTTGAATCATCAAAATCATGATATTTGATTTTACCATATTTCCATATTTCCACTGTCTTACAAGATTTCCAGATAAAATTTCAACAAAATTTTGTTTAAATATATTTTAAAAACTTAGTTTAGATTTAAACCATCACAACTCATTTAAATATCAAGACCTATAATAGATTTGATAAGAAGTATTTGAATTTTCACTAGATTTTTAAACCTGTAACTTAGGAACAGAGGTGCATAGATATATTCAACATGCACACACTTATTACTTTATATTTATAACATGCAGGTTTAAATTCATAAATGCAATCTACTACCACATCCTTATTCCATAAAGTCATCATATACACTAAATCAAAACCAGATGTTGTTTGTTTACTTACTGTTATAATTTGTTTGAACAGAACTTGAAAAAAAATCCTGTATGACAGAGGCATATAGGTTTATATATAAACAGATATGTACATATCCTTTCACTTAATACTCGTTATCATATGAATTATCCATGCAAACCTATATTCACACTTCACTCAAAAGACTAAGCACTAGATCAAACATTAAAGGGTGAAGTTTACTCACCTGTAAATTGTAAACAGAGAAAGCTGGAAGAAAATCTTTAAACTGCAGCTTGATTTACGAATTATAGCTTGATAGTTGATCTGATATGAAGCTTGTTTGATGATTTTCTCAGTGAGTTTGCTTTTTGAATCAGATTGAAACAGTAGGCTAAGATTGTTGATATTATTATTTACTTTGCAACTTAAACTAAATCTGATCTTGCCATAAACCTGAGATGATCTTGCTTGGCTACAGGTTTAAGGTGGAAAATAAAGTTGTTGCTGTTTGATTTTTTCCAGCTTTTGTTATACGTTGTTTCTTTTGGTAATAAAGATGAAAGAGAGATGAGAAAGAGTGGAGATGTACATATCTCATTTATCTTTTATTTTTATTTTTATTTTAAATATGACACTTGTAATTGTATAACAAAATCAAGCTAACACTTGTAATCCTTGTCTCATTTATTTATTACCTATGTTAAAATGTTACAAATTATATTTATGTTTTATCTTTATATATATGCATTATTTTTGCATATGTTCCATGTTTACATAAATTAAGTAATTTTAGAAAAAGAGAATATCAACTCTTTAATTAAATCTTGTTAAATTTTATACTTAAGTTATCATTATACTTAAATTGGTAACAATACACAAATGCTAGTGGTAAAGAAAATGTCCAATTTAAAAAAAAAATTCCTTTATATTCAAATCAATGTTTTCAAATTATTTAACATACATATACACACCTATATACTTGTGCATGTATATACTTAGAATTCCAACACTATAAAGTTTACACATATGAATTACTATAAGATTTATCATTTTAATATAACAATTATTATAGTCTTCAAATTTACTTATATACATCCCAACATTTAAATTATCAAAATTTTTTTCATATAGAATCAGTATCATAATGATTCAAAATCAATTAATTATCCATTTAACAGATATTAAAAATACGGTTATCACAGTTGGGGTATGGCTTAGAAGGTTCCGAGAAATTTCGTAAATAAAATGAGCTTCTCAGAGCTATATTACTAGAGGTATACTTCAAGGGTGTGCACTCTCCTAGTCATTATTGGAAATTTTCCTTTTCTTATTTGATTCGAACCTTCGAGTTGTTTTTCCGTAATTGCAACGGGAAGAGTCAAACGCTCTTTACGATGTTTAATTATAGGTTTTTTCCATTCTATCAAGTTTAGATTGTTATCCCAATTTATCCATTCTGTCCAGTTTGAATTTTGTTCAGACTCTTTTCATTTTGGATTTTTGTACTATTTATACCCATCATCTAGTTTGGATTTGTTTCCTATTGACTCATTTCCATGCTTTACATTTGATTGTTTCTTTATGTGAGACTAAACCCATTCCGCATTAGCGGCGTGGTTTCACATGTTCTTTGGAGCTTTTCGAAGATAATGATCGAGAAGGCGACTCCTTAGTTATACATTTCAGCCGTATGATTTTGTACGTAAAAATGAAAAGTCGAATATGTAGTCGCTAGTCTATTAGATTTAGTACTTTGTATGACTCGGATAACTCCATGTAAGGAATAAACCTTTTGTACTATATCATTTTGTATTATATATAACATTCAGTTGTGAAGTTTTTCTATTCTGTCTTGTTCTGTTCTTTATTTTACCCAAAGACAACTTATCTTTCGGAAGCTTAGGCAATGGCACATGAATACATGGATGTATTAAGCATCATTCCTAGAGGTCAGTAAGGTGTGTCTTCATGGTCTGCATAAGAGCTGAAGGTTAAGCAAGAACCTTGGTTTTTGTATGGTATGGCTCATTAGAGATAGGAATAATAGTACTTTAGAATGAGTTTTAGAGTATTATATGCGGGAGCATATTCGTTATTGTTATAAAAACATATTATGCTAATTGGTCTACTGAGTTGTTTATGAATTCTAGTCGAGACATGGGACGTCAGGTATCGATAGGGGTTACTAAACACTTAAACAAGGCCAACGAACATGATATTGATTTTTGAAAATTTTCCAAATGAGATATTTTGCATAGGATTATATTTTACATATATATAAAGGAATAATTTTCAAAATTTTATATATTTTACATATATTTCCATTTTAGGTTGTTCAGACTATTTCCATTCTTTCAAGTCTGGATTTTTATACTATTTATGCCCATCATATTTGTTTGGATTTGTTTCCTATTGATTCATTTTCATTCTTTACATTTGGATGTTTCTTTATGTCAGAGTAAACCCATTCCGCGTTATCGGCGCGGTCTCACATGTTCTTGTTTGGATACACCTTTTTTATTTCAGAGTTTTACGCATACCAGATATTTTGTTTGACCTAAGTAATTTATTTTTCATAAATCTAGGGTACTCAATTTAATTTGAGTAGTCCAAGAGTAACAGGTTTTTCTTTGGATCCCTTTAAAGATGATGAGTGAGCAGGCAGCTAGTAATTCATTTCCGCTGTATGATTTTGTAGGTATAATTTTTTACCTAAAGATGAAAAGTCAAAATGTATGGTTGCTAGTCTGTTAGTGGTAGTAGTTTTGTATAACTCTGATAACTCCATGTAAGGAGTAAACCTTTTGTACTATATTATTTTGTATTATGTGTAACCATTCCGTTGTGAGGTTTTTCTATTCTGTCTTGTTTTGTTCTTTATTTTACTCTAAGAAAACTTATCTTTCGAATGTTTGGGCAACAACATATGAATACCATGGATATATTAAACGTCGTTCCTAGGGGTCAGAAAGGTGGGTCTTCACAATGAAAGATCAATATTCCTCTGAATAACTTTCGTCTCAACTGCCAAAAAAATTATGCTGACATGTTTGAAGGACACAAATCTAACGGTTCATAAGAGCCTTATTTACGCCCTAGGAAAAAAACACTCCCGCAGCCGCCAAAAAAAATTACTCTCCAATCCTAGAACCAAATTCCCTTCATCTCTATTCTTCTTCTTACATTCATAACCTAGAACTAAATTTCTCTTTGGCAACCCTAATTTTGCTTGGCTACTAACTACAACCAAGGAAAAAAGAGCAACGGATCAGTCTACCAATCCTCGGCAGCATCAAATTCATCCAATTGGCGAATTAATTGATAATCCAATGCGAATTATTAATGTAAGCTTCATAAATTTTCATTTATGTGTTTCTATTATTCAGAGTCAATTGTCTATCCACTCAGTTCCCTTTTGTTATTTATTGTCTATTAAAGTCTGAATATATATATAGAATACTAGTAATCTTTCTAACTTCATAAAACTGTAAACTATTTGCAATGGATCCATGATACCAAAATCCTGTAATTAATGATTTATGTGATGATTGAATTATAGTTTTTGAAAAGGCTTGAATATGTTTTCTATTTTTGGTCAAATATGAAATCTTTCAATATTTTCAAATGTGCGACGATGACTAAATCGGGTTTAAACGCAAGTTCTTGATTTAAAACTTTTGAGAAATTCTGTTAATGAACAAATTTGAATTTGGTGTATTTGAAAAATCAAGACGTGAAATAATAATTTAACTATGTATGAAAATTGAGGTTAGCAAAAAAATTTATAGATAAATAATTTCAACCTTGATATGAATTCAATGTAGTGTTTATAGCAATGATGATGTTATGGGTACGGACCTTTGATATTGTAGCAATCATTGTATTACAATTGTTGTATAATACTATGTTTGAAATTTTTAGATATGAGCATCAAAGATATTATACAGGATAAAGTAATATATAAATGCATAGATGCTTTATTATTTTGACCAAACATATGTTTTTTGTAATTCCAATTCCAAATTATTTTTGGTTTTCGCTCGGGCTCGGATGTAAGGAATAATTTATTTTTTTATTTAAAAGGTTTTGTGTTTTCTTACCATGCTAATGAATGGCTACATAGTGAATTACTTCCCTTGGTTTTCATTGTCTGCCAATGACTTTTTTTTATTTTTGCTTATTTATGTTGCATGTTTCAAAGTAAATCTTATGAACATACAACTAATTAATAAAATCATTATTACTTCTTGGATTGAAGCTCCAAAATTTTATACGTCCACACTATAATATTCAAATTGAGTTTCTCATCCTCAATTCTCAAACATTCCATTCAATTTTTTCCGCTCACCTTTGTTACCAATATGTAGATTGCCTAGAAAAAAATTCTGTTTCTCTATATCTCTTCATTTATAATTCGTCTCTTAATTTTTAATTTTCTTTTACAGCTACCTTCATCCAATGCATGTTCCGTTCAATTTTCATCTTTCACAACTTTTTTTTTAATCCTTTATCCACGGTTTCAAATTGATTTATCGTCTACTTCTTTCTCTTCTCCTTATTTTATTTTCCATTCCTACAATTGTATTCTACAGCCAAAAAAAGATGGAGAAAGTTCGAGGGTTGTTAACTTTTTATGATAACAGCCAAAGCTTGAGCTGTTATTGCTCCAATCGCAAGCGTTGATTACATTGAGATAAATATTTTGAAGAAGAGAAACAATTTAGTAGAAGAAGCAAATTAATTTATCAAGTCTCTTAGCCATAGACTAACTGATAGTCACTAGATAGTCTCATCGTTTGTTTACATAATATAATAGCTATATTTGGTTAATTTTGATTTCGTTATGTATTTGTCATACAAGGATGAAGATTGAAGATCAGACTGAGGCATCTTAGCAAAATATGGCACCAACGTCAATGTTGGATTTTAATTTGGTGGGAGGACACTTAAGATTACTATATTTATAGGATAAAAATATAATCGGGTATTTTTCATATTTGAAAAAAAGACGTTATGTTATCCCAAATAGAGTGAATCTTTACCTTTTCTTTTTGATTCAATCGATAAGCTCTATTATTTTATTATTAATATTTTTGATCAAATATATCTATTATATGATTTAATAAGGCTTCACGCTTATATAATTTAAGTCCCCTTTCTATACTTTTTTTAGTAAGTAGATAGTTCATTTCGACACTGTTCGTAAAACTGCAGATATTTTTCCAATGAATCCCTTATTGATGACTATTATAATCAATAATTTTTCATACTTTTTATGTTTCATTCTAAAAGCATATAAATTTATCTTTAAAATTATTTATTTCTTAGTGATTAGTTAACCAAGTAAGTGAGATTGCTTCCTTTTTAAAGATTAAATTTTGTTTTATAAGGAGGATGTGTCATTGGTTCACATCTTCCATTATATGCGTGCTTCATTTAATGTAGAACATGCAAGACCACTGAACGAAGCTCTTTTGGTGTCACATCATGATTGGACATCCCTACATCACCCTTAGAGCATATATATTTTTATGGCAACATTTATTGTAACAAAAGGAATCCCTTGTTGTTACATGCGACCAATCTCATATATATGCTCATCTCCTTTAGAATATCTTATGATGTGAGATTAATCATAATCCAATCTACGTACCCACTTGAATACAATGTGAGCAATACCTAACAATTATAACTCCATAATTTTGTCACGGAATGGTGTTTTTCATACTGCTTTAGCTATTTTCATGTCTATGAATATTTCGGCTCCGTCAAATTATAATTTATTCCACCAAAGTTCTCCTTAATTATAATATTCAGATCAAATTTTCCTATTCACAAGTGTAGGAATCCAATTCCCTAGATGACACAATGTTATGTCATGCAAACTCTCACTTTTATATCTTCTAAAATATGGGCTAGCTTACTCTTATTTCTAATACAAATTTTAAGCTTTGTTATTTTGAATTATATTTTCTTTTCTATACTTATTATAGAGGGTTCGTATCTTTATAATTGCTTCTCTTTCTTTCACAATATTAAATTAATTCTATTTTGGGTCAGGATATTAAATATGTAATTGAATTAATTTTCTAATATAAAGATGATTAGTTTATAGTAGTATGATTGCTATCACTTTAGCTATGTTGACTATATGTTAACATTGAGTTAAGGATCAATTTAATAGGTTATGGTACACTTTCATGGTTTTATACATTTTCTTCCTAAGGAGAATATTTTCCTGATTTGCCTCTATTTTTTATTATTTTCAAAACAAAACTTTCATGGGGGCGATCATGGAAGTATTGTTTTGTTATATTAGCCAAAATAAATGAATTATTTTCAGATTAAAGGTGTTTACTTTTAAAAATATCAACCATGTAACGGAGTTGTAGGCAACGTATATTCACCAATCCTAACTCTTTAATAATGATTATTTTTGAGTTAGATTGTTTTAATAAAAGCATTGATACAAAATGTTATTTCGGTATTTCACAAAGTACTTACCACAGTGTAAAAAATGGATGTTATGAAATCATTGCCACCTACCGCAAGTATTCCACTTTAAAGAGAAGTTTCTCAATTTACGCTATGCAAATTGCAAAATAGCTCATCTTCGACTTATTTACATAAGTGACATAAACTTGATTTTTTCAAACCGATTTGCCAAACATTCTTGCCCATTTACACAAAGTTATTTTTCTTTTCTTATCATCTTGCTATCACAGTAGTAAAAGAAAGAAAACATGTACACGAAATTTTATCTTGAAACACACATTTAGTATGTTGACAATAATCTCTATTTCAATCTTTGGTATAAAGTGATCAAAATTAGTTAACATTGGTCGAGTTATATGACCATGGTAGAAACTATGCTTATTTGTCTTAGACATGTCAAGTTAAACTATACATGGTGATGTTTAATAATATGTTCAGTGGGAGTACATCTTCTTCCACAACTGATTCCCCAACTTTCAACATTTTTAATTTAAATTATATGGCTATATATATAAAGATAGAACATATTCCACACCATGTTTTTCTTATTGTATATATGCTGATAAGGTGACACAATTTTGTTGAACATAGTTTATTTCCTCACATCTTTACGAATGTTTTCCACCAAACTTAATCTCTTTCTTCTGAATTATGCTTAACATTTGAAAATTTCTTTTTAAATGAATTGTTTGTATGAATATTTGTGGTTTCTTATTATATCTTTATACACCAACTTTTTAAAGTAGCATGCAATTGTGGAAAGTTTTAGGCAACATTTAAATCATCATGTTCAAACTAAGTACTGACTTAATTTTTTTGGCCAAATATAGAAGTATAATGATTTCATTCAACATTATTTGAAAGTTCCACTTTTACCATTGTTTCCAACGGTTCTTTCAGTGCATACAATCAAGAATATGACTCTCTTTACATAAACTATTTTTTCGATACAATCAATGGATGTGGCATAACACAACTACTGAATGAAATGTATTCAATCCATAGAAAAATAAATAGTACTAATTTATTAACTTTAACCATAACATCATCAAATTCAAATAGAAAAAAATATTAATCATTAATGTAAGTCGAGAACATGTTAATATGAAGTTCTCATCATTTTGACCTTCTGCATGAATATTTAGATCAATCATGTGTGGATGATTTGATTAAGTCATCAAGTGTTGCATAGTGGAAAGTAGGTGAGAGTGTTCGATAAATAGATTGTATATACTTCTAACTGAAATTACCGCACAAAAATATATCCACATACACCATGCCATATGATAAGAATTTTCATCTTTTTAACCTTTTTGGAAGCAAAGTAACCACATTCCTTATATGATACCTTTTTAATTATAGTATCTACTTCCATTCCATATGAACTTCAAGGCACACTGATGTTAAAACTGTTATGAAAAATTTCAATTGATTTGCACTAAATAAAATATCGGCGGAATACTAAAATGTAGAAATAATTAAAAGAAGGATCTAGCTTGTCGATTAATCATCAATCACCAATTCAATGAAAAATAATCACCGAACAAAAAAATACTGAAGAGTAGACAACAAAGAGATTAAACGTGGTTCGGCCAAATTGCCTACATCCATGGACCCAATAACTATTCTTTATTTCATTGAAGAAAGAGAGTACAAAAGAGAGATTACAAAATTATAGGTTGTAGAGTGGAGAGACTAATCTATAATTACAAATTGAATAATCAATTAATCTAAAGACTTGTTTACGCTCAAAACCCCTAATTGATTGATTGCATAAATTAGGGTTTGTTGAAAAAGAGTATAATGGTGGATGCTCTCTCACATTCATGAAGATGAACTTCCTTCATTTAGATAGGCATGAAAATGAAGATGCCTGGAGATGAAGAAAATTAATTTCCAAATTATATGACAACCTTTCCAAATTACTTGATTTGATTTCAATGCACATAAATGACAAAAATCTATGTTTCCATAAATTTCCATTGCTTAAATCAAATTCCATGTATAAACTTGTCTATCTTCATATAACAGATCTGACTAGTTAATTGATTCGCAAATAATTTCCTTCCTCTAAAAGATATCACACATATCCTTCCTCTTTATCTTTCCATATATAGCGTAATTAATTAATTGAATGAATTAATTAATTATTTTCTTGTCTTCTTTGGAAAATATTTGAATCATATAAATTCAACAAAAACGACATAGGAGAGTCCTATTTCTATAGCTCGCGCACTAAGTTTACTTTTGTACAATCATAATATTAAAGAATTCTTTGGTAAATTCATTTGTATATAGGTACTAATCTTAAGCTATATTTGAGTGATACATAAAGGCTTCATCGATCGTGGAATCAACAAAGACAAAGGTTAGTTTATTTGTTAAAACACACTACACCGCAAAAGGCTTTTAACAGCGTTTGATAAACGCTGTAATATGATACAACAGCGTTATTAGAAACGCTGTATAACGACATGCTGTCGTATATACATAACTTACAACAGCGTTTCTATAAACGCTGTTGAAACATCTCTGTGACAGCGTTTATTACGAGCTGTCAATAATATTTTTACAGCGTTTCAGACGTGCTGTATTATGTTTCAACAGCGTTTATAACCACACCAAAATAAACTTTTAACAGCGTTCTAAAAACGCTGTAATAGGATATAACAGCATTGTTAATAACGCTGTATAACTCCCGTTCCACAGTTGTTGCTCCCCTTTTCACAGCATTTTTATTATGCTGTTGGAGCAATGTACATTATCTTTTCATAGAATTGACAGCACTGTTTAAACGCTGTTGTTTGTTTGTACTATTTTTACAGCGTTGCCCCATTGCAATATTTACACACAGGTATCATTAATCTAAATAGCATTTTATTATATTTCAACCGGATAATATACATAACATATACAAATCAAACTAAAAAATATCATATAAAAACATAACAATCAACTATTTCAATAAATTAAGTTGAATACAATATCCATAAACAAAGTTTACATAAATTCATAAACAACGATAATATTTATAAACTAATATCCTACGACAATGGACAAAAGCACAATATCTGCACCGACAACCAAGGCAACAAATGCAACTGCAGATACTTTAGACAAATTAGAATCAGCATAGTTTAAAGGAACCTTATCTAATGCTTCCATTCTCCCTGCTCCTACATTTGGCTCTACATACACTTGGAACAGCAAGAAACTATCCGTCCCCAGAACATATTGCACCCTTGACCATTGTTTCATAAACCATCTAGCCTTGTCAACCTGGCCATCTCTACTATCCCATGTCACTGCCCCCTTGATCTCTGACTACAGCCCTATTATCCTCAAATGGGGTGCCAATCAACAGCTAACTTTTCCTCCTTTTAGATTTTTTAGCTTCTGCACTAAACACAAGGACTTTGAGCATGTTTTTTTGCAGGGATGGAACACTATAATTCACGGCGACCATATGTACGTACTGCTGGAGAAGATGAAAAATTGCAAAAAAGAAAATTAGGCCTTGACATAAGGGAACAGCTCTTCTACACTTAGTCATTAATTAATGCTTGCACAGCCTTATAACATGCAACTATCAAGTCTAGAATATAAACTCACTATTAAGCTAACAGCAGCAATGGAGGATGAATTGCAAATGGTAAAGCAAAAACTTGGAACGGAATATCATTTCGAAGGCGACAGAAATACTGCCTTTTTCCACACTGCATTGAAGATAAACCAAGCAAAAGTAAAGATTACCGACATCACTGATATGCAGGGAACACTCCATACTGAAGCCCCAAATATCAACAGAGCTTTTCTTGATTTCTTCCACCACTCTATGAATGATAACAATGACACCATTGACATCTCCTTAATTCCATCTCTCAGCCTTCCTAGAATAAGCAACACCGAAGCATGTAATATCATAACCTCTGTTACTGATGCAGAAATCAAAGAGGCGCTTTTTAGCCTAAATTCTACAAGCACTGGTGGTCCTGATGGATTCAACACGCTGTTCTATAAACATACATGGGAACACATAGCTCCTACATTTTGTAAAGCAATCCACCATTTTTTTCAAAACAAATAAACTTCTAAAAGGAGTAAACTCAACAAACCTTGCAATGATACCGAAAATCAGCAATCCAACTGTTGTTGATCAATTCCGACCGATAGCCTGTTGTTCTGTAATATACAAGGGCATCACTAAAATCATAGCATCTAGAATTAAGCCAACCCTATCGAGAATTATAGATCAAAATCAGACTGCTTTCTTATCATCAAGAAACATATCAGACAATATTTGAAGCTGAGGATTACAGCTGATGATTCAACTAGTTCCTTCAACTTTTTTCTTTTTAAAGTTATATTAATGTACTGATACGCACCTGCACAAGTTATGAAATTTTTAACAAGTAAACATGTAACTGAAGGAAGTAAACATGTAACTGAAGGAAGTAAACATGTAACAGCTTGAATAATTAAATTTACTATTGCATCCGTGGCTCCATAAACAGCCAGTGCACCACCTACACCGTATACTCCAAGTGCTGGTACTACAACCTGTTTTGTGAACTCAGCCCTACAAAGAAAAGATAATAACACAAAACATTAGAAAATGGGTAAACTCATTAGTGGTAGGTAATAGGTATACGAATAATTTACCATACAAAGGCATGTTGTAAGCCGTAATAAAGAAGAAGAGGAACAATCCAAAGCAGTCTAGATTCAAGCAAAGGAGCAACAATTGAACTAAGTGTGTTATGAAAGCTAGATTTCTCATTAGCAATGATTTCTATAGTTTTTTCTTCTCTTTTGGTTAAGACATAGAGCAGAATAACACCCATAAGTTTGTTCGGACAATTTAAGATGAAATTCAAATAATTTTTGCACTATAAATAGGGTATCCCTGGGAATTAAAGGTTTTTGGCTACAACCCTTTACATAAGTACCGACTTGTCTGAATCATTATGTCTACTTTGTTTGCAGCAAGAAGTTTGAGCATATTTTTATATTGATTTTGAGAAAATGATGACCAGACTAACAAATCAGCTGAACATACTATAGTTCTTTAACTTTAGTCCTGATGGTTGAGCGACTATTTCCTTAGCGTTGAAGCCATCTTCGACTAAAGCTTGTTCCCATTTATCCATAAGAGCAGTTTTTGCTATTTGAGGGTTCTTTTCTCTTTCTATAAATTCAAAAGACTCGGAAGATGTTTCGAATGAATCATATGCCCTGAACAGGCGCACGTCAATAAGTGACGGATAGTGAGTCTGCAATAATTGTCGTTAGTTCATTATTATTCTTCAAAGGAAAAGTGTAAGATGCGTTATTATCTGTTATCTGCAAAGTTCCATCTTCATTATATAAGGAAGACTTCTGTGTGTTGTTGGTAAAAATAAGATACTCAGGCAATGGAACTAAGACTATGTTCAATGTCAAATTATTATATGAGGTGACCTCTCCAATCTAGAATTAATAAAGAAGGATGTTAGAGATATTTGAGTTTAAATCACATTACCAAGTTCAAAATTTGTGATTTGGTGAAGGACAAACTCGAAATGGAGTAATAGAAGGACACCATGATGATGTCATCTCAATAAGGCGATATGCAATAAGATCCCCCACCTGCAACAAAACCAAGAAAGAAAAAAAAAGGTAGAGTGAAGGTGGACAAGTTAACTTAAAGATCGTTTAGAACATTTATATATTTTTACAATAACCTCATAAACTATATTCATCTTAAAGAAGAAATGTCAAGCTTGCTTCTAATATTCACTGATGTGAGAAGCTAGCAATTCAATTTCTAAGCTTTTTTTACCAGCATTGGCAAGAATATTAGACTTATATCAACAATCGCACACAAATCAAAGATAAATAAGATCATTATCCCATTTGATCGGAAAGGTCAATATTAGACTTACCTGAGGAATACGCTTTAATGGAAATAGGCTTTCAAAATCAATAGGACTGCTTGCATTCTTCTCATTCAAATGTACAATCTCCTTTCCATTTGATTGCTCATAATTAATAAGAGCATTATCCCATTTGCTAGTGTTCCCACTACACTGCCCTCTGTTGTTTATAACTTCATTCCATTTGCTAGCTGTTCCATTACACAGCTCTTTGTTGCTTATAGCACCATCCCACTTGCTAGTGTTTCCAGTACACTGCTCTGTATTGTTTATAACATCATTACACAAGCAGAATCTCCTAAGCTTGAAAAAACTGGTGCTTCTCAATCAAACTTGGCAAGTAAAAAAGGCAAATAAGCTATAATTACCTCTAGAATAGTGTCAGCACCAAATTCGTTCCTCCACCTGAGCATTTCGGCCCACATGATTATTGCTTTCTCAATATCAGATTTTCTTGCTTTCAAAAATTTGTATAAAATAAATAAAAGAATGAAGACATCAGAGAAAGTGCTTCTGATATTTAATTTCATAAAGCACTATTGTAATATATATTAACACAAAACTTTAAAAAAAAACCTAGAAAATCTAATATTGTTGAAGCATGGATATTATTCATTATAAGCATAGAAAACTTTATCTGATGCACTACTTGTTACGTTAGACAATTTTTTCTACCGACCTCTTAACTACTATGGATCTAAACAATATACCTCAATAAAAACATCAACCTCCCTAAAATCTTCAAAATTTTGAATCATAACCTCTTCAAAAACTACTACAAATACAAAATTGGATAGTGTATGTCATAACTCATTAAACACTAAATAACAGCAATAATGTTGTATCAATTGGTCAGTAGTTCAAACTACAAGATTAAAGATAATGAATTCGATCCTTGAAATCGATATTTGTTGCCAATAATGAACCATGTTCAAAAAAATAATGTTATAATGATTTAGAATGTCGCACTTTGTAAATTAATAAAGGAACAAACCCATCAATTACTGCCTGTGCACTTACAAAAATATGTGTAAAGCCTTCACACACTTCGACTTATCAATAAGGACATTTTATAGGGTGGCAAAGATCATGTCCCAACTTAGGAGTGAGATTGAAGCAAAAGAATACACTTACAAATACTTTTATTTTTATTATCAAAAGAATACACTTACACATACATACTTACATATAGAGTTAGAATTAGTTGCTTATAGTATAAAAAAACACATCCATGAAGAATGTGCAGGCAGATAGAAAAAACCATAATGTGAATTTAAATACTTTGTATGACTACGTGTATGAGAAGTTAATGAAACTTTGTAACCAAAGGCTATAGTAAAATTTGTTTAGGCATGAATATAGTGCATATGTATACTCAAATAACCAAATGTCAAACAATACTCTTATATGTATATTTTTGTAATTTGCGAAAAACTTAGTTTCAATAAGTATTAATAAAATAGTAAAACTCAAAATATTTTTATGCCAAAAATACTTAATCTAATTCGATCACCAAATAAAACATAAACGGTATACATGTAACTAGATTTTACACTGAAGTTAAAAGTTACCTTCCCAAAAACAACAAAAATTTTGGTCAACTCGATCAAAATGCCTGAATCTTTTGAAGTCTGCTTGACTAGAAAAAAAAATGTGAAACCAATCTCTCCTTGCCTCTCCTTAGTGAATGAAGTTTTCCGTCTTTGGTAGCAAAATTATTTAGTGTAGAGGCAATAAAGTCGAACAGTTCCTATGTTATCAAATGAAGATAATATTTTAAAAAAATAATGAATGCATATTTTATATAATTGATTAGATAAAACATGGAGAAAAGATAGACAACAACCTCTATAGTACCATACATCAGTTCTTAATATATTGACTTTTGCACAAATTCAGTATCAATAACTCTAATTTCCCTCCTACTAATATGACCTTCAGTATTAGGAAGTTTGAGCCACCCAGATCTAATGCATAAAAAAAGGCCTTCTTATCCCTTGAGAGGAAAAAAAACTATGCCTCAAAAGGATATATTTATATTTACTCAATGAATTATCTTGTAACAAATTCTTTTCTGCTGCACATTGAGCAATATTAAACAGTTTTGTACTTTTCTAACTTGATGAAACAGATAATATTATTATGGCACAAGTAGTGTTTAGGAGCTGAGCATAGTCACATTTGCTGTAATGGTTCTAATTTGAAATGATATCAGACAACTGGACAACAGCTTTACTGAACTACTAGTACTGAGGATGAAAAGTCCTCAAAGGGCTAACAAGCTACCACTTACTAAAGATGTTAAAAAACTATGATATAGCTATGCTTATCAATGTTTTATTAGGTTATCGAAACACTGTTAGGTTTTGGTTCTTCAAGTCGATAAAGCTGGATTTATTACTAATGTTCATATTATAATTCATCATATTCATATTATAATTCAAATTAGTTATTTGAGAAGTTTGTTCCAAAAAAGTTTTTGTGAAACAAATGTTCAATGAAATTATAACCAAAGATGCTTTTGTGGAAGACAACTTACCCACAAAAGGCTACTGAGTTGGAGAATCTGCTCTTGTCCAAGGATACTCGACAAGATTACCGACGTAACATGTTCTTCTATCACGTGAGCTTTGGGCCTCATTTCAGGATAAAATCAAACAAACTATGAAAAACATGAAATTGATTTGTAGTTTAGAAAAATTATACCTACTCATTGCCTGGTGTTTCTTAATATTGGTGTTGGTCAAATGAGCATCACCGGGAGAAGCGTAAGTGCATTTGGAAAAGTAGCATCGATGATTCATCGTCTCCTGATAGTTGACCGTCGCACCTAAGAATATTTGATAAAGATAGTGAATTAATAAAATCCTATAAGGAGAAAAGTGCGGCCGCATGAGCAAGACTTTTCGATTATATGTCCACTTATTGTTCAATGAGGTTGCAAACAATTTGGAAACAATAAGCTTGGACCATTGTTCTCTTTAAGTGAAAAATAAACGAACAACTTACCATGTTATCCACTTATATAGACACAAACTTTTACAAAAACTTGGCAATTATGATGTAACAATCGAAATACATTTTCAACCTTTTGCTATAACAAAAAGGACAACATTTTTCAACAAGTGCTTGAGCATAATAATATACATATGTTGATTACATCAAACACTCATTTTTGTGAAATTGAAATAACTCAGTTAAGTAATCTTAGTTTTTCAAAACCGAATAAAATCATTTTTGCAATATTAGGTATTCTCAATATTGAGGAAACTGAGTGAACCTCGGGTTTGCAAAACTGAGCAACACTCAGAATTAGTCATTTTTTGGCTTAATCGAAAAATAATAAATGAAAATGAAAGTGAAAATGAGAGGAATGTAGATTTTAAATGAAATTGGTCATTTTCATATCAACTTTTAAAAAGTACTTGTAAGCAGTGTCATGCATGCATAATAATCAGTGATTTGCGGAATTAGTCCATCTGCCCGTATTCTTAAAAGAGATTTAGTTTATTTCCAGTAGATGAAATTATCAATTATGCATCACCAATGCTTACTACCAAAACAAGTTAAGAAAATCATGGCCCTGAAAAATTATAAAAACAAAAAATAAAATAAACATTCTAAGCAAATGACAAAATCGAAGGACAGTAAAAGTAGAAGCCAACGGTACACACATTTCATGTTGGAACAGATAAAACAAAAATCAAGCACTGAGTACAGCAACTTTTTAAGCAACAAAGCAAAAGAGGTTACCTATAGACATTCATAGCTACTATGGATTGTCAATTTATCACTGTATAAGAATGATTCCAGGAGAAAAAAGACATTTACGAGATTAAATTGATTGATAGTATAAATATAAGTAAAACAGTCTCAGACATCCAAGAAAGGAATGAAATGAACAGCACAAGCTCTTAAACCTGGCAGGGCGAAAGCTCTTAAACCAGCCTTTCCTTTGTCATCATTGACTGCTCGATTTTCCTGAAATTTCAATAAAAATTAATAATCAAAAAACATAAAAACTGATGATCGAGAAATGAATTAAAACAGTGAATGAAATGGGATCGAAACAATTGGCTTGATTTCTCCAAAGTGAAAATAAATTGCCGGACGTATAATCAGCGTCAATCATCCGGGGGAAAGGATCATCATTTCACCAATTTTCATTCACCGTCAGATGTTAAGGTACCTAATTTACAATTATTCAGTAATGTATGCAATTATTCACTGAATAAATGCATAAATGTATGCAATTATTCAGTAACTTAATTCAAGGGACCTAATTTACAATTTTTTTTAGGGAGGAGTTTTCATGTATTTAGTTTGATTTTAAGGACTAGAACCTATTATTCACTTTAAATTAAGTTTAAATAATCATTTTAAAATGACAATAATTCATTTTAATTATATATAGTGATAGTAATTGATTTATAATCTTTTTATAAACGTATATACTAGTTTTAAAAAAAAATCATAATGCTTTATCGATACACGGCACTTTTTGTAAACATATGTTTAATATTGATTTATATGGTTTTATAATTCAAATGTGATCATTTTAATTTATTGCTAATAATAATAAATAATTTTTTAAATTTTTTTTTACATCTATGTGAAATTTAATTAATAAGTGAAAATGTGATCGGGAATCGGCTTTCCTGTTTTCAACTTTTTAATGAACATAAGCTGTTCAATGTGGTCGCAATGTTGTTTATATGTCTTATGCACATATATGAGAGGCACATATACACACTAACATATACATATATAACATATATACATACATTTATGTATATACACATACACATGCATATCACAAAATATCTAAGATATTTATACTAAGTCAAAAGCAAACTACACGTCAAAACACCCTCACACACTTAGACACCATCATCTTAAGCACATGGAGTGAAGGACAAGTAGGGGTGTGGCCGTGCATATGGAGGGGAGTGGGTAAGGAGTAGGAAGGTAATTTTGCATTTAGATATTTTTACACATTTTATCCTATGAATACATGCCTCCCCCTCATAATTTTCACACCTTCCTCCTCTTTATTTCTTAAGTTCTTCATCTTCTTCTTCCTCTTCATTAATGGCCTCATGTCTTCATAAAATATTCCATAGTCATAGCGAAGCTCTATTGAGAAATACACTTCCGTATCGCAAAATATATCACCATAATTTGAAATCAAAGTGGACAATCGCCTCCTCTTCTCCTCCTACACTCACAACCACCCTCCATCATCACTCGAGTCCAAGCATCCACCCTCTCTAGCATAGTCCATACACTTCCAAGGGTCATAGGGTTGATTTCATAAACTTCGGTGGGTTGATAGCGGAGCTATTATCAAATTTAGTAAATCAAGAAACCAATAAAGGCGAGAATTACTCCGCTAATTTATTATAAATTATATGATGACATAATATATTTGCTATGATTTTTATATATTTGATCATCATTTTTGGATGTGATAATATGTTTGTTTGGTTGTGAAAATAATTTTCGTTAAATACATGTCGAATTTACACAAAGGAAACCACTTTTCTATATGAATTATAAAAGTGTTACGGAATAGTTAAACCTCTTTAAACATGAATAAAATGGATTAAAAATATTTTATAAACATTAAAACTTATTTCGGTAAAGTTTGAAAAAGATTTGGAAATGGAGTCAAAAAATATGCATGTCACGTAACGGCAGTTCAGGATTTCGTGCCATAAAAGTTAAATCAATATATAGGATGGAATATACTTCGAAATTATTCGAAATAAGAATTTTTGAACTCTTATAACTATAGTTTTGAAACAAAGAAGAAAAATCGAGATTACATTGAATAGAATTTTAGTTATGTCCAAATCAAATTTTTAAAAACATCGCAGTTTGGCAGTTTTGGGAACCAAAGTGGCAAATGCTTTAAAATTTATATTTTTAAATCTTTAAAAATATGAAATAAATTTTATAAATATGTTAAAATATTTAAATAGGGATTTGAGTTATAAAAATGGACATATATGAAATGGAATTAGTGTTTTGAAGAAAGAAGCTTTTAAAACTCTATTCGTAAAAAAAATTGCAGCGGTTTCGGTAGTTTTGCAAATTATGGTTTTAACTTAATAATTTTTTCCCAATCTTTTTAGTTATCTTTCAAATGAATAATTATGTATTTTGAAGATGATTTGGAAGTTTTATAATTATTTTTAAAGGAATTTTAAATAAATGATTAAAGGAAAAAAATTTAAACAATATTTGGAGTTGTGTTAAGTAAATGAAAATCATCTTTAAATGATCATATAAAAGAGTTTAGAGTTGATCATATAACTTGATCGCCTTATGGGTAATAGAAAGATCGTCACCTGAGCTCGGACAACCAGTGTTTGGGTTCCGCTCTAACTATCCGTACTGGCCCAACAGATGGGATGTAAATTTGATTTACTCGTACCACATCTTCCTAAGATAAAAAGAGATTTTGAGCTTTCCAAAAGTTAAATAAGATTTAAAATAGGATTTTGATTGTTAAAGAAAACATTTTAGTTCAATTCCGTGTTATAGTCTAAGGAGGAAAATCATACTATCTGTATGAATTTAAAAGGAGATTTCATTGTTATTCGATGAATAATACAAGTTGAATATGGAAATTAGTATTGGGTATAATTAGTCTAAAATTTATGGATCCCCTTTATTAAATATAACTGGTTTGGGTTTAAAGTAAATGATGTCTTAAACAACATTTTTTCGACCCATTAAAGATATTTTTTGGAAATGTGAAATTTTCATTAAGATTTGAATTATACTTCACCTAAGTAATTAAAGATGAAATGTTTTGGTACTTCAAAAGTTAAAAAAAGGGTTTTAATTAACTAAAGGATTTGATAAAAGAGGTATTAGAATTTTAAAGTCACTTTATTTCTTTTCCAATTCATTCTTAAATTTATTCAAATTTTCTATAATTATTTTACTTACAAATTCACTTCTTTTATTTCCTTCCCAAAATCCAATTTATATATTTTGGTAATTCATTATACCCAATCATATCCAATCGAACCATAGCATTCAATATTCCAATATAATTCATCGTAGAGTATCAAATAATCACAACAGAGGGTATTAAATAATTTAAGTAAATGTTGGGGGATCCAGTTGGATCCCTCCAACCTGTTTTCCCTGCATCCACAGACGTTAACCCAATGTAAAATACCAATTCCAAAATATACCATACTATAGCACATCAATCAATTAAACCATTCAAACAATTATTTAAATTTATTCTTTTAAATTTAAATTCAGTTGAGTGAGATTAACCCACCTTTGATTTTTGTTTTGCAATCTGATCCATCCCGGCTTGCTTCTATCAGATTTTGACCTTGTATAACAATCATACGATTTATTAACACTTTGAAATAACTTGAACCGTTTATTTCCATTTTATTAATTTAATTAACCAATGATTTACTATTTAATAATTAAATTGGCCAACAATAAATTTAAACTAAACTTTTGGTTTTAAACTAATAAATTGATCTTAACTAAATTCCATTAATAAATTATCTTAGTAATTAAAATAACCAAATAATTTAATTTATCACTTATTCACCAACTCCAAAAAATTTAAAACAACATGCAAATTAAAATTTTATTTTGAAATCTAAGCTTTAAATATTTACAAATCCTATTTCTCCTAAATCTTATGTGAAAATAATAACCTCTGACTAACAAAGGCTTCTGTATTTAACTTTTTTTTATTAATCAAAACTAAAATACAGAAATTAAATTATCAGCCTTACCAAGAAATCCAACCGAGATGTTCGTGAACCCTAAACCGCCCACCGCGACAACCCCTCGGACCTGCGGCGCCACCAACAAAGCCGACCACGACCTCCCGGCAACCCCAAATTGCGAACTCGGCCATCCCCTACAGTCGCCACGAATAACAAGATAGCCATCCCCCAAACCCTAATCACGACCATCCCTCGCGAGCAGCCCCTCAATCTGTCGCCGCAACCCCAACCCTACTTCCCCGCTCCTGGACGAGCTCGTGCTCGAACTCGTGGGCCAACGCCGACTTGATTGGGTCGCGACGAAAGGATGAATCGAAGGGAAGGAGGCGGCCATTATTTGAATATAAAAATCAATTTCGTTGGGTAAGCGATTGTTTTAATCTACAGATTCTTCGAACGAATACGTTCGAATTGAGTTCCGCCATTTTTTTTTCTTTTTTTTAAAAGATGCGAAATCGATATTGAACTCAGCCATTTTTTTATTTAACTGAGGGTTCGATTTTGAAGAATGAGGCTTCGGCCAGTTTATTTTAGTGGACATGAATCTAAAGAGAAGGGAAAAGAAACTTACGTTAGAAGCTAGAAGAGTGAGGCTTCCATGAAAAGGTTTGACTAAGAAAATTAAAGTTAATTAATTCTTCTATGCATTTATGAGTTGTATGATCAAACGGTAAATCCAAAAAATACGAAAATTGAGATCCGATAATAATATAATATTACGGATCTAATGGAACTGGTTTCGCTGAATTCCGAGACTGTATCTCGGAAGGCTATTTTTAAATTCAATTTAACCGATATGAATTCAAAACTGAACAAAACACTTCCAAATTTAATTTTAACACTTTTACTATCTTCAATATTATCGATATAAATTTTACAAGCCTTCAAATTATTTTTAACAGGCTTAGAACTCCAAATTCAACATCTTACCCAATTTTCAAATTATCAAATTCAAAACTTTAATTATCAAATAAATAGTGATATTTGAATTCAAGTTAAAATTAACCTTTAAATATTTAAAAATCAATTAAATATTCCAATTTCAAATGCTCAAAAATTCCGGGTCGTCACATTCCTCCCCCCTTAAAAGAATTTCGTCTCCGAAATTACTAGTTAGGAAGAATGATCCAATATTCATTACTATTTTTCCCAAAACCAACAATTCAACATCCTACCAACTATCTTTTTAATAAAAGACCCATTACCTTTCTTATTAACTTCCCAAACTCTCCCATAATTTGCAAACAATCCTATTTGCCCAATCATTCAAGTTTTAATTTAAAACCAATTTTGAATTATCAGAATTTTCTCAAAAAATTTCTAACTCTCTAAATTCCCGAAAAATTTCGCCAACGTCTCCTTTGCGCGGCTAGTTCGATACAACTTCAAAAGGCCTCTACGGGCTCCCAAATCCCAAAAGAAAACAAAAAGCCAAGTGGCTCGATCAAAAACCAAATCAAATTTCATACCAAAATTTAAACACATGCCTTTTTGTCGAGCAATTCAAATTTATCTTCTAAAATCAAAACCAATTTTCTTTTTCCTTTTATAATACCTGCATATCCTGCTTAGCACTAATATCCAATCACAACTTTCAAAACATTTTATCGACTTCCTTACAAATGTCAACATTTATTCATTCAAATATTGACTTAGATTATATTTGTAATATCAATTTCCAATTGAGAATGCACCATTCCTTACTTAAGTTTAGTATAAGCATTTTATATGCTTCTTACATTTATTTTCATATTACCACTTCAGTTTATATCTATTTCTATTCAAATTGATTCTTTCATTTTCCTATGAATTTAATTTATCTTTAACTCTGAATATTTGAATTTTATTTTCCATTTATAACTAATTTATGTCGTTATTTTAATTAGTTTCATTTACTAATTTATTTTATTTTCCAATTTGAATTCGTTTTGTCATTAACTAAATTTTCCAAAATTTTCAAAAAAAAAAAATCTAACTCCCTAATTTTTCAGAAAATTTTGGCAGAGTCTCCTTTGTACGGAGGAGCTTTTGCAATTTGACAAAAGATATAAATATATATACATCGACCCACCCGGTCGAAAAAACAAAAAACAGTTTATATTTCCTATTTCTATTGCGTAGGCGTACCTTATTTAGCATTTGTAAGCAAACAGCTTATTTATTTAGCATTTTACGCAATCAAATCCAGCCCAACGACTTCCCTGAACCTGTACTTACTCAACTAAAACATGTAAGTGCCAAATATATGAAGTTTAACAACATTTCACTTATTTGCAATAGTTAAACACATGAATTCTAAAAGAAATGCACATTAAACACTTTTTATAAGCAATTTAAATATTCCAACATTAATTTTAATTGCTTGCAACCAATCACATATTGTTTCACTTAATCCGAACGGTCAACAACTCACAATCTTACATTAATTTATTTTTAAGCAAAATGAACTCATATTTAATTCAATTGATCTCAAAATCAATTTATTTTACTCCTATCAATTCATAGAATTTTAATTACTTCCATTTACATCAAATGACAATTTATTTTATGCAATTTGACGAGATCTATGTGAATAAATGAGTACTTATGTTTTATAACCAATTTAAATTGATTTCAACTCAATTTATACTTAGTTCTATTCCATTTTTAAATTTATTCACAATCCGTATATTCTCATTTTCATTGCATTTTAAATTTGGATCCATTCACTTGCATTTCATTTTATTAACCAAACTAGTTTCATTATTTAAACAGGTTCCATTCAAAACCACTTGATCTAGCTCGACACATTCTATTAAATTTTATTCACGATCCATTCATTTGCGTTTCATTTAAAACCATTCTGTTTTCTTATTGACTCCCAGTTATTTCAATCCCTTAACAATTTAAATGGTTTACAATTATTTATTTAAGCATTTCATTCCCTTAAATATTATATATACCTCACCGAATCTTATTTTGATTCAAATTTATTTTTCACTTGATTTAAAACCAATCCAATATTATTAAACTTAGTTTTAAGTTAAATTCAATTCAACTCCCCCACCTATTTAGCTTAAATCAATTTACTTCAATTTTATACTTAAGCTCATTTTCATTTTACAAGTAAATTTTCCTTTTTATTGACCTTAATTCTATCACAATCAACTCTCATCCTAAATCTACAATTTCATTTGATTAGCTATTATAAAATTTAACTTTTCAGATTCGACTCATTCAATTGATTGCAAGGCCATTTCTAATTTATTTCTACTTATTTGGATTATATTTGCAATTCAAACCATTACTACTTTAATCAAATTCATCTTCATTCGATACCTTTTCGATTATATTTAATTTATTAATGCTTCAAGTCAAATTTTAATTAATAACTCAAATTTCGATTCTACCATTCTCTTTTAATTTACCATCCAATTTATTACTCACAATTCAATTTCTACTTAACCAATTTAAATTCCATTAACAGATTCAATTAACTAATTTATTATCTAATTAGTTCTTCCCCTATTTATAATCCAATACTTGATTTTTAATTCCAAATATCACTTCATTTAATTTTCTTAGTTCAATTTATTTTATAATTCAAGTTTGGATTTTTCGTTTTATTTTACAATTCATTAAAAATATTAATTTTGGGTTTTCTATCCCACTTTTCAAATTTTAGAAGTCACCACTTATTATTTTAAACATTTTCATTCATTCTAGGCTTGAATATATTCTTCTTTTATTTTTAGCCCAAGCGTTACGCTTATTTATAACCCAAGCATATTTTATTCTATGGATTTTTAATTCCTTTATAAGTTGTTCTCCTTTATTTATTTCAACTAATCCTTATCCAACTTATTTTCCATTTATTCAGGTAAGAATCTAATTCCATTTTATAACTCAATTGAATTTTTATTCCGATTCAATTTTATTTTAACTCACATTTATTTAACTCAATTCGATTTCAACTTAATTCGAATACAACTGGATATTATTTTCAGCCTATTCAATTAATTTTAATCCAATTAAAATTTTATTCCCTAATCCATGTTAATTCCATTTTTTTAACTTTTCGCTCTAAATTTAAATTTGCAACAATCAAAGCTTATATTTCCTTCCTGATTTAAAAATCATCTCAATTTATAAGCTTACAACCTATCTCATTGAGATTTTCAAACACCCGGCTTTTGGTTTCAAATTATTTTGAAATCTCCAACATCACAAATCACATTTCTCAAAAGTTAAACCAATCCTGGTTTTATTCCCAACAAATTTCCTTTGGAATTTCAAAAACAACTAGCTTTTCTGAATAAATCAATTTGGCAGCAATCCGTCACTTAGAAATTCGAAAATGAATACTGATGATGCGGCCGTCATCATCAGAATTATTTCCCAATAATCCAAGTGATTTCAATGCTAAATCACTTTCAAAATCCATTCAAAACAATTTCCTTTTGGAAATACCTTTAAAACAATAATGCTATTACTTATCTTCAAAATACTTCCAAATCTCTGGGATTTAAATTACTAAATCTCTGGGATTTAAATTTCCAAATCCTGCTTAAATCAATTTTGACTATAATTCATTTGTATAGTTTATGCTTATATAAATTTCCATTTGATTTATATCCCAATTTATAAATCATGTTGATAATTTATATTTAAAAATTTCTTTTGATAAATGAATTTATTGTCCTCAATCTTTGGTTACATTTTCAATTTCTAATTAAATTTTTACTCAACAATGATAATAATTTAATATCATTCCTAACATCCAATCAATCATATATTAGCTAAAATAGTTTACAAAAACTATTATTTATATCAAATTATATTTTTGGGGAAAATTATTTCATTCACCCATATTTAAAAACAATACCGTGTCAAACTGTTCTATTTAAGTGTTTAGAAACCCCTTCGATACAGTTGTCCAGACTGCTCCGACGAAGGTTCATATTCCACTCAATAGACCAATCAACACAATATTAAAACAATTTATATTCACTAACTAATACACGCTCATATCTATTAATACACTCAAACTCATTCTAAAGTACTACGGACTCTAATTTAAATGAGTAATTCCCACCAGAGTCAAGGTTATCACCAACCTAAGCTCTGATACCAGCTGTAACGACCTGCAAATCTGTACCGCTTGAGTCAACAATATTCTACAACAATTAACTCAAGTTGTACAGAAATACGAACCATTTGGGTTAAAGAAGAAGAGGTAGAAGAAGAAAATAGAAAACAACAACAGAATCTAACCATCACAGCGGAATAAAATATAGTAGATATTAACATATCTTTACACCAAAAAAAGAATCTGTTTATATATTACATTATCGGAGTGCATCAATCTCAATTCGACATCAAATATATGCAACTGGATATACAGCTGAACAACACAGCGGAATACATATATAAAACAAGTACGAAAGTACGTATCGTCATCCAGCTCGTCTCCTGAGCTCCACAGCAACAAATCCTGTATCCTATAATACTCGGTCTGATCCTTTAAAGAGTACGGTTAAATAACACTTGAGTCAGTATGGAATACCAGTGTGAGAAAATCACACTCAATTGATTGTTAAAATTTCAAAATCCTTTGAAGACAAAAGCATCTCGTAAGACCACGCCACAAATAAACATGTCGGGTTTTTACCTTACGATAGCTAAAACAATTTTTATAGAAATCCTCTGATATTATAATAGGGTCTATATACAAATACTTATAAAATAGCCGAAATTGTTACATCTATTAAATTCCAGCTACTAGCCACAGAGTGGGTAATACAAACAAAACTCGTACAAGGCTCATAGGGAGAATGGATTTCCAACTAATGACTAGGCACTGGGGTACCACCTGTCACAGTACGTGGTCGAGATCATAGTACCGAGGAGTACGTCCGCTCCCTTGTAACACAAGACCGGGACTACCCCTTACAGGATAATCCCGAGTGAGATCACCCCGCGGTTGGGGTCAGCAACCGCCCACTAAGCCGAAATAAAAAGGGACATCTAGACAGGGATGACCTCACCCTGCTAGGGTACTTAGCCTTGCTGCATAACCCCTGATTTTCAGTCATTCCCGGTTGAGGAGGCCTAAGGCTAAGCGTTACCTTTTTTAGGACATATCCCTTTGAATGCCCATCGTCCACCTGACGATGTTCCGAAAGCATTCATCCATACAAGTCCGTCCCGGGTTCAAACGGAACCGAAGGCACTACTCCTACTACATCCATTTTGGAAATATCCTCAGGATTAGTAACGACTAGCCCTTGCACTTCACTGCTCCATCTTCGAATCCAAACTCGTTTTCCACGAAAATGTACAAACCGGATCGAAGTAGTTTTCGAGAAATAAATCTCGATCCCGGTCTTGTAATGATCCTGATTTTTTATGCTAAATTTAAATTGGTAATTAATTTAATTTTTGAATTTAATTGTGAATTAATAGGGAGTTAATTTGAATTATGGGTTGAAATTCAAATAATATTTATTAATAACAATAGTAGTTCGAGATAATATTGGATTTTAAAATAAATATTTTGAATGAATTGGGTTTGAAAGAAAAAATCTATCTTTTAAAATTTATAGAGATTTGTTTCCAAATATATAACATGCATATGTAATATGTATTTTGAAAATATATTTGAATTCAATATGGTAAATTTCTAAAAATTAACCCAATCAATATGTATAGATATATATATTTATATATATGAATAAATACTTATTTAAAAGTACAATAGTTTGAAATATAAATAGAATTTGATTCAGAATTTAAGAAATTTTTCTGTATCTATAACATGAAGATTTGGGAATTATGTTTTGAAATCGATATAAATAAATTCACAGAAAGTAGTTAAAAAGTTAAAAATCAAATGTATACATATCTTTTCAAAAAATTAATAAGATTTGAATAAAGCAATTATAAAACTAAATTTATAATATAATGTATATGTAAAGATTGGTTGGTGAATTTATAAAATGAGATTTTGAAGAAATTATTCTAATTTATTTAAACTATGCATTTTAATTCAAAAATGAGTTTTGAATATAATTTTAAATTTTTAAAAGGGTTAATTAAGAATTAATTTTATTAATTCATGAATAATTAAAATTTTCCTTTGAAAAAAAAATGATTTATAAATAAATTTACACAAGGGTTTAAAAATGTAAACAAATTTAAATTTAACAAGGATATAAACACAAATTTTAAATAGATTTCAAGAGAAGGTCTAAAACATAAAATTGTTATTTTTAACAAGTGTTAAGGTAAATAACAAATGTTTACAAATGTAATATGAGGATTAACAAGTGGAAACATCCTCTTTCCTTGGAATTAAATTTTATGAATATGAATTAAAAAGACAACAAAACAAGGCTCCTTCATTTTCTCAATTACGTCTTCTTCCTTATCAAATCTGAAAGAAAAAAAACTGGTAAACCTGAAACAAAGATCACCTCAGATCAAACACAAAATTTGAAAATTTAATCTAAAACCTGGAAGCATGCAACAAAGTCAGCCTACATGCATCTCAAAGCAAGGCATGCAAATTCAAAATCCAGGAATCAAGATCATGCATGCAGTTCTAATTTGGTTTTAAAAGCAACATGACCAAAGAAAAAAAGTGATTCAATGTCTTCAACCTGGAGTTTAAAATCAGAGGAGAAGAAAATCAAAACTTTAGCATTTTAAAAACCTGAAATGGATTCAACTAAGCAAGCAAATCAAAAGAAAGCTGTATGCAACAAATTTCAAATCTGGAAAATCAAATGAAAACCAGAAAAGCATTTCAGATATGTGCTCTGGTTCCAAAACAAAGGTGAGAAAACCATCTATTTTTGATTTTATCTTGACGATCCTAAAGTGTGATAATGAAATGTGTTTGAATGATGTGTATATTGGCTTGCATGTTTATATATCTGAGTGCATTCATATGTACATAGGAAGTAGGTTCTGTTTTAGTTCACAGGATTTTGAAACAAGAAAAAAAAATTCCACATCTCTTCCAATAATTGATGTTAAGCTTCAAGGAAATTTCGATTATATTAACCTAATGCCATTTTTAAAAATGCATTTCAAATTAAAAATGGAAGGTTGCTGCCTGGAAGTAGGAATAACAGTGGAATTTAAAGTTTTACATCATTTTCAAATTTCATGAACTCGAATTTGGGTTGCATCGTCTAAAAATATTTTGGAAGTGATGATTTTTACAAAAAATCCCCCCAGAATTTAGTTGCGAAATTAAGGCGAAATCACGAGATGAACGGGAAATGTTTCTCAGTCAATTGCCATTGATTGAGACCAAATTGGAGCTTGAAATTTTTGTCAGGGGGGACTTGTAGTTTGAGGATGATAGGAAAAATACTCATTTAATTTATTGATAACCATGGTGGAGGCACGGTGAGATTATATGGTTTAAGGTGAAGTTTCTGGTTAGCACGGTTCTCGTGCTCGTGTGGGGTCCATAGTTGATCGAGCTTGATGAAATTCAGGTAGATGTTAGCTGGGAGGTTGTTGAAGGTGTGGCCGGAGTTGTTGATGCTCCGGTGGTCGGAGGCGTTTGGGCGAGGTTGTTATAGGTTGAGTTACAAACTGCAGATTGGGTCTTAGTTCTCGATTTCGTTATGTCATCATTTTCTTCAACTGAGGGGTCGGATAGCTTGTGAGGGTCATAGTTGACTTGTAAGTGGCTTCGGCATGGATCAGAGGTAGCCAGTACGTCGTGCACAGTGCACTCGTGGTTTGGGTGTATCAGTAGATTGGGGAGAAGAAGAATGATGGAAGAAGAAGAAGTCTCGTGCTCAAGAACAAGGGAACATCAATTCGACCCGTAGCCGAACTCGTAGTAGGGTTTGGTTCTAAACGAACTACTTAGAAAAAATTTTAAAATGTAAAATTTTTGTCACTCGGGAAAATTTCTGGAGATCTCGAAGGAGAGCTCGAGTACGATGGGGTTTAGCTCGGGGAACACTCGGGTGGGCTGAGAATTCTTATGTTTTCTAGTTTTGAAACTTTAGGGAATTTGTTAAATAAATTTCTGAAACAAATTCCTTTTTATAAATAATGATTTATTTAGTAAGTAGAAAGTAACAATTAAAAGTTTTGAATTTATATTTGCAATGAGTTACTTTAAATTTAACTTCATGAGTGGTTTAGAAATAAAAAATCAAATGTTTCAAATTTTTAACTTAAAAGTGAGTTGATGTATACCGTTAATGATATCAAGTAAGTAATGATTTGTAATTAAGATTAATTCATTAATAATTAAGAAATCAATTAAAGGGTAGTTAGTTATAATTAAGATTTAATTAATTAATAATTAGAGATTTAGAAAATTAAAGTAATTAATGACTAAAGATTGATTTATAAAATATTAAAGAGTTAATTACTTTAAAGTATAGTTAACAATGAGGTTTATTAATTTAAGTAATTAATTAAGAAATAAATTAATTTATAAAAATAATTATGTTTTAATTTATTAAAATTAAGGATTAATTAATTTAGATGATCAATTAAGAAAGATAAATTTATGAAGGCGATTAAGAGATAATTTTAGATTAAGGGTTAATTAATTGTTGTAATTAATTAATTAAGAAAATTTATCAAAGTAGGTTGAAAATTTATAAATGAATTATTAACCAGGATTAAAATAAAATCATTCATAAGTAATTTATCTGATTTAAATAAATCAGATAATTAATTTATCTCACTCATGGATGTTAGAATTCTATGGAGTGTTTTGAATTGATTGATATCCTCGATTTGTGATAATGTGTGATATGAATTATTTTGTTTTGTGAATTGTTATGTAACTTATTCTGTGATGAAATTAATTATCTGTAATTTAAATTATTATTGGTGATATATGTATCTATGATCTGTGAATATAAGATAAGCGCTACAATTGGTTTGTACCGCTTGTCAAATATGAGCGTTATAGTTTATATCGCTTATCAAATATATTGTTGTATTTGAATCTGTGTTGATTGACGTTGTGCACTATTGTGTAAAACCCCTGGACCACACTTATACACACACAAATATGGATTTTATGTGGAAATCGGTTAAGTCACAGATTTGAATTTGAATTTTTAAATTCAAATAGTTTTTGGAAATTTTATTATGGAAAGCTTTGGAAAGGTGTTTTAAGAATGAAAGTTATTTTGAATAACTAATAGAGATTTGGAATTTGAATAATTCGATTTAAATTGGAATTCAATATCTGGAATTGAATTCCGTATTCAGCATTTATGATTTAAAAAGGGTATACAAGCTTATATCGATTTAAACCATTTTAAAATTGTTGTTTTGGGAATTTCAATTAAGGACTTTAACCTGTATAAATGAAATTGGGTTTTCCGAAATAAAACTGTTTGATTTCAAATGATAAAAGCTTTCACATGAGCAATGAATTTCCAATTCATAAGAAATTTCAAGTTGAATTGAAATAGTTTTCCAAGTTATAAATGAATCTTTGGGAATTGTTTTGAAAACTATGAAATAAGTCTTTTATTTAAAGACCTGATGAGTTAATCCAATTTGAAATGGGATTGTTTTGAAAAGCTATGAATGAATCTTTGTTAAAGATTTGTGTACCTTGTTTTAAAAATTGAAAGGGGATCTTTAAGATAAATCTTTTGTTTAAAATATTTAAGTGTGGAAATTGTTTAAACCATTGTAGGTTGTTGAAATGAATCTTTTTTTAAAAGATTGGAAATGGTGTGATTTGTTTTAACCATTTGAATGAAAGGTTTTGGTTTTAAATTGTGATTTAACCGAGATCCCATATCCATATGTTTTTAAATATTGCGCTCACTATTCGGTTTAGCCAGGAGAGGACCTTTGTGTCATATAGCCCATTCTGAATATGTGATACGACGTTATGGATAGCATTTGAAGACCGGTGGTGAAGACCTGGTGTTTGCAAGAACGATAGGATGACCTATCGATTGTCTTTGCACTGAGTAGCTACGGTATAGAGATTCTCTAAGTGTTGGAAAGTCCTATCGGGATTGTGAATACCCGGATTGCAATGGCTTCTTCAGAAGCGCCTTCGGTTCTGTTCGAACCCGGAACAGACTTGTATGGATGTGTGTCTGACGTTACACTTTGATATGTAAAACCAATTTCTATCAAATACATTTCTGTTTGGTGGCGGAGATTTATTCTCTTAGCTTAACACCCTTCTCTGAGACGTACGAGCTTAGAGGTTATGTAGTTGATGGTTACTAGTGATACATTCCCAATTTGGTAATGTGGCATACGAAGTGCTGTTGATCATTTATTGATCAAAGCAAGGCTTTGTGAAAAGCGTAGCTTTGTGGACGAGACTGCATCAGGACCTCACACACCGGAAATGGTCGAAACAGGAAAGATGCAGCAACGTTTCAGGGGTAGCGCCCCTAGGGTATGACCATTCCTTCTGGAAAAGGGTAGTATCATGGTATGGAGCCCAGATACTTGCTCGTGTGGACACTGTATATTTATTACCGTGTGATGTTGTTGTTGGAGGGCCCTCGGATGAAAGGTCCCAAAGGACCGGAGGTGGCATATCTTAGGTTTTATTCCCCAGGAAAGGGGTAACCGACCTTGTTTTGGTAGAGAACGAAGGATAGTTCTCGGGACGTCCCTCCAGAGGCATACCTATGTAGCAATGGGAAGTTCCTTGGCCTGACCATTTGTTGGAAATCCAAAGAAACAATACGCGCCCAGTACGGTTTAAGTTGTATAACCTGCCATTCACTTATGGTGGTCACCATTGTTTGGATGGTAGCTATAGTAGGCATAGTACGAAATGTCTATTCTGGCTAAGATTAATATTATACTTTTGAAATATTTTCCACTATGCACTAATAATAATAATATCAAAATGGTTTTCGTGTATCAAGCATTTTTGACTGTCATAAGGAGAAATCTCCCCTAATTCTGCGTTTGCATTATGTGTGTGGCGGGAGGCCTTATGGCAGTTTCATTTTCCAAAAGCATTGCGGATTTTATATTTTAAAATATTTTGTTGTTTTGAAAAGGTAAACTGTTTTTTTTTTGCTCATACCAGTCCCATGACTGACCCGGAATTTATTGTTCCCTTCCTAAACTCTGGGTGCCCATAATTTTCCACACGGGCAGTCTAGAGTTGGGTTTTTCAGATAGTAGATAGTAGATATCGATTTGATACCCTTCAGCTTTCTCTTTGGAATTCTTTGGAGTCTTTGTGTAACAACCCGATATTCGCGTCAATTCATAATCGACGTTAAAACGATTTAAATTTTCGTCAATTGCCATTTTGAAGTTTTTAAAATTTAAATTAAAATTTAAATTACAAATGGTTATTAAGTTTGAGGGGCTTTGATTTTTTTTTAAAAATAATAAATGGTCCACGAGTTTTTATTTGGGCCGTGAAAATTTAATAAAGTAACCCGTTCCCCCCCTTTTTCTTTCATACTTCCCATTCACGAACCCTAAAAAAGAAAAATCGAACGAAGAAATAATAATGGCGGTCTCTCTCGTCCTACCCCTTCTTCCCAAATTAGGGTTTCGTTCGTTCTGGCTTCGCTCGTCTCCGTGATGCTTCAATTCGTCGACAAGGTGAGTGTTCAACACTCACATCTAATTCGACTGGTTTGTTTTCGCTGCTTATTTTGATTTCGTGGTCTTCGACTTCGACTTGATTTTTATCAATGTTAATTTTGTGACCTGATATTCTCGACATTGATGTCTAACTTGGTCACTTTGATTTGTTTGAATGTTTTGATGTGATGTGGATTTCGTGACCACCTCTATCTCGAATTCTTTTGTTGATATTGATTTTTGCGGACTTCGTATTTTCTGTCTTCGTTCTTTCATTGTGACATGCTTGTTGTTTACATTGCTTCACCACTGTTGCAAGCACTCTCTGTTCATACCTATATTTGATTCCAGTTACCCTAAATTCTTTGTTTAGGTTGCCTGGTCTGACTAAACAGATTAGTTGATGTTCATTGGCAGTTTATAAAACAACTCCTTGCTGATGCCAATTTATTCGAACTGTACATTGGTTTTGATTTACATGTTCACACATTGATTTTTGAATTTGTAGTACTCGAATCTTTCTTGATTCTCTGTTGCCACCTGGTCGTCATTGCGTACATGTTGCAGCGTGATTTTATAGTGTCACTGCGTGCATACATTTTGTATTTGTTATATTTTGAGACAGATCATATCCTCAAGTGACTGTCCTGGGTTGCTTGATGCATTTTGGTGTAGAAGTTTCATTGTTGCATTCATGTGTACATCACTTGTTGTTGTTCCACATGTTTGTTTCTCTGACCTGATTTCTGACTTGTTCTTGCTGTCTTGTTCATGTCCCCTGTTGCATGATAATTGCATATGTAGTTGTTGATGCTCCTGTGCAATGGCCTGAGTCATTTGTAACTGCTGTTACATGTTGTTAGGCCTAGTTGACTTCGACTTTGTTTATGATACTTGCACTGTTTCACTTGTGATTCACTGCATGTCTGAGTTTGGTCTGTAGCTCCTTGTTTTGAGTTAAAACGTCATTGACCTGATGCACTGTGGGTTCATGCCATAGGTTGCATACTTCTTGCATACTATATGATCACTGTAGTTGCATTCACTTCATGTTTGCATTGTCATATTGTATACTTGGGCTTCACTGAATTTATTATTGCATTCATGTTGATGTCTGGATACATGCCTGAGTCTGTTCCATGCATTGCTGTCTGGATTAGCTTGTCTTTCGATTCAACTTGAATCTGTACATTCATGTTGTATTTTGCTTGAGTTCCATTTGACTGCATCTGGAACCTCTAGATAGTTGATGTCTTCATGTACATGTTGCAGTATTCATTTATGGTTATTCAAAACCATTTCATTGTTGAAGTTGTTGCACTTTCCATTTGGATCCATCACTGCTGCATTCTTGTTTATACTGCCTTTAGCTTGTTGCATAGCTTTGAGTCCTTTTACTTAAGCATTGATCACTTCCAGTTTGGTGTTTGACTATATACTTATCCACTACTTCATACATGCTTCGAAAACTGGAAATTGATAGTCCTATACACTGTGTTCATGCAGCTTGATGTTGTTATAAAATGTTGCACTTAGTAGTGGTACTTCCACATAAGCATTGAGTTGTATTTTTCTGACTTCATAATTGTCACTGTATCATGTTGATATAGTTTGCAATTCAATTTGTTGAGCTTGGGGTATATTTTTCACTGTCCATAGCATATAGGACTGTGATACACTGTATTGGGCTTGATTCTGATACTTTGAAGGCTGCACGGTCCTATTTCTGGTTGCATAAATACATTTTGATTTGGTCGAAAATTGTTCACATTTCTAGTGCACTGTTGTAGCCTTTATGCACCGTTCATGTCATTAACCAGTGTTACCCTATTTCCCAACTGCATTTGTATATTGGTGTATTCATCTCTGTGACACTTCACGCTGTTGCAGGGGGTTGTACTTCACTGTGCATTAGACCTGAACTTGTTAGTCGAGTTTGCAGTCTGCATATTATGTTGACTTTGTTCTCGAGTATGATACTTGCATTTGTATCATACTGTCTCTTGTGCCATTTACTTGGTGCTGTTCTATGTTGCACCCCAGTTTCTTTTTTTTTTCTTATGCAACCAGTAGTGTACGTCCATTGTGTACATTTGGGTTCACATTTATGTCGTCCAAACTTGACGTCTGCAGTTTTTGATTGCTGTCGGTATTCAATGGGTACATCATCACTGTTGTGGCACGGCAGTGCACGCAAGCGTGAACTGCAGCCACACGGTATTCAATGGGTACATCATCACTGTAGTGGCACGGCAGTGCACGCAAGCGTGAACTGCAGCCACACGGTATTCAATGGGTACATCATCACTGTAGTGGCAGGGCAGTGCACGCAAGCGTGAACTGCAGCCACACGGTATGGTTTTATGATATCTATCTTGTTTTGATTAATTGACCTTTAGCATATTCCATATGTTGTAGTGGCAAGGCAGTGCACGCGTGCGTGTACTGCAGCCCTACTCGACTTAATATTTTAATTGATATTTAAATGTTTTGAACTGTTTTGTTTATTTCAATTCAATATTCTGAATTGCATTCTGATTTGTTTTAATTACTATCGTCTATTCATTATTTAATTATTATTGCTTCTGTGCACTAATAACTGAGTTTGAATTAGACTGACCCGAGTATAATTTTCTTTCGAATTTAATACTCGGGTCAGACCGAGTATTTCAGGTTGTAGATATTCTGCTTTGGGTTGCTGCTAGAGCTATGATGTTCTTTCATATCTTTTGGAGTAGTCATCGTTATTTGTAGTAGTCTGTATGATTGTATAGGAAGATATGTATTCTTGTATATTATATACGTTAATGTACTTGTATATGTAACTTCCTGAGTCGACTGTTGTAGTTGTATCATATGTACCGTGTCATATGTATTGTAACTGACATCAGTTATTGTATATATGAGAATTTCTGTTTTATCTGTGTTCCGCATTTATATTTATCTGTGTTATTATTTTATATTTACTGTTCTAAACTATTATGAACCATCGTAGTTCGTTTTATACTGGAATTGGGGTATTTCGATGGGAGAAAATAAATCAAAGATGAAAAATGAAAGAATATATATATATATATATCACTCCCATCGAGATAACCAATACTAGTGTAAGGCCAACTATTGATGGCCGCTCCTCAACAGCCTTATTCTCCGTGCTAGTTGACAGCACTACACCGTAGTGTTCTTGGCTAGCGTGGGTATAGAGGTGGGGCGTCACAGCTTGGTATCAGAGCCTGGGGTTTAGAACAAATATAAAACATAACTTTGATAGTACATGTGTTACAACTATTTATCGACGTTTTACCTCTCATATTTGCATATGATTATCTTTGATTGTTAGGTATGAATTCCTAACACTTATTCATATGCATTTGATTTTGATTCTTGTGTTTTCGGCTTTGATTAGATTTAGCCGATGATTGATTTTGTTCGAATCTCAGCGATTCTGAACTTGATATTTTATGTTTTCTTCGGCTTGAATTCCATTCGACTTCGGTCACTTTGTTTTGGAGAAATTTCTAAATTCTTGATTTCCAAGACTCTGACTTGGTTTGCCGTTGAGTCCTTTGATGATGATGTTGAATCGTTTTGTACTCTATTATGGCCATTAATTGTTGACTTCGACATTGACTTGATTTTTATTTTTGTTGAAGTCATTTATGCATTTATGCTCGTTTTGCTTCGTTATCCCATTTGTTAATCGATTCTTCTTTTCCGATTAGATGTTATCTCCTTTGTTGACTTTGGTAACTTCTATTTCTGGAATTTTTGGATATTCCTACTTTGATGGATTTAGAATCGAATCCTTTGGATTTTATTCACGTCTTCGAAGGTGAATTTTAGTGACTTGATTTGGTTTCCAAATTTAATCGATTCTTGTTAATTTCCCGATTTATTGCTATCATTTATTAGCAACTTTAATAACATTTTCTTCGGGATTTTCGTGAACATACTTTTGGATGGATACAGTATCGATTTCTTTGGATTCTATTCACGTCTTCGTATGTGAATTCTTGTGATTGATTATTTCTACAACCATTTTTGTGATTTGTCACTTTAAAAATATAAATGTTTCAATACTAGTAGTAAATATCAAAACTCTTTTATCAAAATGTTTTCAACTCTATTTTCAATATCAAGATCTTTTCCTAAACCGTTTTCCAATCTATTAGTATATACAAACCTTTATTTCACTCGTATGAGAAATCTAATTAAACGGCTTAGCAAAACAAGTGATATGAAACGCTTGCGTTTACTTCGTCGGTTAATTTTTGGACTTGTTCGATTGAACCACTTGTGACATTTTTCTAGTGAAGATCTACAATTTGTTCGTAAATATTTAAGTTAAGCTAGTGGTTATGGGACATGAAGCTAAACTTTTATATTCACTAGCTTAGTGTAATTGACACTTCTCGTTGATCTTGATGATCGCTTTATGAATTAGACTAGCAATTGCGCGATGTCTCTTTCATTGCAAGGTTAGACTAGACACCACTTGTGTGATTCCACTCACGCATACCTTTTTGCTTTTTGGTTAGTCTTGACCTCAATCTGAGTGATTCCATTCACACATGCTTAGTGTAATTGACATTCCTTGTTGATCATGATGATCGTTCTGATGGTCAGACTAGACACCACTTGTGTGATTCCATTCACACATACATTTCTGCTTTTTGGTTAGTCTTGACCTCAATCTGTGTGATTCCATTCACACATGTGGGGTAGCTCCCCTTGGTCTTCGGACCGTCATGTGATAGGCCTCTTTCCCTTTTTCTGTGATTTCTAGATTCCTTATGTTGATTTCTGGAAATTTTATGCTTCGCCTATTTTTTTGTGCATTGGTGAATTCATATGTTATTGATTTGTCATGAGTACAAATTTGGGGTATGATACCTCTTTGGATCTTTTGAGAAGATTCTTGTGATATTGATTATCTCTTATCGGTTGATCTCCCGTTGATCATTATCTACATACTTATAGTTGTATGTCAGTATGGGTATTTCATATTTATGCCATACCTCTTATCGGTTGATCTCCTGTTGATCATTATTTACATACTTATAGTAGTATGTCATTATGGATATTTTATGTTATGCCATATCTTTTATTCTATGTCATATACTCCGTTCGAGTTTTCATACTCCGTTCGAGTTTTCATACTCCCGTTCGAGTTCTTATACTCTTATCTTGTGATTTCTGGATTTCTTGTGTAGATTTCTAGAATTTGTGCTTCACCAATTTTCGTGATTTCTATTGATAAGTTTTATCAATTCTTGTGCATTAGTGAATTCGTGTGTTATTGACTTGTTATGAATACAAGTTTAGGGTATGATATCCCTTTCTATCTTTAAGAAGATTCTTGTGACACTTTTGATGAATGAAAATCCACTTATCGAAGTTGCTACTGATGTCGCTGTTTTAATCACGTGTTTAAAAAAAAAAAAAATTGTTATTCTTCAAAATATTTCAAAATATAAATCAAAATTGTTTTCAAAATTTTTACGATTTGCGCTTTCAAAAGAATGAGGAAGCGAATTAAACGTTTCAGAAAAATCGAGGACTATGACCCCTTTCTTTTACTGATTCGCTTAATTCCGAACTTGTCCGTTTAAGAACGTAAAATGTTATTTATTTAAAATACACAATTTTGCACTTTCAAGGAAACGATGAAGTGAATTAAACGATTTAGTAAAACTCGTGGTTATGGGTCATGTGCGTTTGCTATTTCGGTTAATTTCTGACTCGTTAATTGAAAAATTTGTGATTTCTGATTATCGTTTTTGATAATCAGATATTTATTGTTTCTAATTATCGTTTGTGATAATTAGATATTTGAGATTTAATTATCGTTTGTGATAATTAAATATTTACGATTTAAGATTTGATTATCAGTTGTGATAATTAAATATTCGTTGATTTGTGATTTCTGATTGTCGTTTTTGATAATCAGATATTTATTGTTTCTGATTATCGCTTGTGATAATTAGATATTTGAGATTTAATTATCGTTTGTGATAATTAAATATTTGTGATTTGAAATTTGATTACTGTTGTGGTAATTTCTGATTATCGTTTTTGATAGTTCGATATTTGCGATTTTTTGTTTTCTAATTATCTCTATTGATAATTAGATTTTGCCGTTTTCTAATTATCGTATCGATAATTAGATATTATTGTTTTGTGATTTTTTTATTCTAATTATCTATTGATAATTAGATTTTGTTGATAATTTTTGAATTTCTTTTATGAAATTAAAAGATTTCTTTGGCGTTTATATTGTACTACGCCGGTGTACCGACTCAATTTTTCTGTTATTCATGATGTTTTCCACGTCTTCCAATTACGGAAATGCCTTAGGGATTTCCGATTTCTATTCTTGAGCAAACTTATATTCACATCATTGCTTCGGGGGTGTAGCACCCTCGAAATAAAGATGTTTATCTCGTGAAAGCTTAGTGGTTCTCTAATCCTATGGATTTCATTTTTGAATCCAGAGAATTCATTGAGAAAACACGTTCAAGCTTACTCTTTCTTACTCTTATGGTTGTTATCTTTTGGCCATTTATTCCTTATGATTGCGAGGACGCAATTTCTTTAAGGAGGGGAGTCTGTAACAACCCGATATTCGCGTCAATTCATAATCGACGTTAAAACGATTTAAATTTTCTTCAATTGCCATTTTGAAGTTTTTAAAATTAAAATTAAAAGTTAAATTACAAATGGTTATTAAGTTTGAGGGGCTTTGATTTTTTTTAAAAAATAATAAATGGTCCACGAGTTTTTATTTGGGCCGTGAAAATTTAATAAAGTAACCCGTTCCCCCCCCCTTTTTCTTTCATACTTCCCATTCACGAACCCTAAAAAAGAAAAATCGAACGAAGAAATAATAATGGCGGTCTCTCTCGTCCTACCCCTTCTTCCCAAATTAGGGTTTCGTTCGTTCTGGCTTCGCTCGTCTCCGTGATGCTTCAATTCGTCGACAAGGTGAGTGTTCAACACTCACATCTAATTCGACTGGTTTGTTTTCGCTGCTTATTTTGATTTCGTGGTCTTCGACTTCGACTTGATTTTTATCAATGTTAATTTTGTGACCTGATATTCTCGACATTGATGTCTAACTTGGTCACTTTGATTTGTTTGAATGTTTTGCTGTGATGTGGATTTCGTGACCACCACTATCTCGAATTCTTTTGTTGATATTGATTTTTGCGGACTTCGTATTTTCTGTCTTCGTTCTTTCATTGTGACATGCTTGTTGTTTACATTGCTTCACCACTGTTGCAAGCACTCTCTGTTCATACCTATATTTGATTCCAGTTACCCTAAATTCTTTGTTTAGGTTGCCTGGTCTGACTAAACAGATTAGTTGATGTTCATTGGCAGTTTATAAAACAACTCCTTGCTGATGCCAATTTATTCGAACTGTACATTGGTTTTGATTTACATGTTCACACATTGATTTTTGAATTTGTAGTACTCGAATCTTTCTTGATTCTCTGTTGCCACCTGGTCGTCATTGCGTACATGTTGCAGCGTGATTTTATAGTGTCACTGCGTGCATACATGTTGTATTTGTTATATTTTGAGACAGATCATATCCTCAAGTGACTGTCCTGGGTTGCTTGATGCATTTTGGTGTAGAAGTTTCATTGTTGCATTCATGTGTACATCACTTGTTGTTGTTCCACATGTTTGTTTCTCTGACCTGATTTCTGACTTGTTCTTGCTGTCTTGATCATGTCCCCTGTTGCATTATAATTGCATATGTAGTTGTTGATGCTCCTGTGCAATGGCCTGAGTCATTTGTAACTGCTGTTACATGTTGTTAGGCCTAGTTGACTTCGACTTTGTTTATGATACTTGCACTGTTTCACTTGTGATTCACTACATGTCTGAGTTTGGTCTGTAGCTCCCTGTTTTGAGTTAAAACCTCATTGACCTGATGCACTGTGGGTTCATGCCATAGGTTGCATACTTCTTGCATACTATATGATCACTGTAGTTGCATTCACTTCATGTTTGCATTGTCATATTGTATACTTGGGCTTCACTGAATTTATTATTGCATTCATGTTGATGTCTGGATACATGCCTGAGTCTGTTCCATGCATTGCTGTCTGGATTAGCTTGTCTTTCGATTCAACTTGAATCTGTACATTCATGTTGTATTTTGCTTGAGTTCCATTTGACTGCATCTGGAACCTCTAGATAGTTGCTGTCTTCATGTACATGTTGCAGTATTCATTTATGGTTATTCAAAACCATTTCATTGTTGAAGTTGTTGCACTTTCCATTTGGATCCATCACTGCTGCATTCTTGTTTATACTGCCTTTAGCTTGTTGCATAGCTTTGAGTCCTTTTACTTAAGCATTGATCACTTCCAGTTTGGTGTTTGACTATATACTTATCCACTACTTCATACATGCTTCGAAGACTGGAAATTGACTGTGTTCATGCAGCTTGATGTTGTTATAAAATGTTGCACTTAGTAGTGGTACTTCCACATAAGCATTGAGTTGTATTTTTCTGACTTCATAATTGTCACTGTATCATGTTGATATAGTTTGCAATTCAATTTGTTGAGCTTGGGGTATATTTTTCACTGTCCATAGCATATAGGACTGTGATACACTGTATTGGGCTTGATTCTGATACTTTGAAGGCTGCACGGTCCTATTTCTGGTTGCATAAATACATTTTGATTTGGTCGAAAATTGTTCACATTTCTAGTGCACTGTTGTAGCCTTTATGCACCGTTCATGTCATTAACCAGTGTTACCCTATTTCCCAACTGCATTTGTATATTGGTGTATTCATCTCTGTGACACTTCACGCTGTTGCAGGGGGTTGTACTTCACTGTGCATTAGACCTGAACTTGTTAGTCGAGTTTGCAGTCTGCATATTATGTTGACTTTGTTCTCGAGTATGATACTTGCATTTGTATCATACTGTCTCTTGTGCCATTTACTTGGTGCTGTTCTATGTTGCACCCCAGTTTCTTTTTTTTTTTGTGCAACCAGTAGTGTACGTCCATTGTGTACATTTGGGTTCGCATTTATGTCGTCCAAACTTGACGTCTGCAGTTTTTGATTGCTGTCGGTATTCAATGGGTACATCATCACTGTTGTGGCACGGCAGTGCACGCAAGCGTGAACTGCAGCCACACGGTATTCAATGGGTACATCATCACTGTAGTGGCACGGCAGTGCAAGCAAGCGTGAACTGCAGCCACACGGTATTCAATGGGTACATCATCACTGTAGTGGCAGGGCAGTGCACGCAAGCGTGAACTGCAGCCGCACGGTATGGTTTTATGATATCTATCTTGTTTTGATTAATTGACCTTTAGCATATTCCATATGCTGTAGTGGCAAGGCAGTGCACGCGTGCGTGTACTGCAGCCCTACTCGACTTAATATTTTAATTGATATTTAAATGTTTTGAACTGTTTTGTTTATTTCAATTCAATATTCTGAATTGCATTCTGATTTGTTTTAATTACTATCGTCTATTCATTATTTAATTATTATTGCTTCTGTGCACTAATAACTGAGTTTGAATTAGACTGACCCGAGTATTATTTTCTTTTGAATTTAATACTCGGGTCAGACCGAGTATTTCAGGTTGTAGATATTCTGCTTTGGGTTGCTGCTAGAGCTATGATGTTCTTTTATATCTTTTGGAGTAGTCGTCGTTATTTGTAGTAGTCTGTATGATTGTATAGGAAGATATGTATTCTTGTATATTATATACGTTAATGTACTTGTATATGTAACTTCCTGAGTCGACTGTTGTAGTTGTATCATATGTACCGTGTCATATGTATTGTAACTGACATCAGTTATTGTATATATGAGAATTTCTGTTTTATCTGTGTTCCGCATTTATATTTATCTGTGTTATTATTTTATATTTACTGTTCTAAACTATTATGAACCATCGTAGTTCGTTTTATACTGGAATTGGGGTATTTCGATGGGAGAAAATAAATCAAAGATGAAAAATGAAAGAATATATATATATATCACTCCCATCGAGATAACCAATACTAGTGTAAGGCCAACTATTGATGGCCGCTCCTCAACAGCCTTATTCTCCGTGCTAGTTGACAGCACTACACCGTAGTGTTCTTGGCTAGCGTGGGTATAGAGGTGGGGCGTCACACTTTGAATTCGTAGACGAGACTTGCTCAGCTTGGTGAACAGATGTTGGTTCGAGCTTGTGATTTTGGAGTTGGCTTCGGAGCATTGGATTTGAATTGCAGTTGCTGTTTGGAGTTTTGGTTCCGCTGCTTGTTCATTTTGTTTTCCGCTGTTATATCATATTGAGTTTTCCGCTGTAGCATTGTTATCTTGTATCTCTGATATTTGATTCGCATTGTATCATTGTTGTCTCGAATGTTGCATACTAATGATATTCATTTTTTTTCTTCCGCTGTGTTGTTTTACTTAATTGTTTTATAAGCTCCGGCGACTCGGATTTGAAATGTCGAATCTGCGGCATTCGAGTACGATGTAAAGTATGGATGTCAATTTTCGAACGCGAAAAATATGTATCGTCACAGGTCTCTTCGAAACGATCAATGCATTTGTCCAATATTGACAGTTATTTAACTATCAATTAATATTCACAAACATCCATCCAACAATAAATAATTTCCCAAATTATTTATTTATCTCAAAATATCTTCACAAGATATATTTCTATTTTCAACTCTTTGAAAACAGTTTCAAACTATATTTCTTTTCAGAATAAACCTTCCCAAATATTTTCTATCTCCACTGAAATCACCAAGCACAAAACTAGATTTTTCTAAATAATTTAAAACACTTTACTTTAAAATATACTTTCAAACATTCAAGTTAAAACTACTTCAATAATTTGTTAAAAATACATACTATATGAATATTTGAAAATAAAGTTACTTAATAAAATATAAAACTAGATTTTCACTTTTAAAAACAAAATACTAAGTCACTTTTAAATAATTACTGCTATAATAGATTAAAAGAAAATACTTACTTTAGAATTTAAATATATAGAAATAATAAATTTTTCAAAACTTGCTTTTTAAAACAACTTTAAAACCTTTAATTTATATTTAAAAATTTACTTTGAAAACGTACTTGGTTACCCAGGGAGAATTCCCAATCTCAATCACTTAAATCAATTTTCCAAATTGATTCCCAATTTATTCCATTTGAAATAAATTTCTTTACTTTCTCAGTTCATTTCAAATTCATTAATTATGGACTCTGTTATTATTGTTATTTTCCTTTGATTTTAAATCTTTTAACTGAAATATATAAAGTTTAGGTTATTCCCAATTTCTTCTTTATTCTTTTCAAAATTCAAATCTTAAATTTAAAGTAAATGTTTTGTTCTTTCAAATAATAACACTGAAGTTTAAAATTCATTAACTTATTGTTTATTCAAAATTTCCTTTCTATACTCAAGATTTATATATTAGAATTTTAAAGTCACTTTATTTCTTTTCCAATTCATTCTTAAATTTATTCAAATTTTCTATAATTATTTTACTTACAAATTCACTTCTTTTATTTCCTTTCCAAAATCCAATTTATATATTTTTGGTAATTCATTATACCCAATCATATCCAATCGAACCATAGCATTCAATATTCCAATATAATTCATCGTAGAGTATCAAATAATCACAACAGAGGGTATTAAATAATTTAAGTAAATGTTGGGGGATCCAGTTGGATCCCTCCAACTTGTTTTCCCTGCATCCACAGACGTTAGCATAATATAAAATACCAATTCCAAAATATACCATACTATAGCACATCAATCAATTAAACCATTCAAACAATTATTTAAATTTATTCTTTTAAATTTAAATTCAGTTGAGTGAGATTAACCCACCTTTGATTTTTGTTTTGCAATCTGATCCATCCCGGCTTGCTTCTATCAGATTTTGACCTTGTATAACAATCATACGATTTATTAACACTTTGAAATAACTTGAACCGTTTATTTCCATTTTATTAATTTAATTAACCAATGATTTACTATTTAATAATTAAATTGGCCAACAATTAAATTTAAACTAAACTTTTGGTTTTAAACTAATAAATTGATCTTAACTAAATTCCATTAATAAATTATCTTAGTAATTAAAATAACCAAATAATTTAATTTATCACTAACTCACCAACTCCAGAAAATTTAAAACAACATGCAAATTAAAATTTTATTTTGAAATATTATATAAGCTTTAAATATTTACAAATCCTATTTCTCCTAAATCTTGTGTGAAAATAATAACCCCTGACTAATAAAGGCTTCTGTATTTAACATTTTTTTTTATTAATCAAAACTAAAATACAGAAATTAAATTATCAGCCTTACCAAGAAATCCAGCCGAGATGTTCGTGAACCCTAAACCGCCCACCGCGACAACCCCTCGGACCTGCGGCGCCACCAACAAAGCCAACCACGACCTCGCGGCAACCCCAAATCGCAAACTCGGTCATCCCTTACAGTCGCCACGAATAACAAGATAGCCATCCCCCAAACCCTAATCGCGACCATCCCTCGCGAGCAGCGCCTCAATCTGTCGCCGCAACCCCAACCCTACTTCGCCGCTCCTGGACGAGCTCGTGCTCGAACTCGTGGGCCAACGCCGACTTGATTGGGTCGCGATAAAAGGATGAATCGAAGGGAAGGAGGCGGCCATTATTTGAAAACAAAAATCGATTTCGTTGGGTAAGCAGTTGTCTTAATCTACAGATTTTTCGAACGAATACATTCGAATTGAGTTCCGTCGTTTTTTTTCTTTCTTTTTAAAAGATGCGAAATCGATATTGAAAAGCTCGGCCATTTTTTATTTATTTAACTGAGGGTTCGATTTTGAAGAATGAGGCTTCGGCCAGTTTATTTAAGTGGACATGAATTTGAAGAGAGGGGAAAAGAAGCTTGCATTGGAAGCTAGAAGAGTAAGGCTTCCATGAAAAGGTCTGACTAAGAAAATTAAAGTTAATTAATTCTTCTATGCATTTATGGGTTGTACGATCAAACGGTAAACCCAAACACTGCGAAAATTGAGATCCGATAATAATATAATATTACGGATCCAATGGAACTGGTTTCGTTGAATTCCGAAACTGTGTCTCGGAAGGCTATTTTTAAATTCAATTTAACCGATATAAATTCAAAACTGAATGAAACACTTCCAACTTTAATTTTAACACTTTTACTATCTTCAATATTATCAATATAAATTTTACATGCCTTCAAATTATTTTTAACAGGCTTAGAACTCCAAATTCAACATCTTACCCAATTTTCAAATTATCAAATTCAAAACTTTAATTATCAAATAAATAGTGATATTTGAATTCAACTTAAAATTAACATTTAAATATTTAAAAATTAATTAAATATTCCAATTTCAAATGCTCAAAAATTCCGGGTCATCACATATCCATTTCTATTTCCGTCGTATTATGAATAAGTATATACCAGCATTTGTCTAAGGATAGGTAGTCATAACAGTCCCTAACTGGATTAGTACTTTCCATAACTCTAAAACATCATTTTAAGGGTGATTGTATGTACTATCTATATGTAAAAAATTTAAGTTATTCAATGTGTTATGAGAATCTGTGTTTCCATCTTCTATCTTTATTTTCTTTTACCCCTGATCATCTACCTCTCCAGCACTTAAGTTTGCGGCTTGTGAATATCGAGGATGTGTTAATGTCGATTTTCAAGGGTCGAAAAGGTGGGTCATCACATTTATCCCTTAGCTTTTTATAGTCATAAGGTTGGAATTGTTATCTTTTAATGCCCTACAATCTACTATCGGCTTTCTCGCCAGTACAAAATTATCCCTGTAACTATTACTACACAAGTAGTTTTGACAACTTCTAAATATTGTACAGACATATTATTAGTAAATATAATAAACAAAAAGGTTACAATATAATTTTATCCATCCTATTTGCCTTACCAGTTATGTCATAAGATAACACAACAACGACTAAGATGTATACAATTGCTAATACCAAACTCCTCCACTTATATATGCACTATCTAACATATAAATTAGGTTAGCTTAGAGCGAGCACACTAATGGGCTACTTTGCTGTGACATAACTAATAATACATGATAGATTTTTATTGGAGCAGAGGTCTGTACATTAGCAACTGCCTGAAAAAACAAATTTTTTTATTTTTGTACATATAAAAAGGAATTACCACAAAACTTATGTGCTTCACCATGTAGTTTTATCAAACAAATTATGTCCAACAATAACATTTAAAAAAAATACCCTTAGACCATATCATGCACACATGCCTACTAAATTGTTTACATGTTTACATGCTTACTTTTAAGTCTGAATACATGCTTACTGTTTACTTTGAATATATGCTTAGTGTGTACAAAAATATAAAGAATACATGCTTAGTGTTTACTATGAATAAATCATATAGGTTTGCACATGATGCCTTCTCTTCCCTTAGATGTCTACTAAAGTGTTTTTACATGATCTGTTTTTATACAAATTTACTAACACCTGAAAATATTTCACTTTCAGACACAACGAATCAAATGATATAACAAAACGCAACCCTACAATATTGTTGATAAGAAAACGACATAAGTTTTTGATACATATAGCTATAAAACAAATTCTTCATCATGTATATAAATGACAGGTCTTACATTACAATGATAGCTGACTAACAAAAGATATGGTTAGGCTAAAATTATTAATCTTTGAGAAAGTTAGTGCATTTAGATGGTATTAGATCTCTACAAAATGAAAACTAACATTACTACCTTTAATAGATATAAAAATCTTTTACAACCTAATGATACACAACTTTGACTACAAAGGTGCACCACATTTTATGATCATTTCATATTCATTGTAGATGCTATTTGCTTTTCGATTTTTTTTTAAAATCTACTTTTTTCACTAAATTTGTTTTTTAGTGTGATAATCCGGATTTTTGGACATCTGTAATTGATTAACAAATTAGGTTAATTAATAGGATATTGATTTATAGATTGAATAAATGAATCTGATGATAAATATTTATACTTGGATAAATATTTATTTGATAATCTTCTAGTATAATTATTTAAAATTTGCAAAATCATTATTTTCAAACAAATGTAATGTGTGTTTGTTTAAATATATATATATGAGTCAATTTAAATTTAATTTGAATTTGAGATTGAAATTCAAAGATAAATACCTTAAAGTAAATTGGACATAAAAATAATGGATATCTTAACGAAAGCATTTATTAGTTTAGAAATGTATTTATTAATTAAGATAAAAGCTTTTAAAATTCATTTAAAAATAATATAAGTAAAATAATATAAGTGTAGCCTTTAAAAACCATGTTATGTATATGTGTAAGATAATTAGCCTTTAATGTGACAAGTGTCAAAATTTATTTCTTATTTTCTTTAATTTAATAAATTCTAATTTTCATTATATAAACATACTTCATTCATCTTTCCATTTCTTTTATCTTCTTAACTTCTAAAAAAAAGAAATAATGAAAATTTTCTTAAATCAAACACCTCGAAAACCATAAATCGTGATTCAAATCAAAATCAATAAGTTTGCAGACCAGAAAATTCATCTGAAATCTAAGCCTGCAAGCATTTCTTAAACCTGGGATCTATTCAAAAGCAAACTCAAGAAGAGAAATCAAAGCAGGCTCAAAATAAAGTCTTAGGTCATCTTCAACAAGTTTCAATAACATGCACCTGCAGTTCTTAAATCAAAAAATTTCAACAACTCAGAGTTTTAAGGATTCAGAAGTTTTTCAAAATCAAAAGCTTTTTCAAAATTTAAAGGTGCTCTGTTCTTCATTCTTGGCAGGTGAGTAACACTCTTATTTAAAAAGCTTAAGTATTGGAATAAATCTGGTTGCATGCTAATTTATGAAAACAAAATATGATTGTGGATATATGAATTTTCTAGGCATTTGTCTGCGTATATGTATGAATGAATATAGTTGTGTGCATGCTGCTGTGTATCTGTGTTCTTCTGATTTTAGTTTCCAGGCTCAAGCTTTATTCAAAAATTTCATATCCTCTTGAACTAATTGTCGTTAGAACTTAAAATTTAAACAAAATTTGTTGGTTTAGTTATAAAGTAAGTTTTAAAAATTTAGTTAAGCTAAAATAAATCTGGAATGGCTTTGGAAATCAAAAGGGACAGCCAAGAACTAGTTTGGTTGAAATTCAAATTTTGTAATTCATTGATTCAGGTTTATAAACTAATTACTTAACCAAAAACTAGATTTTTAAAAGAGAAATCAAAATGTTTTAGTTGGGTTTACAATATGCATTGCTGGGTTGAACAGAAATGGGAACTTTGGAAGTTACTGATGATCCAAGTAATCGGGGATGATGGGGTTTCCACTGAAGGTAGTGGAGTGATGTGTGAGCTCGAAAAAATTGTCAAAAAGGTGGATTGACCACTGTGGCGGCGGCAGGAGGTCGTTTTACTCTGTAGCCCTAGTTTTTAGGGTAGGTCTGGAAATGCTCGTCCCATCGCCTCCGGTGGGTTGATTTCCACCAGATTGTGGGGATCGATAGCGTGAAGGTCGGCGATGTTGTGACAGGAAGCATAGGTGCTCCGATGATCGGCATTTAGAGTTCGAGGGAATTTCCAGTATTGAGTTTTGTTCCATGTTAGTGCAGAGTGACTCGATCGCGATTTTGGTTTGTTATGAATTGATGATCGGGATAGAGTTTGGGGGTGATAGTCGATGTGAGGAAGTCAACGTGGATGATCGGAAGTGGCAACATCGTTGGTGCAGGCGTATGGCGATAAGGGGTGTCAGTAGTTTTGGTTTGGGTATCATTTCAAAGGCAAGCTCGTGAATTCGTGTGGGTGACTCGAGTAAAGTCTCAGGTCATTCGAGTGAGTTCTGTTTCCATTTTTTTAAAATAAACTTTGAAATTTAAACAAATTTTGAAAAGAAGGGTAGAAGATGGGTTTTCTTGGGTAAGAGATCGAGTGGGGTTAGGGTAAAACCCAAAGCAACAGTTTGAATGGTTTTAAAATGTTTTAAAATCAATTTGTTTTTTAAAATTAAAAATTTTAATCTAGTTTAAACTTTCTTATTTAAAACCTATTCTTTTTGTAATTGTTCTTCAACAATTAATTAAGAAGTTTGAAAATTTGTTTAAATTAAATTTTGTGAAATTTAAGTGATATTAAACTTAAGTTAAAAATTGGAATTTTAAGATTTTTTTTTTATAAAAGCAAGTTTTGAAATACAAAATTGAAATTAGTTTTAAAGCTTCGACGTGATGATGTCTTAAGTTATTTTAAGGAAGTTATGTTTTGTTATTTTAAAATTATCAAGTTAAATGATTATTTTATTCTAAAAACTTAATTAATGATTTGATTAAGTAAAGGTAACTATAATGATAAAATGTTTTAAAAATGATAATGGTAATAAGGCATTAATAAGATAAAGTTTTATCTTAAGATAACTAAAGTTTAATACCTTGAGATTAGTTAGGTTGTAATTTAGAATTAATTTATCAAGTAATTAAGGTTTGATTAATTAAGTAATTAGAGAGTAATTAATTAAGTAATTAAAGGTTATTTAACTAGTAATTAAGAGGTACTTGATTTGTAATTAAGTTTTATTAATTAATAATTAGGTTTTATTAATTAATACTGAAAGGATAATCAAATGGTAATTAAGGGTTGATTAATTGGTAGTTGAGGATTGATTACTTTGTATTGAAGGAGATTAATTGATAATTAAGGTTTATTAATTAATAATTAAAGAAAAATTAATCTATAATAATTAAAGATTAATTAATTGGTTTATAGGGTAATTAAGGGTTGAATTACCCAGTTGTAATTAATTAGATGAATGTGATTAATTAATTTGCTAATTAATTAAAGATAGTCGCTTGGTAACTGATTAAGTATAATTACCTAATGAGATTGATAAGTGTAATTACTTAGTGAAGTAATTGATGGATAAATTACTGGATGTAATTATATAAGAGAAATTACTTAATGGGAAGTAATTAAAGGTTAATTACTTAGGAAAAGTAATTAGGGATAAATTACTATGTGTAATTAATTAAAGGATTAATATAATTAACTAAGGAGTTAATTAATTAAGGAAGTAATTACAGGATGGTTAATTACTGCTTATGATTTATTCAAGGCCAATTAATGGAAGTAATTAATTTAGGATCATTAATTAATGTAATTAATTAATGTAATTTATGAAGTAATTAAAAGTTAATTACTGAAATTGTTTGAGGATAATTAATTTGTGTAATTAATTAAAGGATAATTACTTTATGTAATTGAAGATAATTAATCAAGGATGATTAATTAAGATGGATAATTAAAAGATGATTAGTTAATTGATTTGTAATTAATTAGTTGTTTAAGTAAAGGTAATCTAAGTGATTAAAAGATTAGTAATTAATTTAATTAAAGATAAATTAAATAAATTTTTGAAATGATTCCATCTTGCTTATAAATGATTAAATGATAATTTAATGCCTTGAATTGATTGATATCTCTGATATGAAATGTTTTGTGATATGATATGTTTGGGTTGTACAGAGATAATGTGATTATCTATCGATGATGAATTGATGTGTTAAAGTGTCATTCAGTATTTAAAATTAGATTGTATTCACTTGAATAACTTGAGTTAAGATGACATTGGATTCGAAGAGGCCGAAGTCGGGTATTGGTAAATGCCCGAAACTACTTCGATTCTTTATAGATTGATATGTGAAATCAATAAACTGGAATGAAATTATTTAAGTGAATTGGACTATTTAATCTAAGTTTTGGTACTTAAAATTTTGTGAGTGAAATAAGTAATGTCCATAACAATTTGTGAACTTGTATTTGATACAAGTTACCCAGGTTATATATGTAAGTTGTATGCTTTTGTCATTCATGTTAGATGGGTTTACTCACACTGGCTTCCAGCCTGACCCGGGTGTTACTTTGATTTAATGCTCGGGTCAGACCGGGTATTACAGTTTTCAGGTAAGGACGATCTGCAGCTCAAGAGGCGAGCTGGATGGCGGGAATGTATGGAGTGTATACCACTATGATATTGTAGTTTGTCTGGGACAGGTTGATTGAATTTGTCCAGTGTTGGTATATGTTGTAACTCTGGTGTATTAAAGTGTAATTTGACAAGTACAGTTTTCTTTTGTATAACTGTTATTATTTGATATTATATTTTGATCCGCTGCGAATGTGAGATTCTGTGTCTTGTTTTTCTATTTTCTTCTTCTATCTCTTTCTTCTTTCCTAACTATCTGGAATTTTCGGGATCGAAAATTCCGAGTCATTACATTTAGGATACCCTTGCTCCTTAGCTACAACTATTACCATCTTTCCTAACCCAACCAACTTTTTAAAGTCCCTTTGATTGCGCTTTTTTCCCACCTAATATATACAGAAACAATACCATGGCTAGTATCGATGTTTACCTTATTTTATGTTCTTTACTATGCTTTTACTTTCTACTTTGATTTGATTTGCTGAACACCCCATGGCCGAAGCTTACTTCCATTTTTATCTAACATTAGTGTTTGTGCTGAACTATTATGCCTTAATTTATGCTACTACAGTAACTCATTTTTTTATTCCTTATCTTTACAACCATCGCTTACCATTTCTGACCACTACTTCTATTATATTGCTGCACGTTAATGCATTGCAAGGAACACGACATTCCAAATAATATTAAGATCCATTCAATGTTTCTAATTTTCTACAAATGAAGGATACTTTCCACTACTTGAGATCTTCCCTTTTTCATTTGGTTTTTTTCACTTTGATGTAATACAACTAGAATATACAACTGGTAGCTGTGTTTAGAGTCTCGGTATTAATTTATTGCCTTATTGATGTTACCTATTTTCTTTCTTTATTTTCATGTTCAAATATTTTGACTTGCTTTTACTAACTTCAACTTATGCACATTACTTATTTTCTATATGTCACTGCTAAAATTGGATTTTCCTAACTTTATAGTTTAGCCTTAAATATTTGACCCGGGAATTTCATGTCATTGCTGCAAATATCTGTTTGTTAAATATGGACAACACACAATCCTGAACACTTTAGATAAACTATTTCACTATGTATATTTTAATGTTGGAATGTATACTGTTGGCGCATAGCGGTAGTTTATTTTAATTGATCTTTAAACTATGTTTGCTGTCATTGACTATACATATTTTGATAGGATGGTGTATGAAAAAAAACAATGTTATATTTCAAGGTGTCATAACTATATAATAATTGACATCTTCTACCGCGATATAATTGCAATATGTAGAAAAAAAATTATGGTTCAACGAAGTTGCAAAAACAACATATAGCTATAACTTGTATGCATAGCATGGGTTCACACTAGTTTAATTAATAATAATTAAAATTATTTAAATATGATTTAATTTATAAGAATTGAAATTAATTCAATAACATTCAATTAATAATATACATTAGATTATTATATAAGTTAATATTGTTATATATAAATTATACTTGTATATTATGAATGTATTGTATATGTGAAACTATAAAAACCCAACCAAGGTTTAAGGAATAAGTACTAGGAATTGTATGTAACCGTGATTTTAGATTTGTCTGACACTTGAATCATAATGTTATTTCATAAGAAATATATTGTTCCCTAAACTGATATCACTCAAAATTTGTGTATTAAAGACTACATATCCTTAATATATTAGTTATTCTTTACCATTTATATATTAATAGGTTACTTTGCATACTATTTGGTTGTTGTATTTCCTCAAGCTCGAGATGTTATGTGTAGTATTATTAATATATTTACTATACGAGGTAAGATACATGCACACATTTGATGAGACCAAGGTACGTGCATTATTCTTAGGACGTTGTGAAATTGTAGGTATGAGTGAATAATCTCTTTTAATTTGTTGAGTTTCCTTATGTAAAGATGAGATTGAGACAAAGACCATAGGTTAGGTGTTGTATACGACACAGTCGATAAGGTGTTATTCATTGTGATATCCCGGAATTTCAAACAAAATTAAATGTGATAATCTCTTTTATAAATTAATTAAATTTGGCAAAATTGTTATTTTAAAACAATAATAACAATATGTTGTATATATATACAGATTTTAAATAGAATTATTTTATACAAATTGAATTTGGGTTTGTTTAATATATATATATATATATATATATATATATATATATCAAATTGATTTTTAAATTGGAATTGAATTAAAAATTGAATATTTAAATTTGAAATTCAAAAGATAGATAGATATATATATCTTAAATTATACTTTGGTTTTTAAAATGTATTTTATATGATTTTATTTAGAACATAAATTGTTTTATATTATTTTCTTTTTAAAGAAATTTATTTATATAAATTAAAATATGTATTTATTAATTAGGGAAATTGATTTCAAAGGCTTGTTAATACATTTAAAATTTTAATTATGCATGTAAATTTACATGTATTAACTTATAATTATTCTTAATGACATGTGTTAGCAAACTAAATAAGGTAAATTAAAAGTGTCAACTTTTATTTTAATTTTCTTTTATTTTTAATAAAACCTAATTTAAACCTATATAAACTTATATCATTCATCTTCATTTCCTTTCCTATTTTCACTTTCTAAAACAAAGAAGTAAAAAAGAAAAAATAACTTATAAATCCAAAACTCAGTAAAATTAAATCAAGAATTCAAGCCATCTTCTTTGCAAATTCAAGTTTAAAGGCAAAATCAAATTCAAGAACAACCACTCTAAATTGTAAAAAAACAAGAGGAAGATCTGTAGGCATCATCACCTCGGTTTCAAAGCTTAAAGCATCTCATCAACTCAGCATTTTAGTTTTTAAAAAATCACTGCAATTCAAAGTTCCAGATTTCAAGCATTTTATCAAAGTTTCCATTTTTTAAATCTCTGCTTCAAACAGTCAGGTGAGTAAACTTATATTTAAAAGAGCTTAAGTAAAATTAAATCTGTGTAGGAAATTATTAGGTTATATTGTGCTTGCATGTGTATATATATGTGAAACTCTGTATATATGAATGATTGAATCTGTGCATGTTGGATGTGCTTATTCTCCTTTGTTTCTAAAGTACAGAGTTCAAAACAAATAAAAATATTCAAATCTCCTTATCCAATTACTCTTTGGCTTTAAGTTTCAAACAAATCAAGTTTTTGTAAACATAATCTAAGTTTTAAAAATATGTTTAAGGATATTAAGTTTGGAGAATTTTTGAATTTAAGAAAAGACGGTAAGATCTTTAAAATTGATAAAAAATAAAACAATTTATTTTGTAGATTCAAGTATACAACTTGAATTGTCACTGAAAATTTTGATTTTTAAAACAAAAATCAAGAATTTTAGTTTAGATTTGAGGTTGCATTTCTGTGATGACCAGAAATAGGAGTTTGAGCAAATTCAGGCGACTGGGTGGTCTCTGGACGTCGTGGCTTTTGTCGAAGCTGGATTGTCGACTGGGAAGGTTGGGAAAAATAGTGATGGAGGTGATCGATGATCGTGGCATCGGCCGTGGTGGAAGCTAGGGTTTTAAAACCAAGTTGAGTCGAGATCGGTTTTTAGGGTCGTTCGCCTTCCTCGAAGCATCGAGTCAGGCGTGGCATGGAGAAAAGATGCTAGAGTCATGCATGAAGGCGTAGGCGAAGCTATGGAGGTTTCGGTGGTCGGAATTGGCTCGTCGAGGCAGTTTTAGATGAGGATGAGTTACCGGTTTCAACTGGAGGTGCTCGATTTTGATTTGGGCTTCGCGACGTATGATTGAGGGTCGGAATCGATCGTGTGGTCGTTCGTCGAGGTGTGCGAGGTGTCGTCGAAGGTAACGGCGACATGGTTGAACAGTGCATGTGCATGTGCACGGCATCGGTTTCGTGTCTGGGTATTTGGTTCATGAGCAACTCGAAGGGTTACTCGAGTGGGAAGAAGGTTGCTCGGGTTGGAACTCGAGCTCGTGAGTATGGCCTTTATTGTTTGTTTAAAACTTAAAAACTTAAAAAAAAAAAAGGAAAGAAGGTGAGTAACTCGAGTCTGGTCTCGAGTCAGAAGCGGGTCGAACCCGAAGTAAAGTTTGAAAATGTTTTAAAAAGTTTTGAAAAGCTAGTTTCAAAATTTAAATTTAAATTGGTTTAAACTATTTGGTGACAAATGTTTTTAAACTATTTTGATCAAAGAGTTTTATGCCTTGTTAACATAAATTTAAGAAATGTTTAGTATTTTAAAACTTAATTTCTAAATTAAAAAGATGAAATGTTTTTTTTTAAAACATGTATTAATTAAAGTTATTTAATTAATTTTTTATGAATAATGATTACTTTAATTCATAAGGTAATTAAAGTTAATTAAATAATAATTTAGGTTTATTAATTTATAAAGGTTTAGTTAGTTAATTGTGGATTAATTAATTATTAATTAAGAATGAATTAATTAATTAAGAAAATAAGATTAATTAATTGATAATTAGAGGTTAATTAATTAGATAATTAAAGATTAATTAATCAATGATCACAAATTAATTAATTAAGTGATTAGTGATTAATTAATTCATAATTAGGAATAGATTAATCAAGTAATTAGGGTTTATTAATTATGGATAATTAATTAAGTAATTAAGATAAATTAATTTATAATTTGAAATTAATTAATTAAGTAAATAAGAATTATTTAATTGTTAATTAAGGAGTAATTAACTGATAATTAAGGATCGATTAACCAGTAATTAAGGATTAAATAATTTATAGTTAATTTTTATTAATTAATAATTAAGGTTTTAATTAATAGTTAAAGGATGATAAATTAATTAATTGAAGATTACTTAATTTATTTTAAGGTTAATTAAGAAGTAATTAATTAATTAAATGGTTGTGATTAATTAATGATTGATTAAGCATGGTTAAGTGATTAATTCTTAAGTAATTAATTTAATTTAAATCAATTAAATTAATTATAATATGGATTAAAGATGCTTGCTTATGGATGATTGTTTTGAGTAAAATGTCTGGATTTGGTTGATATCTATTGGATGATAATCTGTGATAATCTGTGATGAGATATTGAATATATCTGTGATAGATGTATGTTGTTATGTGTAAATAATGCTGTGTGAATTCAATATTTTTAATTGAATTGAATTGTTTAACCTTAAACAACTTGACCTTTAAGATACGTTTGGATTTCGATGAGACCAGGATCGGATATCAAGTTTGATTATCCAAAAACCACATCGATCCAAGTTAAATATCAGGTCATGAACATCTTAAAGTGAAGATCGAGATGGAGTTTCAGAGTGCAAGGGTTATTGTCGTTAGCTCTGAGGTTGATTCCAAAATGAGTGTAACGAGATAATGCCTTCGGTTTCGTTCGAACCCGGAACGAACTTGTATGGATTGAATGCTATCAGACCATAGTCAATAAAGGACGATGAACATTCCAAGATGTGTTCTTGTAAAGGTAATCATAGCCTCAAGCCTCATCAACCAGGAATGTCTAAAACAGGAGAGGTGCAACAAGGTTAAGTGGGTAGCACCCAAGTAGGGCGAGATTTACCCATGTCTAGAAGTCCCTTTTTATTTCGGCTGTGTAGGCAGTTGTTGGCCACAACTACGGGGTTGTCTTATTCGGGACTGTCCGGTAAGGGATGGTTCCGGCCTTGTGTTGCCGGGGATTTAGGGTGGATTCTCGACACGTTGATCTAGGCCACGTACTGTGACGGACGGTACCCCAGTATCCCTGCCATTATATGGAATCCAATCTCCAATAAGTGCTCTCGGATTTGATTGTATAACCCATATTGTGGCTAGTATGCTAGAATTTAATGAATGTAACAATTTCGGCTATGTGAATATTTATTTAAAAACCCTAAACCCTATTATAATATCACTAGATTTCCTATCAAATGATTTGGTTAGCGTAAGGTAAAAACTTACGCGTGTTTATGTGTGGGAGTCTTACGTGATACCTTTGTTTCCAAATGATTTAAAAGTTAAGCAACATTAACCCGTTTACTCACACCAAACCCATGTCTGACCTGGAGTTTATTCTGTTTTTCTCAAACTCTTGGGTACTCAAATTTTTATAAGTGGCTAAGTGATCAGGTTTGGCTTGACAAATATTTTAGAAGCTGGGAGTTGGAGTCCAGACGTATCTATCTATCTATATCCGCTGTGTTATGTCTTTTGCTGTTGTATTTTGGATGTAATGGAAAGACGGATCTTTATAACTGTCTAATGTAATGAAGTTGAATTACTGTGTGTACTCTGATATGTATAAGACTATGTAATGGATATGTGAAATATTATATTTTGTTCCGTTTTCGCTGTGAGATTCTGATGTTGTTGTTCCATCTTTCTATCTTTTCTATTTCTATCTATTTCTTTTCTTATTGATGATACGTCTTTTTGTGCAATGAAAGGCCGGTCGTCACAGTTGGTATCAGAGCATAGGTTGAGAAATACCAAGGCTCTGGAGTAGTATCTATCTTAAGAAGTGCGTATTTGTAATTTTTTTGTATAACTATGTCCTTATCTAAATTGGTTGGGTTACCTGTCCAGGTAGCCAAAATGAGTTCAAGAGGCAGGAGAGGAAGAGTGGTACGTCGACCAATGATAGAAGAGGTCAGACTGATAACGAGACTGTTAATCCAGCACTGCCTCGGGTTAGTTTTGTTGCCTTATGCAAGGACTTTACCAACCTTGGAGGAAGACCATTTAAAGGATCAGAGACAATAATTGAGGTCCAGGCTTGGCAACGCCCTTGCGAGCGCATCTTTAAGAGTATGGATTTGTCTGACGAGCAGAAAAGAGTGATGGCTTCATGGGAACTGCAAGAAGGTGCTGCAGCCTAGTGGGATGCAGTAACAGCAAATATCTCAAAGGACGACATTTCTTGGAGTAGATTTAAGGAATTGTTTGAGGAGCAATTCATGCCAACAGTAGGAAAAACTCGTCTATACCAAGATTTTCTAGATTTGAAGCAGGGAAGCATGACTATAACAGAGTATGAGACCAAATTCAATGAATTATCTTGCTATGGACCAGGACTCATAAACACTCCCCTTAAAAAGAACGAATTGTTTGTGCAAGGATTGAGGCCAGAGTTTCACGAAAAGATGACAGCGCATTTGAAGGGATCTTTTGTAGAGTTGATTGACATGGCACTGAGATATGAGGATTTGATGAATATGAAACCAGTGGCATCTGTAGCAGTATCCGGAGGGAATTCTTCCAACCCAAGTAAGAGAAAGTTCCATCCTAATTGGAAGAAGCAAAACAAGAAGAAACCCGAAAGCAGCAATGGACTTCGGAAATGTTATAATTGTCAGGAAGTTAGGCATTTGGTTAATCAGTGTCCTCAAGGTAGAACTCAGCAGCTGCCACGTCAGAATGGACCAGGATCAGCAATGGTTCAAAAATCGTTGTGCTTCAACTGTCACCAGCCGGGCCATATGGTGAGAGCTTGCCCGCTACTTCATAAAGCTCCGCAAAATAAGGTGTTTGCTTTGGAGGTGCACCATCAACTTCTTCTAAAGGAAAAGGAGTATTCTAAGGTACATTATTAGATGGCAAGTATATTAGAGTATTGTTTGATTCGGGTTCCTCTTTGAGTTTTATTTCTTTGGAATCAGTAGAGAAGTTCCTTCTTACCCCTGGTACTGTTGACCGTCCCATCTTTGTATCTAATCCTATAGAAGGGGTGACCAAATTAGATATGATTTGTAAGGATTTGATAATTTCCTATATTTCCATAGTTTTTCATGTGACCCTTATGTGTTGGATTTTAAGAGGTTTGACCTTATAATGGGGACGGATTGGTTGATAAGTATAAGATTGTCCTGAGTTGCGATGAGAGAACAGTTTCGTTGGAAACTGATCTGGGTAGAATTGCGAAGGTGTGATAATTCTGCAATTCACTTGAGTAGCCTTTTACATGGAGTTAAGACTTCTCAAAAGGAGTTTGAAGATATCGTTGTGGTCCAAGATTTTCCAGATATATTCGAGGAAGTCAAGTGTTTACCTCCGCACCGGGAGATAGATTTTCGTATTGATTTGGTTTCGGGAGCTATACCAGTGATTCAGCCAAGCAGAAGGATGGCTCCTAGAGAGAGGGAGAAGCTAGTGAAGCAGACTCAGGATCTGTTGGAGAAGGGGTTGATTAGGCCTAGTTTTTCTTATTGGGGTTGTGCTGCAATGTTCGTCACCAAGTCGGATGGGTCTCTAAGGTTCTGTGTTGATTATCGAGAGTTGAACAAAGTGACCATCCGAAATAAGCATCCTTTGCCTCGTATAGATGATCTCTTTGACCAGCTGCATGGAGCTTCTGTTTTCTCCCAGTTGGATTTAGCATTGGGTTTTCACCGGTTAAGGGCAGCCAAGGACAGTATCCCCTTAACTGCATTTAGGGGACCTAATTATTTCTATGAGTGGTTGGCTATGCCTTTCGGGTTAACCAATGCTCCAGCCTACTTTGTTGACCTGATGAGTTTTTCGAGATGTGTTGAATAAGTTTGTTTTGGTATTCATCGATGATATTCTAGTCTACTCTAAGTTTGAAGAAGAGCACAAGCAGCATTTGGGAATAGTGTTGGAGACTCTGAGAAGGCATGTTCTGAAGGCGAAATTTTCTAAGTGCCATTTTTGGAAATCGGAAGTCAAATTTTTGGGGTAAATTGTTTCTGGAGAGGGCATTTCTGTAGATCCAACAGAGGTAGAAACAATTATGGAGTGGAAGCAGCCGCAGACACCGACTAAAGTCCGTAGTTTTCTGGGTTTAGCAGGCTACTACAGGAAATTTATTAAGGATTATTCCAACACCTAACTAAGCTGACAAGGAAAGGAGCAAAATTCAAGTGGACCCCAGAATATGAGGAAGCTTTCCAGAATCTGAAGGCAAAGCTGACAAGCGCTCCTGTGTTGGCAATTCAGGATGGAAAGAGAAAGTTTGAAGTTTATACAGATGCCTATATATTTAGGCTGGGTGCAGTTCTGATGCAAAATGGAAGAGTAATTGCATATGCGAGTCGGCAATTGAAGCCACATGAAAGGAACTACGCTACGCACGATCTGGAGTTGTTAGCCATTGTTTTTGCTTTAAATATCTGGAGACACTATCTTTTGGGAGAGAAGTTCGAGTTATTTATTGATCACATACCATTGAAGTACCTTTTCTCTCAAAAGGATCTTAATCTGAGGCAGCAGCGATGGGTTGAGTTTTTGGCATCGTACGATTTGGATATCATGTATACTCCGGGAAAGGCAAATGTTGTGGCGAACGCTCTTAGTAGGAATGCAGTTCTGTCTCTTTTGGAAGTTGTTCCGTCTCTTCTAGAAAGGATTTCGAGTAAGCAAGGATCAGATAGTAGATTGAGAGGAATCATCAGGAGAGTCAAGAAGGGTCAGTGTTCCAGTTTTAAGATTGATGACCAAGGAACATTGAGGATCAATGTAAAGATCTGTGTTTCGAATTTCAAGGACTTGAAGCAAGAGGTCTTATCTGAAAGTCATCGCTCCAGGTTGAATATCCACCCAGGAATATCAAAGATGTATAAAGATATGAAGAGAGTCTTCTGGTGGAAGGGTATGAAGCAGGATGTAGCTACTTTTGTCAAAAGTTGTGCTATCTGCCAGCAGGTTAAAGAAGATCAATAGAAGACAGCCGGATTGTTGCAGCCTTTGGAAGTCTCGAAGCGGAAGTGGGAAATGATTTCGATGGATTTCATCGATGGTTTTCCAAGAACCAAGAAGGGAAACGAAGGAATATGCATGATTGTGGATCGTCTAACCGAGAGCGCCCATTTTATTCCGGTTAAGGCAACCCATAACGCAGCTTCTTTGGCAGAGATTATCTTAAGAGAGATTGTCAGATTGCATGGTGTTCCAGTCAGCATAGTAAGTGATCGAGATCCTATCTTCACCAGCAAGTTCTGGGAGGCTTTGCAATCAGCTATGGGTACGAGTATGAGTTTGAGTATAGCATATCATCCCTAGATAGATGGGCATACGGAAAGGCTTAACCAAATTCTAAAAGATATGCTGAGAGCATGTGTATTAGATTTTGGAGGATCTTGGGAAGACCATCTACATCTAGTGGAATTCTCTTACAATAACAGTTACCATGCGAGTATTAAGATGGCTCCCTATGAAGATCTATATGGAAGACCATGTAGATCCCCATCTTGTTGGGTCGAGTCAGGAGATCATCTTGTGCTTGGACCAGATTTGATCCGTGAGGCATCTGCGAAAGTTGAGCTTATTAAGAAGAGAATGAGAGATGCTCAGGACCGTCAGAAGAAGTATGCAGATAAGAGACGAAGACAATTGGAATTTGAGATTGGAGATTTAGTCTTTGTCAAAGTTTCCCCGATTAAAGGAGCAGTAAGATTTGGAAATACGGGAAAACTCGCCCCGAGGTATATTGGTCTATTTCGAGTACTCGAAAGGACTGGTGTCGTGGCTTATAGGATTGAATTGCTAGTCTGGATGGCTGGAATCCACAATGTTTTTCACATGTCTCGTCTGAGGAAATACGTGCACGATCCATGTCTTATTGTGGAGTCAGCTGTGCAAGAAGACTTAGAGATTGAGCTGGATTCATCTATTGTCAGACATCCTGTCCAAATTATTGATCAAGACGAGAGGCAACTCAGGAGCAAGATAGCGAGACTTGTTAAAGTCAAGTGGAGTGAGGATCCCAGAGACTGTACCTGGGAGACTCTAGATAGTTTTAGGAAGGCTTATTCCGATTTGTGTCTGGATAGCTAGTGATGTTTGTTTGAATGAATTGTTGTTTGAATGAATTGTTATTGGTTGCTAATGTATGGATGATATGTATGCTTGAAATTGTTGAAATAAAATAAAGTTTTGGATTATCTTTTGTTTAAATTTCGGGCACGAAATTCTTTTAAGGGGGAAGGAATGTGATATCCCGGAATTTCAAACAAAATTAAATGTGATAATCTCTTTTATAAATTAATTAAATTTGGCAAAATTGTTATTTTAAAATAATAATAATAATGTGTTGTATATATATATATTAAATAGAATTATTTTATACAAATTGAATTTGGGTTTGTTTAAAATATATATAGATATATATATATATATATATATATATATATATCAAATTGATTTTTAAATTGGAATTGAATTTAAAATTGAATATTTAAATTTGAAATTCAATAGATATATATATATATATATATCTTAAATTATACTTTGGTTTTTTAAATGTATTTTATATGATTTTATTTAGAACATAAATTGTTTTATAATATTTTCTTTTTAAAGAAATTTATTTATATAAATTAAAATACGTATCTATTAATTAGGGAAATTGATTTTAAAGGCTTGTTAAAACATTTAAAAATTTAATTATGCATGTAAAGTTACATGTGTTAACTTATAATTATTCTTAATAACATGTGTTAGCAAACTAAATAAGGTAAATGACAAGTGTCAACTTTTATTTTAATTTTCTTTTATTTTTAATAAAACCTAATTTAAACCTATATAAACTTTTATCATTCATCTTCATTTCCTTTCATATCTTCACTTTCTAAAACAAAGTAGTAAATAAAATAATCTATAAAACGCAAAACTCGGTAAAATTAAATAAAGAATTCAAGCCATCTTCTTTGCAAATTCAAGTTTAAAGAAAAATCAAATTCAAGAACAACCACTCCAAATAGTAAACAAACAAGAGGAAGATCTGTAGGCATCATCACCTCAGTTTCAAAGCTTAAAGCATCTCATCAACTTAGCATTCTATTTTTAAAAATTCACTGCAATTCAAAGTTCTAGATTTCAAGCATTTTATCAAAGTTTCCAGTTTTTAAATCTCTGCTTCAAACAGTCAGGTGAGTAAACTTATATTTAAAAGAACTTAAGTAAAATTAAATCTGTGTTTGAAATTATTGGGCTATATTGTGCTTGCATGTATGTGTGTGTCTATATATATATATATATATATATATATATATATATATATATATATATATATATATAGATGTGAACCTCTGTATATATGAATGATTGAATCTGTGCATGTTGGTTGTGCTTATTCTCCTTTGTTTCTAAAGTACAGAGTACAAAAACAAATAAAAAATTTCAAATCTCCTTATCCAATTACTATTTGGCTTTAACTTTTAAACAATAAAGTTTTTGTAAACATAATCTAAGTTTTAAAAACATGTTTAAGGATATTAAGTTTGGAAATTTTTTGAATTTAAGAAAATACAGTAAGATCTTTAAAATTGATAAAAATCAAACAATTTATTTTGTAGATTCAAGTATACAACTTGAATCGTCACTGAAAATTTTGATTTTTAAAACAAAAATCAAGAATTTTAGTTTGGATTTGAGGTTGCATTTCTGTGACGACCGGAAATGGGAGTTTGAAAAAATTCAGGCGACTGGGTGGTCTTTGGACGTCGTGGCTTTCGTCGAAGCTAGGTGGTCGACTGGGAAGGTTGGGAAAAATGGTGATGGAGGTGATTGATGGTCATGGCATTGGCCATGGTGGAAACTAGGGTTTTAAAACCCAATTGAGCCGAGATCGGTTTTTAGGGTCATTCGCCGTCCTCGAAGCGTCGAATCAGGCGTGGCATGGGGAAAAGATGCTAGAGTCATGGACGAAGGCATAGGCCAAGCTATGGAGGTTCCAGCGGTCGGAATTGGCTCGTCGAGGTAGTTTCAGATGAGGACAGGTTACCAGTTTCAACTGGAGGTGCTCGATTTTGATTTAGGATTCGCGACGTATGATTGAGGGTCGAAATCGATCGTGTGGTCGATCATCGAGGTGTGCGAGGTATCGTCGGAGGTAACGGCGGCGTGGTTGAACTGTGCACATGCACCGCGTCAGTTTCATGTCTGGGTATTTTGTTCCTAAGCAACTCGAAGGGGTACTTTAGTGGGAAGAAGTTTGCCTCAGGTTGGAACTCGAGCTCGTGAGTGTGGCCTTTCCTGTTTGTTTAAAACTTAAAAAAAAAAGGAAAGAGGTGAGTAACTCGAGTCTGGTCATGAGTCAGAAGCGTGTCGGACCCGAAGTAAAGTTCGAAAATGTTTTAAAAAGTTTTGAAAAGCTAGTTTTAAAATTTAAATTTAAATTGGTTTAAACTATTTGGTGATAAATGTTTTTAAACTATTTTGATCAAAGAGTTTTATGCTTTGTTAACATAAATTTGAGAAATGTTTATTATTTTAAAAACCTAATTTTTAAATTAAAAGACGAATTTTTAAAAAAAACATGTATTAATTAAAGTTAGGTAATTAATGTAAATTTTTATCTTAAAAGTTAGTTAAAGTTTTTATGATTAGTGATTACTTTAATTAATAAGGTAATTAAAGTTAAGTTAAATAATAATTTAGGTTTATTAATCTATAAATGTTTAGTTAATTAATTATGGATTAATTAATTTTTAATTAAGAATTAATTAATTAAGAAAATAAGATTAATTAAATATAATTAGAGGTTAATTAATTAGATAATTAAAGATTAATTAATCAATGATTCGAAATTAATTAATTAAGTGATTAGTGATTAATTAATTCATAATTAAGGATAGAATAATTAAGTCATTAGGGTTAATTAATTATGGATAATTAATTAAGTAATTAAGATAAATTAATTTATAATTTGAAATTAATTAAGTAATTAAGAATTATTTAATTGTTAATTTAGGATTAATTAACTAATAATTAAGGATTGATTAACCAGTAATTAAGGATTAAATAATTTATAATTCAGTTTTATTAATTAATAATTAAGGTTATTAACTAATAGCTAAAGGATAATCAATCAATTAATTAAAGATTAATTAATTTATTTTAAGGTTAATTAAGAAGTGATTAATTAATTAAATGATTGTGATTAATTAATGATTGATTAAGCATGGTTAAGTGATTAATTCTTAAGTAATTAATTTAATTTAAATTAATTATATTAATTATAATATGGATTAAAGATGCTTGCTTATGGATGATTGTTTTGAGTAAAATGTCTGGATTTGGTTGATATCTATTGGATGATAATCTGTGATAATCTGTGATGAGATATTGAATATATCTGTGATAGATGTATGTTGTTATATATGAATAATGCTGTGTGAATTCAATATTTTTAATTGAATTGAATTGTTTAACCTTAAACAACTTCACCTTTAAGATACGTTTGGATTTCGATGAGACCGGGATCGGATATCAAGTTTGATTATCCGAAAACCACATCGATCCAAGTTAAACGTTAGGTCGTGAAATCTCAAAGTGAAGATCGAGATGGAGTTTCAAAGTGCAAGGGTTATTGCCGTTAACTCTGAGGTTGATTCCAAAATGAGTGTAACGAGAGAATGCCTTCGGTTTCGTTCGAACCCGGAACGAACTTTATGGATTGAATGCTATCAAAGCATCGTCAATGGAGGACAATGAGCATTCGAAGATGTGTTCTTGTAAGGTAATCGTAGCCTCAAGCCTCATCAACTGGGAATGGCTAAAACAAGGAAGGCACAACAAGCATAAGTCGGTAGCACCCAAGTAGGACGGGATTTACCCATGTCTAGAAGTCTCTTTTTATTTCGGCTGTGTGGGAATTTGATGGCCACAACTGCGGGGTTGTCTTGTTTGGGACTGTCCAGTAAGGGATGGTTCCGGCCTTGTGTTGCAGGGGATTTAGAGTGGATCCTCGGTACGTTGATCTAGGCCACGTACTGTGACGTGAGGTACCCCAGTAGCCTTGCCATTGTATGGAATCCAATCTCCAATAAGTGCTCTCGGATTTGATTCTATAATCCACATTGTGGCTAGTATGCTGGAATTTAATGAATGTAATAATTTCGGCTATGTGAATATTTATTTGAAAACCCTAGGCCCTATTATAATATCACCGAATTTCCTATCAAATGATTTGGTTGGCGTAAGGTAAAAACTTACCCATGTTTATGTGTGGGAAGTCTTAAGTGATACCTTTGTTTCCAAATGATTTAAAAGTTGAACAACTTTAAAACGTTTACTCACACCAGACCCATGTCTGACCCGGAGTTTATTCTGGTTTTCTTAAACTCATGGTTACACAAATTTTTATGAGTAGCCAAGTGATCATGTTTGGCTTGACAATTATTTTGGAAGTTGGGAGCTGGAGTCCAGACGTATCTATCTATCTATATCCGCTATGTTATGTCTTTTTGCTGTTGTATTTTGGATGTAATGGAAAGATAGATCTTTATAAGTGTCTAATGTAATGAAGTTAAATTACTGTGTGCACTCTGATATGTATAAGACTATGTAATGAATATGTGAAATATTATATTTTGTTTCATTTCCGCTGTGAGATTCTGATGTTGTTGTTCCTTCTTTCTTTTCTTTTTGTATCTATTTCTTTTATTATTGATGATACATCTTTCTGTGGAATGAAAGGCGGGTCGTCGCATTCATCCTATGCGATCTTTTGTTTTGTTGATTTATCTCAAGGTCAAAATTCGAAGGCAAGCGAGTCTTAACGCCCAGTTGAAAAATCAAAATATTTCTATGTTTTTTCTTAGAGTTTTGAGAAAAATAAAAAAACCTAGCGGGCCTTATTAGAAAAATGACACAGATACATTTAACCTTTATAATATTATAAGAATATATGTTCCATAAAATCAAAATAATTTACTTAAATAAATTTATGCAAACCAGTATAATTAATAAAATGTTTGTTCGTTAAAACATAAAAATGAACTGAATTAAGATTGACATAAAAATCTAAAATATATTTTTCTATAGATCTTTTATAATGTTATTATTTCAAGACCCATGCAAGAGCTAACTGACAACAACTAAAACATTATTGCCCCGGTCTCTAAGCATTTATTTTTACGAGCTTGTGTATTGGCTTCTATCGGTTTTGAACTCCTAAGCAATATCAGAATATACATATTTGATCCATATTCGATCACATATAAATGTTATATGGTGAATATTCACCATTCGTAATGCACAAAATTTTGATGAAATTAGTTCATTTAAAATAAGCAAGTAAACCATAGTGTGATATGGAGTTCAATATGATTGATTACAATAAGGATCTTGTTGTGTTAGATATATAGCCAAACCAAAAAAATAAAAAATGTATCTAGAAATTTGATCATTGAAATGTTAATTTGATCAATTTACACAAAGTGCAACTTATTTGATATCCTTAAATGTTAAGGATGATTGAACTCGCTTTTATAGAGGGTTTTTAGTAAGGACTTCCTTTTTGAATGGTTTGACCATTTAAAAAGGAAAGGGAGTGTATGAGAGTGGATGCAACTTAGACACGGTTAGGATGAAGAGAATGAATCGCCACTCTACTTCATGAAGAGGCATTAGAAATGAGAATTGTATAAAATAAAAGGTGCTTAAAAGGGAAAGAGAAATGCGATTTCTATTTCAAATATATTTTCACGAAAATTTTTCTATGAGAGTTATTTCTGCGAGTATACGATATTTAATATGAAATTGTCAACTGTAAAGTAGTTGTCGTGTTTGAAATAAAATCCCATAATAATTGGTTTAATGGAGCTTCATATTTCATATGGTATTATAGTAAAGACAAAAATAATAGAAGCATAACATATAACACTTCTTTTTCTATGAGTGCTCTACTCCTCTGGAGGATCACTCATTTTACTTAAAAAACACTTCTTATTGGACGAATCAAGTTATAAAATTGTTTTCAAAAATACACGAAATATAATCTATGAAATAACAACTATTTTCAATATTGACTAAATATAAATATAGTTTTATTTTGATATGAATATCGTGAATAATTGTTATAAATTAAATCTATAATAGTGGTATCTATAACAAAAGTAATGCATTAGAAAATATGAAAGTATCATAAACATATAATTATTTGGGAATTATGGACCAAGCCACAATTTTGAGAAATAATTCAATAATCATATAATTATGAATCATATAGTACTTATGAGTTGTATCTTACAAAACACATAATCAATAGGAGCGACAAAAGAGTTCATGAACTCTTTAGATCGATACATATAGATGTATGTAGTTTAAAGTCTAATGATGCCAAAATGGATCCACTTACTTTACTAAAGTCGCAGATGAATTATCATAGAAGTGAACTTGTTTATTTGGAACACAAGTAGTGTATTTATGATAAGTTCATTGCATATAAAATGGAAGTAGGAAAACACAACATACAAAGAAATAAATATTTGATTTGATCGACTAAGTGGGTGTACTGGGGATGGTTCCAAAAGTATCTAAAAATGAATAAGATTCAATCCTAAAAGTCACTCCTTCATGTGATACACAATAAGGTACAGATAAGGAGTAATCTGACTTTGCTGGACAAAAAATTATTGACAATGGATGAAGTTTATTTAATTCATTTTGTTAGGACGTGTATTTAAGAGAAAGTATATAGGTTAAAATCAATTTCATCTAAATCATAGTTTACAAGGTCATACAAGATAAAAGTTTATAATAAATTCCTACATATTCTTGGTCGAGGAGTTGACAAGTTGTGTAAGTCGAGAGACTGGACGTAATATTTATTCGTGTTCTTGAGTGTATCGCCCCAAAACAGTTTGGGGTAGGCTGATATTGATTGAGCAATTTATGTTACAACATAAGTTTTTGTTATCTTAAAACTAAATCATTTATATATGAATATATACATATAAAGGTAATTCATAAAATATTTTTAAATGCTTGATCCGTTATACTAAGAAACAAATATTGTTTGAAGAATCTCCAATTTACATGAAGAATGAATTTCTTTTAGAGATTATTGGTAGTACAATGGATTTGGATATGTTCCAAAGATAAAATTGATATGAAGGATGAAATGAAATTAATTAAGCCAAATAGACACGACTCAATAGAATGCGTAATAAGAACTCTCACACATGAAATAGAAAGTATGCGTTTTATATCAACATCGACAAAAGAATTCCCTCAATTTTCATACAAACCATTAAGAGTATTGACTATACTATATGAAATAATGCACAAATCCGAAATGGGTTCAAAGTACATTATGAAAATATGATTTGGATTATGCCACCATAAAGAATATGATCTTTAGAGGCAAAACTTTTTTTGAGAAAAAGACTAATGCAGTTGGAATATAGCAAGGTACATTAATAAGAATACTAGCTTAAATTTCAAATTTTGAAATTAACATAATAGACTGATTATTCGACGAGCTTAAGTTATTTTGGATTTTACTTGAAAATTTATCATTCAATATGATTTTTAATTTTCATGTGTATATACTGAAACATAAATTCTAAATAATGATTTAGAATAATCTACTTGCACATAACAATCGAAGCGCATTGAAGTCAGTGGGAGTGATACTCATTTTGTAAGTTTCGGATAGGATCCAAAAGCTAGTACTAAAGTATTTTTCAACAAGCATCAAATTGAGCAAACATCTTTACATAAAAATAAACATTTTGAATTTCAGCCAAAATGCGAAGTACACATGTGTCTATAAGAAAGAACTATAATATTTCAAAAAACTATAATTAAACAACAAAATAGTGATTGTTAAGGATGTACCCATGTTAAAATAATTAGAGTTTGGTTGTTTAATTCTCGATATTGGATTTGAATGGACATCTTTTATATTCAATATAAAAGGATGTTGGGAATATCTCAATGATACACATAGGCATCATATTAAAATGTCTAATGTGGAGCATGTAAGATGGATTACTTATGCATTAGCAACATGAATTATTGCACATGTTGTATTGTCTACAATATATCATTTAGCTTATGTATTTGATACATAAAGCAAGTATCAAATCCAAATTAAGATCACTAAATTTAGAGTATTCTCAAGTATTTATGAAGTACTAGAGAATTGTTATAGAAATAACGAACTCCTATAAAGAAGTATTCAGACTCGAACTTCTTAAGTGATATCAGGTTTAGTATGTTAATCCTAAATTCATGTTCAATATTAGTTAAGGAGCTTAAACTTGGAATGGTTCCAAATGAAAGTTTGTGGCTGACTAAAAGGCTAATGCACTGCTTTAAATATCACCATAACAAAAGCTATATAATGCACAAATTTATGACTGAGATGAGGGTGATTCCGAATTTTGCGAATTACTTAACATTGTTATAAGATAACACTGCCATAATACATACCACGGAGAACCTAGATCTCACTAGAAGTCGAGAAGCTTACTCCGAAATGTTTCATATGATAAAAGCAGTTTATTAGTGTTAGAGAGATTTGATTAACAAAGTAGATAATTAAGACAATATCAATCGGGTTTGAGATAACTGATCGAAGGAATGGAAATAAGATTCCATGATTGATCCTAAGTGCAAGTGAGAGATTTATAGAGTTAAGTACATGCCCTAAGGGCAATTATGTAATTTTTACACGTACTAACTCTGTGATCGATATTGTTCATAATAAAGGTATTTTTCTTCCATTATATACTTTGTTATGTAGTGATATAATTAATTAAGTAATTAATTTAAAGTTTATAAATAGTATAAATCCATAAATGAAATGTTAACTAAATGTAGTTGCAAATAGTCGTTCGTGAGTAACTAACCATAATATCAAATAACATTTAATTTTAAATATTTGCGGTTGAGATATTTCAAGTAAGGATATCATTATACCTATTGAGACCAAAGTATGTAACACTCTCTAAATATTGGGAAGTGTATTAATCATGGCTGCTGGGGGCATCAAGGCGTTACGTATATTGGATAACTACGGAATAATTTATCCAAGTGTTTACTGTTGGTTAATAATTGCAATAATCTGAAATTTTACCATTTTGTTTTTAAATATTTAATTAATTTTGAATATTTAAATAATTATTTTTTAGAATTTAATAACTTATATTCAATGTAGAGATTATTTGAATTGTCAATTATATATTAGTTAAATGGATTTAATAGCCTTATTTAACTCCTTTTAATAAATAATAATAATGGTAAACTCGTTTTGTAAATTTATTTACGATAATAAATAGTTTGAAAAAATAATATGAAAATAAATTACTAATAAAACGACTTGATTTTTATTGAAGTATTTTTAAATGAATTTATAGGATTTTTCCATAATTTTTAATTATTTAAATTTTCATTTTACGCATTTTACGACAAACGTTGGTATTTCTGAAATTTCACATAATAAAATAATTTGTATATTTTATTATTGTTTTGATGTTGTGTCGCTTTTTGGTGCACGATCGTATTTTTATTTCTACCATTTGCAGTTCGTGCGCGAAAGGAATATTGTATAGCTTAGTACCGCAAATATTTCTTTTCAAAACCTTTTTATATCAATTCAAAATTCAAAATTTTCAACTTGTCATAATGGTGATTTTCTTTGATATGATGTGTTGCATGAAATTTTTGGTTAACTTGAAAATGAAGCATGAAATTGTTTTGTGTATAAAACTAGAGTAAATTCAACACTTGAACTAAAAAATTCACTTTCCTACTTTTCCCATTCTCATTTTCCCCTTTTCCTCCTCTTTTTGCCTATATCGAAGAAACTAATATAAAGGAACTAATATGGCCATTCCTTTGAATTTCGAAATCAACAAATCTACTCATCGAAAAATCACGAAATTGGGTTCATTAAACTCATATGGAGTAAATCTTCGAATCCATACGTATATTATAGCATGTGGTGTTGATTAAGGGAACTCGACATTTGGACAGTAAACTGGGGTTTGGGTTAAGGTTTGATTTAAGCAAAGATTAGCGAATCGGAGTATGGATTTGAGTTTGTAGTGAGATTTGGAGTGGTTAGTGATGAATTAGGGAGGTGCGCTCGACTATTGGTGATCGCGATGTTTTGGTGGCCGAGAGTAGGTGGCTTTCAATCATTTTTTGCTATGGTGTGTTGAGTTGGAGATGGTGGTGATGGTCATGGAGAGGATGGAAGGTTAAGCTCTTTGGAGTTGTTCGTTTGTCGAATAGTCGAGAGTCGAGGGGGATTTTGATAAGTTAGCAGCCATAGGTATTTCAATGTTTCAGTGTACATATTGTGCACATTTTGATGAAAGGAGAAGATGATAGTATGGGCGATTAAATAATTAATGTAATTAATTAGTATTTAATTAATTAATTAGTTAATTTCATTAATCGAAACTTATTAAAACCATATCTTGCTCATATGAGGTCAGATTCGGACGCGATCAGTTGCGTTGGACTCATATTAATGTCTACGCTTTGGTGTTAGATTCGGTGATTTTGGAGTTAGTAGAATTTTGGACTAAAATTGACTCAAACATTGTTCGATTTTAAATGAAACCGAAATGCGAAAGCGTCAATTGGAATTTGGATGAGTTTACTCACCTCTAAATAAAACATATGATATCTATGTTGCTATAGATTAGTGTAAAATGCTTGGATGATAGTTGATAGTTTTTACTGTAGTATAAATTAATAATAAATTGTACTAATTTTATTTTATTATGTTTAACGTCGTTAAATTAATTATACTTTATTTGGGATATCTACTTAGCAGAATAAAATACCGTTCTGCTATAATTGAATCAAAAGGTTATTTTGGAAATCTATTGAGCAGAATAAATTACCGTTATGTGCTTGTAAAGTGAAAAGATGATTTTCAAAGTAAATTAATATGGGGATCAATTAATAAATGATAATTTTAGCTATTGATTTCTAATTGTTGATATTAATATGTTTGTTATTGTCGTATGATCCCGCTTGATAGCGGATGGCATAAATAACCATTTTGTTGTAGGGCACAAAAAGAAGAAATCAGAGTGTTTTCGTAGCAAATAGATCGCTACGAGATACTTCGAAGTGCATGTATATGTATATATATATATGAGATTTACAGAGGACTTTTGTAGAGAGACCCTAAGGGGTTTCTCACCAATATATATATATATATATATATATATATATATATATATATATATATCGCTATACTTTTCACTATATCGTCACTTATGTTTATCATCTCCTTAAACCCTCGTGTGTGTTAAAGTTGTGCTTGTATTTTTATGAATTAAATGTTTGATCGCATTTCTGCACTTTAAAAGTTGTTTAAACTATATTTTCAAATATTTTGCGAATTTTGAAAATTATAGATGTTATTCGGCATTTTGACCCGGCAATATTCGAACTGACCGGATAAGTTAAACTCGACTGTCATCAAGGCTAGTAGGAAAGAGCGACGATTGTGGGGTCTAGAAATCAAGCATAGATGATAATATGAAGTAGAAGCATGAAAGCTCACTACTCCCGAAGATGGATCAAGTATGATCTGTATTATAGACTATGGATCGTACCGCATCGATTCCACAACACAATTTTGAAGTGCTGATCGGTCGATAACTCAAAATCTACATATGTTATCAACATGAAACTTGAAGTACAAGCTTACTACAACATGTGGAACACCCCCAAGGGATCTCATTCCTATTGGAAGAAGTTGGAGGGATTGGCATAACTCCCTTTAGAGGGATCGGCAGATATCGAAATTCAAGCGACACTACTTCATGGAAAATGCAATATCTCACAAACAGTGTGTCAGAATGGCACGAAATTTGAGAAGCAGGTAGCTAACATCATGGGGCATCCATCAAATGGATTGCAGCCCATTTGGACATAATAATAGGGATCAATACCGATCCCTATTGTGGGCTCTGATGGGTTCGGAAATTTTTGGGTGGCCTCGTCTTGGTCTCCCGAGCCTTCAACCGAAATTTCAATCCGACCCATGTACGTCTTCCCTTATAAATATAACAAGCATGGCGTCAGAAAAGGAATCATACTTTCTTTGTCGAGATTCTACCATTTTTCATTCTTTACTTTTGTACTAATGGATCCCAGTTGATCCAAACATTCTTCTAATCATAGCCAAGTTGAAGATCAATAAAAATGTAAAGTGGATGTAGGCCAAGATTGCCGAACCACTATAAAAAAAAATTGTGTTCATTTATGATTTTTGTTATGTTTTAATTTCATTCTTCATTTAATCTCTACTAAATTCTATTGAGTGTTGATGCCCATTTTTTGCATCAACGTTTTGGTGCTTTTACTAAGAATTGAATTCTTAGCCTGATTGGATCTCATCATCTACTTATGGATCCCTATATTCGCGAGATAACTTATTACCTACAAACTTCCTATTCTACTTAGATTTGAAGGAAATCTAAAGGAAGCTGATAGCCATGGTTAGAGGAACTAAGACTATGTAACGACCCGTAAATTTTAACGATTTTGTTACGTAATTAACTGAAATTTTGCATGAAATTTAACTATAAAATTTTGTAATGAAAATTAGATATTTGAGATGCGTCTATTAAAACATAGAAAATGTCAAGTTTTCATTGAAAAATATGGAATTTTATTTTGTTATGTAATTTCATTTAAATTTAAATCAGTTAATTTGATGAAAATAAAATATTTTAATATTTTAATATTTATATATAATAAAAATGTAAATCATTTTCTGAGTGAGACGTCATAATTTGTTTCACCAAATTTGGATTTATCTAGCTCCTTTCATCTTATTTTCCCCAAATTTGCAGCGATATAGCAGCAAAATATCGACTTTTGATAGGACGGTCGTATCGCTAATTACTATGTATCATTCTATTCATCTCATCATGCTAATCTCTGTAGTATATTCAACTATGCATTTTGGTGTCCGGTACGTGGAGATATCTGCGAAACGGATAAATATATCGATATCCGTTTTAACCTTTTTAATTCCTTTGTCCATTCAAATTTTCCAATTCTTAAAAATAAAACAATCATTGCCTTTAATACTGCCTGAATTCTCATGCCCAGACCTTCACTATTCCCACTATGACTTTATAACAGTGCTGGTTCGTTCGTATTTTCCTTGTCTCAATTTATTTTCTCTCCTATTTCAATTTGCGTTCTACTCATATATATAAATATATATATATATATATATATATATATATATATATATATATATTCTTCTCAAACTCATCAGCTTGGCCATCCTCCCCTTATCATCATCCACCCATGAACCAACCCAGCCATCTCCTCCTCATCGTGCAACCAATCCCTATAGCCGAGACCAACCGCACCCCCTTGGCCTTGCTCCACTATAGCCCAACCTGACCACATTACCCTAGTCTCTCCATGTCAGGCCCTCCCTCGTCCATTTCCGCCATTGCTTTTCCATGCTCCTCAAACTTGCAATAGTAGCACAACAGCCTGCTACCACCATTCTTCCCCTTCATTCCAGAAATCGCCGCCTCCAACCCGTGACCACCTGCTCATCGTCCCACTGCCATCGCCTGTCCACCACTGGTCATCCCCTTCCCCGCCACCTTTGCTTCGCCAGCAACCCAACCCACGAACCTCGACCGACCACCCGAACCCACTGCTTGTCGTACATCTTTTCCTTCCTCCTGCTAGCTTGGGTTTTGATATGTATGTATGTATGTATGTATGTATGTATGTACGTACGTACGTACGTATGTATGTATGTATGTATGTATGTATGTATTATGAAGTAGATTCTTTTTATATATAATATATACAAGTTGTAATTTCAATACATGGGTTTTATTAAATAATGATATACGAAAATATATATAGGGGTTATATATATACATACGCACACACATAAATGTGTATATTTAGTTGTAGCCTATCAATCTCTTTTTCCTATTGCTTAGCAGGTTACAATTCTTTGTTTTAAAGTTTTATATACATTTGTCGGTCGAAACTATGTAGTTATTATTCACTTTCAAGCCTGTATATTGTTTGTGTATAAAGATATCTTGTTTTAAATATATATATGTGTGTGTGTGTGTGTGTGTGTGTGTGTGTGTGTGTTTGTGTGTTTATAACATATATAGGTTACAATATTTTAGATCATGAAGATATTATATGTGTTTACTATATATATGTTACAGTATATTTTATGCAAGAAGTATTATAAACATTATATTATAAAGTAGCTGTTCTAGTCTTGATTAAAGTATATGAATATAAAAGATACAAATATTGATATTTAGGGTATATGTATTGTATAGAGAATTATTCAACTTTAAGATATAAATATAGATATGTTCAGTTTATATATATATATATATATATATATATATATATATTGACATTTTGATCCTTTTAAAATATATAGAATTTAAAAATATAATGTATATATATTGGGTTATAGTGTTTAAGTCTTGTTCGTTATATATATGAAAGTATATAAACCTTAAAGATCTAGTTATATATGAAGGTAATATTTATATAAGCCACATATTACCTATCAGTTTGTTTATAAGCTTATATATAATCTTTTTGATAAGTTTACACCGATTTTTCTAATAAATATTGATTTTCAAATTATAATATGTATAAATTTAAATATATGTATTAAATTTAATAATGATCTTGAAATATATGTATACATTATAAATTTTGCTCCATTTATATCAAGCTAGTCTGATTTGTTTTCCGTCAATTCAAAACTCCCAGCTTTGCTTTGATCGTCAAATTCGTGTTCATCATACTTTACTTTGGAATTTATTGCTCGGATTCACAGCTCGGTTCGTTATCGCATTTCTCTAGCCTTGGAATGTGAGCAATTACCCACGATTAACATTCTTATATTTATTAAATTAGATTTCACTTGAAACGACAATTGAAATATGCTGCTAGATTTAACTATTAATTATTTAATTGCCATATATGATATGTCATTATTTGTAACTATTCACCCGTGACATCTGACCCATGATCTGTTATTTATATTATGATTTAATTTTGTTATTGATGATATATGTATGTTGCTGATTGTTATATTATTTTCGTATATGTTCTCACTCTGCAAGTTCCCTGTTAGCTTAGAATTCCCTATGGGTTGAAATGATACATACCCGAACGATCTTGTAGAATAGGAGAAAATCGTTACGGGTTGAAATGAAAAACCCAAGCGATTTTTATTAAATTGAATTTTGGGATTATGGGTTGAAATGATATGTACCCATAGATATTTAAATTGCGGATTGAAATGATAAATATCCGTATCACTTGACCATAAGATAGAAAATTATATACGGACACCGTGTGTCTATATTTTGAAAAATGATTTCCAAAGTTATGAAAGGAAATATATGGGTTTTATTAAATATTGTTTTTAAAATATAATATGTATAAATTTAAAAAATTTGAATTATAATAAGTTTAATTTAGTTGGTTTATAATATGTTTAAATATTTATTTAAATTTTTGTTAACATTTTAAAATAGTTTTATAACTTTAATAATAAAGGTTGAAAAGATAAACCAATGTCGACTTGGAATTTAAATTGGTTAATAAATTGAATGTAATCAAGAATTTATTTGAACTTGTTGATTTTGAGATTATGAAAATATGATCTATAACATGATTTGATAAAAAGCGATTAAATGAATATTCTCAGTTTTAACTAAAATTGAGATTGTATATTTAATATTGATTTAAATATATAAATTGGGGTTTAAATAAATTGTTATTCAAATGGTTAAATGAATGCTTTCCAATTTGAATAAAGTTAAAAGTTAAATGTTGAAATATAAATGGAAGTTATATTGTAAAAGCTTGAATATTTAAACTTAAATATTATTGGAATTGAAGTGATAGTTCAACTTGAATTTGAAATCGATACAAATTGCAATGGTTCGTTGAGAATTTGAATTGTTAACCTAATTAATTGAAAATTTTGAATTAGGATTTATCAAATTGAATGCTAGATTTTATGTCGATTTGAATCGATTTGTGAAATTAGAGGAAACTATCTTTATTATATGAAGTATTTTAATATATAAATTATTTTAATATAATATTATTTTAATTTATAACTATTTTAATATATACTATTTTAATTTGTAACTATTTTAATATATATACTACTTCAATATCTAAACTGCTTAAGTCGAAAGTGTTATGATTTCCAAAGTGCTACAATTTCCAAAGAGCTACAATTTCCAAAGTGCTATGATTTCAAAAGTGTTATGGTTTCAAAAGTGTTATAATTTTGAAAGTGTTACGATTTGGAAATGAATATTTTTTTTAAAGTGAACAATGATATCGAATTGGTATGGTTTTGAAATGAATATGATATTTTGATATGAAGTATAAACTATTTAAAATGTAATGACCACGGTGTGAAATAAGCATTTGATTATTAAAGACACCGGGATCAGAATTGTCATACTCTCTGCCAATATCGAAAACCACTTTAACAATTGTGTATGTGGTGGAGATTTCAGAACGAAGTAGGATGATTTGGTGACGATTCTATATGGTATTTACGTAGCCCTGACTCCAGTGAGTCAGCTTGATGGGCCTAAAACAGGAGCAATGCTGGGCCAAGTGAGGTCATTCCTCCGATCGAACACATTTCTTCGATACCATTCTATTGCTTTTGTGATTTGATTGAGTGCACCTTTGATTTGGGAGTGTGTCATGAGGGGGGCGGTAGTAGCTGTTATGCGTTACCACCAGTCCAGATCCGCAAACGGTATATCTAGCCTGGCATTGCCTCGAGTGCCTTGTTGCATGCCCTATCGCGCCTTCTAAAAGTTTGGTTTATACCACACCTATGGAGTGCCCTCTGATAGCCCTCCAGTTTACGGAGGAATTATGGTATTTTATAGACTTTGGGAATATATAAGAATGTGTTAAGGAGGATATGGGTAACGCCTTAACGTTATTTTAATAGTTTTACTTTACTATAGACATATTATTACTACATAGTAGATAGTTCCACGGATCCTTAGAGGATAGAAATCCCAAGCATCCTTTAAGTTACTTGTAATTCAGTTGACATTTCACTTGAGTTGAATTTATTAATATAAGAATGTTAATCCTGACTCAACTGTTTTGTGTTTTGCTTTATGCTCGGGTCAGACTAAGTGTCACAGCATTTGAGGCTCACCTTTGGAGTTTGGAGCTTCGCTTGGAGATCCATCCATCTATTCGGCTTTTAGTTATTCAGTTGACTCTAGTGATATATTCATTATTATTTGCTTATGTATTTGAGACTTCCTTGTATCTTCATTTCTGTTGTATTTTGTTTCATACTCTGTTGTGTTTTTTTATAGTAGCTTCATAAACTACTATTTATCTCTTCCGATGCTTATTGTTATTACTCTATATCTGTGATTCTATGATTGATTCATTTACTATATATACTGAGTTTTGCCAAATATAAAATCTACAATCTGTTGTTTTGAGTAATTCAAGTCCAACGTGTGCGGATGCGAATGGTTCGAATAGCGGGTGGTTAAAGTTAGCATCAGAGCTCTGGTTTAGGAAAAACTTAGCATATGTAGTAAAAAAAAAAATTACAGAATCACCTTCGTTCAAGCCTGAATTCCTCTTCTTTGATTCAGATTTCCTTTGAATTTTGGAACTTTCCCCTTCGTTACGAAATCTATTCTTATACTCCATGTTCGTGTTCTTTTTGATTCTGGATCATCCCCTAACTCCATTTCTGGTCCGCCAACCTTAATATGATTTGTAAAGGGGGGAAACTCCTTTATAATGAGCATCGATCCACCGGAGATTTCTATGTTCTCGGTTTAGATGCTATTATTTCTTGCAAAGCCCGAAACATCTCTAGTAGATGATCAGGGTAATTCCCTAGTAATCTTGACTCCATGACGATAATCAGAGATTATCCTGACATTGGATGAAGTCACTTCTCCACTCCTTCAAGCGGGAATTTAAACTTCCACATCGCTCTTATTCTTGGAATCTCGGTTGACCAGGTTAAGGTCGTCAGCGATTAATATTGGTCTATCCATTCTTCCCCCTTTGTAATTTAATTATCTTATCTTCCTTTCGAGTCTATCTTCGCAGTTAGAATTCTCTTTGACTTGGGTTCATCTATCCTCGAATATCTATCCTTGTTTCAAAAATCCATTCTTGAATCATCGTGTGAGGAAGTGTATTTGTAATTAATATAAAAAGTTTTATATTGTGTTTTTTGAGTTGTTAAGTTTGAATTTTGGGGTTTCGATTGACTCGTTTGATCAATGCTATCGATAGGAATTCCAAAACACTTGAACAAAGGAAACTGATACAATATTGTTTCCAAATTTGGTAAATGATATGATTTTTGTACGATTATATTATATATATAAAGGTATAATTTTCTGAAATGAAATAGTTAAATGAATTGGTTGCTAGAAATGATAATATTTGATCTTCAATTTTGTTCTGTAAACCATTAACTATTGCAACATGATATAAACAAATGAAATTTAAACATGGTTTATAAACTGGATTTGAAAATGAAATGGATTTAAATTGAGAATTTTAGAATTAAATTTCTGGTGTTTCAAATTTTGTTTTCAAAGTTTGGATAAATATATATTATTGAAAGTATTTTCGCAAGGAAATTATTTTCGAAGAATTTTAAAGAAGTAAGACAGTACTCTCCTCTAGTATCACATGAATATAATTCTGATGATTACTGCAGGATCGTCGACATTCATTTTCGAGTTTCGAAGTGGAGAGTCCCCATAGTAGCTTAGCTACACTTTTTTTTTGGAAAAAAATTAGGTTTGATTATGCTAGTGTTCTTATTTGGAGTTGTTCATGTGTTCACGTCCATTTGGAAGGGATCAGATTCACTCATGCATGCAAGTTCTTGGGATCAGAGGCTGAAGTTTGCACTCAAGTTAGCCAAAATGGCCGATCCCTCTCTCGATGCCTAGATGGTCGATCCCTCTCTCAACGCCAAAATGACTGATCCCTCTATCAAAGCCTAGATAGTCGATCCCTCCAATATCAACTACAACCAATCCCTTAGCCTAAATGATCGAACCCTCACTAAGGAAAATCAGCCCACTCCTAAATACTATAAATGCTCGATACCGATCCCTCCAAAGACGTCGATACAAATCCCTCCAGATCTATACCAATCGCTCCAAAAGGCATATAAACCGATCCCTTTGCAAGGTATATTGTCGATCCCTCTTTAACGTATATATACCGATCCCTCTATAATGCATATATATATTGATCCCTCTGCAAAGTATATATACCGATCCCTCTATAAGGTATATATACCGATCCCTCTACAAGGTGCATATACTGATCCCTCTGTAACATGTATATACCGATCCCTTAGCAAAAATGACCGATCCCTTCATATGACTGATCCCTCCATATGAAAAATCCCTCCATATTACCAATCCCTCCTTATGAGCGATCCCTCTATATAACTGAGCTCTCCATATGACCGATCCCTCCATATTACCGATCCCTCATATGATCGATCCCCCTATATTACCAATCCCTCAGATAATCGGTCTATCCACTATCGATCCTTATGTCACGTTCTTCCAGAACTGAACCCTATACCACTGATCCCTCGCCATGGAAATTCAACTGATCCCTATATGGATTGGGTACGATCCATATTTTAAAAAATAGCTCTAAAGACGGTGTGTCTTATCTGCTTCCCTTACATCATGTAACTGATCGGGGAATAGGGAATCATGCGGCAGCTGCTGAATTGCAGCCAAGGAATGGATAAGGAATTGCTACTCAAACTGTACACCCAAAGGCTGGAGAACCAAGATGACATGACATGAACTAGGATCGGTTACTGGATTAGGCTTCTAGGGTAGATTACGATTACTCTCAACTGCCAGCTTCCAAATGCCTAAATAGCCAGCTATGATATGATGGCTTGTGTGACAACCACCCTATGCCGCCTATTATGCCATCTCAAAGTATAACCATCCATCATCAATGTCGAACCTGAAGTAGTCACCCATTCGACTGGAAGAAAACCTAGGAAGTTCAGGCCCAAGGTAAAACTCTGGTAAAGCTAAGATTTTCTCCAAGCAAATAGAAAATTCTCTTGGGTCAGACTACGAGTAAATTATCACCAATTCGTTACATGTTGGACAGTCATGCATACAACATTCACAAGCATTACAAACAGTGTAACTTGAAAATGGTCCGGACTAATGATGACTGGAGCATTTCCCTCAGTCGAAGCCCATTCACTGAAGCTATTCAATATGTAGAATATCCCAAAGATTCAATATGCAACTATGCTGGCATATTCTGGAAACACAGACCCCCAAGAACGTCTCATGAAAAATGAAGGGCACATGAATTCCGCCAGAGCACCGAACGTAATTAAATGCTGATTCTTTCCTATATTCCTCGGGGAAGTAGCGATCGATCATGTGATTACGCGATCACCGCCTGGGTCCATCTCCTCATTTAATAAGCTGGCTAAGGAGTTTGCCAACTTATTCCAAGCGTCAGGTGAGCCACTTAATGACTTTTGGTAGAGATTTAACACCGCTGACACTAAAGTGAGCAATTCCAATGAGAATATCATACTAATGGTGTTGATAGGGGAACTGACCCCGAGACACACTTTGGCGGTTGGTTACTTGGAGAGCCTCATATGACCTTGAACCATTTATGTTACAAAGTGAACCAGAACCTAAGCAAGGAGGAGGTATAACAGACTAGGAGAAAGAATGATGCAGGCCCATTGGCTGAAGGAAGTCAAAGAGAGGGAAGCATTTAGGCCTTATATGAGGATTAAAATTCTAGAAGATGGCCCGGAATCCCAAAATCCGACTCATATACTCCTTTGAACGATTCAATCAAAAACATCTACTTGGAGACTCATGACTCGAAGCAGTACTAGAAACCAGCCTCGAGGGAGTCCATCGAAACCCAAAAGAAATCTGAGAAATTTTGTATATTTCAAGAGACACATGGTTATAACTCCTACGATTGCAGACACCTCCGAGATGTGATCGGAAAGCAGATTCAGAAAGGAAAGCGTTAATAATATGTTCAAGTCCTACAGGATGGCAGGTAGGGAACATCTGACACTTACCAATAATGACCTTTGATTATCAATTGGACCACCTATGGTCAACTTCTAGCTAAGGAGGTCTGAGGCAGAGTGGAATAGCGAGCATTCGAACTTGCTTCACTTATCAATAAGATTTATTTTATTTTCAATTATGCTACGAACTATGACTATCTTGAACAAAACTGCTTCCAAATGATGCAGGTAACCAAGTAATTAGATTTGGGTGCCAACCAACCACTACGGACCATGATCGGACCTTTGGAGGATCATCAAGACTCACATGATTTAACTGCTCACCAGCTACCATATACCCCTAACTTGGGGGCAAGGACTCGAAATGGAAAATGGGTGTGACTCGACCATCCACTTCCTACTATATGCTTCAATTCTAATAGAACATCTATACCTTACTCGAAGCCTGACAAGGTTAGAATTTAATACAAAGTGGGCACGACTAACCGTCCACTCATCAACCTCCACACTTGACTTGGAGACTAAAGAAAGACTTGGAGTGGATGTAACCCGAACATCCACCCCCCAGCTCATGCTTGAAGTTCGCCAAAATACTTATGCCTCTCTCGAAGCTCGACATGACTGAGGTCCAACTAAAGTGGATGTGATTTAACCGTCCACACATTAACTCCTACCTTGGACAGAGGAGGTGGTTCGAAAGCTCAACGTAAAGTAGGCGTGAATGACTGCCTACTCATCAACCACCACCCATAACACATGGACATGACTATAGCTTGAGGTGGATGTGACTTGATCATCCACCCAAAAACTCTATCCCTAGAATTGCTGAGAGGAGTACGAAGCAAAAAGATGGACGCGGTTCGACTATCCATTAACCAAATCTGATCTCCAGAACATGGACCGGAGTATAAACATCAAACGGGTGTGACTGACCAACCATCATAAAATTCTGATCCCCAGAGTGCATATTAGAGTATAACTACAAAAAGATGGATGTGCTTCGATGATCCATCTATCAACTATGATTCCCAGAGTGCATATCAGAGTATAAACACAAAAAGGTGGATGTGGTTCGATTGTCCATCGATCAAATCCGGTTCCTAGAGCACGGAGTGAATATAAACTTTAAATGGGTGTGACTGATCACCCATCACAAAATTCTGGTCCCCAGAGTATGGATTGGAGTATAATGACGCAATTCACCGTCCGTCGATCAACTTTGGTTCCCAAAGCCCGAACTGGAGTATAAACATTAAACGGGTGTGACTGAGCACCCATCATAAAACTATGGTCCCCAAACTACGGACCGAAGTGTAAACACAAAATGATGGACGCGGTTCGATTGTCCATCAATCTACTGTTGTCCTCAACTCTTGCCTTTTACTAGGGGGTAAACATACGACTCAAAATAGATGCGATCTGACCATCTCCTCCCCTGCTTGAGCTTAAAGTTCTTTAGAACACTCATCTTACTCCCAAGGCTCGACAAAAACTAGATCCAAATGGAAGTGGACATGGTATGACCATTTACGCATCAATTTGTGCCCTGGATGCAGGTGGCAGTTTAAGAGCCAAAGCCTAAATTGTACATGGTTTGACTGTCCAATCAAAATAGGATGTGATACGTCCATCCATGACCTGGTTTGCATTTGACGTACGACGACCTATCCAAGCCTTGCCCTGACATCGACAAGCCAAAACTCCAAACCAAGACATGGACACAGTTCGACCGTCCAGTAAATAACTCTGGTCCTCCAATGCAGATTAGAGTATAAACTCAAATCGAGTGCGGTTCAACCACTAGCCAATAAACTTTTGTTTCCAGAGTTCATATATGAGTATGAAAAATAGATGAGTGTAGTTCGACCACTCAATATTCCATAAACTCCGACCTGAATTCGATAGGAGAAGTAAAAACTCACTATGGATGAAATTCGACCGTCCACGAATTAATTTTGCTAACCAAAGAATGGGAACGAGAGTACAGACTACTACAAATCGAATATGACATCTTACTATAGCTCAAGATGGGTGATCTTTAAACTTAAGGCAACGACCGCAAGAAGGCCTAAATACAAAACCAATTAAAATGACATCCGAAGTTACGGGCGACCGACTATATCGTGCCACCGGGTCGACATGCAATGTCGATCCTAGCTTTCCATATTGTCCCGTTGGATCGAAGGTCAACATCAATCCACATCAAACATAAACGGATGTGACCCAAATTTCTTCTGAAAAATTTCGATCACCAGAGTGCAATAGAATAATAAACCATGAATGGGTGTGACTGGATCATTAATTCTCCAGCACCCTCCTTCGATCCATGAAGAGGAGTATGAAACCGGATGAGCATCACCCGATTGTACCCTAAGCCAACTCTATCCCCAGGTATGGCAGGAGAATATGAATCAAAATGGATACAACTGACCACCCAACACCAAATGAATGCGATGTGATCATTTATTTGTGACTATTACCACGATCGGACAAGAAGAGCAATATGAAACGGATATGATTCGACCATCCGCACAATGTTCCTTGCCCTTGTTCCGGAAAGGAGAGCATCTATTACTGATTGGACATGACTTACCTTCCTAGTTATCGACGTATGCCCCAAACTTGAGGGTACGAGCGAGAAACAAGATGAATGTGAATTGACCATTCATCTATCAACTTTAAGTCCTTAAGCTTATATGGGTGCATAAACATGACTAGGACGAGACTCGACCATCTATATAGTACATCTATCAACTTGAGACCAGGGTAGAATTGTGATCATCCAAAGACTAACTGTGACAGCTCAATACAGTGACTCATACGTGGTGTTTACGATGACTCGAGGCTACAACCTAAAGGATGCCTAGAGATAGAATTATCAAATCGATGCCCAAGCTTATTGGCAACTGGCCATCACTCCAACCTAAATAACGACTAACAGATTGTGAGTACATTAAATGGAAAGTGTATTACTCAAAAGACTAAACTCTAGTTAGTGTTTGATTCAACACTCCTTTAAGCCTGATCTTTAACCATCACAGATAATCGCTAAAAGCATCTACAACCCATCACTATCAGACTCAACAGTTCAAACACACGACTCTGGGATTTGACCGGAGTGACCGTCGTCATTGATCATCCCAATCGAATTTCACATTGATTATTACATGAAAAAATTACATTTGAACTCAAGGATCGGCTAACGCATATAGGAATCTGAAATTCATATTCAAGTTCACTCAGGGCACATGTCACAATCCGTACAAGTACAAATATACTAATCTATTCAAGTATGAAGTAGTAAACATCTGGTTCAAGGCCATATGCTAGGTCAAGTATGTATGTCATATATGGCATGTCCCATTGTTTGATTTCGAGTTCACATGGTCTAATATGTTCATATCAAATCAAAAACTCCTAAGTTCCACTAAAACAAGGGATCAAAACTGATCCTGTTGCTTGAGAAAATCCATTTAAGCATTTTTCAACTCATAATATATCGCCAATATCAAGCAAAAAACACCACATTCGATTCTATAAATATATAGACTACAAAGATGAGGAAGAGGAGCCCAAAAAATCCAAGGCTGCACTCATTGAGCTAACGATCAAAATACGGTCAGCCATGATGACCCATCATGGGTCCAGAAGATCAAATCAAAGCTCAGTTCAACTATGATGAAGGAATTAGCTGGTTTTCTCTGAGAAAATCTTGATGTAATCATTTGGACCCATTCCGACATATGTGGGATCTCGCCAATTATCATGAGCCCTGCATTGAATATCGACCCGAGCATGTCCTGATGAAATAAAAGCAACACGTCATAGATCCGGAGAGATTTGCTGCACTTAAAGTGGAAGTGGATAAACTCAAAAACAATAGGTTTACCAATGACACCCTCTACCCGAAATGGGTATCCAATCCAATTCCTATAAGAAAAGTTGATGGAAAATGGCAAACATACATCGACCACTCTTACCTAAATAAGGCATACCAACAAGACAATTTTCCACTTTCGAGGATCAAAAAGATAGTAGACTCAACCATTGGATATAAACTGCTTTCATTTATGGATATGTACTTCGGATACAACCAGATCCTGAGCACGTCCTCGAACAGGGGCACACCAACTTCATTACCGATCTAGGGCTGTACCATTATGTTATGATGTCGTTTGAACTAAATAGTGCTGAAGCAACTTACCAGAGACTGGTCAACAGGATGTTCAATGACCAGATCAGGCGACCGATGGAAGTATATGTTGATAATATGCTCGTGAAGTCATGAAAATTGAAAGACCACATTGCGGAGATGTTTGGTATTCTATGAAAATATGTTGATAAGCATAGATGTTTAGTGGAAATGAAAGACCAATGGAAGTATATGTTGATAAGCGGAGATGTTTAGTGTTCTATGAAAATATGAAATTAAATTAAATCCCTTGAAATTCTCTTTTGACATTATGTCAGGGAAATTTTGGGGTTTCATCGTCAACTCTCGTGGAATCAAAGCCAATCCCAAGAAGATTCAAGAAATTCGAAACATCCAAGTGTCGAAAACGATTAAGCAAGTACGAAGCTTAAATGAGAAGGTTGCCGCCCTAAGCCGCTTCATCTCCAGGGCAATCAAAAAGTGTATTCCTTTCTTTGACTTGATCAGGAGAGGGAAGAGGAACTTTGAATGGACACATGATTTCATAGATGCATTTCAAGTTGTGGTAGACCACTTAAAGAGACCTCCCATCCTATCCAAGCCACTGGTTTGTGAAGACTTATACATCTATTTAGCAATGTTGGTACACGCCATAAGTGTCACACTATTATGTGAAGAGAATCAGATCCAGAGGCCAGATTATTATGTTAGCAAGCGATTGACAAGTGTTGAGAGAAACTACCCAAAGCTGGGAAAGCTCACATACTACCTGCCGATTGCATCATGAAACCTTTTCCATTACGTCCAATCCAACCTCATTAACATTTACACCGAGTATGACAGGTCCTACAACAACCTTAGACGTTTGGAAGGTTGCTCAAATGGAATATCAAGCTAAGCCAATTCGATATCACTTATCTCCCTTGGAGAGTTATCTGTGGACAAACTTTAGTAGATTTCATAGCTGAATTCACTACATCAGATGACTACCCGAAGTGCAGTAGAGAACCGACCAACCGATGGAAAATGTACACAGATTGAGCATCTAATGATCAGTATTCTGGCACCGGAGTTGTGTTTATGACTCCTGAGGAATGATCGATCTACTGTGCCCTGAAAATTGACTTCCCTACAACACATAATGAAGCTAAGTATGAAGCCTTGATCGCCGAGCTCAAACTTGCTAGAGAACTGGGAGTGGAAACTTTACTTACCTTTTGTGATTCCTGGTTATTTGTATGCCAAGTCAGGGAAGATTATCTTGCTAGGGGGCAACGTCTTGCTTCTTATCTCAGCTGGGTCCAAGAGCTACTAACCAACTTCGAGTATTACACTAGTACACACATCCTTAGAGAACAAAACGAAAAAGCAAAGTCACTACCCAAGCTGGCCAGTTCTGGGGATGCACAACAAATAGACTTGTCCCGGTTGAAGTACCTAACATTTCAAGAATTGATAGATGGAGATAGATTAAATCATGGAGACGGAGCCAGAAAAGGAGTCATGGATGACTCCTATCAAAGACTATATACAATGGGGAATTCTTCCTGAACAAAGGAATGAAAAACGACATATCCTCCTTAAAGCTTCACATTGCATCATCCAAGAAAGAGTCATGTATAAAAAGGTGGCATATCACCCATGATGAAATCAAACCAGTCTTGAGAGAAATCCATGAAGAAGAATGTGGCGACCACACCAAGGAGCAAACCTTGACAAAGAAAATACTTCGCTGCAGGTATTACTTGCCAACTGTCAATCGAGATGCAGTTAATCACACTAGACAATGCGATAAGTGCTAGATGTTTGGGAAAATTCTGAGAGCCCTGCCGACGAAAATTACTCAAATGGTCAATCCATAGCCATTTTCCACTTGGGGTATTGACATCATCTTCTCCTTGCCGATTTCTAAAGGTGGTGCGAAATATGCCATCATAGTAGTGGATTACTTCACCAAATAGGCTGAACCTGAACCTTTAGTTAGTTCACAATGGAAAAAAGTAATCAACTTTATTATCCAGAACATCATCTATCGTTTTGGCCTTCCACAAACCATTGTAACTGATAATGGAACCTAATTCGACAGCGTTGATCCAAAAACTTTTGCCGATGACATCATATTAAAAAGAGATTTGCAGAAACTTCTCAACCCCGAGCAAATGGACAAGTTGAAGCTCTGAATAAAATTATAAAGTCCATTCTGAAGAAACATTTGGAAAAGGCTAGAGGCAAGTGGGTGGATGAACTCCCGACAGCATTACGGGCTTACAAAACTACCTACAAAGTCCACGACTGGCCACACTCCATTCGCCCTTGCTTACGGCTCCGGGGCCGTCATCTTTGTAGAACTTGAGGTCCCCTCTTATCGAGTGACTTATTACAACACCCATTTTATTATAAAATAAAATATAAACAAGGAATTGCAATCGAATTACAATTAAACTAGAAGGAGTTGACTCGTGAGCATACAAACACATCCGGGAGCCAATGACAAGAACGAGTACCGAAACGTGCACATGTACATTCAAAAAAATTGATTTCTTGAAATCGACAGAAAATGAATTTTCACTTGGAGTTATAAAAGAAAAGACTGGATCAGATAGCCAAAGTTGACTAGCTCCATAATACATGGCATAGATAACAACTGATGGGTACAACCCATAATTTATACTATTGGATATCGACCAAGCGTCATGATGATCAAAGAGAGATACAACACTTTGAGAAGATAACTCAACGGAAGGATAGCGATTATTTAGGAAACTGGATGGATTTCATTCTGGTGACTCTAACTTTCTTCGATTCAAAGCACGTTATGTATGCAATAAGACATACTTTAGGGGTGTTATCCGACATTTTGACATGGCTATATCAGAACTAGTTTGACTCGATTGGACAAGTTAGACTCGACCATCATCAAGGCTAGTAGCCCAGAGCAATGATCGTAGGGTCCAAAAATCAAGCATAGATGATAATATAAAGTAGAATCATGAAAACTCACTACTCCCTAAAGATGGATCAGGTACGATTTGTATTCTGCACTATGGATCGTATCGTATCGATTCAACAACTCAAATTTGCAGTGATGATCAGTCAATAACTCAAAATATACACATGCTATAAACATGAAGCTTAGAGTACAAGCTCAATACAACATGAGGAACACCACCTAGGGATCTCATTCGAATTGGAGGAGTTGGAGGGATCAGCATAACTCCATTTGGAGGTATCAGCGGAAATCAGAATTCAAGCAACACTACTTCACCGAAAATGTGACATCTCACAAACCGCATGTCGGAATTGCATGAAATTTGAGAAGCGAGTAGTAAACATCATGGGTAAGCCATCATTAGGATCGTAATCTATTTGGACACACTAATAGGGATCGGTACTGATCCCTATTGTGGGCCCCGATGGGCTTGGAAATTTTTGGGTGGCCTCTTCTTGGTCTCTCAAGCCTTCAGCCGAAATTTTAGCCCGATCCTTGCACCTGCAGCAGGCATGGCATCAGAAAAGGGATCTTGCTTTCTTTACTGAGACTTCGCCATTTTTATTCTTTACTTTTGTACTAATTGATCCCAGATGATCCAAACATTCTTGTAATCATAATCAAGAGGAAGATCGATAAAAATATAAAGTGGACTAGGCCAGGATTGCCGAACCACTATGTGTTCATTTATGATTTTTGTTATGCTTTAATTTCAATTTTCGTATAATCTTTACTAGATTCTATTGGGTGTTGAAGCCTATTTTTGACGTCAACAGTAGATAAGTATTGATTAAATTTTATAAATTTGATTAATTATCTATTGGGATGACTAAAATTATTTCAATGTATAAAAAGGATTATAAATTTGATTTATTTTCTTTGGGCTATTTAATGTTGTTTAAATTTATAAAAAGGATTATAAGTTTGATTTATTTTTCTTCGAAATAATTGACGTTGTTTAAATTTATAAAAGATTTTAAATTCGATTTATTTTTCTTTGGGATTGTTTTAAATTTAGAAAAGATTATTTATAAACAAGAAAATCCTCTAGAAAAGGAATGTTTAAAAATAAAGCTAAGTGTAAATTGTTTTGGGTTTATATTAAACAATTTTTTAATGACTTTTGTTTTTGACCCTTTTATTTTAATACACTAAGAAATATAATTAGCTTTTTAAAGTGTTTTTCAAATATTTGTGATATGAAAATCAAGCACAAGTAAGAATTAAATGATCTAAAAGCTTGATTCATTTATTAGTGGTAACGTGATTTAATTCATATATACAATCATTCATTTGTTTCTTATAGTTGATTTCTCAACTATCGATTTCAACATCCTCCTGTGTGTTTCGTCGATTCAAGATGATTTGTTTCTCATTTAGGGCATTTAAACTCTTTCTATTCTTAAAGTTAAAAATGTTGTCAAGTCCAGATAGATAACAACATCACCATATCTTGTCTAGTTTCATTGTTTTCCTTAGAGTAGTACTAGTTTATTTCCGATAGTTGATTTATCGACTATCGATTTTTAATATCCTTCTTTATGCTTCGTCAATCTAAGGCGATTTGTTGATCGTTTTGAGCATTAGTGTCTAATACCATGGATAACTAAAACCAAAGAGCAAGTGGGAGCCAACCCAGTTGGCTCGCACCCATTAGGGATTTTCACATTTATCTAGAGATTTGTTGGTAGTATGTATGCGATGAAATATTCGAATACTTGTGTGAAGCAGGGTCCAGCTTGGAAGATCCCGAGAGTGATGCGTGTTTGGTGTAGGCTCTTAAGTATATTTTATCTAGAGGTATACTTTTGGTGTAGGGGGCGTACTCTCCTCATCACATTGGATAAATTCATTCTCCTTGTTTGATTCGAACCTTGGAGTTAATCTTTTTTTAACTGCATGGGAAAGTGCCTTGAGCTCTTCTTTATGTCTAATTATGTTTTGTCCATTCTTTAAGTTTTGATTTTGATCTTGTATTTGTCCATCCTTTCTTTTTTGGATTGTTGTTCTGAGTTGTTTTCCATTTCTTCATGTATGGATATTGTTCTTGTGAGGTAAAAACATGTTCCTTGTTTAGCGCCATGGTCTCACAAAATCATTAAATGTTCACCATATTTATTGAATTTTCTCATGTGGTTTTCCAAACAATTCCAAGTGTTAATTTTATTATAATGCTCGGGTCAGATCGAGTATTTTTTTCTAGGTTGTCGTTTGGTGGGACATGGAGCTCATGGAGTAGAGCTGGATGTTCAGCTATCATAGTATTTTTTTATTTTTTGATGTACTATTATATATTCACATCTGCAATTGTAAGGTCAAGAAATTATAACAGCTCAACTGATGAGGTTTGTTTTCAACTCTAACATACCTTGTATCTTGCAGTGAAACTTTATATTTTCTTTGTTATATTATATGTTGTCATTTCCGCTGTGAGATTCTATTTTCCCATGTTCTTTTCGGTGTTTTTCTTTTTATTTTACCCTAACAATATGCCTTTCCAACGATGGGATGTTCGGCATTTAAATACCGTGGATGTATTTGGTGCCGACTTTCAATGGTCGAAAATGTGGTTCGTTATAATAATAACTATAGTCAAACATGAAATCCTAAAGTGACGATATTACATAGTTATCTCGACTAGAGAATACTATTGAACTTCAATGTGGACATTCCAATTTAAATATAGTCAAATCGTGGCATGGAATCCATCAAATGACTATAGTTAGGCCTGAGCTGAAGCATTGGAAGTGAAACACTATTCAATAGAGAATTCGTTTTCTCGGTTATATTAGGTTCGTATCATGGTCAATTATAGTCAACTCAAAGTCAAAATCTCTGGGTAGAATAGTATGGTAATGTTATTATTGAACTAGGACTTGTTTATGGACTGAACAAGTTGAATGCTGATGATGTTAGAGTTTTGACCAAAACCTATTTCCATAAATCCTGAAGTGATACAGTATTGACGAAGAGAATGTGTATAAAAAATCATTACTAAAGGGTATCACTTAATATAATCTAAAATATGATTTTATGAAAAAGTTTGTAAGCGATGAATTCAGCCAAACTGTCACTCCCCTAGCTGTATTGTCTACAATATATCATTTAGCTTATGTATTTGATACATAAAGCAAGTACCAAATCCGAATTAAGATCACTAAATAATAATTTAAAGTGTTCTCGAGTATTTACGAAGTATTAAAGAATTGCTTATAGAAACAACGAACTCCTTATGAAGGAGTATACAGACTTGAACTTTTTAAGTGGTATAGAGTATACTATGTCAACCCTAAATTAATGATCAGTCTTAGTGAAGGAGCATAAACTTGGAATTATTCCAAACGAAAGGTTGTGGTTAACCAAAATGCTAAGTACATTGCCTTAAATAGCACCATAACAAAAGATGTATAATGCACAACTTTATAACTGAGGTGGGATGATTCCGAATGTTAAGAATTACTTAACAATGTTATAAAATAATAGTGACATAATATACAACACAAAGAACTTGGATCGAGCTAGAAGTTGAGAAACTTAAAGGCAATTTATTAACGTCAAAGAGAGTTGACTGACAAAGTAGATAATTAAGACAATATAACGTATCCATTCACTAAGGGACTAGCTCACCCAGTTTTGAGATAACTAATCGGAGGAATGAGATTAAGATTCCATAATTGATATGAAGTGTAAGTGAGACATTTATAGAGTTAGGGGTATGCCCTTAGGGCAATTTTGTAATTTCTTACATGTACTAGCTCTATGACCAATTGTTCATAATAAAGGTATTTGATTTCTATTATACAATTTGTTATATGGTGATATAATTAATTAAGTATTTAATTTAAAGCATATAAATAATAAAATTCTTAAATGAAATGTTACATGAATGTAGTTGCAAATAGTTGCAATCGTGAGTAACTAACCACGATATAAAATAACAATTTATTTTAAATATTCCAAGTCGAGATGCTTCAAGAAAGGATATCGATACACCCATTGAGAACAGAGTATGTAACACTCTCCGAATGTTGGGAAGTATATTACTCGTGGCTGCAGGAGGCAATAAGGGGTTACATATTAATAGTTTTTGAATAACTATGGAATGACTTGTTCGAGAGTTTCCTACCGGTTAATAATAACTAAGGCCAAACATGAAATCTTGAAGTGATGATACTATACAGTTACCTCGACTATAGAATACTATTGAACTTCAATGTGGACTCCAATTTAAATAAAGTTAAGTCGTGGAATGGAATCCATCGAACGACTATAGTTGGGTCTAAGCCGAAGCACTGGAAGTGAAACATTATTCAATAGAGAATTCATCTTCTCGGTTATATGGGCTTAGTATCATGGCCAATTGTAGTCAGCTTATAGTTAAAATTTCTGGACAGAGTAGTATGGTTAGTCATAAATGTTATTAACGAACTAGGGACTTTGTTTATAGACCGAACAAGTTGAATGAAGATGATGTTGGAATTTTGATTAAAACCCAATTCCATAAATCCTGATGTGATACAGTGTTAACGAAGAGAATTTGCATAAATAATCGTTTCTAAAAGGTATCACTTAAGAAAATATAAAATATGATTTATGAAAAAGTCTTAGCGATGAATACAGCTAAGATGTCACATCACTAACTAAGGTGACATATGAACGCTTATATTTGAATTGTTCAAAACTAATCTTTTGAGTGAATTCACACCTCCGTGTCACAAGGCCGTGTTTGTGGATTCTCTGAAAAATCACATGATTTAATTAATTTATGAAATGTTGTAAATTAATTAAATTAATTAATGTTTGAGAAATATCGATTATTATTTGATTTAATTAATTTTTTGGTATTTCTAGCAACGATCTGAATGTACATATAAAATTTATATATGTATGTGCCGATATATGATGTCGGTATATGTTTAAATATAGTTAATTGCTTAACAAGCTTTTGGAAATAATTATCCTTGTGATGCAATGATGTAGCCTGTAGAGAGAGAGAGGAAGGGATATGGATGGGATTTGATTGAAAATTAGTTGAGAATTAGAAGTGGAAGTTTTGAAGAGGGAACCAGAAAGGTTTTTACTTTCTCACTAAAACAAATCATCTTATTCATTTGCTTACCTGAATTGTTTTTCTTCCCTCTTCTCTCTTTCCATTATCCAAATTTCCTCCACTGTTTTTTAGAAAACACGACTCCAAAACAAATGAAAACATCAAAATAAAATTAAAACGTAACTGTTTAATCCTTCTCTTGCAAAGCTGGGTGTTTATATACTTAAAGATTGGAGGAGAAATTTCAAATCAAGGTGTTACAAAGTGCAAGGCTTTTCAGGATTGACTTTCATCTTAAATTCATTCATAATGTTTAATCTAATTTAGTTCACATATATGTATGTTCGTTGCCACTTATTGAATCTATTTTGAAGAATTTTTTGTATTATGATTAAATGCAAAATCCACCTTATGTATATTTTTTATTCTAAGCGTTGATCATATTATTTTGATTGGACCTGAAATCATTAATTGATACAGATTTGTTTTTGTTATAATTTTTTATTATTATCATAATTAATTAATTAGCTGTCTAACTAAAACCTATCTATGATTTATTCATTTGTGTAATATTTTTTTTTGTTTGTTGGATTTGAGATTGTTTGTTGTTGTAGATCTGATTTGGTGTAATGGAATTCACTATTTCCATTTCAATTTAATTATATCACAGTTAAGTTGTTTATATTTTGATTAATTGAATCAAGTATATATGTATATAATTATTGTGCCATGTTTAAATGTAAACTAATATCAAGTTAAACCTTTTTTAGACCAATTTTTTAAAATTAATTTAATCAATTTCATTGCTTTGTCAAGTATATGTTTTTAAATTAAATCTCACTTTCCTATATATATGCGCATATAAGTATATGTGTGTTGATATTGAATTAATTATGACACTGAAACAATACATTAAATTGCGACAAAAGTTTTAATTTTTCTTTATGGTGATTGTATATATTTTCAAGTTTGTAATTTTGAGGTAATCTTTTTTTGTGATTAAGTATGGAATTTAATATATATCGTCTACTGTTGTAATAATGATTGAAGAAAAAAGGTTTAACATATTAAAGCATGTTCTTGCCTTTTAATTTTGATTTAATTAGATCTAAATCTAACATACAATATATAAAATCCCAATATCTATATATATGTATATATATAGAGTTATACGCATGTTTACATTATGTGACATTATGTTGTTATTGAATATATACATGATACATTCAAATAGTTGAATTAGTTAATATGATTAACTAACAAATGTAAAATAAGGTTAAACAAAATATGAATTTATTTATAGATAGATCGAATCTAGTGAAACCCATTAGACTTCATAGACCCACTATGATCTAAATAAGATTTTTTTTTAAATCTACCTATTCATATGCTACAAACTGGCTCGGTTCTTTCAAATCTTTTCTCGAAACATTTTGGCTAGGAACATTTAAAATAATATATTATTTTATATTATGATTAATCACTCATGATCTTAAATATTTGCAACTACAATCATTTAAAGATTTTCTTATCTATATACTTTAAATTAATAATTTAATTAATTATATCATTATATTCTAGTATATAGCAGCAATCAAATACCTATATTGTGAACAAGATTGGTAATTGAGTTAGATATATGTAATAAATTACATAATTGCCTCTAGGATATACCTTTAACACTACTAAGTTATAGATCACATTTCACATTTATAGCTCTTCATAAATCTCTGCAGAGTGTGTACCAAATTTATAGTAAACCAACCGAATGTTTTTCATGATGTCGAGAAAGACAACTACCAAACCATGAAAATGCATCTGTAGTCAACACTCATCTAATTTTTACCTTCTCTTTACTTTGAACCATTGCTTCATAAAGAACTACTAACCTATCGGTACTGAGCATAACCTAACGATAGAACTTTAAAAACAATTTTCCAAATATTTGAATCACTTAAGATTTACTATTTCTTATGCCTAGATTTGTGGATATAAGAAAAATTTGGATTTACCATTTTCTCGTGAAATCTAAGTAGGTTTAAGCCAAATACTTGTCAATAAATACCCTTATACATGCGACCAGTATTCCGCATATAATACAGCCGAACATAATTATTTTCTTTACTATTGAACCGATATCCTACGGCTACAAATTTCTTTTCTTTCAACATATAGATTGAGAAAGCAATAATTTATAGTGCATGTAGACATATATTAGGACTAACACTGTAAAAACGTTTAGTGTGGTTGTTCTTATATTTCATTTATATTATCTACCTATGTTGACTACATCTTAAATTAGTACATTATCCTAACTATACAGAAATGCAAGCCTCATAAATCATAATTGTTGATAACATTTTAGATTATAGCTCTTTATGCATCTCTAAAGAGTGTGCGCCCAAATTTTTTATGAACTAACCAAACCATTTTCATCATTCGATACTGAGAAAACCACTACCGAGCAATGAAAAAGATTTGGTAGTCGACAATTAGTCAATTTTTACCTTCTCTTACCTAAGTTACCTTTGAGTAATTGCTTCATAACGTAATGCTAACCTAATTGGTACCGAGCAAATCCTATCGATAGAACTTCATAGAAAAATTCCCAAATATTTAAATCACTCCAAGGTTAACTGATTCTTATGCCTGCATTTGTGGATCTAATATAGATTCAGATTTACTATTTTTTAGGTAAATCTTGGTATATCCAAGCCAAATACTTTTCTATAAATACTCTTATACATGCACAATAATGGAAGTCAAAACCCTTTTTATAATACAAATGAGCGTATTACATGTTGAATACCGAATCATTTTCATAGTTCGGTACTGGGCAGATCACTATCAAACCATGAAAACGGTTCGGTAGCAACACTTAATCAATTTTAAAATTCTCTTCAAATTAATTCTTCACAAAGTACTACTAACCTAGTCGGTACCAAGCAGAAACTACCGATAGAACTTTATACACAAAATTCCAGATATTTAAATATTTTCAAGGACAACTAGTTCTTATGCTTACATTTGTGGATCTAAGATAAATTCTATAAACACCCCACCTCTATACACATATGATCCAAGAGTATTACTAGGTAATACTATTAGATAATATGGAGAATGAAGCTATATAGGGAACACAAACAAATATTCTTTTGGGCTAACACTGGTACGTATTTAAACATCGAATAAATAATTTACATATATATACTCAGTATCAACACAAAGTGATAAACATGTGTGCCTCCAGGATAGAACAATGCACAATATACAACAAATACTAGAGAAAACAGAGTTATCGCAGCGATAATATATAATATACAATATAAAATATGGCCAATATTTATTACAATGATACACACACAGGAGACTATAAAATACAAGATAATAATCTACAACAACAAATGTCTAGTCTCCTCTATTCGCAGAATATACAAAATGGTCTCATCGTCCCTGTATCTGATATGTCTTAAATCGGGCCGAGTATTATATAAATTATAAACGGGTCAGACTATCTAAATCCAAAGTCAATAAATGTATGGAACTTTGTATCTACTGGGTATATGTATATAATAATATTATCTCAAACAACCCCAAATATCATATAATGTAGAACACCACAAAACCCAGCATAAAATGTCATCACCCATATAAACTCATCTAAATCAAAAATTATGAAACGACATTAAATGGGTGAATCAAATAGTAAAATAATATCATTAAATAATGTAAAATAGATCGTATGACTATAAAATATAGCGCACCAACCCATCAGTCAAATATAATAAAGATATGAGAATCCATTATACTCTAGGCACCTATCCAGATATAATCTTATCTCCCATATATAAATCAAAATATGTCACGATGAGGAATGACTATACGACAGACTCAAAGTCCCGAGAAGAGTCATATATACATCAATATGTGGGTCACCCAACCTTAGGCCACTTAACCCATATCTATACTTAATTGAGGTGTATCAATAGTATATGCCAGTCTACCGCTCCGTTAGAACCAGAAGGGAGACCGATGGTTGTTTGACTACTCTAAGAGCCTAGGTCACCAAACCAGGCCTGCTTCTGCAGTCTTTAGTTACCTCGATGGACATCATGACACAGATCAACCAATGGCTCGTCAATGTATAGCCGCTTAGTCATGACCCTGCTTTGCGCAAAAGGTAACATACTACTGGCTTATGCGACATAACAAAAGGGGCTATAGGCCACCTACTCTATAGGTTACCTAAACCAAACCATGTGATGTGCATGAGTCACCTAATCCAAATTATGTGATGTACATCAAACAAAATATCCAACGGCGTTGCGGATCTGGTGCGCAACCCCAAGATCAAGCCGCCAGGGTGGATTTTAGCCACTTGGTTCTCTCCAATGCCAATAAAAGAAGTACATCACAATAGTGGCATACAATATCAATAAGTATAATGGCACCTACCAATCACAATAGTGGCATACAATATCAATAAGTATAATGGCACCTACCTTGCTCACACCTATGAGTATCACCTCGGGTAAGTATAATCTCATATTATTACTCTTATCACGTGAGTGCCATCCACTCACAATGAATAATCGAATAAATATCATAATAACGTCCCACACCACTGTGTGATACTCAAATGTTTATTCATTTCTTATAAACTACACTCAATCTCCAAATATTCTACATAACGAGTCCAAATAATAACCAGAGAAATATTATCGAATGTTCCATCCTAAACGGTAGTAAAACTCTGTTGATTCAGATTCCTCATCACACAAAACAAAAATCATCACTAAATTACATAGAAGGATGTTATCACTGTATCATATCAAAATCATCAATTAAATCTATATCACCGGTGAATCGTTTATAATATCGAAATGTATATAGGAAAATTAGAAATCAAAAGATGTAAAAGCCATATTTAAATCTCAATATTAATTCAAAAATTAAATAATATTAAAATTCATCCAAATGTTTCTTTTAATAATTAAATCAAACATTCAAATATTTGTATAAACATTCAAAATAAATTAAATATCCTTTGTAGAAGTCTTTCCATAATTTTCTACAATTGGTTATTTTTCATAATAAACTTCAGAATTAATTATATTTATTTCTAACCATAAAATGTAATTCAAAATCTTCTTTTAATATTCAAACTAATCAGGAATATAACGAATTCCTTCAAAACATACCATATTATAAAATTATTAGATTACAAAAAATATATTTATTTATTCAAAATATATCCAAAATCATTTAATTACTTTATAGAATATTTCTATATTGTACTAAGGTTTGAAAGCCCTTTCAATATATAATAACCTTTATAATAAAAATCACTTAAAAAATATTATTATTTTCATATTATATTATATAAAATAGCAATATATTATATCTTCCTTTAAAACAAATTCAAAACTTATAATATATTACAATGTTGATTTTTTAAAGAGTTTTATAACCAATAGAAAGCTAAATTTATATTATAATTCAAATTATAATTGCAAGTATAAAAGCAGCTGATTAAATAAAATTTAGGTATTTATAATATACTTTTAATAAAATTTCAAAATCCTTAAATAAAATTTCAAAACTTTTTAAATAGCTTTCTAAAACAAGAAAGTAAATAAATGTTTGAATATATAAATTATGGAGTAAAATCACTTCATAAGCATTAATATAATTTATATCACGTGACCGAGTCGAATTCCAGCCATCTAACTAATGGACACACAACATAAATAAATTATACAAATTAAAATTCAAATAGACAATATCTCCTTTACATTTTTAACGATCCAACAAATACAAAATCTCAACATTGTCACCAAATCTATACCAATTGTCACAACAATCAACAATTTTCCAACCAGACATTTCAATTAAGCAATTAATCAATAGGAAAGATGAATAAAGTAAGCTAATAATGAATTATAGATATAGTTGTGAGTGTATACTTACCGAATAGATGAGTGAAAACTTACTACCTCCAACCAGCTGTAGTTCACATCACAGCCAACCACCGTCATCGTTACCACTTCACGTTTTGCTACCTCTTGTGCATGCTACATACCAAAGGAGCCATGTTTCCTCTACGCTAGCATCTTCCTCCAGGTCGTTGAACACCTCCTGCCTCGCGTCCAGGTGTATCGCCTCCACTACTTCTATTCACAACATTTACAACACATCATGCCACTAAGGTCACAACCTACATCAACATCACTAGGCACACACGCGTCCATACCTTGAAGTGCACTCAAACCCAAGCTATATTGATTGAATCTCCCCCTTGTGCTATCATCGCCGCCCAGCACAAGCGAACCCTCCATATTTTTTGAGTTGGTTGCATTGTTTGCTCTTAAGAGAATTCTGGAATTCGGGCAAAAATAGGAGTAGCGGGTTCAGATTTTGATTTTGAGAGATTTTGAGCTTGGCTGATGTAGAGAAAATAAAGAAGGGAAAAGAAATAGGCTTAGCTTGATGATTTTGGGCTAGTTAAATTTACTTTGTTTTCTGTTCTTTCTTTTTATTTTTAAACAACTCTTTTAAATTATTTGTAAATTTATCTCAATTCAGTTAAATTTAATTCATTCTTCATTATACTGAATATATTTCAAAAATTGAACATTTTTTTTATTTCAATGCTCGCTTATTTATTTTTCACTAGTTTAATGACATTGCATTTATTACACTAAAAAATATTTCATATTCAATTAAAACATCTTATTCCATTTCAATAAATTATTCAAAATGAATTTACTAATTTAATTCGATTCATTAAAACAAAATCTTTTATTAAATGGAATTTAAGTAAGTAAAATTTATTTCCAAAAATAATAATTACAATAATCAAATTCAAATATTTTATTTTAATTAATTTTATTTGTTATTATGGCAAATAAAGTAGGGTTGTTACAAACTCCCTCCATATAAAAATTGCATTCTCGCAATTTCTTATAGGGAGATGTCATACAACTCATACCCTTGCTTTCTCCGCATCTATGATATTCTATTAAACTAAAACTACTCAATCCTTTATGTGGCAGTTTCTTTAATTTCTGTTATAATATGCTACAATTTAAATAGATTCAATTCAATGACTTTCTATTTTCACATATCATAAAAAAATTGTTAAATTTTTTAAGTGTCGAATTTTTCAAAACTTTTTGGGAGACTCTCCTTTATACTAAGAGTGTTCTGAAAAATCAAGACACAATATACCACAATAAATATACATCTCAATCAATTGGGCAATCTAAAACACGAGGAAACAATTTAATATCACTGATATTGTACAAAACGTATCTTTCTATTTAGTGTTTATGCAAGTTTCCTTGCTACAATCTGAGCGCAAATGAGATATCGCTGCAATGTAATCCCAATAAGCTCTAAATATACTTATATTTAACTGATTTTTAACAGTCCCACACAAAGAGCTGTAAGAAGCAAACATTCATTTAATATAAAACACGTTCACATATAAACCATTTTTCGACGGAAATTTAAAGGTCAAAACATAGAATTAGGTAATTTTTCCAAAGAATGAATTATTGCATAATGAATTGACTTCCAAAACAACTTTCAAATTACAGAAATAAGATTTGCATTAAAGGTTACATATATTTTCCTAAATGTTGCAAATTATGAAATACTTTCTATTCCACAGATCCACACTTTTAAAGGTAGTTCTTCACATAGAAAACCACATATTTTCGCAAAACTTTCAATACATAACTTATTCCCTATCATCTTAGCTTTAAACCAAGTACAAAACCACAAAAATTAGATGAGAGGGTCAAAAGTTACGATCAAAACATCATGACACTTCAGCTCGGAAAATTTCAAGTATACGCTGAGTTTAATACATTTTGAAACACATCTAGCCATTAGCAAACTTCATATTCTCTAAAAGCGATAAACATAAAAGTTGTTTCCTACATGATGTTCTTTAAATCTAAAAACAATTCAGCCAATTCCATGCAGGGAGTCAAAAGTTATGGCCATTTTAATGAAACGCATGAGATTGAAAAATAATTGAAAACTTACATTTCAAAATTTCAAGTTTGTTTCACTTTGGTTGTAAAACATTTCGTTGACATACGTAACAATATGATAGAAAATACAATGACATTCCGTGAGGTTATATTGGTTCATACTTTAATGTAAAATTCCATAACAAGTCAAAATGTATTCCATATTTGACAGAAGTACTAACATATAAATGATAAGATACATGGCCAAATTTTTAAGTACCGAGTTCTAGCCATAACCAATCTAACTAAAAAATACAATAGTTAGAATCATTTCATAATGTGATTGTTCACTTATTGAGTTATAGATACTCATTGTCGCAACTGAAGATGATATGTTTGTAGGTTCATATCAAAAACCATTTATCCAAAACCAATCGATATTGTGCAAGTCCATGAGGGTGAATCATATATACATATAAAATGCCCTTATCAATTTCCCTGTGTAAATTGTCTATTACATTCTAGATAGTTTGAATATCAATAAGTTAACAAATGAGATTAAAACGATTCAAACCTTTTTTACATTATTATACTTCCGAAAATAAATAATGAATATTTAACAAAAAATATAATTTGTTTATTAGATTATAAGATTACCGAGTAACAAAAGTTACCAATTTCTATCCAAATATATTATAAATAAAACCCCTAATCTACAATCCAGTAATACAAATTTGTCCAAGATCTTTATTACCCAAACTTATCAAAACATTCTATTCTGATCTCGCATATTTCAAAATCAAGCATGTAATATAAACAAAAATGACATAATGGCATAAATCCAGATATATGCAGTCTAATTAAATCCAAACTGGAAAAAAAAACTTAGATTATTCTTTATCAAAATACTATAAATTATTTCCTTTTCAAAAACACTGTTTTTATTTCAAATATTCTAAAAATATTCTTCTTCCAAAATCTTGACATTACTAAAAGTATAATTTCCAAAACATTAGGTTTTTTAAAACATTTTATTCATTCCAAACCATTGTGTCGAAATGTCTTGTCCTAGTGTTTAAAACACATACCCATTAGTCAGATAAGATATAAGAATCCACTATACTCTAGATACCTATCCAGATATAATCTCATCTGCTCATATATAAATCAAAATATATTATGGAGGGGAATGACTGCACGACAGACTCGAAGTCCCAAGTAGAGTCATGTATACATCAATACATGGGGTCATCTAACCCTGGGTCCCCTGACCCATATTTATATTTAAGTGAGGTGCATCAATAATATATGCCAATCCACCACCCCGTTAGACTGATGGTTATCTGTCTACTTCAGAGCCTAAGGTCACCAAACCAGATCTGCTCCTACGGTCTTTAGTTACCCTGATAGACATCTTGACATATATCCACCAATGGCTCGTGAGCATTTTTTTTGAAACCCAGGAGAACCCGGCGGGCCGGTAAACTACCGAGGAGGGTATAGTAAAGCTGTCCGCTGATCCAAGCCCCCATACCCCCGGGTAAATTTATATAGGATAGGAAAGCGCATGGTAGTAATTGAACCTGGGTCTTTTTATCAGAACCCAAGCCTCCTTTCCACTGCGCCGCAACCGCGGACATGGCTTGTGAACATGCAGCCTCTTAGTCATGAACCTACTTTGCCACAATAGGTAACACACTGCTCTGGCCTATGCAACATAACAAAAAGGGTTATACGGCACCTACCCCATGGGTTATCTAACCCAATTCATGTGATGACATCAAATATATCCAACAATGGTGTCGCAGATCTAGTGCTCGACCCCAAGATCAGGTCGCTAGGGTGGATTCTAACTATATGATTTTCTACAACGTTAATAAAAGGAGTACATCATGATAGTGGCATGTAATATCAATAAATATAAGAGCATCTACCTTACTACACCTATGAGCACCACTTAATATAAGTATAATCTCATAATATTATTCGTGTTACATGTCATCTACATGCAATGAATAATCAAATAAATATCATTACAATGTCCAGTACCACTGCATGATACTCAAACGCTTACTGCTTATTAACTACACTCAATTTTCAAATATTATATATAACGAGTCCAAAGAAATATTACCAAATATCCTATCAAAAATGGTAGTAAAACTCCATTTATTCAGATTCCTTGTCACATAAAATAGAAATCATCACAAAATCACATAGAAGGATGCCATCACCATATCAGATCAAAATTACTAATCAAATCTATATCAATGGTGAATCATTCACAACATCGAATTCTGTGTAGGAAAATAAGAAATTGAAAGATGAAGAAGACATACTTAAATCCAAATTTTAATTCAAAAATTAAATAATATTAAAGTTCATTAAAATATTTCTTTTAATAATTAAATCAAATATTTATATAAAGCATACAAAATCAATTTATAAATCAAGTATCCTTTATAGAAGTATCTCCATAATTTTCTGCAATTAGTTATTATTTCATAATAAAAATATAAACTTTAAAATAAATTATATTTATCTCTAACCATAAAATATAATTTAAAATCTTCTCTTAATATTCAAACTAATCGGGAATATAACATTTTCCTTTAAATTGTAAAATATCAGAAAATTCTCATATTATAAAAGAATATTTATTTATTCATAAAATTTCCAAAATCATTTAATTACGTTATAAAAGGTTTCTATATTATACTAAGATTTGAAGCCCTTTCAATAATATTTTTAATAACCTTTATAATGAAATCACTTAAAACAATATTATTATTTTCATATTATTTTTATAGAATAGCAATATATTATATCTTCCTTTAAAACAATTCTGAAACTTATAATATATAATAGTATTGATTTTTAAAAGAGTTTTATAACCAACAGAAAGCTAAGTTTATATTATAATTCAAATAATATTTATAAGTATAAAATATCTAATAGAATAAAATTTAGCAAATTATTTATAAAATACTTTTAATAAAATTTCAAAACCCTTAAATAATTTTTCAAAACTTTTCAAACAAATATTTAAACATGGAAGTAAATAAATATCTTCATATATAAATTATGGAGTGAAATTACTCTAAAACCATCAATACAATTTATATCACGTGGCCGAATCAAATTCCAGCCATCCAAATGATGCACACACAACATAAATAAATTATACAAATTAAAATGCAAATGAATGACATCTCCATTGTATTTTTGACGATCTAATAAACACAAAATCTCAACATCAACTCCAATCCATAACCAATATCACAACAATCAATCAATATTCGAACCAAAAATTTCAACAAACAATTAGTCAATATGGGAAATGAATATAATAAACAAACAATGAATTATAGATATAGTTGTGAGTGTATACTCATCGAATCGATGAGTGAAAACTTACTGCCTCCAACCAGTTGCAGTTTACATCTTAGCCAACCACTGTCATAGCTACCACTTCACACTCGCCTCCCTCTTGTGCATAATATACACCAAAGCAACCATGTCGCCTTTGCCTAGCATCCTCTTCTAAGTAACCGAACTCCTCCTACCTCGTATCCAGGTCGATGACCTCCACTGCATCTATTCACAACATTTGTACCACATCACAACACTAAGGTCACAGCCTCCATCAACGACACTAGGCACACATGCATTCATGGCTTGAGGCATACTCAAACTCTAGCCACATCGATTTCAACTCCCCTTTGTGCCATCATCGTCACCCAGCATGAGAGAACCCTCCGCGTTTTTTAGTTAGTTGCATTGTTTGCTCTCAAGAGAATTCTGGAAGCAAAAATGGGAATAGCTGTTTCAGGTTTTGATTTTGAGAAATTGTGAGCTTCGTTGATGTGGTGAAAATAGAGAAGGGACAAAGAAATGGGCTTGGCTTGATGATTTTAGGCTAGTTAAATTTACTTTATTTTTTTTCCTTTATTTTTATTTTTAGACAGCTCTTTTAAATTATTTGTAAATTTATTTAATTTCGATTCAAATTAATTCACACTTCATTATACTAAATATATTTCAATAATTGAATAATTTTTTCATTTTAATGCCTGCTTATTTATTTTCACTATTTTAATTACATAACAATTATTTACACTTCAAAAATATTCCATATTCAATTAAAATATTTTATCTCATTTAAATAAATTATTCAAAACGAATTTATTAATTTAATTAATTCATTAAAATAAAATATTTTGTTAAATAGAATTTAATTAAGTAACTTTTTTAAAATAATAATTACAATGATCAAATTCAAACATTTATTTTAATTAAATTTATTTATTATTACGGTGTAAAAAGCAAGGTTGTTATAAATTCGGATTACTACTTTCGAGGGAAATCTGAGTAGATATAAGCCAAACACTTATCAGTACAAACTCTTATACATGCGCAATATTAGAGACCAAAATTCTGCTTATAAGACGCATAACATAATCATTTTGTTCACTACCGAACTGGTATGCTATAGCTACAAATTGCTTTATTTTTCACACAATATTCTACCTGAATTATTTAAGGAGAAAGCAATATTGGGCGTCTATATTAGGTCAAACCACTATAAAAATGGTTCGTGCTATTTCTCTTGAGTTTCTTTTACATTATCTACCTGTGTTGACTACATCTGTGATTTGAATTAGTAAATTATCCCAACTATATAGAAATGCTTAGCTCATAAATCATAGTTGTAGATTGCATATCGGATCTATAGCTCTTTATGTATATGTAATGAGTGCATACCCAAATTTTGAGCAAACTTTATACACACACACACACACACACACACGCACGCGCACACACACGCATATATATAAAGTTTTTAGTACATTATTTCACACCACACCTAAGGATAAAGTGTTTAGATTATTGTATTTACAAAAGTGTTTACAGTATCATGCTAATAAATACTTATTTTTAAATGTTCCTAGTCAAAAGGTGTATCGAGAATAGGAATCGATACACTAGCAAGACCACATGAGTGTTGGAAAACTGGGGTGGCTACAACACAATGTTGGATCTTAAGGCTATTCAGACACTAGAAGTGGTGAAATGTGTATTAACTACTTACTTATGAATATAAAGAAGTAATCAGAGAATAAGTAAGTAATAAAGTAAAATGCAGTAATGTAAATATCACCCGGATTTTTATACTGGTTCGGATTAACCAATCCTACATCCAGTCCTGCACTCTGTCATGCAGAATTCCACTATATCGCTTGCTTTCCACGGGTGGCAAGAACACCTTACAATCTTGGTTTCACGGGCTACAAGACACACCCTCTTGATTTTACAGGCTACAAGAACACCTTCTCCTTATCAGCAACAACAAACTATGGTAAGTACTCGTATCTTCAATATAGATTCTTGCAGATTCGGTATAATGATCCTATAGACCTCCAATGGCAATATAACTTTGAATTCTTTGAGGAATAGGATTAAATCAGAGAGAGAATAATGTGCATTAAAATACAACTCTCTGATATTGTGTGGCTTGCAAATCGGTGAAGAATTAGAATGAAATAGTATCGATTTGCAAGGAGATTTGAAGAGTATGCAATGGATTTCTTTTGCAAATGTTTGGAGAAGAAGGAGTAAGAGAAAATGAGAATTCATGATGTTAAAATTCGTTTTCAGAAGCCTTTATATAGTGGTTGAAGAGACATGTCTTTTGGTGAAGAGGTGGAGGGAAATGTCCCTTCATTTAAAATTTGAAATTCTGAAAACTGCTAGTATGTCGACTTCCCCCTACCTAGTATGTCGACATGGGTATGTTGCAAAATGAACAACAACACTAATAAGTGTTGCATATTTTCAGCATTTCAAATTACCTTATAATTGTGGATTTTTGTGATTCGGTTGAGGTCAATGGTTGATGATCTTCAAGTATAATTGCCATGAGATCTTTAAAAAGATATTCTAAGGTTCAACCAACTCCTCATCTCTTCAAACACCTTTATCCTTTAGCATTCTTCTCAAATTTGGTTTTGTTCTTCAATTGCTCTGATTAACCTTCTTCTATAATTCATTTGCTTCCACTGTAATCTTGTTTATCTCTATAAATGTCTCCATAATCTATCTGATATGACCGTATAACTCGAAGATATGTTAGTAGTAATATTTATATGGTTGTTGTCATCAAAATCAATACCTAGGGTATTAAAAACTCCCCCTTTTTGATGATGACAACCATATAAATATTTGAGAGATAAAATAAAATATTTTTATATTTGACTCCCCCTAACTCTATGCACTCCCCCTATCATTTTTCCTAGTATATTTATACCTTTTCTCCCCCTTTGTCATCAACAAAAAGGGCGAAAAAGAGTCGCTTAAATCACTGCTAGACAATATGTAGAGTTTGTATATAGAGATAAATACATATAAATAAAACTCTTGAGGCGAAACCAAATCAATTCAAAACATGAAATAAACTTATCAAATAATAAGATGAGTTTTAGAGTTATCGACTTTGCCGATGCCAATAACAAATCCTTTTCATATTTATCCAATGTTCAATAGATTTCTTGTCATATGCTTTTATCATCTCCTATCTGATATACATTGTTTGGTACCTGAAAAATTATAAAATATGCACACTGGTACCCTTTTTATTTTGGGGTCCATGGGGTTAAGTTTTGGGATGCCAAACCCATAAAGAGTTTGAATGTCCCTTCAAAATATAATCATTAGATGAATGAACCTTATTAATAAAATTATCAATATAATTTTCCTTTTCAACATCATCCAACCTTTTTGGAACCCGTAAGTTAATGAACCTATTTGGAGGTTTTAACTTTAATTTCCTAGGTTTTGGTTTGAACTTGGTAGATTTAACAAACTTAGTACTTTGAGTACTATTTTTCATTGATTTAGCCTTAGGGGTGTATCCAAGTCCATATTTATTCCTAGTGTGTTTAGATGCAGATAACAATTTTTCTAGATTATCCTTCCATTTGTTAAATTTATTAATATTAGTTTTCATTTTGTCAAAATCCTTATTATGGTTAAGAATAACATTGTCCAAAGATGTTATTTTGTCATTTAGATCAGTGATCTGTGACTTCATTGAAAGATTTTCTGATTTTAAGGATTCATTTTCACTTTTTAGTTTTTCAAAACTTCCAATTGTCAAATCCTTTTCATCATTATACCCATTAAGTCTTTCAATTTCATCTTTTAGACATTGTTTTTCTTTAGTTAACCTTTCATTAAATATTTTTAATCTATCTATCTCTGTCAAACTATTGTTTTACTCTTTCCTAAGTATTTTATATCCCTGATTCATATCATTCAAAACGTTAGTAATTTCTTTATTAAAATTCCATACCTGGTCATCCTTTGCCATGAAGCACATGTTGGTGTTTTCTGTTTCTGAATCACTATCACTTGATGATGTATCTGAATCATCCCATTTTGCATTGCATGCCTGTTTCCTCTCCTTATTGAAAGTGTTTGACTTTGATTTCATCAGTTTGGGACAGCCTCTTTTCAAATGACCTGGTTTATCACATTCAAAATACTTAACAACATTTCCATTTCTAGAATTATTATTGTTAGTTTTTCGAAGTTTGTTTGTTATCCAATACTTCAAGAATTTCTTGAACTTCTTGGTCATAAACTCGATATCATCATCAATAGCATCATCATCTGGTTCATCTTTGTCCATTATAGCATTGAGTGCTAGTGATTTCTTCTCATTTGCCTAATTCTCTTTTTTAGTCTACAACTTTACTTCATAAGACATTAGGTTACCAATTAAACCTTCTATTTTCATAATACTAATATCATTGGCTTCTTTAATTGCCAGAGTCTTCTGATCCCATTCACTAGGAAGTGAATTCAAGATCTTTCTGACTTGGTCTTCTTCAGTAATTTTCTTTCCTAATGATATTAAAGCATGTACTATATCTTGAAACCTAGAATACATATCAGAAATAGACTCATTTGGTTTCATTTGAAAGAGTTGAAACTGGTTAGATAGCATAAATATCTTTGTTTGTTTTACTTTATTGGTGCCTTCACGTGTGACTTGCAGTGTTTTCCAAATTTCATATGCAGAATTACAAATAGACACTCGATTAAATTCATTTCTATTTAAGGAGCAAAATAAAATATTCATGGCCTTAGAGTTATTAAGTGCTTGTGCCTTTTGGTCTAGTGTCCATTTTGAATATTCAGTTTGAGGATCTATATACTCTATTTAGGTAATGTTCCAAATATCCAAACCATTAGACTGCAGATAACATTTCATCCTGCAAGCCCAATAAGAATAACTACTACCATCAAATAGAGGGGGTCTAGTGGTAGAGTGCCCTTCTACAAAAGTGTTAAAAAATGTGTTACTAGTGTCATTAGCCATTTATACTTTTCAAAAACCAAGTTATGAATTTTTGAAAACCAAGGCTCTGATACCAATTGTTGGAAAACTGGGGTGGTTACAACACAATGTTGGATCTTAAAGCTATTCAGGCACTAGAAGTGGTGAAATGTGTATTAACTACTTACTTATGAATATAAAGAAGTAATCAGAGAATAAATAAGTAATAAAGTAAAATGCAGTAATGTAAATAACGCCCGGATTTTTATACTGGCTCGGATTAACCAATCCTACATCCAGTCTTGCACTCTATCGTGCAAAATTCCACTATAACCGCTTGCTTTTCACGGGTGGCAAGAACACCTTACAATCTTGGTTTCACGGGCTACAAGACACACCCTCTTGATTTTACAGGCTACAAGAACACCTTCTCCTTATCAGCAACAACAAACTATGGCAAGTACTCGTATCTTCAATATAGATTCTTGCAGATTCGGTACAATGATCCTATAGACCTCCAATGGCAATATAACTTTGAATTCTTTGAGGAATAGGATTAAATCAGAGAGAGAATAATGTGGATTAAAATACAACTCTCTGATACTGTGTGACTTGCAAATCAGTGAAGAGTTAGAGTGAAATAATATAGATTTGCCAGGAGATTTGAAGAGTATGCATGGATTTCTTTTGCAAATGTTTGGAGAAGAAGAAGTAAGAGAAAATGAGAATTCTTGATGTTAAAATTCGTTTTCAGAAGCCTTTATATAGTGGTTGAAGAGACATGTCTTTTGGTGAAGAGGTGGAGGAAAATGTCTCTTCATTTAAAATGTGAAATTCTAAAAACTGCTAGTATGTCGACATCCCCCTACCTAGTATGTCGACATGGGTATGTTGCAAAATGAACAGCAACACTAATAAGTGTTGCAAATTTTCAGCATTTCAAATTACCTTATATTTGTGGATTTTTTGTGATTCGGTTGAGGTCAATTGTTGTTGATCTTCAAGTATAATTGCCATGAGATCTTTAACAAGATATTCTAAGGTTAAACCAACTCCTCATCACTTCAAACACCTTTATCCTTCAGCATTCTTCTCTAATTTGGTTTTGTTCTTCAATTGCTTTGATTAACCTTCTTCTATAATTCATTTGCTTCCACTGCAATCTTGTTTATCTCTATAAATGTCTCCATAATCTATCTGATATGATTGCATAAGTCGAAGATATGTTAGTAGTAATATTTATATGGCTGTTGTCATCAAAATCAATACCTAGAGTATTAACAATGAGACCATCCTTATGACAAATAGTAAATTATTCATGACACTTAAGGTCACAATTGGTTATGTACTTGTAGTCAGTCATTTAGAATGGTCATAGAATGATTTCTATAGTTTATTTTATTTGAGTCAAATAGAAATCTCAGATGATGATGTGCAATAGTATTTCGACTTGAGAGTATTATGAATCTTGTATATGGAGACATTACTTTGAGTACAATAATCACATGAGAGTAATTCATGTTATGACTATTTTTGTGTAAGCGTTATAGCACATGAAGTAAAGCAACACTCAAGAAAGAATTCGTCTTCTTTGACAGAAAAAGAAGGTTAGTCTCAATACAACTAGAATTTAATGATGCTGTAACAACCCACAATCTACAATGTCCCGATCCAAGTCTAAAAATGGAATTGACATCATGGACCTCGCAAACAGCAGATCATTTTGAGGTAAAATATAAAATAGATCACATAGCTATCTACAATTTTTTACACTTTTTGAAACATATAGCGAAAGGAATAAAGTATAATAGTAATCAATAATACAATCCTAGACAGTTATTACAATGCAAAATCAATTAAATTTCAATACAACATCACTCTCTATAATGATATGAGATGAACTTATATGAGATGACTCAAAACCATAACCAATTCAAAACCATATACGTGATATATGTTCTAGAGCAGTTATGAAGCGAAATGTTATAGAGATACATTGTGTATCCTAAGTTAAGTCTGGGAGAGGTCATCGTTAACATTTTGAATGATGGTATCATATGAGACTGTCTATCTTAAAGGTGACCCCCAAGAGAGGGGACAGTTTTAGCATTCGTCGGAAGACTTATGCTGAAATCCATGTAGAGATTCGTGATCTGTGCGAGATGTTGGAATCCAAAGAGAGATTCGAGATCTATCCGAGTGATGATAACTCGTGTGATGAAATGTTGAATGTGACTTCACCATCGGTAATGATAGAAACTAGAGTAAAGGGAATAACCAAAAGGTTTAGCAAACCCGAGGGTATATCAACTTAATATCCAGTGATGCTTTCAGATATGCATGCGAGAGCGGTGATACTCAGTGCTATGTGATCAGCGTGGACTAACTATGTTTTTCCTATAATATATTTTATCTAGAGATATACGCTGCTCGAAATGAAACCTCCGACCCTTGTCAAGAGGCCCGTTATAGACATACTAAGGACACCTCCAAAGGAAAACCCATATATGCAAACGAACCTTAGCGGTAATAATTTTGTGGTGTACACATATCACAACTATTTTTTTGATTTATATGCTACATCCTATACATTATCCATTATATTGCAATATGTACTTATTAGCTGCTTGGCACTTTTGAGGGAAAACCATTTCGGTGATTCAGTTGGTCTCAAAAGGTGTTGTTATATGAGCATATGGTTCTTGAGTTTCTAACGCCAGGCTTTTGTCTACCCATGATTTTATTTTTACCTTAATCTCTCAAGTGCACTTTCGAGCAGTTTGAGAAAGGCAGGTTTTAGTTGGCTATTCTTTGGAGCTTAAGGAGGCGAGTTAGATGATCACCCTGTACGGCTAAAGCATTTAACGTTTCCACAGAGGTGGAGGTCCAAAAAATTGTACCGGGGATAAAGCGAGGATATAACGGAAAATAACGGAGGTGAAAAAAGCTTTATTGATATAAAACCAAATATTTAAAGTTAATTTATTTTCATTCTCACATTATTTGTGCAGGAAAAAGAAATATAATTTGATCTTATATAACAAAACCGAACAATATCATGATTTACAGTTTTGATTTGGTGACTACAATAGTTTTTAAACTTATGTTAAGCACTTATGCCTTAAATTCAGGTCTTTACCCTAATTTTATTGATTTGGTTGAAAAGAGAAATAGTTAATCAATCTTTTTATATTAATGTTGCTAAAACGTATGCTCAAAATCCTTGATTTAGTGGGTGTAGCGGAAAATAGTGGAGCTTAAAGTGGAGCTACTATTTAATAGTGTTATATTGAAAAAGCGTAGTGGTAGAAGAAAGCTATGCGTTATACCGGAGATATTTCAGGGTTTAGCGGGGCTTTACCTGCACAAGTTTTACCTACCATGGTATTCTTATTTCTGCTGCACTACTAGTATGTATCTATGAGCATTTGTGAGGATATGCTGTTATAACTGTTTAAGCTGATAATAATACTTAGGATTGAAACTTTGAAATGCTTTGTATCGTAGAGTGAGATTCTGATATTATTTTCCTTCTTTCTTGTTCTGTTTATTTTTCTTTTATTCACCATAATAATTCGTTTTTTCGACACTTGAGTGTTCGACACGCGAATACCGTAGATGTATAAATGTCAACATTTGTGGGTTGAAAAGACGGATCATTATAACTTGATCCGAAAAGATTACTATATGCACACAAAACACAAATATGTGCCTCAATGTGTGTGTGTGAGCGCGCGCACGTTCATGCCATCGTGTTTGTCAACTAAGCTAAAAACTTAGTTATTTTTCATGCTTTCTTCTTCATCTTCTGCCATTTTGTATAAAATAAAAAAAGTCTTAGTTTTATATGGAATGCTTTTTTGTCTGGTTCATCTTAGTTGCCTTATAACTCGTGTGTTCTTTACTATTAGCACGGATATGTTTTTAATTTTTTTGATTTGATCGCAAACTTTTCAAAATTCTCTTATTATACACGCATGATGTTACTAGTTCAAATCTCGCCGTAGTGAAAATCAATCTCCATTTTTAGTTGGTCAAAATTTTCACATGTTTATTTATTTTTAAATATTTTTATTTTCCCAACGTCAATAAATCGGTATCACAACAATTTTTTTGTACAAAAATATGTTTATCATTTTAATTTAATTTGTTTGAAAAATAATTATTTTTACGCAGTATAAATATTTACAAGAGGAACTAATATAAAAGAATTATTAGCTATCGTTTCTTATTAAATATGATAATTAATAATTAGCAAACTAATCTTTGATAATAGTTGTAATAACTTTAGTGTCACACTTTTTTGGTATCAACGTGAACTATATGTATTCTCAAATCTTAATCACTTAACAATAGGAATTAATATTAAACTTCTTTTATAAGTTCAAACGCCCTAACAGTAGGATCTAATGCTTTACAAATTTAAAATGCTTCTAAAAATAGAGCTTAAAATTAAACTTCCTTTACAACTACAAAATACTTCTTTATAAATATGCAAATTTTAATATCACTCGAAAATAAAAAAAATATTTTTTTACTAATTTAAACATATGTAATTTATAAAATAAAAACAATTCGCTCCTGTAACATTCATGTAGATGATGGACTTGTGAGTTGGTGGCTTGTTGGATGCATTAAAATTCAACTAACAACTAACCATTTTCGCATCTGAAATAACTAGGCGCTTCAAACTGTCCATTGCACAGCTGGAACATATTTGTTTTCTGAAAAATCAGGCAATCAAAATGATGCGTCACTAATCAAAAATAAATAAGTTAAATCAAACACTCAACTCAACTAACACTCAACTCAACTAACAACTACGAAAAAAATATAATAATTAATCTCAGTTCACATCCTCTAACCAAAGGCCGCAGACAAAGCAACGAAGCATCGTCACCATCCACAGAATATCTCAACCGTCCCTTATCGCAACTCTACACTCCTCCATGCGCGTAAGTTCGTACAGCACGTGAGCATGCTCGCGCGCTCAAATACCAACTTCTACTGCCTTTCACCGCAAAACTTCATTTCCATAGTCAGAAATCTGAAGGAAAATTCAGAGAGTATGATTATGAGAGAGATTATAATTCTTAAACCGATGATTAATTTGTTAATTCCGTTAATAATGCATTGGATTGCGGAAGAGATGACTGTTTCGGTGCTGGTCGACGTCGTTACCCGAGCTTTATGTCCTGGACAGATCTCTTGCCCTCAAGCAATTTATCTCACCGGAGTTCAGCAGACAGTATTATATTTTCGCTTTTAATTATCATTAGTTTTGGAAATTACTTGATATTCCCTAAGTTTAGTTTAGTAAACACTTATTAGAATTAAGTGGAATAAAATAATGAAATGCTCAATTAGTTGCACAGTACCTCTATTGTTTGACCTAAATTGCTGTCTACTCTATGTTGTCGTCAAAAATGGCACTAACACCCAAACATGAAATGAAATGTAGAGATGCAAATCAAACAAGCTAAAACAGCTGGAAACTAGATGGAGACACAAGAATTTTATAGTGGTTCGACGTATTCTCCAACCTACGTCCACTTTAATCTTTGTTATTAGTTGTTTTCTCTTCAGATTATAATTAGTTTTATCAGACCTGACCACAATCTAGTGGATCTAAGATTTACAATGGAGTCTCTGCATGATTTGAGGGAGAAGATATGAGTGAAGTGAAGATCCCTCTTTAGTTGCAATAGGACCGGTATTTATAGAGAAGCATGTGAGAGAGCCCATAGATGTACACATGAGCACGTGGGCCCACGTGCGATAAAAACCACTCGGTACCGAGAGGTTACTCTCGGTACCGAGTGCTTTCCTTAAGTGGAAACTTGTTGTTTCCACTTGCACCACTCTTCTATTTCCGGGTTGATGTGTTTCAAATTCTTTTCCATATATTTTAAGTTGATTCTAATGATTCTTCTGATAGCGCTTGAACTATCCTGCCTTTTTTACTTTCTTCTCTTCCATTCGAGGATTGCTCGTCCAAACTCTGAGAAAGGCACTCAACCGCGATAGGTTGTAGTAGATAATGGGATGTATGGAGTTCATGATGCTAAAGCAGAAGAAAAAACCGCTTAATAACGAGAGGAAACCACTCGATACCGAGTGTTTTCCTTAATTCCTGGAGTGATGATTTTTTTTAGCTTTGCTCAATAACAAGTTTCAGCAGTAGTCAATCTTCGATAGTTGAGCTCTACGACTATCCATTGATCTCGATTTTGGTGAATCGTCCAGTTCCTTGGAGTTCTCTTGTAGGCCAAAAGTCGTTCTAGACTTGTCATGGTTTTGGACTTTGATCCTTGCTTAAGTGTCAGCCACGAATAATGATTAGTCTGTCTCTTATCCAAAGGTATAATTTTGTATATCAAAATCATCTCGTGTTCAAGGGGATTTATCCATCTCTTTCCAATTTCAAGGCGCTCAAATCCTTTTATCAAATCAACATCCATTCCAGGGTTAGATCTTTTCGAATTGTTTAGCATCCAATGTAGGGTTCAATCTCATTTGGATCGTTTTATCTTTCAATCTAGGGTTCGAATCGTTTATCATCCAATTTATAGTTCGATCTTTCCGGAATGTTTATCACCCAATTTAAGATTCGACCTCTCCTGAATGTTTATCAGCCAATTTAGGGTTCGATCTCTCCAAAATGTTTATCACACAATCTAGGGTTCGACCTCTCCAGAACGTTTGTCACCTAATCTAGGGTTTGATCTCTTTGGACCCTTGCTGAGCCTAATCTGCTTGCTCTCCGATGAGCGGACTCAACGACCAAGTAAGCCCCACCGCTCACTCTTCAGTGAGGGGACTTACTTTTCATACAATCCATCCACTTGCTCTACGATAAGGAAACTTGCATCTTGCGGTCACTGCCACATCTCTCCGGACGGGAATACCACGATCAATATCGGTCATCACGTTCAAGTGGATTTTTCAAGCAATAAAATATTCAAATCAAAGAAAACAAGCAAGCAAAAGTTCTAATTATTCATCTCAAACATCCAACTTAGAGCATGCCTGGAGATTGATCGAGATCTCGTATACGCGTAAGCAGCCCGAGATTATTATTATCTTATTCATTCATCTCGAAAATCCAACTCAGAGCGTGCCTAGAGAGCAATCGAGATCCCGTACATGTGTAAGCGGTTCGAGATTATTATTCTCTTGATTATTCAAAATGGTAAGCAAAGCGTATGAATCGAACCTGACTTCTTTTCCACCCGATCATGGGATAGCCATCCTCGATGCATATCTCTGGTCGTGTCTTGATGCATCCACTGCAGACAGTGACTGCTCCGGCTGCACCATCGTAATTTGGTTCCTTACGTACTTTTGCAGCTGGTTGCTCTGAACCAGTTCTTCTATCAGATCATGAAGGTGTCGGCACTCGTTTGTTTCATGTCCGTCCAGCTCATGAAAAATGCAAAACTTTACAAGTCTTCTCTCCTTATCCGTGGGTTCTCTCATAGCTGGTCTCCGATAGGGGATCTTCCCCCAACTATCTAAGTATATCTTCTTTGGGTTTCAGTTAGATCGGTGTAGGAAAAGAATTTTGATTCCCTTCTTTGTTGTTTCGATTCTTCGAAGTTGTTATCAACTTCTCATTTCCCATTGTCTTTTCCATATCCTGCTTTAGGCAGTCCTCCGCCATCCATAACATTAATATCAGCTTCATCAACCTCAGCGTCCTCTTGACGCAAATACATTTCAGATTTATGGTAAAACTCTGCGAGATCCATTGGTGGATCTCTTTTCAATGCAATTGTGAAGTCGATCTTGCTTCGACTCCAAACATTGGCGCCATCAGGATTATAGGTGGATCCGACTTATCAACTACAGCAGGTACCGCACTAAATCTCGTCGGATAGCTTATCAAGATCTCTTCGGCCCTTTGCCTTACGCTTGATAGCGTTATCACGTTCTTTGGTTAGAGATGTGGACTCTGAACTGCCTCAAGAACTTATTCATCAAGTCGGTTTACGTGTTTATGGATCTATTCTCCAGCTGTCTGAAGCACATCGCTGCTAAATTTGTCAGATATAACGGTAATCACCATCTCATCACCTTCTCAGAAGCTTCCAACACTTTCATGTGTTAGATGTATCTAATTAAATAAACTGTTGGATCTGTCTTTTTATCTTCCAACGTCCGAAGCTTGAAATCAGGGGGATTTCTCGCATTTCATATATTAGCGGTAAATGGATTCCTGTTTATGTTCTCCAAACTCTGTTTTGGGGATCCACCTCTTACTATCTTTCTGATCGTTTCAGCCATCCGACTGTTGTCGTCTAACGGAAGTCTTTGTTCACTAACTGCATTCTGCCCCTGTATCTGGAGTGGACTCTGGCACATATTCTGACACATCTGGTTGCACGCCTTTAGATCCGCACCCTGACTTCATTTTGTCCTCCATTCCTTTGGAGAAGTTTTAGCATATATTCCTTTAGTTGTACATTTGTGTTTTGTCATGCATTTATGGCTTTAGCATCGTCCGTTCTCGGCATTTCAACTTGCCCTAAGTCCATTCCGACATTGCTTCCGAGTGAAATCCTCTCGATAACATGAGGATTCCGAGCGGTACAGAGTGGTCTTGGTCGAGGGCATCGTTCTAGTTTGCTCTGCTATAACTCCAGATGTTCCTGCATTAGTCTTTGGTCCTTGGTTCTGAATTACAGCAGCTCTAGCTATTCCTTGTTGTCCCATCATTTGAAAAATTCCCACTAGTATTTCCTGCTGTTGAGTCACTAGTCCATTTTGCATCTCCGTCATCATTCTTTCTATCTCCTCTCTAATCACATAGATGGATTGATGAAAATTTGAGGACACCTGCTGGCTACCCCTGACTCTGATTGACTCCTCTAGCCTTAGATCTGGTGTTATGTCTTTTCATCTTCTCCAAATTTCATATTCAAGCTTCAAGTTTTCAGATCTAGTTCTTTCTCAGTGGAAGCAACAAAATGTTAACGGCAAAAATGACACCAACACCCAAATATCAGATGAAAGCGTCAAAATGTAGAGATCTAAATCAAACAAGCAAAAACAACATGAAAGTAAAAGAAGACATAATTTTTTTATAGTGGTTCGACGTAATCTGCGGCCTGCGTTCACTTTAATCTTTGTTATTAGTTGTTCTCTCCAGATTACAACTATTTTATCAGGTCTGACCATGATTTAGTGAATCTTAGATTTACTATGGAGTTTCTAAGGTATTCGAGGAAGAAGATAAGAGTGGAGAAGAATCTTTAGTTGTAATATGACTAGTATTTATATAGAAACAAATGCTTAGGGTCAAAATCCACTTGAGTCAAAGCCACGTGGGCCTACCTGCGATAAAATTCACTCGGTACCGAGAGGTTCCTCTCGGTGCCGAGTGCTTTCCTTAAGTGGAAACTTGTTTCCACTTGCACTGCTCTTCCATCTCCAGATTGATGTGCCAAGTTCTTTTCCGTAAATTTTGAGTTGATTCCAATGATTTTTCCGATAACACTTGAACTATCATGCCTTCTTTGCTTTCTTCTCATCCATCTGAGCATTGCTCGTCCAAACTTTGAGAAAAGCACTCAACCACGAGAGGTTGGTGTAGATAATGGGGTGTATGGAGTCTATGATGCTAAAGCATGAGGAAAAACCACTTGGCAGCGAGAGGAAACCAATCGGTACCGAGTGGCTTTCTTAGTTTCTAGAGTGATGATTTTTCTTGAGCTTGCTTTTCTACTTCTGTTAAGTGTTTTTCGAAGTTTATAAATTGCTTCTTCTTCATTTTGGCATTTTAAGTCTAATTGAAATATGCTTGGTCAAAAAGCGGGCTAACACTTCCTAAGTGAGAACCATTTGTCCATTAGTATTGCTTCCCGTTCCAGAAAATTCGGGATTTTCTCCAAGGATATGTTTGGGTTCAACAAGTATTGCTTAATGTTAATAGAAATAAGTGATGAGAGTGTTCAAAAATGTTTGTTTGAACTAAGGGTTTAGAGCTATGTAATAAGTGATAAGAGTGATAAGAGTTTTTTTTGCCTATTTAATTTAGATTAGATAAAGTCCATTTGAAGTTATGAAAGTCATTATTTATGTGTTAGAACACATAGAAGGTATTAATTTGGTAGTAGTTGTTTAATTTATTAAATGAAAGCAATATTTAATTATTTAAAGGAAAGCACAATCAGAACTGTTAGGCTTTGCTCTTGAATTTTGTTATAGCAATCACAAGGGGTTTTGAATGTATCGGTTTGACCATGAATAAAATACCAATTTCAGTAGTTTTTTGTGAGGTGTGTGTATGATGGGTTGACTTAATTATGTATCGGTTTTAGAAGTTTAATTACAAAAGTAAAATTGCTTATATATCCTTAGAATTAGCATAATCTCAAAATGCATTAAGAAGTATTATAAAAATGAAAAGCACCCACAAAAATATTTGATACAAATTAAATCCTGGAATATATTTTCTGAATTTTTTATTTTATTTTGAATTTGGATACTACTCAATTAAAAAGATAAAAATCAAAACTTTACTTTCCTATATAACATAATTAAGAAACAAAATATAAATAATATAAAAAACCTTATTTTTTTGTACTTTGATTTGGAAAATTTGAAGTTTGACGTTGTAGATTTAAAATTGTAAAATCTTTTTTATTTTGAAAAAGTATGAGCCGTGAGAAGATAAATATGAGAAATATCTATATAATTAGTTGATTGTTGTTTTCATATATTAGGAGGAATAAAATATATAAATATTAAAATAAAAACAACCAAAATAAAGTACAATATTTAAAGTAAAAAAGTAAGAAATATATTGTTTAAAGTGAATAAAATACGAATTCAATATCAAACAATCAAAATTTCAAACACCTGCAATCCTGCTTAAAAAAGAGAGCTCTTGTCAGAATCACCTTTTAAGAAAAACTTGAATTTTTCAAAATAAACAGCATTTCTTCTCTACGTCCAAATTTTGTTATAAACCGAAAACAAACTAATAATTAAAAAGAAATTTTTGGATTCACAATCAATAAAGCATCTCTTTAAATAAAACCTTTTAAATTACATTGTTATTTTTGAACCCATTCAAATCATAAAATAGTCAAAAATTTGTCATATCTCTACACTCTTCAATTCATTTTTCTCTTCATATATTCAACTAAACCAAATTAAAAGGTTGAAAATAAAAGATCAAACCAATTAAAAGAAAGTACACAATAAGATGTTAGTAGTTAAAACTGCAAATTTTAGCATAAAATAAAATGAAAATATTTGTAGTTTATATCGTAAATACTTGTCGTAAATGCTGCAAATATACCATGAAAGTTGATTTTTTCATCGAATTCTGTATGTAAACCCATGAATTTTATAAAATTCATGGGCAAAAAAAATTGTTGAAAATAATTGCAGGGGATAATCTAAATAGTTTTATTCAGAGGGTTTATATGTATGGGTAATTCTATTCATACACCGTAATTTACTATACATACACCAAATTTTTTACTAGAGTCATATACACCGTTTTTTTTACTTCACATACACCATACATATTACAAAACCACCCTCATTTGGAATAAAACAAAACAATTATCTGATTTTACTAACTTTCTCTCATGTATTACTTAAATTAAGAGACTATTCCAAAAGTTTTCCAATTTCACTTTTGGAAAATTTAAATGAATACTTAAAATAGAATTTAAATTTATTTAATTATTTGTATATAGAAATTTGAATTTGAATTTTCAATATTAAAATATTCAACAGTTCAAATTTTGATTTTGATGTTAAATTTAAATATGATTCAATTTATGCAAAAGATAAAGAGTATTCTATGAATCATATTTTTAGTAATATTAAATCTTAAAATTTAATTTTTTGTATAATCTAAGTGAAAATGTCAAAATTGATTACGCATGAATACAACTTGATATTTTATTAATAGAATTCTATACTTGAGAGGAATTTAAATTTAATTTCAACTGATGATGTGGTAAATTTTTAATTACTTTATGTAAAAAATATTGACTATGTACAATGTGAATAAAGAGGATTCTTCATTCTTTAAAATTGATTTTAATTTTTTGTTAAATAATGGCATTTTTGTCTTAAGATTTATTAAATTTTTTATGGTGTAACTAAAGTTATTTATGGTGTATGAATAGAATTAGCCTATGTGTATTAAGTTTGAAAATAAAAGGTGCACTCTAGTTGCCAATAATTAAAAAAACATAACATCCACTATTAGGACATACAACACAACTACTGATTTGAAACATAACGTCTGCTATTTTGATGGCTAAAAAATTTGTTCACAAATTACTAATGAGTACTCGATTTTTCATCCCAAGTTCATCCATTCTTTACTTTTGAGTTTTTGATTGGATTGTGATGGGTCGGGCGGTCTTATTATATGTGTGACACGTGCTTGTGATCGTGTCACACTCGTTGTTGTTGGCATATGTGATACAATTTTTTCAGAACAAATTAGAAAAGCGTCATGTACAGAAGCAGAAACGGAGCGGAGAAGGGATGAAGAAGCTGGAGAGTGATAGAAGCCTAAAGCTTCAGTTATAAGCTTCTAGTCGCCCGGTAGAAGCCAACTATTTCTAGTCGACTGGTGTATTGGTCATTTTTGACTCAAGCACATATCATTGTTTGGAGTCGACTGGAAGTGTTTTCCAATCGATTGGTCAAAACTTCCAATTGATTTTCATGGGAAATTCTAAAGAATTTTGGACTCTGGAATTCAGGGGCAATGTTTTCATTTTCGAGATTTTTGGAGTTTCCACCGTGGGTCTCTGTATATCTTTGATCCAAAGACTGAGATTACATCAGACTACCATAAATAAAACTGTATATTATGAATGAAAGTTTGGTTGGTTCATTTAGTCCGATGATGGAAATTGTTAATCCGAACTAAAAACCATTAAAAACGAAAACCAACCAAACTGACTAAATTAAGTTTTATTGGTTCTGTTGGTTATCCAGTTAAACCGAACTAAAAATATTTCACATTTTATATTTAAAGTAATCATTATACTTTAAAATAAAACATGAATATCTAGTCAAAGTATTCTTATTCGGTATTTTTGTGCTTTTTAATAGTAATTTAGATGGATATAAATTTACTCAGACCACTAAACTAATCTAAAAAATCATTAAAACATTAGTAATTTTAACAATATAATAAAAATTAAGTTAATATAGTCAAACCGATAATGAAATTAAATTATTTTACGATCAAATTATAAACCAATCTTGTTTTAAAACCAAATCAAAACGATCGAAATAAATTAGTTCGTTTAGTTTATTTGGTTTTTACCGCAGTTTGATCACGGTTATTGTTATAGAGATCATTGTAACGTAAGAGAGGAAAAGAGTTATTGGTTCAATCGAAGTTTTCAAGATTGAGATTTCTTCTCAATTTTTAAGGATTTTTTTTGTATTCTCATAATGCGTTAATTAAATTTTGCGACTTGATTTTCTTCACTTCTGTTTCCTTTTCAAATCTAATTCTGTAGGGATCCATAGAATAACCCTAACAGTTGGTATAAGAGTCCACCACGCAAATTTTTTTTAAAAATATTTGGTTATGAAGTAGATACGTATAGAAAAACTTGATAAAAAAAGATGAGAATTATGAAAGATGAAGATGAAAGATTTTCTACACCTCAATGATCTTCATTATTGAAGAATAAAGAGGAGAAACCTAGTGGTATAATTCAAGCAAAATGTGAAGCTTTGAATAAGAAAGCCACAAGACTATTCGATGTTTTTTTTTTGAGAATACGGCTTTTTATATTATTGCTAATAAAACATCTATGTATTCAGTTTGAAAGAAATTGAAGGAAATTTATACAAAGAACTCCACAACAAACAAAATCTTCTTTTGAAAAGATTGGTAAATCAGAAGCTTAAGGAAGGTAGGTCAATTGGAGAGAATCTTAATGATTTTCAAGCAATTGTAAATTGATTGGCGGCTTTGAATTGCAAAGTTGATGATGAGATACAAGCGTTGATGTTGATGAGTTTGTTATCGGAGAATTGTGAAACACTTATGGTTGCATTAAACAACTCAAATTCGGATGGAATGTTTCAATGAGATTGGTAGTTAATAACTTTTGTAATGAGAAAGTGCGGATGATGAACCTAATGAAAGAAAAGACTAATGAAGAATGAAAAAATAAAAATCTAATTGAAGATGTCCATCTAGCTTTCATTTATTATTATTGTGATAACCAAATCAACAGTTGAGATTTTACAATAAGCTAAAAAGAGATAAAGAGATGATAAAAGCATTAGAGAAAAACAAAAAGAAGACAGCAATGACGAGGTAAATTTTGGTATTAGCAATGATGTGCTCTGTGTTGAAAGGAGAAAAGGAAATGAATGGATGCTTGATTTAGATGTATATTTTCATACATGCAACTAAAATAGAGCATAAGGAGCAATAAAACAAGGTAGTACATGCTAATGGTAACGACTTGCATGTTAAAGACATGTTTCATTAGACTGAAAACGTATGATGGAAGGGAGGTGAAGCTTACAAGAGTTAGGTATGCACTAAAAATTAAGAAAAATTAAGAAGAAATTTGTGTAAGTAGGACAGTTGAAAAAAATATTATAATTTTTGAACGTGAGGTAGAGACATAAAGGTTTGGAAGGATAACGAGGAGATTTTGTGTGCAAAACGGGAAACAATAACATATAAAAATTATTTGAAAAAACAGTGGAGAGTAAATGGAGTTATCTAAGCGGTATTGGAGAGGCAAATTTGTTTGAATCAAAATGCAGTCAGCAACGAAAAACCACAAAATTTGCATGGAGGACTTTGTGGTACTATAAGCATTTTTAATTCATTGATAATATGCATGTTCAATTGGAGACATGTATAAGTGGATGGTTTAGCGGTTAATTAAGATTTTTTTTGGGATGAAGACCTTTGTTTCCAGGACGATATTAGAGTTTGCTTAGAGCTTGAGATTGTTAGTGGAGTTTGAATGACACATACAGAAATATAATATCAAAGTGCATATTGTTGAGATATGTAATACAATATTTTAAATAAAGTAGACATATGAAAAAGCAGAAATGGAACGAAGAAGGGACGAAGAAGCCAAAGAGCCACCAGTCGGCTTGTGGAAGCCAACGGTTGAGTGGTGGAGCAGCCAGTCAACCGGTGTATGGGTCATTTTTGAACCGAGCACATATCTATGCTTGGAGTCGATTGGAAGTTTTTTCCAATTGACTTAACCAGTCGACTGATCAAAACTTCCGGTCGACTTGTACAGAATTTTCTAGAGAATTTTGGACTTTAGGATTTAGGGGCAATTTTGTCATTTTCAAGATATTCTGGAGTTTCATCATTATTGTATTAGCGGTTTGTTGACCGAGATTTCTTCTCCTAGCGAATTAATGAAGTTGTATTTGGAGAAAATTGCATGGCTATTGATTTTCTTCACTTCTTATCTCTTCTCAAATGTAATTGTGTATGAATCGTTGGAATATCCTCAATAGTTGTACCTACTCAAGGTATCACCGATGGCATAAAGGATGAAGAATCGATGGTTAATGAAGCAAATGCTGCTAATCCATTCTCAGGCCTCAGCTGAACCAGTTGTTGGAGAAACAACAATAAGAACGTCAACTAGGATGAGGAAATGTTCAGCTTATATCTAAATCCATGGGATGGACCTGTTATTATGTTATTTTGATATTGGGATGTATGAAGAGGATAATATTTCTTTCTCACGAGTATTGATCAGAGATGACTCTACTCTATGGCACAGTGATACAGTGTCTAATAATAAAGTTTGAGATCTCGTGGGATTGCTAAATGGAGCAAAACCCATTCATTGTAAATGAGTTTGTAACACAAAAATCGATATCAATAGGAATGAGAGAATGAGTTTGTAACACAAAAATCGATATCAAAAGGAATGAGGGAAATAAGGCCCGTTAAGTAGTCCGAAGATTCAGTCAGAAATTTGGCACTGATTAGTTTGAGACATTTGCCCTCATCTCAGCTAAAGATCTTTTAGAATCATTAAAACGTTAATTTAGAAAAACATAAAGGGCCAAATGTGTTAGAATGTTGGGATGATGGCTAAAAAATCTTGGCATGACCCAGAGGAATGCTATAGAGACAACAATGACATACTTTCAAGATACTAAGGACTATAAACTTACTATGTACGATCTGATATACTCAAGGTCATCAGATATACTGACTCAAATTTTGCTGGTTGTCTTGTCACTATTAAGTCTTGCTTTCGGTGGTGCTATTTTGTAAATGAGCACTTAACAAGGATTAGTTGTTGCTTCTGCTATATAGGACGAGTTTGTAGTATATTATGAGGTTAAAACTGAAGCCATATGGTTATGTGATTCGTTATGGGGTTTACAGTTGTTAACTCTATTTCGAAGTCAATTGCGATCGATTGTAACAACACTGTTTTATCAGAGAACAACAAGAGCGACAACTAGAGAGACATATAGATGTTAAGTATCCGTTGTTAATGAGAGATGAGAAACATGTTTTGATAAAGTGCATTGGTTCTGAGCCACTGTTTGTGGGTTTGATGAATATATGCTGGCGTCTTCTATTTTCAAGGAACCTTGTTCGGAGTATGAATCTAGGAGATGTTCTATGATTGTGCAACGTACGATTTTGTTTTCATCTGGCTTTATTTGTCCTGTACATGGTGTTCTTGAACATCAAGAGAGGTTTAAGGTTTTGTCTTGTATTTTTTTGATATAGTACATTGACAAGGACATAAGGCTTCAAATCTCAAATATACTAAACGAATGTGAAATCTTAATGTTTTTTTTAATGTGTGACAATAATGTGATACCTGAGGGTCATACTTGACTTAACAGAGTACAAGACCTTGATTCATACTGTTGGCATTTTGAGTTGAATTTATTAGGCTATTAATGAACATAAAGAAAAGTTTACACTATTTACCAAATATGTCCATAATACTATAAAAGTTTACATTTTACTTGATTTCATTTCTGAGTGTCAAGTTGGAAAGTGTTAATGCTCATTGGCATTGGATGCCAATTTTCCATTAAATTTTGTGTGGCTCTTGAAATTCTTTGTCCATAGTTGTTTTATTTAAGTTACATTTACTACCTATAGCACGGTTGGAATATTCGTATTTATCATCATGAGAGTGTATTTGCATTCCTCTTACAGCGGAAAATAATTAAACGTTACAGTATTTACAAAAAGGAGTGAGGTCCTTGCTTCACAATTCCTTGGTCATCTTCCTCATCATTAAGAAGATACATTAAGTATAGAAGTTATGCACCTCGGCAGAAGATCTTCATCCATTGTGCTAAAGGTTGATATTGAAATGGAAGCAAGGTGTCATTTTAAGCATAAAGATCTAACATGGTAATGATTTCCCTTCAGTGAAAGAATGCAAATTTTAATCCTCGCGTGGGACATCTATACAAAATAACATATTCAAATATGTAGTTTCATAGCAGGTTCCACCTTCCTGCTAGGGACTTGCAGCATCCACAAGTTAACACTATTTGTTTTTAATCTGTGAGGTCTGTGTACAGGCGTGTTTAATGGACTTCAAAGAAAATACAAACCCAAAAAAGAAAAAGAAACAAAAAGAGAGTAAAATCTACTTCAAGTTGAATTTCAATCTGAGTAGCCATGTTAGCTTCTGTTACGATGGTGGTGGAGATGTACATGTTTGATAATGGAAATTAATTTACTTATGAAGAATATGAGCTAATGAATTAGAAGTCGGGATATAGGTGCCTAACCTCGTGATTGTGATGCGATATTAGCTTTATTTTGCAAGAATGACGAGAGGGGTGAGAAATGGATGAAGAAATGAGAAGAAATAGGGAGAAAAGAGTGAGAAAGTGAGAAGAAAATGAGTTGTAATAGAAAAGGGAAGATGATTGTTACAACTTCATCATCCTTTCATTCATTTCTATAATTCTTATACATGTTCTACTGCCATGTGCTAATAAAAACAAAAGTCAGAAAAGTAAATAACGGCAAATACAACTAATACAACTTCTAGAGGCATGGTAGAATCTTAGCCAAATGCTAAATATGTGATAACTTAATGTATGCATTGCAGTTCTTGCGCCTAAATCAGTCTATATTAACTACTTTCTAAGCGTAACCTTATCAGATTGAGTTCACAATTATTGTTAAATTATCATTATTCTTTTCTTAGGAGACCCATTTATTATTATTATTATTATTCCAGCGCGTAGTAGGATAACGTTCTCTTGGCCATTTCAGTTGGTGTAACGCTTCCTATTTACGTTTGCTACTACTGTTTTTAGTGAAGCTCACTCCTTCTGATCATGATGTTATTGAAATTTGGATTTGACAGCCAAATCCAACACACAACCAAAGCAATACAATGTAAGACCTAGAATTATTATAAGATGTGCAAAAACAATCAATTAATTTCTCAATCCAATCTCAACTAATCCAAGCTTAAATCCAAACATAAGAACAAAATAAATATATCTATATATAATGAGAATACCTTCATTTGAAGCTTTGGAGATTACGTTAACACCTTTGCTATACATTAATTAAAAATAAGGCAATATGAGGATGGTTTTGTCCTTGCTAAATATAAAACTACTGCATTTTTTCTTTTACACGTCCAATCGGACGTGCCATTTGCACTAGTAGCAATAATGCAAATAAATCACATGAGATTTGTAGTGTTTTCACTCACGCCTTGCAAATGTATATCCACTTTAGAGGAAGGAGTTTTATTAATCACCAGTGAATAAGTACAAGAGATTGATTACAATTGATCACTCAATTAACAAATTCCCACTAGAATTTGATTTGAGAGTAGGAAGAATGATGATAATAATAGAGGAGAACCCTTGTTATTCCCAAAATAACTAACTACCAAAATAAATCTTAAATATGTCTTCTTATGGGGAAATCCCGTAATAAACATTCCAAATTTGTCCTTGAAGGATAGCACACAACAACAGTCCAAATAAAGGCAATTTAGACCAAACCAGATGTTTGCATTGAAAATTCAGACATCGTCTGAATTTAAATCCAGTCATCTTAAACCTTGCCAAATTGAACTGAATACATGTAGAAAACAAAACCTTGAAACTCAGACATTTTCAGACGTCTGACCTCCTGTGCAGACGTTTGACGTCTGAATAACAGATGCTCCGAGCTTACATCATCTAGTTCAAATCCTATGTGTACACCATTACTTCAAACACGTGATAAGATGAGTTCCGTTACTCCAAATCACAAACCGCCATCTCCGCGAAGTTAACTCAATTTTCTTCAACCCGACATATAGCGTCACCAAAATTCAACGTATAATTGTATCTGTTGTCAACATGGATGCTTATTTTGTGTAATCATTTGATACGGCTAACCTATACACAACATAATGAAGTCGCAAATTAATGCATAAGCATAGGATGTTCTGTTATTTCTAGAAGTTTCAATTATTTGTTATGTAGTTTTTTGTTAAAAGTAGTTTGTATTATTAGTAACTAAATGAAGGTGCTAGAATCATGTAATCCTATATAATATGGTAGTGATGCAATGAAAGGTAAGTAGCGTTTAATAAAATATCTTTATTCCCTCTATTTCCTTTCACTCTATCTTGAATCTCAAGCTCATTCTCCTCTTATCTTTTCTTTAATCTTCTTTATCCCTATCACCATTATTTGTGTAACCCACACACGCACAAAGCATTTGCATGATTTTAGTGAAGATCAATATCCTTGTGATCGCAATCGTATCTGTTGTTAATATGGATGTTTATTTTGTTTAACCATCATCTGTGTACATGTGTAAATGGTAGGTTCTGTTAACATCCATTCCCACCTACCAACCCCCCCCCCCCCCCCCCCCCCGGGCCCTCATGCACAAACTCCTAAAGAAGTATTGAATACAGTTAAATATTTGTTTAGGTGTTCATGTGTTAATCACTTTTTTGACAGTTGAGAGATTGCAAGTTTAATTTTGAAGTGAAGCTAATGGGGTTTCTGTTAAAACTATATTTTTATTGCAGCTCAGCTATATTGGTATACTTTTAGGTTGTAGGAATTTTTAAGATGGCAGTACTACCTATATTGGGACAGCTTGCTGATGACTACGGGCGCAAACCACTACTTCTTCTTACTATTTCTACATCGATAATCCCATTTGGTATGTTTTTTTTTTCCTTCAAATACAACTACTTTTTTACAAACACTTGGTAGATAATTCTGTTTATAATTTCTTGTATAGTGCTAAAGGCCATCGCCATATATAAAATGGTGTATATAATCTAATATATTAATATTTTTATTAGCTTTTTTCTGGTACACTACAGAAGATACTATCTTTCTTAAATACGGTGACACTTACTCCCATTCGCACACAGTCGCTCACAACCACTCAACCAAATAAATTTGTTGGCTTAGCCCTCTAAAGAATCACCAGTTTGATATGATGTTGTGCACACTGCTCAGAGGGATGTTCAAACTTGGGAGTTTCTCCAAATGAATAATTTGCACTTGCCAATTGAGCCATGGTTCATCGGCATTATTGATAGTTGTGAATTATGATAGTACATAGACATCGTAAGTCTGAAAGTCTTCTTGCTTTTTTTTTTCAGCTATACTTGCCTGGAATCAGTCAATATCTTCTGTATATATTTATTTTGTTCTTCGTACGATTTCATACATCATCAGCCAAGGAAGCATATTCTGCATTTCTGTTGCTTATGCGGTAGGATGATAAATTTTTCTTATACATTTGACATTTTTGTTTGTGCTTGTGCTTGAATGACTGAGTTCTGGATAATTAATTATTTACAAGAAGAAAAAACTATACTATATTTCTGATGTTACTGCTATTTTTGGAAGAAAAAAAAAATTAGTGTTAGGCATCGGAAAAAAAAAACATATTTCAACTACAGGCCTAGTCGGGATGTCTCGCATTGGATGTGAGTAATGGGAAGCTTGGAAATAATAGTTCCACATCACGAAAAATAATAGCGGTGGAGTAGTATATATATGAGTTTGTAGCTAAAATAAGCTCTACTTGTTCAAGCTTAATGCTATTTTTTGAGCTAATGGAAAGGGCATTAGCCTAATGCAACATTGTTCTTGTCCAAGCATGCCTAATTTATAGTTCTTACTAATATAATTTTTTTTTCTTGTTTTTTTTAATCTTGAGAGATACACCGGTTAACTAAAGAACTGAACCGATGATTGCTTTCGCATATTAGTAACAGAAATTGAATTTATTTATTACGTTATGATTGAAGAGCGGTGAAATTCCATTTTAAACTCATCGCTTTGTCCTTTTTAGTGCAAAATTGATGACAATTAAATCATATACACATGCACAAACTGAATCAGTAGTTTTTGTTTAATAGTTCTTCAGTATTGACCAAGTAAAATACAAAAATTAAACCAACAAAAAACTAACTGAATAAAAAAAACACTAATGGGTTCTTGCCATGGATTATTCAAAGTTGCAATCATTTGCAAGCGTGTCTCTTTCGTTTTGCAAGCGGTACAGATTTGATAAATGAGAATAAAGGAAAAACATAATATACTTTCATGTTTTATTATAGGAAAAATGTTATATCACATCAAGTTTATGCACAACCGTCTACTCTTTTTTCTCCCTTCACAAAGAACTACACTTCCCAATTCTACATCAGGAATAATGCCAATGCACCTCGATTCAACATCTTCCCAGTCTATACTAAAAGTCTTCTCAGACTTTGCATCGTTTCCTTTCAACAGTTCTGCTATGTCTTGTTGAACTAAGATAATCTTCACTCTTCTTTGTCAAAAATCAAATTCCTCTTCCATCAAATTGCTCTGTTGAAGTTGTGAAGTATTTAAACTTACCACAACGAAATACTAAAATCAACTGAATTTGAAGCTACCTAAATCTCTAATGCAACTATTGGAAGCATGCATTTTTCATCCTGTAAATAGCAAAATTCTATTTTAAATAACAAAAAAAAAGCAGAGAAGATGATAAGTTGATTCTGCTACCTAAAACTCTAATGCAACTATTGGGAATCATGCATCTTTCATCCCCCCAAGTAGTAAAATTCAATCTTAAAGAACAAAAACAAGTAGAAAAGATGATAGAATTTTATTTTATTTCTATGATAAAAAATTACAAGTACAATAATTATATCCTTTCAAGGTTATGCACAACTTGAATTCTTGTATTCTCTTTGTCTCTCCATAAATAACCAGTCTTCCTGAGAGTTATACGTCCTTTTGAAACAAAAATGCTACTATGACAAAATATAAGTTTTGTCAAATTCTAACTGAGAATCAAAAATTTAGAAGAGACCATACATCAAATTACCAAACTGCCCTCTGAATTACTCCAATTACACCATTCTTACATTTTGACAAAATTTACCTTTTGTCTTGGTAGCAAATTCCCTCTTGAAAACCAACACACTAAAAGTCATTCGCACTCTTAAAACTCTCCTAATTCACTTTGTACGAAGATTCTTTGAGTTTATATGTTTTTCTTATTTTTTTTTTGTTTGATATAATTCTTGAACGATTAGAATGGAAACACACTTCCTTATATAGGGCAATGAGGAACTACTAGAACTTCTTCCATGATAAAACAAGAAGATTCTAAACTCCTTATTCAATATATGAAAACCTCTCATTTATCACGCCACAATCCCAATTTTTTATCCATTTATTTTCAAATCTAATGATTTTGGGTTTTCCTTTAATTTATGATATCTCTAAAACCATATTTATAGATCAAAATTTTTTACCGGATATTCTTACAGTATATCATTTATGTTCATAACGAAGAAAATATAGTTAAGTTTCTTACTGATAAGGTATATAAATTCCACATTTTTGGCCAAAAAGTTGTCTTATTCTTTGATATTGTATTTTAAGCTTGTTTACTAATTTATGAACAGGCAGATGTAGTTGAAGGCAGTAAAAGAGCTTTGGCATTTGGATGGATAACTGGACTGTTTTCTGCCTCACATGTAATCGGAAATGTGTTTGCACGATTTCTTCCAGAAGGATGGATCTTTAAGGTATGTTTAACTTAAAGTGAGATAAGTATGAAACAATATAATTGTTAAGGTCTCCATGTATACAAAATCTTAATATAGCATCCACTTATTGCTTTCCTGTTAGTTAATAACTTTTCTGAACTTTAAATGGTGTCACTGTACGTCTGTACCACCTGTGCTTCTGTTTTGACAATTTAAAATATAGGTAAAGAACTTAGTCCCATAAAACATTGCAAAATTGCAGAGGGGGCAAAATGCATTTGCACTAGAGATGAATTTTTGTTTATGGCATAAAATTACGAGGACTCTGACAAAATTAGGTTAGGTCATTCATTGCAAACTAGCCAAGATCTCTTTCATAACAGCACATCAATTTCCTTGTGTACTGTGTTCTTTTTCAGGCATCAATATTTTTGTTGATCTCTTCCACCCTTTACCTGAAAATATTTCTTGTTGACTCCATCACATTTGCTGAGAGGCCACATCAGCATGTTCCATTATCGACCTTTGCTTTTAGAGTCATTCAAGAAAGATGGATATCCATGAAAGACACTATAGCTGTTGTCGCTAGCAGGTCATTCTATAATTTAAATATGTTTTCTACTATAACCCTTTTTTTCATTATTCTTTCCTTATTTATTTCGTTTTGTCAACATTATTTTATTGAAGGATATTGGTCCTGTTTATGACAGAATTATATCAACTATTTGACTACCTTATTTGAATTGACTTTGTTAAACCTTCATTTCTTTCTAGTGGATTATCAAACTCAAATTTCACTCATTATTGAAGTTGAAAATAGCATTGTCAAATAAATAAAAATATTTGAAAATCATTGTTGGTTAAATGTGGTCCATTGTGGGAATGCTAATTCATTGAAATTCTTAAGTAACATGGATGACCATGCTTATGTACTGGAATAGATGTTTGATGAATAACAAGAGAGTAACTGATGGAAAGTACTAGTTTACAGGTTGGCCTAAACTGAAACGTATACTTGAATTGTTCAGCCACTAAGGCAGTGATTTCAGAGAAAAGATTTGGTCAAATTTCAAGAGGGAAGCCAAAATTGTTACCTCATAGGCTACCGCGACATGATTTTTCTTCTTCTTCTTCTTCTTCTTCTTCTTCTTCTTCTTCTTCTTCTTCTTCTTCTTCTTTTTTTTTGTTAAAAAAGAAAAAATGTTATTGATAACGAGGCTGGAGGATTTTTGGGAAAAAACATGAATTACAATGGAACCCTAGTGCACGAGGCTTCCGTACGGTAGCGGACTCTAGAGAGGTCGATAATGTACGCAGCCTTTCCCTCGCATTGCGAAGAGGCTGTTTCCGGACTCAAACCTGTACATCCAGATCACCATGCAGGTGACCAAACCGTTGTGCCAAGGCTCCACCTCATATGAATTATAATGGAGATTTTCAAAAATATCATAGTTTGAAAATTTGTAAAGGGCTGTAGTTACTCTTATATGGTTTTAAAAATGTTCCATGTTTGTATGTTTGCATGTATGTATGCTTGCGTGTGCATCTGTGTGTGAAATTGCAAATGCCAGATCACGTTTTCTGAGTGCCCATATCCTGCGTATAAAAAATGGCGTTGAATAAAAACAGAAGGTGGAAGCATTTTTAGTGGAAAGATGGAAGGAGAAAATGACTTCATCAGAACACATTTCAATTTGAAATATCAAAGTAGGGAATTAACAATATTAGCCTTATTTGCAATAAAAAAATCCAGATACTTGGTCTATTTACATCTATGCATGCATTGTACAGTGAGTTAGTGGTATGTGTGCATAACACTCGTTTATATGCCATGTACAGATGTGCTTGTGCTAGTGAGCAATTCAAAAACCTATTAAATGTACTTTTTATTCTCTTATTACCATTTGCACCTCTAAGTGGGCCAACAAATCTTCTGTCCTTGTGAATGTCTTGGATGGGTGTAAGTGCAATTTGGGTAAAAATCATGGGTATCATCAGCATAACTCTTGTAATGTGAAGGGTCATTCCTGCATAAATCTAGCCATTTGTATGCACGGGTTAGAAGTTAGAGATTGCCAGCCGATTTGTTGTATGTTGTTGAAGGTCACTGCAAAGTTAATGATTTGTAATTGAAGTCTATATAAATGTGTTTTACACTAGCAGCTGATTTGAGTACAAAAACTTCGTCTATTTTTACTGCCTCTGCAACCTAAAATTTCCATAATTAAATATGGGTTGCAATGGTATTTGTTAGTTGACTAATAAGATGTAGTTGATCAATATTGCTTATTTTTTCCCCTTTTTTCTTGCAGCCAAATTCTTAAACAAATCTCACTTATATCCTTCTTTTATGAGTTAGGCATGTCTGGCATCAGCGGCATTTTACTGGTACAAATATTTGTTGAGCTTTAATATAGCATGGTGTGACATTATACGGTTGTCATTTTTCATAAAAAAATATTAAGGAAATTTGTTGGTGCAGTTCTATCTGAAATCAGCTTTTGGATTTAACAAAAACCAGTTCTCAGAAATTCTTATAATGGTGGGAATTGGTTCTATATTTTCTCAGGTGCATTGCACTCCTCCCTCTTATTTTCTCCCTTGATATTTAAAGCTTATGTGGGTGTAGCTTGCTTCTCTTTAGCTAAAGATGAATATAGAATGGCACTTGTGTTACGATTACACTATTGTGTTTCCGTTTCATCTACCTTCATCAATGAAATTTCAGTCAAAGACATTGGTTAAAAGTATCACTTGGATAATCCTTCAATACAATTTAATCTCAACGTGGAGAGAAACAAGTGTTCATTTTTTTCCGGTAGTAAATAGTCCGCAAAGTTGCAGTTGTTGTGTGGTAGTAACCTTGTTTATTGTGGTTATTTAAGAGTTTTGCTAGGAATGAGATTAATGATTGATGAATTGCTGCAATGTCAGGCTAACTACTTTAATATTTCAGATTTTGCTGCTTCCACTTGTCAATCCATACCTCCAAGAAAAAGGTGTATTGTGCATTGCATTGCTTGCTTCAATTGCTTATGTAAGTTACTTAAAAGAAAATCAATTGTATATTTATGTTCCTTGAGATCACTGTTGTCAAAAATCTTCAAATCTTATGATTTGAATCCCAATTCAGGTTGGATCTCTTCCTTTACAATTCAATTTATATTTCGATTCAAACTTAGTTAAAACTACAATTTAAAAAATATTCAACTCAGACTAACATATTTAATTACTTATTTGGATTCATAATTCTAATTCCAATTGTAATGTTTTTAAAACAAAATAAAAATGGAATAAGAGATGAAACTATGTTTTAAGTTTAGTTGTTGAAGTTAAAACATCAAAATCAATTTCAGAAGTGTGTATAAATATTAAAATATGGATCCTTTGAATCTGTGATTTACGATTTGAATCCCTTTTTGATTTGAAGTTTAAATTTTACGATTTAAATCTCATTTTGAAAACCTTGCACGAGATCACTTAAAAATTACATATAAGATCTATGATTAAGAAAGTGCTACCATTTTGCATCCTGTATTATTTTCAGTCAGTCACACTTGCTATGTGCCTGTGCAATTGTGCTGAGAAATATCCCGGTACAAGTAGCATTTTCCTTATGTTTCAATTGTCGCATGATTCCAATTGGATAATTATGATTTGTTTATACAGGGTCTGCTTTATGGGCTTGCTTGGGCGCCATGGGTAGGATACTGATGATCTATCATTTTGATTGTCAGCTGATCTGAAACTCCGATAGAATACTTTTAAAAATCTCATGCTTATTATTTGCATAGTTTCAAATTTTAAGCAACATTTTTGCAGGTTCCTTATCTCAGTGCCTCGTTTGGAGTAATTTATGTTCTCATAAAACCTTCCGTAAGTAGCTTTCATCTCATTTTTTTTTCTTTCTAATTTTACTCCTAAAGGTACGTGTAGTATTTTATTACCTGAATGCCGTTTTCTATTACCTTTTTATTCAGACCTATGCCATTGTCTCAAAGGCCGTGATCACTACTGATCAGGTACTGTTAGCATAAGAATGTCTAAGAGAACCTATGTACTGACACATTATTAAACAAAAGGTTTCTCGTTAAGATCTTGTTTTGTTCAAAACCTAGTATCCTGTCTGCTATCCATGATTGAGTGTAACCAATATAAAATTTCTTTAACTTGTCACTTTCATATCTTGACCTAAGCTAAAATTCAACATTTTTTTACAGGGAAAAGCTCAAGGATTCATTGCTGGGATTCAGTCTGTTGCTAGTTTGTTATCGCCTCTTGTTATGAGTCCGTTGACTTGTAAGTATCTCTGAACACATATTTTGGTACAATTTTTGTAGCAGAAATATATTACAGTTAAATATAAGTAAAATGAATAATATCTATATTCATATGTCATTATTTAGCAAGGATACTTTATCAGAATGGTCATGTCGATAACCTTGTGGGTTTTTTTTTTCAGCATTGTTCATTTCAAATAATGCTCCGTTTAACTGCAAAGGTTTCAGCATAATTGTTGCATCCATCTCTATGGTAAATACTTTTTCCTTATGTTTTCATTGTCCTTTTGCCTTTAAAGACAATCTGAGTAAATAAATATTAAAGATTCTTTTCTTTTTTGAAATTGTTTATTGGATGTCTAAACTCTAGAGGGCCTGAAATCAAAACCTTTAATTCACATCTCATCCAGCTCCTCGCAAAATGATTTCATTATGCATATGTTTGGTAGAGGTCTTACACCAATAGAATATTTGTTGTTGACGCACCAAGAAATAAAAACAAAATAAAAAATCACCATCAACTGAAATAATTTTCATGTACTAAAAACATTTATTGTGCAATCTACTCGATTAGATATGAATGGAAAACCTTAAAATCTCTACATAAATGATGTGATTTCCTAAAGATTTTCATAACATCGTTTTTTTTTTTCTAAACATATGCATTTTAACTTTCTTGTTATTTTGATAATTATTTAATATTAGGTGATAGCTTTGATGTATGCTTGGCATTTGGATTCAAGAAACAAAATTAGTACAGAAAGTGGCAATAACTCGGAGTCGTCTTCAGTGGAGTCAATTGTTTCACCTCTACTCGCTGCATCCTAGCTGGTAAGGGTACTGTACAGAACAATTGAACTTAATGAATGTTTTGAATTTATACTTTGTAAGTGTACAGTATTTTAGCTGGTAAGAACTGATATAAATCTAAATTGTGGAACCTTTTCCTTATTTTTTGTATAAAGATTACATTATATTGTACATGCAACCGATTTTTTTTTTGGGTATAATTCCAATTTGTAGTGCAACTCTTAGTGTGTATCTTGTTTAAATTTTTTAGAGGGTTCATTTTAAAAATAGGCTTCCAGAAAAAACTTATTCCAATAATAGACATCATCTTAACGAAAGTAGGCTTGTTTTCATTTTGTACGTGCGCATTTTCAAAATGTGCATGTACAAAATCAAAATTTGTACATGCACATACGTGCATGTACGAAAACAAAAAAGATGCCTATTTTCATAATGAGTTTCCGGTGAAGTCTATTATTGAAATAAGTTTTTTCTGAGGCTTACATTTGTAATCGTCTCTTCTTTAGAGTCAAAGAAAAAAAAAAAAGTATCCGCGTTGCTAAAATAACTCAAATTCAAGTATAAGACTTGGGAAGGAGACCATCTGTTCACCGACGATGTGAATAGAAGTGATGAAAGGAGACAGAGTCCTTTCAAAATTCCCAAGCTATTAAAAAGAAATTATTTTTCTACTCGATTCTCATCAGTTAAACAAACATTTAAACTTTATTAAAACAATACCATTACAAAGAAACAATGATGCAACGTACAGGCTGCATGTACATGTCAAATTAGCTTTATACTGGTAACTCTAATCACGGGAACGTATGAAGATAGACATAACATTTATCACCCATCAGTTCAACGCTTGTAATATTTGTTTTATTGCTACTCCATTGATTTATTCACCTCTTGCAAATTACTCCTTGACCTCCACCTCCACATTGCAAGCTCAGATGATCTTTTGCTTCAGTCTCCTCCCTTGACACATCAGCTTCTCCCATAAATTTAGAAACAGCACAGTCTGTTGCAAAGATGTTAGAGGAAGAAAACCTGTTTTCCCCACCGAGCACTGACATAGCTGCCCTAACATTAACCTTGCTGGTGTAAGTTGCACTGTATGTCTGCCCTAACACTCCATTTACTTCTTTCCAATGAAATGAGCATTGATATGGAGATTATTATCAATGACAAGGCAGAAATCCGAATCCTTGTGACCATGGAAGTAGAAGGTGAGGCCATCTCCCCCAACAAAGCATGGATCTTGACAAACAGCCTGATAAAGTATGAAAGTTTTCGTATGTACTGCAAACCGTTATCTACATTTTGTTATATCCCCATTATCTTTTCTGTTTTTGGGCTTGGGCTTGGGCCTGTGTGCAGCCCATCTATTATATTACTTATATAAAGCAAACTGATACACGTATTGTAAATTATCAAGTCATTTCTGCAAATACATATTATCATTCTTCTTTCTACTCTGTACAAACTGCAATTACAAAATATTATTTCAACAAATTCTTTCATGGTATCAGAGCAGTGAATGCAAAAGCCTTGAGGCAGAACCATCAACCCAAAAACAGAGAGGAAACTAAAGCGATCAAAGAAGCCTAACGGCAGCAGTTTGCAGAGAGATTATCATTCAGATTGTCATCAGAAAAAATATCATCCTTTGACAATACTCTTTAACCCATCAGATGATATCTCATCATTTAGGTTATTTTATAGAATTTGCTATATTGTGAAAAACAGGTGCCATACCAAGAGATCATTAAGATCTCTGATTGCAACAAGCTTTCATCAATAAAATCAAGCAAATTCATAGCAAGAAAGTTCAGATAATCAGAAAACCCATTCAAGAAAGCAATCAAGAAATATAAACAAAGCAACTGCCACGTCAAGAATCATCAGAGAATAAACTCATCATCTGAATCTTGACTGCAGCTTACCTTACTTAGCATTTGTCCAGCGTTCTTGAATTGGCAAGTTTTTTGAACATCTTTTTTCCTGCATCAACTTCAAAATTCTTCAATCATGGCTGAAGGAGACAGCAATTCAGCAACTTCAGATAATACAACTAACCCACAGCAACTCACTGATGCAACAGAGAAGTTAATCAAGACTGTTATTAGCCCTCAAAGCCAGTTAATCACAGTGCACTTGGAGGAAGACAACTATCTCTTATGGAAATTGCAAGTTGAAACTGCAATACAAGGATATGGGCTAGACGGATTTATACTTGGATCTATTCCCACTCCTCCAAAATTCATCACTGATTCACAAAACAAGATGATTAGCAATGAAGAATACACAAAATTCTACAGACAAGATAGATTAATAAGCTCATGGCTACTGTCATCAATTGACAAAAAACTACTGTCACAGGTCATAGGGTGCAAATCATCAAATGATATATGGACTACAGTTGAAAGAATATTCAACACTCAATCAACTGCTAAAATCATGCATTATAAACGACAATTGCAGAATGTTAACAAAGGAAATCAATCAATGAGGGACTATCTTTCACAAGTTAACAACATCTGCAATATGTTGGATGCAGCAGGGCATATTGTGTCTGAAACAGAGAAAGTTCTTAGTATCTTGAATGGATTAAGTGAGGAATATGAAGCAGTTGTAGCAGTTGTATCATCACAACCAAGTTTGCCACCTGTACAGTATGTTCATGCTACTCTTCTTGCACACGAAGCAAGAATAGATCACAAGAAAACTCAAGAAACAGATCTGTCAATCAATTACAGTTCAAACTCAAGAAGTAAAGGCCAAAGTCAAAGCAAGCAGGGCCAATATTCACAAAGAGGAGGAAACTCAAATAGATCAAGAGGCAGAGACAGATATAATAACAACAATAACAGGCCTAAGTGTCAAATCTGTGAGAAAATGGGTCATACTGCTGTCAAATGTTATTTCAGGTTCAATGCTAATTATGCACCAAATCAAAATCAGAATAATCAAGGAAATGGAAAATCTGGTGCTAATGTGGCTCAAGTACAGTCAGACACTAATAGCAATGGTGAAGCAAATCAGGCTACAACTGCAACATCAGAACATATACATGATGAAAGCTGGTATCCAGACTCAGGAGCAACCAATCATATAACAAATAATCTTGACAACTTAAACCTTGGAAATAAGGAATATAGAGGTAATCAGTGCATAAGCGTGGGGAATGGTGAGCTTGTTAATATCACTCACACTGGAAGAACCAGTATTAATGGCAAAAGACAACTATATCTAAACAATTTATTGAGAGTACCAAAAATAAAGAAAAATTTGTTGAGTGTGTCACAATTTGCAAAAGACAACAATGTGTATTTTGAATTTTATCCTGATTATTGCTTAGTTAAAGACATGCTAACTAATGAAAATCTTCTGCAGGGTGAAGCAGTGAAGGGGCTGTACAGATTCAACATTAAAAACAGTTGCAATTCTGAAAGAAATCAGAAATGTTGTAATATAGGTGAAGTGAGTCAGACTGAAGAAAACAGAAGTGTGTTTGATTTGTGGCACTACAAACTTGGGCATGCAAACACAAATGTTGTAAAACAAGTGCTTGAAAGAAATAAAATCATGTTTGGTAATGTTACGTTACCATATGTTTGTACATATTGCCAAATGGACAAAAGTCACAAATTACCTTTCAATGACTCACTAACTAAGTTTTCAAAGCCTTTAGAATTAGTTGCAACTGATTTATGGGGACCTGCCCCAATTTGTTCTGATTATGGCTACAAATATTATATATCATTTACTAATGCATATTCTAGATATACATGGATTTATTTCTAAAAGCTAAGTCAGAAGTGTATAATGCAGTGATACACTTTATACTACTAGCTGAAAAGCAAACTGGTAATCAACTCAAAATTATTCAGTCAGATGGTGGTAGTGAGTACAAGACTCTCAGCAATTATTTTGCTAAAAGGGGTATTGTACACAGAATCACTTGTCCTTATACATCTGAACAAAATGGTCTAATAGAGAGAAAGCATAGACATATAGTTGAAACAGGGCTAACATTACTTGCTCAAGCATCTCTACCATTGAAATTCTGGCCTGATTCCTTTAATACTGCAGTATATTTTATTAATAGACTACCCACAAAAGTCATTAAAGGAATCAGTCCAATAGAAAAACTTCTAGGTGTCAAACCAGATTATCAAAGTTTTAAATTTTTTGGGTGTCTATGCTTTCCTCACACAAGACCATATAATAATCATAAATTATGTTTCAGGTCTAAACCATGTACATTCATAGGATATGCAAGCAATCAAAAAGGATATAAGTGTTTAGATGAAAGTGGCAAAGTTATAGTTAGCAGACATGTTGTGTTCAATGAACAGGTTTTTCCCTTTAAAAGTACAAGCATTAAAACTACCCAAAAGGTACTGAATCCAAAATATTTTGTACCTAATATACCTGTTTACAAAGATATTTCTCATCCTGTGGTGATTGAAAGGACTGCTGAGGAGGACAATCCACAACTCACAATGTCAGATCAACCAGGTCATGAATTATCCAAGTCACCCAGCTATCTCAGTCAAACTCCTGAAAATTCAAAACAGCAAACAGAGTCAGCTGCTGAAAGGGATTCAGAAAGCATACAAGCACAGTCAGAAAATGAAAACAATCAGACAAGTACAGATGTATCATCACACAGCAGATCTGGTCATCCAATGATCACAAGGTCAAAAAGTGGAATCTTTAAACCAAAATTATATACTACTACATCAAATTTGGAGGAACCAGTAACCTTTGAGCAAGCTGCAAAGGATAGCAACTGGAAAGCAGCAATGGATGAGGAATACAATGCATTACTAAAGAATGATACATGGCAACTGGTTGACCCACCAGATAACAAAAACATTATAGGATGCAAGTGGACATACAGGCTAAAAAAGAATCCTGATGGAACAATATCAAGATATAAAGCAAGGCTAGTGGCAAAAGGCTTCACACAACAATATGGATTTGATTTCAATGAAACTTTTTCTCCTGTGGTCAAACCAACTACTATAAGAATCATCTTAACTATTGCTCTATGTAATCAGTGGAGTATTAGGCAATATGATGTCAATAATGCATTTTTGAATGGAACTTTACAGGAAGAGATATACATGGAGCAACCACAAGGTTACAGGGAGAACACAAGTCATGTTTGCAAACTGAAAAAGGCTATATATGGCTTAAAACAGGCACCAAGAGTCTGGTTTGATAAAATGAAAGCCACATTGATTAATCTTGGCTATCAGTCTACAAAATCAGACAACTCCCTATTTATCAAAAATAGTAATAATATAAATGTTTACATTCTAATATATGTGGATGATCTTATAGTTACAGGAAATGATGAAAATGAAATCAAATATCTTGCTCAATATCTGAACAAGGAGTTTTCCATCAAAGATCTGGGGTCACTAAACTTCTTCTTAGGCATAGAAGTCAAAAGAAAGTCCAAGTCAGAAATTGTACTCAGTCAAAGAAAATACATTCTAGAGCTACTGGAAAAGGCAAAAATGGACAATGCCAAACCTCAGCCTACTCCAATGATAAGCCATTTGTACTTATCCAAAAACAGGGGAGAACACATAACAAACACCAAACAATACAGAAGTATCGTTGGTGCTTTACAATATTTAACAATCACAAGACCAGACATATTTTTCAGTGTTAACAAAGTGTGTCAATTTATGCAGGAACCAAAAGATGATCACTGGAAAGCAGTAAAAAGAATATTGAGATACATAAAGGGAACTGCAAACTATGGCCTACTACTGAAGAAAAGTAATCACCTAAACATTACTGGATACACTGATGCAGATTGGGGAACCAATCCAGATGATCGCAGATCAACTACAGGATATTGCATATATATGGGTGATAATCCAGTATCGTGGTGCTCGAAGAAATAATCTGTAATCTCAAGATCCAGCACAGAAGCTGAATACAGGAGCGTTGCAAGTGCAACTGCAGAGATTATGTGGATAAGGTCACTGCTAAATGAACTAAACATCAAATCTCAAGCCAAACCAACATTATGGTGTGATAATCAAAGTACAGTATACATGTCAGCAAACCCTATACTTCATTCAAGGACAAAACACATAGAGATTGATCTGTACTTTGTCAGAGAGCAAATACAAAAAGGAAACTTGCTGGTAAATCACTTACCATCTGCTTACCAAAGAGCAGATACGCTTACCAAAGCCTTGTCAAAGCAAAGCTACACCAGATTCCGAGATGAGCTGAAGGTGGTTGAGATTACCACTGAATCAACCGAAAAGGGCGAAGCTGAAGGGACAAATCTACAAAAGCTAAAAGCTTTCATCCATACTACAACAGATCTATCACCTAAACCATCCTCAGCAACGAATCGACTTGCTCAAAGTGACAGACCGCCTTCGATTAACTTGAAGAAACAAGGCATAGTGATTGAACCACCCAGATCCATGCATCTTTGCTCTGAATCTGGACAATAGTCACCGTTTCCCTGTAGCGGCGCTAAAAAATGTCGCCATTAGAGGAAACCCTAATATTGGTTTGAGGGGGAGTGATAAAGTATGAAAGTTTTCGTATGTACTGCAAACCGTTATCTACATTTTGTTATATCCCCATTATCTTTTCTGTTTTTGGGCTTGGGCTTGGGCCTGTGTGCAGCCCATCCATTATATCACTTATATAAAGAAAACTGATACACGTATTGTAAATTATCAAGTCATTTCTGCAAATATATATTATCATTCTTCTTTCTACTCTGTACAAACTGCAATTACAAAATATATTTCAACAAATTCTTTCACAGCCCCAGGCATGTTGCAACCTGTACGTAGCACATGGTACATTTGAAAATGAACGTACCTTTTTTAGCATATATTATGTAAGAAGCATGCATAGATAAAAGCGAAAAGTGCTTACGGCAAACAGGCTTGCAAAGGGAGCAATCCATCAAAGCAGCTGTAAGGGCAAGTATGAGGGCACAAGCGAGAGACCATGTGGCAGTGAGGAAAATATGGTAGCCTGCACCTTACTCTGCATCGATAGCCGTATGCTGATATATCTCTTTTGCTTTCATTGTCTCCATTAGTTAATGCTGGTAATATGAAAGTTAAAGCGCATAGAAGTATTGAGGTTATGGAGTTCATTTTCCGTTTTGATTTTTTAACTGCTTGTTTTGGATGAATTTATAAGCGGGTGAGTTAAATCGTGATAGGAAAGTTGATGCCAGAAGTTGGAAATATTTCGTGATGGTGAATGTTACTTTATCTTTATTATTATTTTCACATGATAATGCAGTGTTTTTGCAGTTGATCGGCTGAATCCAAGCATGTTTGCATGAAGATAATATATAATGGACAAATTTTTGAAGTAGGTCGGTTTTCGAAACAATTTCGCGATTGACGTTGGTTTTGAAATTTATTATCAAATAAAGCCATTTTCTGTCCAGTCAACGTTCAATTCGATATTCTTGCAACTGCCAAATCTTAGACCCAACTTTTTGTTGTGCCTATAATTTTTTGTTTAAATTGGCGCAACTCTTAGCTGTGCCAATCAAATATCAGACATATCTACATGCGCAACTTATACTTGCGTCCGTATTGTTTTAGTACATACGCAACTCATAGATGCGTCTGCATATGTTTTTGCTGTCATACGAAGGCAACAACAATCTTTACCCCCACACCATATCATTTTCACCAACGAACTTCCCTTGTTTTCAAGACCGAGCCTAACATTCTCAAACCTTAATTTTAGATTTTTTCCATCAATTTCTTTGAAATTTTACAAATTTCTTTATCAATCTTTGATTAGAACAAATCTATAATAATGGAAGCGGAATCTTCTTCAACACAATATGATTTTGGTAATCTCTAAACCCTAGTTTTTTTGATAAATTTTTAATTTGTGTATTATTTGTTTACATTTGCTAGAAACACTGTCAATTAGCATGTTCTCGGTGTTAGTGATCCAATTCATTGAGTTGAATCAATCATTTATTATAAACGATGTTAAAAATTTGGTTTTTGTTGCTGAACTTCGTATAACCGGAAAGCAAATCCATTGATGGTAGCATGCTATATTTGAAGGATAATCATCGCACAAATTTTGAAGATTTAATTAGGGTAATATTTTTTATTTGTAAATATAATAAATAATTGAAGATTTTTTAGCATTTTGAATTAACTACACGTTATAATTATTTGTTTTGTAGGGTGTAAAACCCGTAGACCGTCTGGATCATTCATACAGTTTCGAAAATCTGATGGAGGTGATGGATGATCACCGAGATCAACAATTACTTCATCAAGTGGGTTTCTGGTATTTCATGCAGATAAAATATATCAGATTTGATAGGTCTTTACTCACAACATTATGCGATAGATGAAGACTCAAGACTTGCACCTTTCATTTTCCGTTGGAGAAGTGACAATTACTTTGCAAGATGTTTCTATTTTGCTCGGCCTTTCTATAGAAGGCGCTATTCTCAAATACGTTGGTAACATGGACGCCGATGATATTTATCGCCGTTTGCTTAGCGAAAGTTCACCTCAAGGAGCGGTAGTTAACAGAAGAGAGTTGAAGATCAAATGGTAAATGACCTTATAATTGGCAGAGAGATTACTGTCATTTCATCCGTTGATGAGCTAGAACAGTTCACACGGGCTGTCATATTGCTTCTTATAGTATCCGTCTTTTTTCAAACCCTTCGAAGGGTCGAGTAAGTGTAAAATGGTTGTACATGCTACAGGACTTTGCCACTATTTCTGATTATTCGTGAGTTAGCGCGGTTTTGTGCGCATTTTATATGGAGTTGGATCATGTGGCACTAAGGAAGTCAAACGCGTTAGCAGGTTGCATAACCCTTCTACGGATATGTCGATTTTGACTTATAAATGTACCAATGTTTTGAAAGATCTTTTTAACACTGATAATGTGCAGGTATGGTGTAATGACCCGTATTTTTTTAACTATTTTAAATTATAGAATTCTATATAATTATTGAATAAAAATGGTTAGTGATAAAATTTAATGACTTATTATTGTAATTTATTGGAGAATTAAATTGTTTAAACTTGATATTGGAACTATTTAAATAATTGAATCTTTAATTTATGTGAATGAAAATGGTATCGAAAATCGATATAAAATTTTAATTAAGTACGAATGAAGGTTGCTAACATTTAAAATTGGAACTTTAAGTGGATAAATAAAAATTGTATATTTTAATCAACGAGTAAAAATAGCCATTTTTGCCATGGTTTTGCATTTCGGCGAAATCAGTTTCATCGGATCCGTAATAGTGAATTATTGTAAGATTTCAAGTGTCGTATCGATCAAACTTATCGTTAGATCGTGCGAGCTTGAAACGAATCAATTTAAGAAATTCAATTGAAATATATTGATTTTTGAAAACTATCTTCTGCGCACGATCGACTTAGGCCTTGAAACTAGTTCCATTGTGTTCCGAATGGGGGTAAAACATTATGAACGCCAAACGACACGCTTCGTTTGGAATTCGGAATTTCAAACGTTTATAAGCGAGATATTTTCTAAATTTAATAATAGTAATATATATCTATTTATAGTCTTTTCCGCCCCAACCTTATCTCCATCCTACGTATACTACTTCCTTTGCCCTTTCTTTTCAAATTGCAACTATTATAAAAAAAACCAAATCGATTAAGGAAAAGAAAGAAAAAAACAATCGAACGACCGATCGCGTTCGTGGAAGGTTTCGTGACTCAACGTCGAGTAGGCGCACACATTAAGGTTGAGCGGCATAGGCGAACACGAGAGGTTCGGCGATCAAATGGGTGGCGGTGCTGGGAAGTTGATTTGGCTTAGGGTTTGCGCGTGAGTCGAGGCTTGGGCGTAGAGGATGGTGGTCGATCGAGGTAGGGTTTCGGGTGGCCTCTGGCGATATGCGTGACTTTAGGCAAGAGTGATGAACAGAGGCGATGATGTTTAGGCATGGTAGAAGCGAGCTTGGCACCACGACAATGGTTGGAGGCTGGTGTGTGTGAAGCTCGAGGCGACGCTGGCAAATGGCCTCTAGCGCGATGATGGGATGCAGAGGGAGGCAGTTCGCGTTGGTTTTTCTTCTTATTTAATATTAATTTAGTTACTTAAAATTTTATTAGATCGAATGATAATTAAAATAGTAAATTTTGCATGCGAGATCCGTTCGAGTGAAACAAGATGTAGTGCGTTCGTGGTGACGTCGTCGATGGCATGAGATTGAAGTGAGATTTATTTGACTCTGAAAATATTTCAGTTTCAAATAAAAGGTCAGTCTTTTATACGCTCAATGTTCGACTATTATATTTTAATGTTAGTAAAATTTATATCGTGAAGTGATTTAAATTTATTGATGGTTGTTGGATAAATTTAAATTGACATCTGAATTAATTAATGGAATTTGACTTGATAGTTAAATTGAATTAGAATTTAACCGTTAGAAAATTCCCGATTATTGATAATTATGAAATTGTTGTGAATTTTATTGACTGTTGGATGATTGGTTGTGATAGATGCCATTGGTTGATATTTGGATGTTTATTTATTTTGATATATTATGTTATCATCATGTATATTATTTACAGTTTATAAAACTGTTTATTGAATTACTTTAAATAAATTAAGAAATGGGTTGAAATGATATATATCTGTGGCATTTACTTTGGATTGAAATGATATATATCCATCCCTGAATTAAATTTAAACAATTGATTCTCTTGGTCATAGGATAGAGAATTATATATGGACACCGGATTGGTTAAATTAAATGATTTTAAAATTTTGATTTGAAAATTTTTAAATGGTTTGGTTTGAAGAAAAAAATCAAATTAAATCGAATTATTTTCGAATTAGAACTCGGACTGATGAAATTTAAATTTGAAATAGGAATTGTTTAATTAATCGAAGTTGAGACTTTTAAGTTATAATCGAAATAAGAATTGTTTAATTAATCGAAGTTGAGATTTTTAAGTTATAATCGAAATATGATTTGAATTTCAGAAATTGATTTGTTTTAAAAGATTGGACTTTTATTCGAACTTTAGATATTGCTGAGTAAAAGTGACATAAAACGATATTTTGAAATTTATCTCGAAATTTAATAATACTTGAAGGTTTTGACTTTTAAATTGGATATTGAAGGAAAATTTGATTTAAGTGTTCGTATCCATATTTTGGAAATCGAACTTGGAATTGATATATTAGTCGAAATGGTTTCAATTTTGAGAATTGAATCGAAATTAGTTTGGAACTGGAATTTGAAATTAATTTAGTATCTGAATTGAAATAAATTTGGAATTCGAATCGAAATTAATTTGGAATTGGAATTTGAAATTAATTTGGAATTGAAATTGAATTCGAATTGAAATCGTAATTGAATCGATTAAATCAAAATGGAAATTAAAACTAATTTGAAAATTTTGGAAAGTGAACCGGTTTGACTTTGAAACTATTTTTAAATGAATTATTATAAACGGTTTAAAATCTATATTCTTTAAATATTCAAATTATTTTGATTTTCCAAACTATTTTTCTTTATAAACCATTTTTAATACTCAAACTATTTCCTATTAAACTATTTAACTATTTTAAAACTATTTTCTAAAAATTCAAATTGGTCAAAAGGGTGGAATGTTTATATTTAAATCTTGGATTTAAATGCGAAATGGGTTAAAGTGGAGTTATAACCTAAATTGTAATTCGAAACAAATTTTGAAGTGAAATCGATATATCGAACTGAATGATATTTTGAAGTAAAATATGATTTTAAACGAGATTTGAGCAGAAGATTGTACCTGAGTTTGCTAAGTCTGAGCTAATGAGGAAGTTTATGGATTTAGTGCAAGAAGAGACGTCAGTAGTTGAGTAGCTACTAAATTTGAAGAGCTGTCTAGATATGGATATGCTATTATAGATACTGACGTCAAAAGGATTGAGAAGTTCATTCAAGAACTAAGACCCGAGCTTGCTAGAATGACCATGACACATGTATGAGATCCTTGTAATATAGTGGTGGAGATGATCATTCGCCATGAGGAGTTACATGCTGATTTAGTTAAAGAGAAGTCAGTGGAAACCCATGGTTCTCAAGGGAAGAAGAGGAAGTTCTTTAAAAAGAATGGAGCCCAAAAAGGAGATACTGCTAAGAAGTCAAAGGCTAGGGTAGTTTGCTATAAGTGTGACAAGAAAGGTTACTTTGCTAATGAATGTCGGTCAAGAAATGGGAAATAAACTGCAGTAAAGAAGAATGTAAAATGTTTCAACTATGATCAAGTTGGGTATTAAAAGAATAAGTGTCTAGAGCCAGTTAGGGAGGACAAAGGATTTTTTTTTACTGTAGGACTAGCTAGGCCTACTGCAGCAGATAAAGGAAAGACTGTGATGAAAGTATGCTTTTGATTTAGAGTATTTAAGTTAGAGAACTTTTTGATACTGGTGCATCATATTCATTTATATCTCAGTGTTTGGTTAATAGATTATGTTTAGAACCCACCAACCTTGTTAAGGGTTGCGAATCCAATAGGAAGGTATGCAACTCTAAGATTAAGATGTGACAAGTTAGAACTTGACTTGTTAGGTCATAAGTTTGTATGTAGTTTGTATGTTATTGATTTCGTAGATTTCGGGATCATTTTGTGTATGGATTGGTTAGGTAGGTATGAGGCTAGAATATTTTGTCAGGATAAGGAAATATCACTGAGACACCCTTATAGTCATAACAGAGTGATATTAACAATAGAGAATACTGACCGGAGTGCTAGCGCTTTGCTTGATGCTATGGAAGTAGGATATGTGTTAAGTCAGGTTCGGGTAGCAAGAGAGTTTGCAGATGTCTTTGAGCCAGTCACTGGATTACCCTCGAAAAGATTCGTTGAGTTACGAATAGATCTTGTGCCCGACGCTGAAACTGTAAGTAGGCCACCTAGCAAGACGACACCGACTGAGATGAAAGAATTGAAGGTGCAGCTAGTGGATCTAGAAGGAAGGAATTTTATTAGATCAAGCAGTTCGCCTTGAGGAGCGGCCGCGGTGTTCATGAAGGAATCAAATGGGTTGTTAAGGATGTGTATTGACTGTCGTAAGTTAAATGGAAGGATAAATAAGAATAAGTATCCTTTGTCAAGAATTGATGGTCTGTTTGATCAGTGGGGTGGAGCAAGAGTGTTTTTCCAGTTGGATTTGGCGATAGGTTTTCATCAGTTGAGATTAGCGGAGGAAAGTATTCCTTTGATAGCATTTCAGACTAGATATGGTTCATATAAGTGTTTGGTGATTCCGTTTGGATTGACAAATGCACCTGCATTCTTCATAGATTTGATGAACCGTATTTTCCTAGAGTACTTGGATGGGTTTATACTAGTGTTTATAGATGACATTCTATTATAATCTAAGGATGAGAGAGGGCATGAAGTTCATCTTAGAGTAGTACTTGAGACGCTGTTCTCAATTACGGTGGTAACATGGATGCCGATGATATTTGTCACCGTTTTCTTAGTGAAATTCCACCTCAAGAAGCGGTGGTTAATAGAAGAGAGTTGAAGATCAAATGGATAAATGACCTTATAATTGGAAGGGAGATTACTGTCGTTTCATCCGTTGAGGAGCTAGAACAGTTCACACGGGCTGTCATATTGCTTCTTATAGTATCCCATCTTTTTTCAAACCATTCGAAGGGTCGAGTAAGTGTAAAATGGTTGTACATGCTACAGGACTTTGTCACAATTTCCAATTATTCGTGAGGTAGCGCGGTTTTATGTGCATTATATAAGGAGTTGGATAATGTGGCACTAAGGAAGTCGAATGGGTTAGCAGGTTGCATAACCCTTCTACAGATATGTCGCTTTTGACTTATAAGTGTACCAATATTTTGAAAGATCCTTTTTAGCACTGATAATGTGCAGGTATGGTGTAACAACCCGTATTTATTTAACTATTTTAAATTATAGAATTTTATATAATTATTGAATAAAAATGGTTAGAGATACAATTTAATGACTTATTATTGTAATTTATCGGAGAATTAAATTGTTTAAACTTGATATTGGAATTATTTAAATAATTGAATCTTTAATTTATGTGAATGAAAATGGTATCGAAAATTGATGTAAAATTTTAATTAAGTATGAATGAAGGTTGCAAACATTTAAAATTGATACTTCAAGTGGATAAATAAAAACTGTATATTTTAATTAACGAGTAAAAAATAGTCATTTTGGCCACTATTTTGGATTTCGACGAAACCAGTTTCATTAGATCTATAATAGTGAATTATTGTAAGTTTCAAGTGTCATATCGATCAGACTTATCGTTAGTGCGAGCTTGAAACGCATAGAATTCAATTTAAGAAATTCAATTGAAATAAAATGATTTTTGAAAACTATCTTCTGTACTCGATCGAATTAGGCCTTGAGGCTAGTTCCATTGTGTTCCGAATAAGGGTAAAAATTATGAATGCCAAGCGGCATGCTTCGTTTGGAGTTCAGAATTTCAGACGTTTATAAGCGAGATATTTTCTAAATTTAATAATAGTAATATATATATATATATATATCTATTTACAGTCTTTTCCGCCCCAACCTTAACTCCATCCTACATATACCACTTCCTTTGCCCTTTCGTTTTGAATTGCAACTATTATACAAAAACCCAAATCAATTAAAACGAAAAAGAAAGAAAATACAATCGAATGATCGATCGCGTTCGTGGAAGGCTTGTGACTCAACGTCGAGGAGGCGCACACGTTAAGGTTGAGCGGCGCAGGAGATCACGAGAGGTTCGGCGATCAAATGGGTGGCGGCACTGGGAAGTTGAGCTTTGGCTTAGGGTTTGCGCGTGAGTCGAGGCTTGGGCGCGGAGGATGGTGGTCGAGGTAGGGTTTCGGGTGGCCTCTGGCGATGTGCGTGGCTTCAGGCAAGAGTGATGAAGAGAGGCGATGATGTTCAGGCTTGGTAGAAGCGAGCTTGGCACCGCGACAATCGTTGGAGGCTGGTGTGTGTGAAGCTCGAGGCGACGCTGGCAAATGGCCTCTAACGCGATGATGGGATGCGGCGGGGAGCAGTTCGCGTTGGTTTTTCTTCTTATTTAATTTTTATTTTATTACTTAAAATTTTATTAGATCGAATGCTAATTAAAATAGTAAATTTTGCATGCGAGATCCGTTCGAGTGAAACAAGACGTAGTGCGTTCATGTCGATGTCGCCTATGGCATGGGATTGAAGTGAGATTTATTTGACTCTGAAAATATTTCAGTTTCAAATAAAAGATGAGTGTTTTATATGCTTATGTTCGACTATTATATTTTAATGTTAGTAAAATTTATATCGTGAAGTGATTTAAATTTATTGATGGTTGTTGGATAAATTTAAATTAACATTTAACCGATTAATGGAATTTGACTCGATAGTCAAATTGAATTAGAATTTAACCGTTAGAAAATTCTCGGTTATTGATAATTATGAAATTGTTGTGAATTTTATTGACTGTTGGATGATTGGTTGTGATGGATGCTATTGGTTGATATTTGGATGTTTATTTATTTTGATATATTATGTTATCATCATGTATATTATTTAAGGTTTATAAAACTGTAAATTGAATTATTTCAAATAAATTAAGAAATGGGTTGAAATGATATATATCTATGCCATCTACTTTGGATTGAAATGATATATATCCATTCCTGAATTAAATTGAAACAATTGATTCTCTTGGCCATAGGATAGAGAATTATATACGGACACTAGATTAGTTAAATTAAATGATTTTAAAATTTTAATTTGAAATTATTTAAATGGTTTGGTTTTAAGATAAAAATCGAATTTATGGAAATCGAATTATTTTCGAATTGGAACTCAGAATGTTGAAATCTAAATTTGAAACAGGAATTGTTTAATTAATCGAAGTTGAGATTTTTAAGTTACGATCGAAATATGATTTGAATTTCAGAAATTGATTTGTTTTAAAAGATTGGACTTTTATACAAACTTTAGATATTGCTGAGTAAAAGTGATATAAAATGATATTTCGAAATTTATCTCGGAATCTAATAATACTTGAAGGTTTGGATTTTTAAATTGGATATTGAAGGAAAATTTGATTTAAGAGTTTGAATCGATATTTTGGAAATCGAACATGAAATTGATATACAAGTCGAAATGGTTTCAATTTTAGAATTGAATCGAAATTAGTTTGGAATTGGAATTTGAAATTAATTTGTATCTGGATTGAAATTAATTTAGAATTGGAATTTGAAATTAATTTGGAAATGGAATTTGAAATTAATTTGGAATTGAAATTGAATTCGAATTGAAATCGTAATTGAATCGATTAAATCGAAATGGAAATTTAAACTATTTTGAAAAATTTGGAAAGCGAACGGGTTTGACTTTGAAACTATTTTTAAATGAATTAGTATAAAAAATTTAAAATCTATATTCTTTAAATATTCAAATTGTGATAACCCGAAATTTTTGGACACTTGTTAATTGGTAATTAACAGGATTAAAATTTATTAAAATATTAATTTGTATGTCAAACAGCTATAATTTTGATAATAAAAGATATTTGGACATGTAAATAAATTAGAATTATATTAAAGGATATCTGTGATATCCTAGAAAATGTTCAAGCAAATTCAAGTATGATAATCTCATTTATATAAATTATTTAAAATGGGTAAAATTGTCATTTATTTCAAAACAAATAATAATGATGGTTTTTATATATATATATATATATATTGTAAATAGAAAAAAATATTATTTTCAAACAAATTAAATATGTGTTTGATTATATATATATATATATATATATATATATATATTTTTGAGTTGATTTTAAAATTTAATTTGAATTTGGGTTTGAAATTCAATTAAATATATTGAAAATATTACTTGTAATAAATAGTTGTATATTTAAAAGAACATCATTTAATAAAAAAAATGATATATATATATATATATATATATATAATTTACTAAATATAATACATATGTTAATTTAAGGAGTTTGGTTTATGACATAAAAAAATATGAACACATGCAAAAAAATACAAGTGTTAATTTATGAAATAATGTTAGTAACAAATGTATGATGATAAACAAGTGCAAATGACAAATGTTAACAAGTGTCATCATGGTATTTTTATTTACTTATCTTTTCATATTCAAAACAAGAAAACAATGACCAAATCTGAAATACTCCTCAGATCAAAATATAAAACCTGTAAAACATTTTCAAAACCCTGTAGACCAGAAATCAGCTCAAGTTCATATATCCAGTAAACAATTTCCTCTCCTTAAATCCCAGATCTGAAAACAAATTCAAGTCTACAAGCCTGTAACCAAAGTACTCAAGTTCAAAAACCAGAGAAAATGTCATCAAACATGTAACCTCTTTTATCAAGCATTTTTCAAAGCCTGAAAACATTTTTACAAACCCTGTAAGCATTTTTACAAGCCTGTAACAACTACAAGCGTGGAAATCAAAGTCTTGATCATAGCATCATCATGTTCCTGTCGTAATAGCACTCCAGTTTCTAAAGTTTCAAACAAGACAAAGCTTTCAGAAATCATGCAATGCAAAGTATTCAAATTTTCAAAAGCTTCCCTGTTCTTTTCAAACTCTCTGCATTTTCAAAAGGTGAGTAAACTACATTCTTATTATTTGATCTGATGCATAGTCTTTTGGATGATGTGTGAATGTAGGTTTGCATGGATAAATTCATATGTTAATGAATATTAAGTGAAAGGTTATGTGCATATCTATTTATTTATAAACATATATGCCTCTGTTATACAGAAGTTTTCAAGCTCTGTTCAAACATATTATAACAGTGAGTATATACTTATTTAAAAGCTTAAGGAAATAAATGATGTTGCACGTGTATTTACGTGATGATGTTTGTGTTGCATGTCTATATATATAAGCAAAATCTCTGTATATGTATCTGATTGAAGTTGTGCGTCTGTAGGTCTCTGTTCTTGGTCCAGAGTTAAAATTTTGATCAAAATACCTAATCTTTGCCTCTGTTCTCTGTTAGGCCTTAGTTTTCAAACAAATTTAGTTTGTTAAAACATAATCTAGGATTTAACAATAGTTTTAAACATGTTTGATATATATATTATCTGGAATCAAGAAATACAGTAGTAAATCCTAAATATGTTAGATTCAAGTATTTAAATTTGTTGATTTAATTATATAACTCGAATCAGCTCTGGATAATAGGATTTTTAAAATGGAAATATCGATTTTTAAGTGAGTATCGAAGGTGAAGTTCAAAGTTGAACTGGAAATGGTTTTTGGCCATTTTCTGGTGATTGTCAAGCACTTGGCCGTCGGGGTTTTCATCGGAGCTTGGTTGTCAACTGTAAGGGTTGGGAAAAATGATGGTTGTGGTGATCGATCGTCAGAGCGTTAGATTTTGGATGAATTAGGGTTTAATACCCAGTTTAGGATGAGGTGGAAGATTGGGCGACTGCGTCGACTCTCAGGCATCGGAATCCATGAGACTCAGGAAATGGAAGCGTGGATGGTCGGAGAATGTGTGGCCGGAGTTATGGCGTCGCCGGTGGTCGGCGTGAGTGGTGCAAGACGGTTCTGCCTGGTAAGGTCAAGTTCCAGTTCTGAGCTGGATACTTGTCTTCATTTTGTTGTTGATGGGGTCGAATCGATTATTAGAATCGTGTGTGGAGTTGATTTGCGACTTGACGGAGACAGTGAAGATTGCCAGAGCGCTGGCCAACAGCTGTGCACGTGCACGACAACGTTGATCGTGCCTGGGTGTTGGGTTGAGATTGTCTCGAGGTGGTACTCGAGATAGAGAGTGTCAGGCTCGAGTTTTTTCTCGTGTTCGTTGAGTTGGGTAACAACAGTTTTTTTTAATTTAACAAGAGTAAAAACAAATAAAAGATAAAGGAGGAAGGGGGAAACTCGAAGCCAGTCTCGAGTAAGTTTCGGGTTTAATCCGAAGCAGATGATATGCAAGTTTTAATAATGTTTTTAAAAGTTTTTAAAGTAAGTTTTGAAATGAAAATGGTTTTAAACTTATCTTAAATAAATTCTTTTCCTTTATAAATGTTTCCTAAACCTTAATTAAGAAATTATATGTTTGTTAACTTAAGTTTGTTAAGTTAAAATTTAAGATACTTTAAACTAAATTGTTATAAAATAATTAAGTGATAATTAAAGGTTAAATGTTTTTAAATAATATGATTAAATAATTAATAAAGATGATGATTTATCTTAAAGGTAATTAAGATTTTGATAATTAAATAAAGTAATTAAAGTTTTATTAATTATATTAATTATTGAATAAGTAATCAATTAATTAATAGTTAAGGGTTATAAATTAATTAATTAAGAGGTTAATTAGTTTGTAATTAAGAATTGTTAATTAGACAATTAGAGATAAATAATTAATAATTAGTGATTAATTAATTTAATGATTAGTGATTAGTGATGAATTAATAAAGTAATTAGGTTGTAATTAGTGACTATTTAATTAAGTAATGAAAGATTAATCAATTAGTAATTAAGGATTGATTAACTGATAATTAAAGATTAATTTATTTATTTAAAGGGTAATTGGGAATTACTCAATTGTAATTAATCAAATGAATGTGATTAATTTAAGTTAATTAATTAGTTGATTAATTAAAGATCATCTTGATGGTTGATTAAGTATAATTACTTAATGAGATTGATAAGTAAAATTACTATAAGTAATTTAATGTATAATTACTGGATATACTTAATTAAAGAGAAGTAATTAAAGAATAATTACTTAGTGGAGTAACTAAAGATTAATTACTTGGTGTAATTAATCAAAGGATTTTGGTAATTAATGATTACCTAATGAGATTGATAATTGTAATTACTTAGTGAAGTAATTGATGGATAAATTGCTGGATGTAATTAGTATAAGGGAAATTATTTAATGGGAAGTAATTAAAGGTTAATCACTTAGGAGAAGTGACTAAGGGTTAATTACTTAGTGTAATTAATTAAGGATTGATTGATTAAGAAAACTAACCAAGGGTTAGATCATTAATGTGTGTGATTAATTATAGGATAATTAATCAATGTAAGTGATTTTAGGATGACTAATTTGTGTAATTAATTAAGAGTTAATTACTTATTGTAATAAAATAATAATTGGTCAAGGGTGATTATTTAAGAAGGATAATTAAAGGATGATTGATTAATTGGTTTACAATTGATTAATATTAAGTAAAGGTAATCTAAGTGATTAAGATTAAAAATTAATTTAATTAGAGATAAATTAAATTAATTTTTGAAAGTGATCAATCTTGCTTATAAATGATTGAATGATGTTAAATGCCTTAAATTTGTTGATATCTCTGATATGAAATGTTTTGTGATATGATATGTTTGGGTGAACAGTGATAAGGTGGTTATCTATCAATGATGAATTTCTGTGTAAAAAGTGACATCGTGTATTTAAAATTGAATTGTATTTAGTTTAAAAACTTGGGTTAAGATGACATTAGATTCGAAGAGACCGGAGTCGGGTATTAGTAAATACCCGAAACCACTTCGATTCTTTATAAATTGATATGTGAAATCAATAAGCTGGTATGGAATGATTTAAGTGAATTGGACCATTTAATCTAAGATTTGGTACTTAGAAATTGGTGAGTGAAATAAGTGATGTCTATAACAATTTGTGTATTTGTAATTGATACAAGTTACCCTAGGTTATATATAAGTTTTATGCTTTTGTAATTCATGTTAGATGGGTTTACTCACGCTGGTTTCAAGCCTGACCCGGGTGTTACTTTGATGTAATGCTTGGGTCAGACCGAGTATTACAGATTTTCAGGTAAGGACGTTCTGGAGCTCAAGAGACGAGCTGGATGGCGGGAACGTATGGAGTGTATACCGTTGTGATATTGTAGTTTGTGTTTGGGACAGGTTGATTGAATATGTCCAATGTTTGTAAATGTTGTAACACTGATGTATTAAAGTGTAATTTGACAAGTACAATTTTCCTTTGTAACTGGTATTAATGATATTATATTTTATCCGCTGCGAATGTGAGATTGTGCTTTGGTGTTTCTATTCTTCTTATTCTATCTCTTTTCTTCTTTTCTCTAACTATGTGGAATTTTCGGGATCGAAAATTCTGGGTCGTTACATTTGGTATAAGAGCTGAAGGATTAGCAGGAACCTTGGCTCTGGTGGGATTACTCGTTAAGGATAGGGTTAATGATGCCCTAGAATGAGTTTAGCGTGTGTGTGTGTGTGTGTGTGTATGTATATATATATATATATATATGAGAGCGTACTTGTTATTTTCTTATATAAAGATTTTAAATGATTTTATATAAGAATATATTTTGATATATAAAGCAAAATTTCTTTCTAATAAATATTAAGGTAATTGGTTGTTAAATTTTTGGAATTAAATTAAGTGGTAATAGAAATACAACAAAACTGAAATTAAATTAAAGACAAGTTTGAAATGGATTCAAACTGAAATTAAAATCTTGAAGTTGGGGAAGAGTTTCAAAATAAGATGAATTAAATCTGGTTTCAAACCAGAAAATATAATGGTTATTGTGTTTAATAATGGGATGATTTTTTTCCAATAAACAATAAAATGTTTTAAGGAAGTAACCACTTGATGAGAATAACTTGTAAATTAGAAAGGATGTAAATTAAAGTGGGTTTCAAATTGTGAAGTTCTGAATTCTAAATTTAAACATTTGAAATTGTTTTCAAAATGTTAAAGGAAATAATATTATTCAAACTATTTTGAATGTAATCTTATTTTAGAATAAGAAGTTGTTTGTAAACTTTAAAAGAATTTGTTTTGAATTAAAACCAAGGGCGGTTTAAATTTTAAATTTGGTTTGGTGGGCCAAGAAGTAAAGTGAATGTGAATAGAAAAGGGGATTGATTTGGCTAATAATCAATAGAGATAAATACGTAGGATGTACGTATAGTATTCTATTCGCATAATGATTTGATCCTGATTCGAGCACAAAATTTCGAGGTAGTTATATCGATCCGAGTTGGGATTTTCACTCGATTTTCGATGACGAACCTGGATATGGATTGTTGATTGGTTCTGGATATTCTCTATCATAGTTATGGCTATGCAAGGAGAATGATGGTTTCTGATTAAGAAACCAGATCTGAGTCTGCACTAGGAAGTCGGGTGGACGATACTAGTTCGAAAGAGAAATAGTGTGATCGAGTGAGCGATCATATTGATACTACATTCGGATGCTATGTGTACATTGTACGGATTTGAATAAAATTGATACTGGAAACTTGTAGATAAGAACTGTAAATGATTTTTGAAATGAAAAGTATATTTTATGAGATATATAATGAAACAAAGTGGAAATTGAATATTTCCATGGTAGAAATTTACTTATGAAAGTAAGTAATATGATAAGTGACTTTATAAAATAATCAAGCTTGAATATTGTTTTAGCATAAACAAAGTTATGTATATATAACTGATATACTCCCCTTATTGAATCAATTGCCAGAAGAAAAGGGTTTTTGAAAGTATTTGAAGTATAAAAGGAAATTTATACAATTCTGAAGTGATTCAAAGATTTTCAAAGTTATATATATCTATATATATATATATAAAGGATCTTGTGAGAGTGATTTTGGAGAAAGGGTTTTCGGAACCTATGGATTTTGGAAAGGCTTTTGATTTTTGGAGAAAAATCAATTTTAGAAATTTGGAAAGCCTAGTTTGAGAATTATCGATTTTGGGTTAATCGATTTTGAGAAAGGAGATTTTTATGAGATTCATACTAGGTGTATGATTTGGAAGATACTATATGCGTATAGTATAAAGTGTTTTGAAAATGGCTCTGGAGAAAAAGACCTCCCTTGAAATGAACTTCTCAGGTGTGCCACTGGGTGGTATTGCCTTGAACCCTAAGGGGGGTTCTAAAGTTGATCCTGTGAGAAGTCCGGACAAACTAGTTCCTGAGGATTATTGTGTAGCGGAAGTCGAGGGCGCTAATGCCTATAGAGGCATTTGGGTTATGTTGTGATGACAGTGTAACTCGATGTCGCTGCGATCTACTGCAGACCATAGCGAAAGTCGTGTGTGCTGTTGAGAGCCAACAGTCTACGTTTGATTTTACATCAGTAGACTGCGACCTATGGTGACAAAGCGAAAGTCGAGAGGTCGTGAGAGCCTAAGGCTGCATTGGATTTGACTGATGTAGTCTGCGACCTATGTGGGAGTGAAGAAGTTTCATTTTTGACAGCGAAAATCGAGGGCGCTGATGCCTACAGTTACATGGACTTTTGCTGTGATGTAACCCTAGAATGTAACTGCGATCTATGGTGGGTTCCATGGCGTAATCGAGGGGCGCAGAGTGTCTACAGTTACATGGATGTATGTTATGATGGCAACGTAACCCAGGACGTAATTGGAACCATGGATGGGGATGATGATTTCTAGAGCATTCTCACCAAAAATATTTCCTCTATTTTCAAAAATGTTTTCGATAATTCAAATAAAATCAATTTCCAAGTATTTTCACTGGACGTTGAAAACGGGTTTACCAAGTATCTATAGATTTTCAGTCCTGCACCTGATCAACGTATGACCGAATCTCTATGAGAACAAGGATGGACTTGTTGAAACATCGAGTTATAAAAAGTAATTTTATAAAACTATTTTTGTAATAATATGTAGATTTTAAAAGGGTTTATAGTTTAAAAATGTTCAAAGAATAATTTATCTAGTAAATATTAAATAAATTCTGACTTCGTTCCTTTTCGGGGACGAAAAGATACAAAGGGGGAAGGAATGTGATAACCCGAAATTTTTAGACATCTGTTAATTGGTAATTAACAGGATTAAAATTTATTAAAATATTAATTTGTATGTTAAACAGATATAATTTTGATAATAAAAGATATCTGGATATGTAAATAAATTAGAATTATATTAAAGGATATCTGTGATATCCTAGAAAATATTCAAGCAAATTCAAGTATGATAATCTCATTTATATAAATTATTTAAAATAGGTAAAACTGTCATTTATTTCAAAACAAATAATAATGATGGTTTATATATATATATATATATATATATATATATATATATATATAGATTGTAAATAGAAAAAAATATTAGTTTCAAACAAATTAAATATGTGTTTGATTAAACGTGTATATATATATTTGAGTTGATTTTAAAATTCAATTTGATTTTGGATTTGAAATTCAAATAAATATATTGAAAATATACTTGTAATAAATAGTTGTATATTTAAAAGAACATCATTTAATCAAAAAAATGATAAATATAATTTATAAAATATAATACATATGTTAATTTAAGAAGTATGGTTTATGACATAAAAAAATATAAACACATGCAAAAAAATACAAGTGTTAATTTATGAAATAATGTTAGTAACAAATGTATGATGATAGACAAGTGCAAATGACAAATGCTAACGAGTGTCATCATGATATTTTTATTTTTTTATCTTTTCATATTCAAAACAAGAAAACAATGGCCAAATCTGAAATACTCCTCAAATCAAAATATAAAACCTGTAAAACATTTTCAAAACCTTGTAAACTAGAAAACAACTCAAGTTCGTATATCCAGTAAACAATTTCCTCTCCTCAAATCCCAGATCTAAAAACAAATTCAAGTCTACAAGCTTGTAATCAAAGTACTCAAGTTCAAAAACCAGGGAAAATGTCATCAAACCTGTAACCTCTTTTATCAAGCATTTCAAAGCTTGAAAACATTTTTACAAATCTTGTAAGCATTTTTACAAGCCTGTAACAACTACAAGCCTGGAAATCAAAGTCTTGATCATAACATCATCATGTTCCTGTCCTAATAGCATTCCAGTTTCTAAAGTTTCAAATAAGACAAAGCTTTCAGAAATCAAGCAATGCAAAGTATTCAAATTTTCAAAAGCTTCCCTATTCTTTTCAAACTCTCTGCATTTTCAAAAGGTGAGTAAACTACATCCTTAATGTTTAATCTGATGCACAGTCTTTTGGGGGATGTGTGAATGTAGGTTTTCATGGATAAATTCATATGTTAATGAATATTAAGTGAAAGGATATGTGCATATCCGTTTATATATAAACATATATGCCTCTGTTATACAACAGTTTTCAAGCTCTGTTCAAACATATTATAACAGCGAGTAAATATTTATTTAAAAGCTTAAGGAAATAAATGATGTTGCATGTGTATTTCTGTGATGGTGTTTGTGTTGCATGTGTATATATATAAGCAAAATCTCTATGTATATATATATATATATATCTGATTGAAGTTGTGCGTCTGTAGGTCTCTGTTCTTGGTCCAGAGTTAAAATTTTGATCAAAATACCTAATATTTGCCTCTGATCTCTATTAGGCCTTAGTTTTTAAACAAATTTAGTTTGTTAAAACATAAACTAGGATTTAACAATATTTTTTAAACATGTTTGATATATATATATATATATATATATATATATATATATGATCTAGAATCAAGAAATACAGTAGTAAATCCTAAAAATATGCTAGATTCAAGTATTTAAATTTGTTTATTTAATTATATAACTCGAATCAACTCTGGATAATAGGATTTTTAAAATGGAAATCTTGATTTTTAGGCGAGTATCGAAGGTGCAGCTCAAAGTTGAACTGGAAATGGTTTTTGGCCATTTTCTGGCGATTGTCGAGCACTTGGCCATCGGGGTTTTCATCGGAGCTTGGTTGTCAACTGCAAGGGTCGGGAAAAATGGTTCTTGTGGTGATCGATCGTCGGAGCGTCAAATTTTGGATGAATTAGGGTTTAATACCCAGTTTAGGATGAGGTGGAAGATTGGGCGACTGCGTCGACTCTCTGGCATCAAAATTCATAAGACTCGGGGAATGGAAGCGTGGTTGGTCGAAGAATGTGTAGCCAGAATTGTAGCATCGCCGGTGGTCGGCGTGAGTGGTGCGAGACGGTTTTGCCAAGTGAGGTCGAGTTCCAATTTTGAGCTGGATACTCGTTTTCGTTTTGGGGTTGATGGCATCGAATCGATTATTGGAATCGTGTGTCGAGTTGATTTGCGGCTTGACGGAGGCGGTGAAGATCGCTGGAGCACTGGCAAACAGCTGTGCACATGCACGGCAACGTTGATCATGTCTGGGTGTTAGGTTGAGATTGTCTCGAGGTGGTACTCGAGATAGTGAGGGTCAGGCTTGAGTTTTTGCTCGTGTTCATTGAGTTGTGTAACAATAGTTTTTTTTAATTTAACAAGAGCAGAAACAAATAAAAGATAAAAGAGGAAGGAGGAAACTCGAAGCCAGTCTCGAGTAAGGTTCGAGTTTAACCCGAAGTAGATGATATGCAAGTTTTAATAAGTTTTTAAATGTTTTTAAAGTATGTTTTGAAATGAAAATGGTTTTAAACTTATCTTAAATAAATTCTTTTCCTTTATAAATGTTTCCTAAACCTTTAATTAAGAAATTATATGTTTGTTAACTTAAGTTTGTTAAGTTAAAATTTAAGATATTTTAAACTAAATTGTTATAAAATAATTAAGTGATAATTAAAGGTTAAATATTTTTAAATAATATGATTAAGTAATTAATAAAGATGATGATTTATCTTAAAGGTAATTAAGATTTTGATAATTAAATAAAGTAATTAAAGTGTTATTAATTATATTAATTATTAATTAAGTAATCACTTAATTAATAGTTAAGGGTTATAAATTAATTAATTAAGATGTTAATTAGTTTGTAATTAAGAATTGTTAATTAGAGAATTAGAGATAAATAACTAATAATTAGTGATTAATTAATTTAGTAATTAATGAATGATTAATGATAAATTAATTTAGTAATTAGGTTGTAATTAGTGACTAATTAATTAAGTAATTAGAGATTAGTCAATTTTTAATTAAGGATTGATTAACTGATAATTAAAGATTAATTAATTTGTTTAAAGGGTAATTGAGAATTACTCAATTGTAATTAATCAAATGATTGTGATTAATTTAAGTTAATTAATTGGTTGATTAATTAAAGATAATCTTGATGGTTGATTAAGTATAATTACTTAATGAGATTCATAAGTAAAATTACTATAAGTAATTTAATGTATAATTACTGGATGTAATTTATTAAAGAGAAGTAATTAAAGAATAATTACTTAGTAGAAGTAATTAAAGATTAATTACTTGGTGTAATTAATCAAAGGATTTTGGTAATTAATGATTACCTAATGAGATTGATAAGAGTAATTACTTTGTGAAGTAATTGATGGATAAATTGCTGGATGTAATTAATATAAGGGAAATTACTTAATGGGAAGTAATTAAAGGTTAATCACTTAGGAGAAGTGATTAAGGGTTAATTACTTAGTGTAATTAATTAAGGATTGATTGATTAAGAAAACTAACCAAGGTTTAGATGATTAGTGAGTTTGATTAATTATAGGATAATTAATCAATGTAAGTGATTTTAGGATGATTAATTTGTGTAATTAATTGAGAATTAATTACTTATTGTAATAAAAAATAATTGGTCAAGGGTGATTAATTTAGAAGGGTAATTAAAGGATGATTGATTAATTGGTTTATAATTGATTAATATTAAGTAAAGGTAATCTAAGTTATTAAGATTAGAAAATAATTTAATTAGAGATAAATTAAATTAATTTTTGAAAGTGATCAATCTTGCTTATAAATGAGCGAATGATGTTAAATGCCTTAAATTTGTTGATATCTCTGATATGAAATGTTTTGTGATAAGATATGTTTAGGTGAACAGTGATAAGGTGGTTATCTATCAATAATGAATTGCTGTGTAAAAAGTGACGTCCTGTATTTAAAATTGAATTGTATTTAATTTAATAACTTGGGTTAAGATGACATTGGATTCGAAGAAACCGAAGTCGGGTATTAGTAAGTACCCAAAACCACTTCGATTCTTTATAAATTGATATGTGAAATTAATAAGCTGGTATGGAATGATTTAAGTGAATTGGATGATTTAATCTAAGATTTGGTACTTAGAAATTGGTGAGTGAAATAAGTGACGTCTATAACAATTTGTGTATTTATAATTGATACAAGTTACCTCGAGTTATATATAAGTTGTATGCTTTTGTAATTCATGTTAAATGGGTTTACTCACGCTGGTTTCTAGCCAGACCTAGGTGTTACTTTGATGTAATGCTCGAGTCAGACTGAGTATTACAAATTTTCAGGTGAGGACGTTCTGGAGCTTAGGAGGCGAGCTGGATGGCAGAAACGTATGTAGTATATACCGCTGTGATATTGTAGTTTGTCTGGGACAGGTTGATTAAATCTGTCCAATGTTTGTAAATGTTGTAACTCTGATGTATTAAAGTGTAATTTGACAAGTACAGTTTTCCTTTATAACTGTTATTAATGATATTATATTTTATTCGCTGCGAATGTGAGATTGAGATTTGGTGTTTCTGTTCTTCTTCTTCTATCTCTTTTCTTCTTTTCTCTAACTATTTGGAATTTTCGAGATCGAAAATTCTGGTTCATTACACAAATTATTTTGATTTTCCGAACTATTTTACTTTATAAACCATTTTTAATACTCAATCTATTTTCTATTAAAATATTTAACTATTTTAAAACTATTTATACCATTTTCTAAAATTCATACTAGTCAAAAGGGTGGAATGTTTATATTTAAATCTTGGATTTAAATGCGAATTAGGTTAAAGTGAAGTTATAACCTAAATTGTAATTCGAAACAAATTTTGAAGTGAAATCGATATATCGAACTAAATGACATTTTGAAGATTTTAAACGAGATTTGAGCAGAAGATTGTATCTGAGTTTGCTAAGTCTGAGCTAATAAGGAAGTTTATGGATTTAGTGTAAGAAGAGATGTCAGCAGTTGAGTATGCTACTAAGTTTGAAGAGCTATCTAGATATGGATATGCTATTATATATACTGACGTCAAAAAGGAATGAGAAGTTCATTCAAGGACTGAGACCCGAGCTTGCCAGAATGACCATGACACATGTCTGTGATCCTTGTAATATAGTGGTGGAGATGGCCATTCGCCATAAGGAGTTACTTGCTGATTTAGGTAAAGAGAAGTCAGTGGAAACTCATGGTTCTTAAGGGAAGAAGATGAAGTTCTTTTAAAAAGAATGGAGCCCAAAAGGGAGATACTGCTAAGAAGTCAAAGGCTGAGATAGTTTGCTATAAGTGTGATAAGAAAGGTTACTTTGCTTATGAATGTCGGTCAGGAAATGGGAAGAAAGCTGTAGCAAAGAAGAATGTGAAATGCTTCAACTACGATCAAGTTGGGCATTACAAGAATAAGTGTCCAGAGCTAGTTAGGGAGGACAAAGAAAAAATTTGCCATAGGACCAGCTAGGCCTACTGTAGCAGATAAAGCAAAGACTGTGATGAAGGTACGCTTTTGATTAAGAGTTTTTAAGTTAGAGAACTTTTTGATACCAGTGCGTTACATTCATTTATATATCAGTGTTTGGTTAATAGATTATGTTTAGAACCCACCTTGTTAAGGGTTGTGAATTCAATAGGAGGGTATGCAACTCTAAGGTTAAGATGTGACAAGTTAGAACATCAATTGTTAAGTCATAAGTTTGCATGTAGTTTGTATGTTATTGATTTCGTAGATTTCAGGATCATTTTGTGTATGGATTGGTTGGGTAGATATGAGGCTAGAATATTTTGCCAGGATAAGGAAATATCACTGAGACACCCTTATAGACATAACAGAGTGATATTCTCAGTAGAGAATACTGACCGAAGTGCTATGCTTTGGTTAATTCTATGGAGGTGGGAGATGTGTTAAGTCAGGTTCGGGTAGCAAGAGAGTTTGCAGATGTCTTTGAGCCAATCATCAGATTACCCCTGAAAAGAGTCGTTGAGTTTAGAATAGATCTCGTGCCCGAAGCTGAACCTGTAAGTAGACCAGCTAGCAAGATGGCACCAACTAAGATGAAGGAATTGAAGGTGCGGCTAGTGGACCTAGAAGGAAGGAATTTTATTAGACCAAGCAGTTCGCCTTAAGGAGCAGCCGCGGTGTTCGTGAAGGAACCAGATGGGTTGTTGAGGATGTGTATTGAGTCTATTGACTATCATAAGTTAAATGAAAGGACAAATAAGAATAAGTATCCTTTGTCAAGAATTGATGGTCTGTTTGATCAGTTGAGTGGAGCCAAAGTGTTTTTCCAGTTGGATTTGGTGACAAGTTTCCATAAGTTGAGAGTAGCGGAGGACAGTATTCCTTTGACAGCATTTCAGACTAGATATAGTTCATATAAGTGGTTGGTGATGCCGTTTGGATTGACAAATGCACCTGCTTTCTTCGTAGATTTGATGAACCATGTTTTCCTAGAGTACTTGGATAGGTCTGTACTAGTGTTTATAGATGACATTCTAGTATGATCTAAGGATGAGAGAGGACATGAAGTTCATCTTAGAGTAGTACTTGAGACGTTGAGGCAAAATAAGCTAAAGGCGAAGTTTACCAAGTGTCATTTTTGGAAAAAAGAGGTAAAGTTTCTTGGTCACATGGTTTCAGAGAAAGGATTGTCAGTCGATCTAGTTAAGATCGAAGCTGTGAATATTTGGAAGGGACTAGAGACAGTGACTGAGATTAGGAGTTTTCTTGGACTTGCTGGCTACTACCGGAGATCCATTAAGGATTTCTCGTGGATAGCAGCACCCTTAACTAAGCTAAACAGGAAGGAAGTGAGGTTTCTTTGGTCCAACAAATGTGAGGAGGCATTCCTTAAGTTAAAGCATTTGTTGACCAATGCATCAGTATTAGTAGTTCTAAACAGAAACCAAGGATTGGTGGTGTATATTGATGCATGTGGAACTGGATTAGGAGCGGTGTTGATGCTGAGTGGTAAAGTCATTGCTTACGCATCTAAGCAGCTTAGACCACATGAAGTTAGACATCCTACTCATGATTTGAAGTTGGCAGCTGTGATCTTCGCATTGAAAATTTGAAGACATTATATCTTAGGGGAGAGGTTTGAGTTATATACCGATCCCAAGTCTTTACGGTATTTATTCTTTCAGCAAGAGTTAAATATGAGACAGCAGATGTGGCTGGAGTTTTTGGTTGCGTATGATTTTGGTATAGAATATAAATTAGGAAAAGCTAATAAGGTGGCCGATGCTCTTAGCAGGAAACATCAAAATGTGGTGTTAGCTATGTTGGTAGAATGGAAAGATTTAGAAGCTTTAGCAAGTTGTAGTGTGCAGTTAAGATCAACTGCTGTTTCTAGTCAAGGTACCACCAAGTTGTCTTGTTTAGAAATACAACCATTATTGATTGAGAAAATTGCTTCTAAGTAGAAGGAGGATCCAGTATTAGCTGAAAATATCAGAAGACTTGAAGTTGTAAAAGAGATCGATGATCTAAAGTGTTTTAGCCTTGACCAGAGAGGGTAGCTAAGAAAGAAGGGATGGTTGTGTGTTCCAATTGTGAAGGACTTGAGGAAAGAAGTTCTTGGAGAATGTCATCGATCCAAGTTTACGATTTATCCTGGAGGAACCAAGATGTATCAAGATATAAAGAGGACCTTCTACCGGGGAGGCATGAAGAGGGATGTTGGCTTCTGCGTTAGGCACTGTGCAAACTTTCAACAAGTGAAAGCTAAACATCAGAAACCAAGTGGGTTACTACAGCCTTTTGAATTTCCAATTTGGAAATATGATTCGATATCTATGGATTTTATAGATAGATTGCCAAGGTCAAATAGAGGTAATGAAAGTATATGGGTTATAGCAGAAAGATTGACCAAGAGTACCCATTCATCCCAGTTAATTCAACCAGAACGACATTTGTTTAGCTAAGTTGTTCCTGAAAATCTGTTTAGCTAAGTTGTTCCTGAAAAACATAGTTAGACTGCATGAATCTCCTAGTAGTATAGTTAGGGACAGAAATTCTTTGTTCACTAGTGAATTCTGTAAGAGTCTACAGGAAGTGACGGTTACCAAACTTTATATGAGTACCACGTATCACCCTCAAACAGATGGGCAGTAGTCAACAAACTTAATATGAGTTATATTATGGTGGTTTGTTTTAATTCATAAGCACATGAATTTATACGGTTTTAGTATAAAACCGAGAATATATGATTTCAGATTTCTGTGGGAAATTCTTATGTTAAGTAAAACATGATTTTGGAGATGGGTTTTAATTTTCAGAAATTTTCAAGCTATGGAAATTTTATTATAAATTTTTGATGAAAATATGATATAATTGGGTTTAAAATTTATTTCGAGAATTTCAGGAAAAAATTGGGTCTAAAGTTATGTTTGATTACATGAAAAATCGATTTTCCATGATTTTTGGGGATTTTTCTTAGTTGATTTATTTTGGGAAATAATTATTTTAAAAGAAGGGCTTCTTTGAAAAATTTCGGTTTTAGATTATATGGAAAGGTTTTAACGTTTAAATCCTTTAATTTAGGATCTGAATAAATGCAGCGGTTCTAGAAGTAAAGTAGTTGAAATTTTTTATTGCAACCAATCAATGTTTTACAAATAGGCAAGTTGTTAAAAAGAAATTACTTAAAGTTGCTATGATATAGAGTTTAAATTAGAAAAGGGTGTTTCGCCTATAGTAAGGACTTTTCAACTCCTTTAATTTTGCCTCATCCCAGTTAGAACCAACACAGTCGCTACGACCATAGTCGAAACTAATACACAAGATATCACTTAGATGGTATGCAGTGGACTGGAAGGAAGACAGAAGCATTGCTGTTGAAAGGATAACCTCCATGGAGGTCGAAACCTTGCTATGTTTTCAATTGTTAAAATCCTTGCTTAGTTTTACCTAAAGCTTTCAACACAGTCGAAAGCCATGCTTTCAAAAAGGCTTTATAACTAGCTTTTGAAGAAGGTTTTCATATGCTTGGCTTGGTGATTTTGCGCTAGTTAAATTTACTTTATTTCCTTTCCTTTATTTTTATTTTTAAACAACTCTTTTAAATTATTTGAAAATTTATTTCAATTCAAAAAATTAATTCACACTTCATTATACTGAATATATTTCAATAATTTAATAAATTTTTTTCATTTCAATGCCTGCTTATTTATTTTTCACTATTTTAATTACATAACAATTATTTACACTTTAAAAATATTTCATATTCAATTAAAATATTTTATCTCATTTCAATAAATTATTCAAAACGAATTTATTAATTTAATTAATTCATTAAAATAAAATCTTCTGTTAAGTAGAATTTAATTAAGTATTTTTTTTGTAAAATAATAATTACAATGATCAAATTCAAACATTTATTTTAATTAAATTTATTTATTATTACGGTGTAGAAAGCAAGGTTGTTATAAACTCGGATTACTATTTTCGAGGGAAATCTGAATAGATTTAAGCCAAACACTTATCAGTACAAACTCTTATATATGCGCAATATTAGAGACCAAAATTCTGCTTATAAGACACATAACATAATCATTTTCTTCACTACCGAACTGATATCCTATAACAACAAATTGATTTACTTTTCACATATTGATTATCAATATTCTACCTGAATTCTTTAAGGAGAAAGCAATATTGGGCATCTATAATAGGTTAAACCACTATAAAAATGGTTCGTGCTATTTTTCTTATATTTCTTTTGTATTATCTACCTATGTTGATTACATCTGTGATTTGAATTAGTAAATTATCCCAACTACATAGAGATGCTTAGCTCATGCATCATATTTGTAGATTGGATATCGGATCTATAGCTCTTTATGCATCTATACTGAGTGCATGCCCAAATTTGGAGCAAACTTTATATATATACACATACATATAAAAATTTTAGTATATTATTTCACACCACGCCTAAGGATAAAGTGTTTGGATTATTGTATTTACAAAAGTGTTTGCAGTATCATGCTAACAAAAACTTATTTTTAAATGTTCCTAGTCAAAAGGTGTATCGAGAATGGGATATCGATACACTAGCAAGACCATATGAGACCATCCTAATGACAAATAGTAAATCATTCATGATGGTTGGGACACAATTGTTTATGTACTTGCAATTAGTCATTTAGAATGGTCATAGAATTATTTCAGTAGTTTATTTTATTTGAGTCAAATAGAAATCTCATATTATGATGTGCAACAGTATTTCGACTTGAGAGTATTATGAATCTTATATATGGAGACATTACTTTGGCTATAATAATCACATGAAAGTAATTCATGTTATGACTATTTTTGTGCAAGCGTTATAGCACATGAAGTAAAACAATACTCAAGAAAGAATTCGTCTTCTTTGACAGAAAAAGAAGGTTAGTCTCACTATAACTAGAATTTAATGATGCTGTAATAACCCGCTGTGACGATCTAGAAAATTGAACATTTTAAATTGAAATATTTGATTTATTATAGATATTTGAAAGTTATTTTAAACTTGAATTTCAAATATAACTATAAATTTGACAATTAAATTATTGAAATTTAATTTATTAAAGTTTGGTAAAATATTGAATCTTGATTTTTAAGCTGATTAAAAATATTTTTAAAGGCTTGAAAAAATTATATTGGTAATACTAAAGATGATGGAAGCTTAAGAATTGGATTTGAAAATGTTTTGTTCAGTTTTGAAATTATATCATTTAAATCGATATTTAAAAATTGCCTTCCGGGGCACAGTCTTGGATTTTGATGAACCAGCTCCATCGGATCCGTAATATTGTATTATTATCAGATTTCAATTTTCATAGCATTCGAAGTGTTCGTTTGGTCGTACGATAAGCAAACGCGCCGAAAATTTTATCGAAATTTGATTTAATAACTGGGTTTTAAAAGCTGTTTTCTCCATACGATAGAATTTGGACTTGGAGCCTTTTACATTACATTTAGAATAGGGGTTTAACATTATAAACGCCTGGCAGCATGCCTCGATTGGATATCGAGATTGTAAGGTGCGGAACCGAGACGATAAAAATTTGAATTTAAAAATAATATATATTTTATATAATGTTTTCTCAAGGAAACTTTTACATGTTGCTTTCTTTACTAACACTTGGCAAATGTTATTACATGCATTTTTTTAAAAAAAATATAGTAATGAACGCGGCTGTAAATAAAAAAAAGAACGAAGCTTTTTCTTTGAAAACGAATAAAATCTAAAATATGGCCGCGTGAAATCATCTCAAGTTGATCAAATGAAATTCCAAAAATCAAAATCGTGCAACTCATAATCTCGATCAAAATCAAACTCATTCGTCCACATAGTCTCGAGCTCGAATCGTGGAACGGCAGGCAGCATGGCAACATGTGAATTAGGGTTTCGTTTTGGGTGTTCGCGACGTCGACGGTAAGGCAAAAGGGTGGGTTCGGCAAAGTGATGGCGACATCAGGCATTATGGCTTGGCCTCGGCAACAGGCGAAGAGAGGAGACCCGGTAAGTGCAGCACCAATCTAGGTTGTCGGGTCGCGACTTCGGCATGAGCTCGATTGTGCGACGTCGAGGTGGGGTGCAGTTGTGAAAGCAGCCAGGAGGGGCACGATCGAGAGTTCTTGTTGTCGAAGCTCGAACTCAAGCAGGTGGAGAAGCAACTCGAGGCGATGACTGAAAATCAAGGCATGGGGATAGGTCACATCGCTTGGATGATGGCAGTCTGTTTTGGGATTTTAATCTGTGAGGTATAGTAGTTAAATTTATTTAATATAATCCATTTTAAATAAATTTATATGTGTGTAATATATAACAGAAATTATTTTTACAGTAAAGTTATTCGTGAATAAACAAGAAAATACAAGTGGATTTTTGGATCTATATATTTTATAAATATTTATGAGGATTTCAAAAGAAAAAGAAATGAACTAAATATACATATATACCTAATTTCATTTACTAGTTTATTTTAATAATATATGATCAAGATAGATTTGTTTAATAAAATTTATTTAATTGTTTTAGTTGCTGAAAATAATCATTGGAAGGAAATTTAATAATCAGTTAGTTCAATCTATTTAAAACGGGAAATTAATTCTTCATCTTGTTCAAATATTAATAAAATCGTTAATTGTTTATACTAGGTTAAAATATATACGAAAGCAAGCCTGAATGAAAATCGGTTGCATGCGTAAACAAAGGTGAGATCTTCTCACTCAATTGAAAATTAAAATTTCAGTTATTGATTGATTATCTGTTTGTGATAGTATATATAGTAGTATATGTATATATTTGAGTGATTGATTTCCCGCATTATATAGAGGATGAGACCCTATGCACCGCACAATAGCGGATGATGTTATATAATCCCTTATACCGCGATATTGCACCTCGAAGTGGAATTGGTATTTAATTATTGTGCTAACATCTGTGGATGCAGGGAAAATAGGTTGGATTGATCCAACTGGATTCCTCACATTGTTGAATTTATTTGTATATGTTGTGACGTGATAATCTATGAATGATTATATTGGCATGAATGATTATATTAATAATTGGAATTTATTTAAAGGCTATGGTTTAGCCGAACATATTTTTGGTATTGTAGGATACCAGAAATATATATGATTGGATTTTTGGAAATGAAAGTAGAGAATTTAAGTAAATAAATTCTAGGGAATTGAATAAATTTGAAAGAAGCAATTTAAAAGTATAAAAGTTGATGTTTGAAATCTTATCGAATTAATTCCAAAAATACGAGAAAAGATTTTAATAAAGGGATTTATTTTAAATGGTAACAAATTTTGGAAATCAATTTGGAAATTTATTTGGTGTTTAAAAATAAATCTTTGGGAAATCGATTTGAAAATTTGATTTGGTGTTGGAAATAAATTTGGAAATAAATTTGGAATTTGATTTGGTGTTTGAAAGCGAATATTTGGAAATCGATTTGAAAATCATATATCTGTGGATATTTGGAAATTTAAATTCACAATAGGAATTTATAAAGGAAAGGGAATTTTGTTTTAAAAATAAATATTGGTTTATTTTTAAAAGTATGGAAAGAAGATTTACAAATTTGAAATGTAAATTGAGATAAATCGAGAAGGGTTTATTAATTGATTTAAATGAACCATTTTGAAATGGAAAGTGTATTTTTCCTAAAAACCCGAGTATGTTTTTAAAGTAGCTTTCAAACATAAATTAAAAGTTCTGAAGTTGGTTTTAAAAAGAATGTTTGTAAAGAAATTATTTTTGGAAATTGTTTTTAAATCTTTAAGTAAATATTATTAAGTTAATTTTAGAAGTGATTATTTTAAGGATTGAATTGGTATTTGATTTAGAAAATGGTTATTTTAATAATTACTTTATCTAACAATTTTATTTTTAATTTTTTTTTGACTTGAGTTTATATGAGATATTGGTATAAAATTTCATAACTAATATTTTAAAATAAAGTGTTTTAAAATAGTTTTTATTTTAAATGTTTCCAAGTATATATTTTTGGATAAGTGGTTTAAATATATTCTAAAGTATTCAGACTCGGTATATTTTCAGTGGAAATAAATAGTATTTGAAAATTTACTCCACGTGTGGAAAGTGATTTGAAATTTGTTTTCAAAGTGTTGAAGTATGAAAATATATCTTGCGAAGATATTTTGAAAGAAATAATTAGGGGAAAATAATTTAAAATATGATGATTATTGTGAATATTGATTGATTGTTAAATAACCGACTATCAATATTGGCCTTTAAATGGAATTTGAATTTCGATGCGACCAGGGGTCGGATTCCAAATGGATATTCAAACACCACATTGAACCTTTGTGATGGATCTTTGTTTAAAAGATCAAAGTGGAAATTTGTTGTGATTTACTTGAAATATGAATATAACACTTATTTTTTAAAATAAGCGCTCACTATTCGGATTATCCAGGAGAGGATTTTGTGTCATAAAATCCATTCCGAATAATGATACGACGAAATGGGATTGCATTTGAAGATGGTTTTGAAGGCCAGGTATTTTCGAAAATGAAAGGATTCATGTCAATGTCTCTGCACTGAGTTGCTCCAGTATGGATATTTTATCACCATTTTTGAAGGGGAGTCTGGACGTGATTAGTGGATATCAGGATTTGCAAGGTCTTCTTTGAAGTGCCTTCGATTCCGTTCGAACCCGAGATGGAACTATATGGATGTGTGTCTGACGTTACACTTTGAGATGTAAAGCTGGTTTCTATCAAATACGTTTCTGTTGGTGGCGGAGAATTTATTCTCTTAGCTTAACGCCCTTCTTTGAGACGTACGAGCTTAGAGGTTATATAGTTGATGGTTACTAGTGATACATTCCCAATTTGGTAATGTGGCATACAAAGTGCTGGTGATCATTTGTTGATCGAAACATGGCTTTTGTGAAAAGCGTAGCTTTGTGGATGAGACTTCGTCGGACCTCACACCCCGAAAATGGTTGAAACAGGAAGAATGCGGCAAGGCTATTGTTTTGAGGGTCGCACCCTTAGGCTATGTCCATTTCTTGCTGGGAAAAGGTGGTGTCATGGTGTGGAGCCCATATATTTAACCTTGCTGCAAATTTATTACTTTGTGTTATTGCTTTGTGGTTGTGGATCCTCGGATAAAGGTAGGTAACGATCGGGGATGACATACTCGTGTGAGAGTTACCTAGTTACAGCTTCATTAAAGCGTGAGGTAACTCGGCCTTGTGTTGGTAGAGAATTGGCTAAGTTCTCGGGGCGTCCCTCCAGAGGCGTAACCATGTGGCATAGGAAGTTACTTCGCCTGACCATTTGTTGGAAATCTAAAGAAACAATGCGCGCCCTGTACGGTTTTAGATGTATAACCTGCCTTTTACTTATGGTGGTGACCCGCCGTTTAATTGGTAGCTATAGTAGGCATAGTACGAAATGTCTATGCTGGCTAAGATTAATATTATACTTTCGAAATGTTTTCCACACTATGCACTAATGATAATATTAAAAGGATTTTGCGTATCAAGCATGCTTGACTATAATAGGAGAAATCTCCTCCAATTCTGCGTTTGCATTGCGTGTGTTGCGGGAGGCTTTATGGTAGTTTCATTTTCCAAAAGCATAGCGGATTTCCCTTTTATTACTTTGTGAAAATAACCTTTTTAAGATCTTACACCAGTCCTATGATTGACCTGTAGTTTATTGTTTCCTTTCTAAACTCTGGGTGCCCATAATTTTCCACATGGGCAGCCTAGAGTCAGGTTACCAGTTGTTCGGGAGCGAAGTCAAGAAGTATGCTATGGAGATCTGGAGTTCAAGCTGGATGGCGAGACGTATCACTTATATAATGTTATTTCTTTTCCACTGTTGTGTTTTAAAACTCTGATGATGTATGTATAAGCAGATATAATTTTTTTCTTTTAAAGATTATTCATTTATCTATTATATATTGTTCCGCTGCGAAATGTGATATTCTGTTATTGTTTCTGTTTCTTCTTCTATCTTCTTCTTCTTCTTTAACCCTAACGGTTTGGTTTTCTGGCGTTAGATTGTTTGGCATTTGATATAGTGATGTACTGATGTCGACTTTCAGAAGTCGAAAAATAGTTTCTTTACAATGTGGTATCAGAGTATTTGCTTAAGCGACAACCTTGGCTTTGGTGGGGAATACTCATTAGAGATAGAGCCGGTAGTACTCTAGAATGTGTTTGAGTGTAATAATAGATATGAGCGCGTATTTGTTAGTGAATATAAAAATTGTTTTGTATTGTGTTAACTTATCGGTTGATTGTTTATAGATTATGGTCGGTGCAGTTTAGCCTAGTGGTTTCTAAACTCTTATACAAGATAAACCGACACAATATTGTTTTAAAATA